>OZ007554.1:40016928-40616928 GCA_963931855.1 Philhelius festivus | reverse complement strand
TCAATCCATACTCTTGTAACCGGGGTATATGCCATGGTTTACCTATTGATACAGTGCACATAAATTATATGGTAGATGGCGCTGAACCCGAAAATATCGTTACTCGTATTTTTACAAATATACAAAAAGAAAAATGTGTGAATTTGACATTTTGTATTTTAAAAATTTTCTTTTATTATTCTTGTTTTATGATTGAGCGGCGCTGAGTGGCAATAAGAAGCAAGTTTCCCCCAATTTTTACTGTCGTTCACTATAGTCTAGTACGCAGATCGCGCTAAATTTCAACTCCCATACAAAATTCTCTCCAAAATTTAGCCAAGCTAAAATTATGTCAAACATTTTATCCGAGAGGTACGCTGCTCCAGCTTAAAAATCAAAATTTCTCTTCGAACTGTACATAACTTATCTGTTCTCGAGCTAAATTTCATTTTGAAATGGAAGAATATTTACAGCCATATTTATAAACTCATTATAGAGTGAGCACATAAAGGCTATACAGCGCTTATAATGACCCTAAACCCAAAATCGTTATTTATAAAACTTATGTGACGTTGAATAGAGGCATTATACTCGTAAGCTAGACGCGTTTGGAGGTTGAATACTGCCTACATGAGGACATTTTAGTATTGAACTGTCACATTCACTTTGACATCACATTAAAATATTGCGATTACCAAAACAAAAATGCCTTTTAGTTCATTGTTTAGTTTAGTATTTATTTATTGAAACTTAAACCTTCTTTTATTTATATTAATTGAAAATAAAAATTAAAAACAAATTAAAAATTGTTCAGAATTAAATTTATGTACTTCTTGTGATCTCTATCCCCGCATTCTTCTTTTACCGGTACGTGTTAGTGTAGCAATTAAACTTTCGATAATTTAGATTTTGTGCTTAATAAGTTGTCTGAGGATTATTTGCTGATTATGTTAAAACCAATATAAATTTGAAAACCAGTATTGACCTTATCCGAAGAATACCAGTTAATTGCTCGAATTCCTTAAGCTTTTGCTAATTCCATTTTTGTTTACTAAATTAGACCGGCAGACCATATGTTTTTTTTTTTTTGACAAACAGCTGAGCAGTGTTATGGCCGGTAAATGTAATAGATTTTAACGTTTCGTTACTATATTTGACACAAGCTCATTATAACTATGATGGGTAGGAAAATGCTTTATAAATATGAATTTGTATGTGGATGTGGATGAATAAGTCCTTCTGCATTGCATAACTATTCCCCCTTTAGCCAATTCTAATAAATAAGGCTATTAGAATATTTGTTGATGGAAGTCTTACAAGATTTTATACAGCAAAAATCAATCATTATTCATAATTTTTATCATTCATTCTCATTCATAACTCTTAAAAAATCATACTTTAAAACAAAATCTTTTAAATCTTTGAAAAAATTTCATTTAAAGAACAGCTGTTTTCTGGGACATAATTTCCAGAAGGTTCTTATGTTTTGACGAATTTTCTGCTTGTGTAATATTTCCTATTTGTATTGCTTGTTTCACATAAAGAACGAATTGTCGGGTTATGTTACCTCACTCTGAAATATTCACCCCTATTACAGAATTCGGCGAATGAGCTAAAGTGACAGTTTCAATTAATTTCCAAACTTTTGCTATTACTCAATCCGACGAATGAAAGTTGAACGAATGTCGGTAACAATCCCTGCACCACTGACATTTTGTTCAACTTATATGGTATTACAGAACTCGCAATCCATTCGCACTCCATACAATTTCTATCATTTTACATTCGCACCAATTTCGAGACGAATCTGAAGTGAATTTTTGATTAAACGAAAATAAGCAATGGAGAGTACAAAAATGTAAGTCAAAAGCTTATCATATACTGAATGCTAAAGTGTTTGTTTAACAAATTTTAATAGAAAACGCACAAATAGCAACGCAACCAGAGAGCAAGAAATCTAAAAAAAAAAAAAAAAAAAGAGCACACGGTTGGTTTTGAACCGTCCTCCATCTTCGTACTAACCACTCTCAACGATGCTTGATTTCGTTGATCGATAGCGATACTATTATTATAGTCGATACGAAAGTTCATAAATGATAAGGTAATTTTAGGAATCGACAATGTAGTTCATCCGACGAATTTCATAATTGAGTTTTACAGCGGATGCGAATCGAGTCAACTCACAGGATGTTGTACTCAGCTGCGATATTTTCCCAGTTCTTGTAAAACATTGTTTTTGTTCCAAGTGGCTTCCTGACGAGAACCTTTTCTACATCTTCATAGTATTTACTTAACAAATTTGTCCACCATAGCACATTATGGAACGCATAGTTGAATTTATGGCTTTTTCGAATCAGCAACTTGCAATTTAAAATGTTGTTTGAAGGAAATGTCATGATTTATTGTAACTCCCAGATACTTATATGATTTGACAGCTTCCAGATACTTACTACCATATTTCCATTTTTCAAATCCAGCTAATTGGCCCTTTCATTTTCTAAATACAAGCACTTTAGACTTTGCTGTGTTTATTTGTAAACTACTGCACTTGTAGTAATTTTACAATTTATTTATCATAAGCTAAAGAGAGCTATGTACATATGTAATTCTGCTAAGATTACCAGATCGTCCGTAAAAACCAATATGGTGATTTTGATACCTTCAACTGTGATACCTGCCCGTAGGTACTCTGAAATGTCGTCCAGAAACAGTGAAAAAATTAGCGGACTTAGTAAGCTCCCCTGTCTTACACCTATGTATTTCTATTCCAAACCAGTCTGATAACTCATTCCCATTCCATATTGCAGATTTGTTGGCACTGTAGAGATTGGTAAGTCGATACACCGATTTGCGAAAGTTTTTAGAAAAGACAGACAGACAACAGACTTTTTCTGGTGAAAATACAATCAATCTTCATTAGATACGGTCTTTCTTCGTTTCATTATTCTATTATTATTCTTAAATGTCAATCATGACGCGACGTTTCGAACGTCTAACTGGGCACAAGTACGATACAAGTACGAATAGATAGGTTTGCACGTCGCGTCGTTTATATTTCTTGCTAATCTATGTAGGTATCAAGAAATTTTCTTAAAAAACAACTTAACTGCATTATTTCTCATTATCGCAGATTCATATTCAAAAGGAATTTTAAAGTAATAATAATTTATTAGATTAACTCTTAAATGAAATTCAATAAAATATATTGCAATCTGAACACAATATTAGTATTCTTGTTCAAAGAGCATACAAAATGAAAAAAAAAACCTAAAATAATTGCGAATGGCTCTGCAAAGTCCTAAATCAAACTCGAATGCAAACAAAAAAGAAACGAAGAAATAAATTAAAAACACAAAAAAAAAAATCCAATGAGAGAATTGCTAAAATTATTCAATGATTGCATATTTGAATGGGGTGAGACCGCTGCGACGGCGGCAACGTTGACGCAGAAAATTTGGAAGTGGGACACTTGTGTGCATGCGATAAGTCAGGGTCATACAAAAAAACACACAAAATATAACAAAAAGCACACGATCCGATCCTGCATACAGAAAATAAAAAAAAAAAAAACAAAATAAACAAAAATTCAATGTCATCATGCACAGGCGGCACACACATAGGAACAAAACACTTTTGGTACGTCCGTAGTCGTCAGCGTATCGCCATTGGGGCAAAAAAAGCAGTTAGAACAAGCTCTAGCACAACAGCGGAAGGGAAGCGCAAAATTCAGATGAATATAAATAACAACAGCAACAATATATTCTGAAGGGGAGGTAGGGGCAGGTACCACATGTGCAGCGTGAGCAAAACTGCCGATGTATAGGTCTTTGGCCAAATTTTGTTTTTTAACACAAACACCATTTCATCGCTGCTGCCGGTAAAGAGAAAACAAGCAACAAAAAAAAAGATTAAAACGAAAAACAAATAATGCAAAAAGCAAGGCCATCAAACGAACAGCCTCAAGCGCCCCCACAGCCAAAGCGATCGCTAGTATATTGTTATCTTTACTGGGGGTAAAGTGAGCCGCGCTGATGCGGAGGTGCATTGAGTTTTTTTTTTTCTTTTCTGTTGTACATTGCGAATTGCACATGCCGGCCGTGTGTTCCGCGCCGCAAATAATGAAAAAAATATATTGCACTCAAGGTCACTGGGATGGGGCTCCCCGCCAATGGCAGTATAGTCGACCGGATAGACTGGCGCAGCAAAATTGGCATTGCACGGCGCAATTCCACAGTCATCAATATGTGCAAGAGTTAGTAAAAATTCCATTTGGCTGATTTGCGATCGTCAAATGCGGCTGCGCAGTGCAAAAGAGCCAATAAAATGACGAGTCAAGACTCGAGTGTATTTTTTTGCAACACACTATTAATTGCTATATATGTAGGTATGCGGTTGGCTGCACTTTTGTGTTTGTTTCTAATTCTAGTGCTATGGCTGCGCTTTTTTTTCCTTTGTTGGCAGTCGGTTTTTAGGTGTTCTAGATGATAGTGTTGGCTAGAGTGCGATAGTAACATATTCTTAAAGTGCAATTGTTGTTGCTCATGTGCAAATGAAGATATGTATTTCTGAAATTGGCCAATCAAAGTGATCATGTAATGAATAACTCTCGGTTTTGTGGCTTACTTTACATTGGTTTATGTAGGAAGTGATGTGCGATCGCTGATTTATTTGTTAAACAAAAAAAATGATTCCACCTACCTATACATGTGAATGAATGTTAACAAACTTGATTGAAAATATACAATTTCTTGTTAAAGTTAAAATAAGTTCTTATTGAGGAATCTTCAAAATGCCGGATGATGTGTGGTAAAATATAAAACCTAAAATTAATTCATATATTTCTTAAATATAACTTAATGCTTATCATCAAACTGGTTGATCAAATTTACTTAGTAGTATAGCAGTTAGGTTATAACTGCTTTACCCACGGCTTTTGGTGCATTTTCTTGAATTATAATTTTTACACACACAATAGATTATGACTACCCTTATAATTTTAAGGTGTAACACAGTGCGAGGGTTTAGGCAAAGTGGAGATGATTCAAAAGGAGATGTCGATACAATTTGTCTTCAAAGCCAATGAGGGTGAAAATGGAGAGGGACAAAGTATTGCACATTCTAGTAGTGTTGCTAAAGAAAGAACCTCTATATTTGACAGTACGTCCGAAGTTAATCTCAAAACTAAACTGATGACGATGAGCATTCCATGCTAGACGAGTATTTACGAGTATTACGGCAGAATTGTTTCTTTTAACCTTGTTTTTATTTGCGACTTATAGGTACTATACCTACATATAACACAAGTTATGCATTCGTAAAAAATAAAATCTGAGATTTTGATGAAAGTTGACATTACGATGATAGCGAGGACAAAAAAGTGGATTTCGTAATTCTGTCTTTCTGTTCGACTACAGCCTAAACGACTCGGCCGATTTTCTTCAAACTTGGTAGATATGGGTTTTAATTTTTTCCTTCCCTCCGGATGTTTTTTTTTTTTTGTTTTTTTAAGACCAAAAATAACGGTACCTGCCATACCTACGATTTTTTTCTCGAAATTTTACAATTATTTTTTTTCTCAAAAACTGTCGCACAGATTTAAAAAAAAAATTCAAAAAAATGTCATTTAGTTAAAACTAGGTAATGGTTGAAAAAAAAAAGATTCCAAACAATTATTATTTTTGGAACCATGGAACCATTTTTTTTGTTTTTGATTTTCACAAAAACGGTACAACCGATTTTGATCATTCTTTTAATGTTTCAATATTATTGTGTATTAAAATTTTCCAATTTTTTTTTTGTATTTTAAAAAAAAATTTCAGTATTTCGAAAACTCCATGCTCAATTTTTTTTAAAACTTTATAAATAAAAGTTTTTCAATATAAATTATAAGATGTAAGAAAAAAATGTAGTTCACCTAAAAATAACGGTACCCTCCATACAAATGTTAAAAAATGGTTTTCGAAAATCGTGGTTCCGAGAATTTTGCTAAAATTATTTTTCTTTTGATTAATTTTAACGATCTATAATCAAAAAAAAAAAAAATAGGCACTGACTGTGCCTACCATAGAACCATTTTTTCAAATTGAGAAACTCTCATTATCGACAAAACGGATTTTAATGAATTTAAAAAAAAGCTTCTAAAAAGTTTGAAAAACATTGCATTTCAAAATTTAAAAAAAAATAATTTTTGAGTTTTTGAAAAAAAAAAAATATTTTTTTTTGGAAAATTCGATATCTCAGAAACGCTCAATATTTTTGTTTGTAAATTTAATTTTTATTTGAAAAATAATATAAACTTTAAATTGGCGTACCAAATTTTTTTCTTATAAACCTTTTAAAAAATTTTGTATATAAAAGCAAATTTTTTTAAGAAACCAGTACAGACTTATAATTTTTGTTCTTGCATACGCTTATATTTGCTTGAAACACATGGCGTCCTGTTTTTAGCTCCAACTACTAAAGGAGTTGTTTTAGTCATTTTAAGAAAATTAATTTTATGGTTATGAACAGTTTTTCTCTAATAACGTTCATTTTTGAAATTCTTAGCCTATTACATAGGAGCAAGTTCGTGCGACCCAGTCGTGCATTTTATTTTTCGAAAGATCTGTTCCACAGATTTGGAAAAAAAAATCAAATTTCAATTAGGTAAAGCTAGGTAATGGATGAAAAAAAAGTCAGAAAAATGTTTTATTAATAGTAGGTACCCCCCTTGCAACGATTTTTTTTTATTTTCTCAAAAACGATGCAGTCGATCTTGATGTTTTTTAAACTTGGCAAGTAAGAATTTTGAAAAAAATTTGTTTCTTTTGATTAATTTTTACGATCTGCATATAATTTAATTTTTTTGAAATTTTGAATTTCTCATAATTTCAATTTTTGAAAAAAAAAAAATAAAAAATTCAATTTTTGTTTTGAAAATTCCATATCTCATAACATTTTTTTTTTGGAAATTTAATTTGTATTTTTACAATTATAAAAACAAAGTTGGCGTACCAAGCTGTTTTCTTAAAAATGTTTTAAATATTTTGTATATAAATGCTTATTTTTTGAATAAAATGAATTTTATGCTTATAAACAGTTTTCTCTTCTAACATTAATTTTTAAAATGTCCAATCTATTGCATAAGAGCAAGTTCATGCGACTCTGTCGTGCATTTTATTTTATTAAAAATTGACCAAAATTTGATACCTTGAGGTTTCACACTATTTTGGAGAATTTATGATTTTGTTATAATTTTTTTAAAAAGATTATTTGAATGTTTGAATGTTTTCAAGCAAGTGCATGTGGAAGTTGTTCTTTTTAGAAAAACCTGTGAACATTACTTTTGGAACTTTTGGATTAAATTTTTTCATGAAAATCCAAAATTTCAAAAACGGCCGGAGACTTCATCTGGACTATATAAAGATCTTTAAATTGGCACAATATTTTTTTTTTTTAAATATCTTATATAATAAATTATTTTTGGGAGAAACCGCTGCAATGATTTAAAAATTTTATTTTCATAAATTCATATCTGCCGGAATTGTCTTAAGAAATTTTAGAAAATGAACATTTTTCTGGTTTCCTACCTAAGGCTCTAAGCATTTATCTGCAATAGCAATACAGTCGTATATAATGTTTCGGTAAATCAATATTTAAAAAATAATAAAAAATATAAAAATTTCTGACTCCAGTTGACACACAAAACCACTGATATTTTGCAACAAATAAAATGAGCATATTTCAAAAACGACTTTCAATTCAAATGATTTTTTAGTTTTCGTGAGCAATTTTTCTTAATTAGTGGAAATTAATGTTAGAAAAAAAAATTAAAGTTTTTTTTATTGAATGTTAAAACAACAACTTGAATGAATTACCACCAAGTGTATAGGCAGGAGTTATAGCTTTCTCACGGGTGCCAAGCTGATCATCAGACTTTTTTTTAGTGGTGCTTAGCCTTTATACTTTTTAGTTTAATCGAAAAACTTTTTGGCCTTGAGTGGGATTTGAACCCAGACATAGCGTCTTCAGAAGCCAATGTACGAGTACTACCCATCGCTCTTTTTATTGTCTGTTTTTGAAATTAGTACCTTTTTTAAAGTCAAATTTAAAAGTTAAACTAGAAGTAGTGAATGAAAAATACATTTTATTTTATTTAGAAGTAGCCACACAACTTAAACATGACTTTAGTCAAAACGTGCACCCAAAATTGGGTGTGGCAAAAAAATTATTATCGGCAAATTGTTGTAAAAAAAAAAAAAAAACAGAACAAGTTCCCATGTTATGATGACAATTATTTTTTTGTTTTCCTTTTATTTTAATATTCATCACAAACAAATAGTATCTTAGAAAAAAAAAAATAGGCGTGGTTTTCAACGAAGAAACAATTTTTAAAAAACCCGTTTTTTATAACTTTTGTGATTTGACATAAATTCCATTTTCTTCAACTTTGACGGTAAGAAGACCTGTTTTAAAAGAGATTTTATAAATTTCAAACTTGCTTTTCAGAAAACTTAAACGAACCAGTGTGCATCCGTGCGTGCACTGTTCTACAAGCTAGAACCTAAACCGGAGGATCGGTTTGTCTTAAGTTTATGAAATTATTTTCGTTGCGCCCTGTACTTAATCAAATATTTCTCTAACGATGTATTCCAACCTATGCTCAAAGTCTTGCTCATTATACTGGTAAATTTGACTAATTGCAATGACAAAATATTTTCAGGGAAGAACTTGTGTATCTATTCTATCTATTTAAAAAAGGAAAAAATAATTACACATGTGGTTCCTAAATGTAACTGGTTGTAAGTGACGTTGTTTACGACTATTTCTATGGAAGTGAATCCAACTAGAAATTGAGATGAGATTTTTCAACGTTTTCAGTATAATTGTTTACATTTACCTATTTAACCCTTTTCTAGTTTGAGCTTTGTTTATTTTCTGAACCTATACAAAAAGAGACTTTAAAGTATTCGTACTCTAAAAAGATCTGTGATGATCATATTTGGCGAACAACATTTTTGCATGCCCAACCATCAAGGCAAAAAGTACTACAATGTCCCAAAGGTATTCAAAATTGTTGGTCATTTGTAAAAAACCTACGAAATAGTACTGCAATGAAGCCAAAAAATACTGCAATGTCCTAAAGGTTGTCAAATTTCTTGGTCATTTGTAAAAAAATGTACGAAATGCTACTTCGTCTTCGGTTCCAACGCTGGTTCTTAATGACACTCCTCGCAAGAAAAATCGAATTTGCTTGCAGCACAGTTTGCTGTTAATTCGATACTTCCAAAGTGTCATGACTCCTCATGTACTTGAGAGTGTAGACGATTCTATGCGACAAATCTTCTTTCGCACTCGTACAGTTGCAAGAGTACTGAAAGATCTTGATTGTCACAAATCCGCTTCCCCGGATAGTAACCCTCCCATCTTTTCTTTTCTTTTCTTTTCTTTTCTTTTCTTTTCTTTTCTTTTCTTTTCTTTTCTTTTCTTTTCTTTTCTTTTCTTTTCTTTTCTTTTCTTTTCTTTTCTTATCGAACACCGACTACTGCGTGCCTCCTCTTGGCCCAAGCGGGGATTTCAAAGCCATTTTTCCCACCAGAGAGGATTGGAAGAATGACGTTGTCACAAAGGATTTCGATTCGATAATCTACACTGATGGATCTAAGATGGAGTGCGGTGTTGGTTCAGGAATTTTTTCCGAGTCCTTTAACATCTCCAAGTCATTCAGACTACCAGACTTTGCGAGTGTATTTCAAGCCGAAGTACTAGCAATCAAGGAGGCATGCAAGTTGCTCCAATCTAACCAAAACCAATTCAGAAATATAGCTATCTGCTCAGATAGCCAGGCGGCCATTAAGGCCATTAAATCATCTACATCAACCTCAGTACTTGTCCAGCAATGTCGGGACGAACTGGCGAGTCTGAACATTGACCTCCATGTCACTCTCATCTGGGTTCCAGGTCACAGTGACATAGAGGGTAATGAACGGGCTGACGCTTTAGCTCGGCAAGGCTCGACCTTACATAGCTCACTAGCGGAAAAAGTTAATATTCCTCTTGGTGCTATGAAGAGAAAAATCTTCTCGATTTTTCTCAATGAATCCAACCGTAGGTGGAGCAGTCTCACAAACTGTGTCATATCAAGAAAGATGTGGCCTACTTACAACAACTCACGTTCCAACGATCTAATATGCAGACCCAGGCGCGACATAGCCAGGATCACAGCAATATGCACCGGGCACTGGCCCATAGGTGAACATGCAAGAAAGCTAGGCATCCCCTTCAACCCACACTGCCGTAGTTGTGGAGATCCACAAGAAAAAGAAACTGTGGTTCATTTTCTTTGCGATTGCCCCGCCTTAGCAAATTACAGGATGGCTTCCTTTGGGAAAGCCTTCCTCGATGACCCCAGCGAACTTTCGGAGAAGAAAATCAAAGATCTGATTATCTTTCTGAATGCGACAAAATGGCTTTAGTAATGCTCCGCTAAAGCATATAAAAGCCATTTTCATCCGTACTTAATCCTTATTAGGTTGACACGAGTTTAATGGTATCAAAACGGCGCACCCCAGCGCTAATTGAGTCGCGGGCCCAGCTGGCTGGCGACTACCATCTCTACCTACCTACCTACCTAACCCTCCCATTGTTCTGAAGAGGTGTTCTTCAACGCTGGCAAAACTATCGCATAAGCTTTTCCATCTGTCCAACTCTACTGGTCTCTCTTTCCGAGTGGATGGAAAACACCATTTGTCCAGCCTTTCCACAAAAAAGGCGAATCTTCTCCCCCTTAACTGTCGTCCAGTTCCACTTACGTTCCTTCTTTCCAAAGTCATGGAAACGCTTCTCAATGACCGACAGTATGGCTTTCGTACCAATAGGTCCGCTGCATGCTATTTCTCACCGAACAGTGGCACAGATCTTTACGTCGTTTTGGAGAAAGTAAGATTATTGCACTTGATATTTCGAAGGCATTTGTTAGAGTTTGGCATCAAGCTCTTTTATCGAAAATGAGTGCATTTGGTATTGATGAATCTCTTCTTCGTTGGATTAGAAACTTTTTGTCGAACCGCTTAAAATAAGTTTTGTTGGGCGATTTTAAGTCTGAAGATCATTAAGTAAATGCTGGTGTGCCACAGGGCTCCGTCTTGTATCCGACTCTCTTTCTGATATTCATCAATGATCTTTTTGCTGAATCTTCTAATTCAATAAATTGTTTCGCTGACGAAAGTACTCTCAGCTTCTCATATTCGTTTTCAGATGCAAGTCCGTGTTCTTCGGATGTGGATTTGGAACGGCAGAGTTTGATAAGCTCATTAAATTCTGATCGCGATGGCATTGTCAAATGGGGAACGAAAAACCGAGTAGAATTTTATGCATCAAAAACTAAATGCTGTCTCTGGTCGTTAAAGCGGAACCCAAACCGTACCTATGTCGCTATCGATGAGCGGCACTTGCATCGAGGAAACAGAAAAGCTTTCAGTTCTCGATATGTGCAGCATAGACCAACTTGTGATGAATGACCACATATTCGACGTCGGTAAAAACGCTGCTAAGTTCTAAGGTTTGCTTGACAATGCAAGAAATGATTTACCCTTTCTGATCTGGCCATAACCTGTAAGAAGGTTTTTTTAATATAAACTCTATATACTACTACTACTATTGGACTTGTTAAATTATTCATTGAAAATAGCTCTTTTGACAAAAATTGGCGTTTCGTCCCGGCGATCTCACATGGACTCATCAGACGAAACGCCAATTTTTGTGGACTAAAGGCCAAAAATGCTATTTTGAATTTATAACCTTTAAGGCTTGTTTTCGTCCAAAGCTCGAGTACAATTCCCATATTTGGGCAGGTGATCCAATAACACATTTGAGTCTCTAGGATAGATTCCAAAATGAGTTCTAAAAATCACCTTTCATTTTTAGAACTCTTTTCGGAATAGAACTACCTCGAATCTCTCGAGCACCACCGCAATGTTTCTTGTCTTTCATTATATAACCGTTATTTTTATAAACAGAGTGTCAGTGAAATAGCCAGTTGCATCCTTTCCTTAAACATTGCAAGGAAATACTCGCGTTTCTGGGAATGTCCATCAGCTTACCCTTGAACGTTACTTCGGACGTTCTCTTAAATTCAGATATTCTTTCCTTACCCGCACTGCACGAATGTGGAATGCCTTACTCTACTCTACATTTCCCACCCATTATGGTATTCAGGCATGCAAAACCAATGTGCATAAGCATATCTTTTTAAATCCTCTCCAACTTTGATCTTGATCTTGGTATCATCTTAACGAAAAAAACTTATGTGTCCTAAAACAAAAAAATACAACCGTACAACCGTTGTGCCGATTAATTATTATCGTTAATCTTTTATTGGGTCGAATTTGATACTAAATTAAACGGAAATATATTTCTCAATTGCCCACTTAAACAACAACACACAAAACATAAAAACTACCTACTCAGCAACACCGATGATGGCCTCTTGTGCAATAAACGCTTAACAATAAACATCACAAATCGCTTCTCACGATATTGCATAATAATAACAAGAAAATGCATCTGTGTGTTTCTTCTCTGAAGTCTCAAAAATCTCCTCACACTGACACTACCCCTACCATAATCTTGTTCTTGTTGTTCTCTTCAATCTAACCCAAACTCCCCACATCGCCTCCCCCAAGCCGAAGCCCCTATCAAAACAGCAAACACCCTCCAGCCCCCACCACCTTGCATTCATGTGTGCATGCTATGGAAATGGAAATGGATGAATAGAGTCGAGTATCTCCAGGTTTCATTCTTCGTTTTTTTTATACATTTGATTTTGGTAGTCAAATAAAAATAAATACCTACTTAATGGAATTTATGAAATAAATTATTCTGTCGGCACCGCGCGCAATCAAGCAACATCGTCGTCGTTGTATTTTTGTAGCCCTGCTGTTGTTGGAGTAACAGAACGAACGAGCACTTGTGTTGTTGTGTTTTATTGCTCGATTTTTCCCACTCGCTACTTTTTTATTTTTGTATATGTATGTTTGTATGTATAAACGTCAAAAACAAGGTCAAATGCAATTTTGTGTCTTCCCGTTCTTAGCCTTTTTTTTTTGTGATTGTGATCTTTTTTTGGTATCTATCTGGGGTACAACGGAATCTCTAAAAAAAAACTGAATCTATTCTAAAGTATAATAATGTTTGATGTGAATGTATAAGTTTTCTATGTAGGTGTGTAGTGTATGGATTCTTTTAAAAAGGATCATTTGGCGTTTGGAGGCATTTTTTTTTTGTTCATTTCGCGATCATCATTTTTGTTTTTTAATTCTCCTTTAGCCTGCGATTCATAAATTTGTTTTCTTCTTTTTCTTTAGAAATGGACAAAATTCTCAGAATTTTGTTATGTGTGAGTTTGTTTGGGGAATTTTGTTGAAAACAATATTACAAGAAAAACAAAAACAAATTCTTGAGTTTTATCTTTTTTTTTTTTGTGTTCTTCTTATTTGAATTTCTTAGCTTTTTAGATGGACTTTATTTGAGTTTTTATTTTGTTTGGTTTGAGTGTAAATTCTCTGAGGAACTGCGCCCGAAGTGGTTTCAAAATGTATAGGGCGGGGTGGAAACTTCGCAAAGCGGAAATGTTTGTTATAACTTAGAAGGAGTGTGGTCGATGTTGTTTTTTTTTTCAGTTGAATTTAGAATTGGTAAGGTTACTAATACTTTCTTAGATCGAAGCATATTAAATTGGAAATATAGAACTGCAGCCTATACCTACCTACATCAGATCTGGAAACTAATTTAGTTTTTCATTAAAACCGATCAGTGCAGTTCATGGTTAGAACCCCCAGTAGTCAAATTTCGGATCAGATTTGTAGAAAAGGTGGAGTAAATCGAAAATTTTCGGAGTTGATTTGAAATTAAAAGAAAAACTCAATTTTTCAATAACTTTATTTTAAGGTGCTAGTACGGTCTAGAACGCCAAAAAACGCACGATTTTTGTAATTTTTTTTTCTCGAAAACTTTATTAGGTAAAAACATATTTTTTTTTATTAAATAATGAATACAAGCATCAAGAGAACAAAATTTTTTGTTTTAATTTTCGAATTTTGGTCGAGTTATAGAGGGCCCAAATCAAAAATACATTGTCCCATTGCGGACAGTTAATCTCCGGATCTACTGAACCGATTTTCAAAAAACTTCTTGCAACTTGATTGTTTTTATGTTTTCTAGACCTTACCAGTACCTTAACAAAAATAAATAATTTTTGACAAAGCAAAAATCACATAGGTACATAATATAACACTATAATACATACATAATGTACTATAATATAAGGTGTAGATCTAAAAAAAGTGGAGTAAATTTACTCCGATTGGACTAAGGTTCTTACCCTGGTCCAGTTCCATATTAAGGTTTATTTTTTTAATATTTTATGTGAGCTTATCTAAATTATTTTGAGTTTGTTAAGCTACCAATCAAAAAGCTCAAAACCCTAATTTTGAACTTGGGGAGAGTACGATAACTTGGCCGCCAAGATTTGATTACGGGTTTTTGTAGAGGGGTCAAAAACAAGCACTTTTTACTATAGGAGGGGGGGGTCTATCTCCCCCCGTTTAGGAGGTAGGGGCACTTTTAGAAAAAATGGTTTAAATTGAAAAAAAAAATATTAAAAAACAACGGCAACACCTACAATAAAATGCTATACTGCGTTTGAAAGCCAGAAGATTGTTCTATAATCCTGCAATTAAATTAATCATGTCAATAGTTTTTGAGAAATTCGCATTTAAAGTCCAAATTTTGATAAAAAAAACGTGAAAAAAAGTTTAGACTGATTGTTTTCAAAATTGTGAAATGAAATTGTAAATTAGCTTATATGTGTTCCATGTATCTATCAGTTTTTAATCGAACACAAAAAACCGGATGGTTCTATGTCTTCTAGTTTTTGAGAAAACCTCCGTTTAGGAGGTAGGGGCACTTTTTGAAAAAATGGTTTAAATTGAAAAAAAAAAATATTAAAAAACAACGGCAACACCTACAATAAAGTGCTATACTGCGTTTGAAAGCCAGAAGATTGTTCTATAATCCTGCATTTAAATTAAATTACTCATGTTAATGGTTTTTGAGAAATTCGCATTTAAAGTCCAAATTTTGATAAAAAAAAAAACGTGAAAAAAAAGTTTAGACCGATTGTTTTCAAAATTGTGAAATGAAATTGTAAGTTAGCTTATATGTGTTCCATGTATCTATCAGGTTTTAATCGAACACAAAAAACCGCATGGTTCTATGTCTTCTAGTTTTTGAGAAAATCGAAAATTACCAAAACTGCTTTTTTTGATTTTTTGTGGTGACGGTGATTCCATTTTAAGGATTAATGTTAATAAACATAATGAATCTTTGTTAGTTCAGTACCGTAATTCATTTAGCGTTACCCAGAATGCACCATGAGAAGGTAGAATTGCATCTGGGTCAGTTATTTTGTCAGTTAGTCAGGAGTTAGTCAGTCATAGTTAGTTAAAAAAGGTCAAAATGTATTAAAAAGGTTTTAAGATTAAGATTTTAATAAAGCCATCGTCCGTACTATAACTGTCGAGTTCGTTGAGTTACTATTTTATGGTGGGAAGCCGAGGATGTTTTGGCGGTAAAACACTTTCTAAATTTTCGCTCTGAAGGGTGGGAGGATCGATGTCTTTTAAATGTAAACCCTCACATATATCACCATCGGTATAACAAGGGTAAACTTTTTTTACATCTGATAAAAACTCTATTATTTGCGAACCCCAGTCGTCCTTATATTTCCTTTCTAGGCAGTATTTTCGATAGAAAAATAGTGCCATGTATTGGTGAACATGGTCGGAAGTTTGTTTTGGTTTTCAAGATCGTTTATTGTATTTTATATGTATTTAGTGGACATTGGATAAATAGAATAAATTTGAATTTTTTTAAATGCAGATTCTGTGAATGCAAAAGAAACTTTGCATGCACCCAACCTCGCACCTACCCCAAATCCTATAGTGTGCCCAAGCAGGGGGGTTGCAGTGGGGCAGCATGCCCCCCCATACATAATTTACTGTTTATATATTGTAATGTTGGAAGCTAGCACTGATTAATTTATGTAAGGAAGCAAAAAATATCAAACATTTTGTAGGAAAGTAGTTTTAGTTATTTTCGATTTTCTCAAAAACCAGAAGACATAGAACCATGCGGTTTTTTGTGTTCGATTAAGAACTGATAGATACATGAAATACATGTAAGCTAATTTACAATTTCATTTCACAATTTTGAAAACAATCGGTCTAAACTTTTTTTTTCACGTTATTTTATCAAAATTTGGACTTTAAATGCGAATTTCTCAAAAACCATTGACATGAGTAATTTAATTTAAATGCAAGATTATAGAACAATCTTCTGGCTTTCAAACGCAGTATAGCACTTTATTGTAAGTGTTGCCGTTGTTTTTTAATATTTTTTTTTTCAATTTAAACCATTTTTTCTAAAAGTGCCCCTACCTCCTAAACGGGGGGAGATAGACCCCCCCCCTCCCATAGTAAAAAGTGCTTATTTTTGACCCCTCTACAAAAATCCGTCATCAAATCTTGGCGGCCAAGTTATCGTACTCGTGCCTGAACTTTCAATCCAGGAGGGATTGTAGCTATGTATGTAATTTGAATTAGCGAGTGAATTTGTTATTCCCGTATATCATTCGTATTTTTGATTTGATCGAAAAACAATCTTTACTATTTTTGAGAAGATTGATTTGTTCAAAATTGTTTGACAATTATTAAACAATTATACTCTGTTCAATTTATATATGCAGTATAGGGAAGATA
Organism: Philhelius festivus; assembly: GCA_963931855.1. Classification (NCBI taxonomy): domain Eukaryota; kingdom Metazoa; phylum Arthropoda; class Insecta; order Diptera; family Syrphidae; genus Philhelius; species Philhelius festivus. Next base: position 40,600,153 of record OZ007554.1, on the reverse strand, counting down.
GGATATTTGCCTTTCTGTCTGACCATTATGGATTTCAATAAGCTATCTTTAATGTGAAGCTCTTACAGGGTTGCCGTAGTGAGCATTAAAAAGTTCCACAGATCTCACAAAAATATCTATAGCGTTACCAACTATTTATTAATACACGCACATATTATAAAATCTTTTTCCACACCAACAAGATGTAAGATAGCAGGTGCGTCTTTTTAAGAGTATCCCCAGTAGGGCTTATCCCTTTTTATGTAAAAAATAAATCACAGAAAAAACTTGATTAACAAATCACGTCATTACTCCGATGCCGACGAGTAGGTAGTTCTTGTTACTCGTTTCCCCATTCAAGCATATTATCAAAATTTCCACTGCACCTTAAATAAAAACATCCATTTCCAACATCTTTGGCTCAATCATTGTCTCAACGTGTTCGACACAACATTTTTCAGTATCAACCTTCATAAGTCATAATAAAAACTTTCTTAAAGATAATAGCCATAACAATTGTATAACTGCATTTTAATTTTTAACTGTTTTTTCAAACATAAAAGGAAAACTTAAAATATGAAAACAGAAAAACACCAAGCGTCAACACCTTTTTCTCTAAAGTAAAAATATTTGCTATCAAAAGCTCTAAAAAGCTCAAATCTTAGAAGTAAAACACCAAACACCAAAACTAAAAACCAAAGGAAATGTCATATGAATTTCCATCAAGGAGAGAAAGGGAACTCTGATTCAAAGTGTTTTTTTTTTTTTTTTTTTTTTTAATAAACACAATGCCAATAAGGGTTGGTTCCAAATTGGCGATCAGTCTCCTTTCTAGATCTGTATAAATCGTTCATTTCAAATGGTCGAATCGTTCAACAATCGATAACGAAAATGATTCGATCATTTGAATCGATCGATCTTTCGATCATTTTCATTTCACTCAAATTTTATATATTGTTCCGATTCGATTTTTATTTCGACTTTGATGATAAGATTGACTTGAGGCTTTCACAAAACACTCTCTATTGTAAGCCATAAATAGCCAAATGACATCGAATGATGGCTACTATGTCCATTGATTAAAAAATTCAAAAAAAAAAAGAGATTTTATTTGTTACTCCGGAAAATTTGATGGGTTCACTTGTCAAGTTTTTAAAACCTTTCGAATTGGGCTTAAAAAAAACTTGCCAAGTAAGCCCATCAAATTTTAGTCAGTAATCATTAAATAAAAAAATTTATCTATTACATTGTAGCTGTTTCAATATTATTCTACTTTAAATATTCGAGATCTACCGTTCTACCAAATTTCATTGTTCTACTGCAATCGGAAGTGTGCCATATAATTTACATCAGTTCTGAGGAAGTGGGCGGATACCACGCCCCCTGAATGGAAAACCTCAAATTTTCAAATTTTTTCCTCTACTTGCATGACAAGACCTACCGTTGTGCAAAACTACAAGATTCTACGATGTCGGGAAGTGCTCCATAATTTTGATGATCTGTCAGTCTGTCAGTCAGTTACGGTTTTTTGTTATTTTTGAGGCCTTATATCTCAGGAACCTCTTATGCTAGAAAATTTGGTGAGCCGACTGTGCCTGACTAGCTTAGCATATATTCGGAATTTCAAGTTTCTGACTTCATTGGTACTGAAGATAGGGAGGGGTCAAAAGTCGTCTGAGTTTGTTCCTGTAAAAAGGGTGTAGTGCCAGAACTTGGCTGGGCACTACCGTGCCCTTTGATCTATGGTTTTATATTTATAAACAATTTTTAAATTACATTAGAGCAAGTACATGCGATCCAGTCGTGCATTTTATTTCCTTGAGAACACCTAATTACCCACATAAAGTTTAAATTGACTTTCCAATTTTTTTTTAATTACGGCGGCGGAGATCAAGATAAAAAATTGTATTTTTTTTAACTGAAATACAAATTATATGTATTGTATATGGACCCCCCATTCCTATAAGATTTTTGTCTTGTCTAAACCCAATCAACACGCCATAGCTTTTTGTCACACCTTATGTGAATTAACCTGTATATACAAGATCACTAGAATCATTGTAGAAAAAACTGCCAGATAAAGCGTATGTCTTTGGATTGAAGCAGAGCAAATATACATAGCAGATGAGTAATAGGTTCTTCCTCGTCCATTCATTTTAGGTGGGTTCATCAGCTTTACCTGGAATATCTCTGCGGCTCGGCAACCAGGAAATATCAAAATTGAATTGCGAAGATAAACTCCGCCAACTACCTAATTGTAGAAACGAACATACTATATATCTACATAACTTCTAACATTTCCATAAAAAAAAATGAATTTTTCCAAGCTTAAAGAGTCAGCTAAAAAAAAGCTAAAAAATAGTTGCAACAGATGGCACTGTCGTCAAATGTTAACCAAAAAATATCGAGTCTGAAAAACTGTAACAACTTTGACACCTACCGTTGGTGAAGCAGTTTAAATAACTGTATTATATCTAGAAAGATTTGGCCCACCTACGATAAATCCCGAACACTTGATCTGATATGCAGAGCCAAGCAAGACATAGCCAGAATCGTAGCTACCTGTAGCGGATATTTGTCATAGGAGAGCATGCAGAGAAGCTAGGTATTTTTCACAACACTCACTGTCAAGGCCGTGAGAACCAGTGTGAAAAGGAAACAGTCCTCCGATTCCTCTGCAAATGCCCTGCTCTGGCCAAATTTAGAGCACAATCACTAGGAAGATCCTTTTTTGACGATATTGACGAACTTTCAGGAATGAAGATCAACAACTTGAACTCTTTTCTCAACGCGACGAAATGAATCTAGGACTTCTGTGCCGTGCCCTCGGGCACGGCATTTCTCCGCTTTAGTTCAGCCGCGATCCCTGGAGATAAAAAATTTGAGACAACCACCTTTATTAGTCTCAGAACATCGTGCCACACATCTTTCCTATCCTTCTTTCTCTTCATTAACTTCACGCCCGCGTCGTGTTGAAACATTTAAAGGGTAATCATAATCCCTCGAGCGCGGGTAGATTATAAAAAAAAAGGGCTAGACTGATAGTGGTCGCCATTTCTACCTTGTACACCTAGGTTTATTAATTTTTGGAAGCAGAAATAAAAACGTCAAAGATTTTCAAATATACAAAAAAAAAACTTTTCGAAATCATCAAATCTACCACATTTGTAAAAAGATACTTTAAGTTTATTTAGAATATCTGTGACAGGTTCAATCAAAATAAGGTGATTTTTTTAAATTCTACTCAAAACTTAACCTTGTGAAAGAACATGTTTTTGAGTATATTTATCTCGAAATCGCGTCTTTGATAAGAAACAAAACAAGTGGGATTTTTGTAATAGAAAAAAGTTTTTTAGGATGGTTTAGGAAGAAGGATGACCAAAATTATAATAATAAACTAAAAAGGTTATAGACAAAATTTAAAAAATCAACAACAACAAAAACTGGAACTCATGTTTTCCAAAGGTTTAGTTAACAAAAGCTAACAAAATGATACCATTTTTTTTCATTGCAAGAGCATTAATGTGCAAGTTGAAGTTTTTGGATTAATGAGTTTGTTTTAAAACCCTTTCAGTATTCCCTGTCACGAAATCTAAACCAAACCGAAGAAAATATAATATTTGAAAACATCAATTAGACCATTTGATAAATAAAGACTTTATTCACCTTCTCACATTTTTTGTTCAAAATTTCATTCAGTCTTCTAGCATGAGAGAACCAAATCGGTAGCAATCAATCGCACCATCTAAATCTATTGCGATCTCCAATTTGACAACACTAATGCGTATTTGATGATTTATTTACCAAACCTATAACAGACAGTGTTTCCGTATCTAAGGATAAAGATCTTTGGCAGTCGCCGATCTTCCAATGAAAATTGTACTAGATTTCTATTCTGTACTGAAAAAAACGCATATAATGTTGCTGTTGCGCAGTGAATTTATAAAAAACAACTTCGTGCATTAGTATTGGTATTGTGCATGCTGTTATGTCTCTATATTCTACATAATATCCACTGCGTTTTAATTTTTCTGCGTGCAGAGAATAATATAGTTATATCTCGGCAGATGGCAGTGGCCATGCTAAACTTTGTATGTATCTATTTAATGACAAAATAATATAGAATAGGTGCAATTTTTCTATACCATTAAAATTTATAATATTGAAGTACTTGAAGTTTAAGATCTCTGAAGATCTAAAATTAAATAAAAGATCAGAAGCGTAGATAAACATTATCCGGCATATCCCGAACATAATTTTGTCCACCTTGTCGTACCAACAAGCACTGATCCAGACGAGATGATTCTCGATCAACTTTTCGAAAATTCCAGTAAAACAAAAAATTTAAGAAACTTGCATAAAAAGGAATCATGGAAAATACCAAAGAGCCGATCGTGCACAATCATCTACTACTGGAGGATAGAAAGTGCAAAATAAAGGGAGTGGTATAAATTGCTCACTTAACCACTTGCAAAATGGTCTCAAAGAAGATGGACAATATCTGGTACGTGGTTCTTTTTTTGTTGTTGTCCGACTTGCAACTCTTTTTAGAGTTCTCATATTACTTCATATGAGCATCAGGAGTGGGGATGTATTAAAACATTATAGGTACACTCATGCAATTTGTGCAGTGGTTTGTAAATAAAATGCGACTTGGGGCATTTTTTTCTTGTTTGTTGATCAATATAATTCTTGTGGATTTCTTCATAATATGAGTGCAAATAGCTTACCTATATAAATATAGTATAGAACTTTTTAGATGGTCTGCTTAAATTTGATTCGTTGCGGCGAATTGGAAAATTAAAAAAAAAAAATTACATTGTATGCGTTTGTTTAATGATCTTACTTTAGAACAGTTGAATACTTGCGCGGGAATATGCATTTGTGTATGTAGCCAATAAAAATGCAAATTGTAATAATTTGTAAAGAATATATTTTTAAGTTGGTATTTGTAAGTAATTGTAGGAGTGAATTATGTGTGTGGATTGACAATTACCTACACTTACAAACATATTGTATATTAGAAGAAATGTTCAAAATTGTTTCAAGTTTTTATCTAAAGCTTGCAAATGCGGTATGTATACCGTAGTTAATTCTACCAAAATCGATAATTTATTGTTCAAATCTTCGGAGATGTTGAGATTCTCGGCTGTAATTAATGTTAATATAAGTTAACAAGTCAGAAGTACTATGAGGAAGCAAATGTGAGAATATCCATTGAACACATAACCCTGATCCATCACAATTTATGACTAAAATTAACAGAATGGGTCCTAGAAGTCTTCCTTGTGGTACCTACAACCTATTGACACTGATGTTGAGCTTGGAAGACACTTTTTGGGTTACAAAAGTCGATACTCCAATACCTTTAAGATTGAAGGTATAATAATATTGTGATAATCAAATATTTTAGATGAATCATTACAGTAGAACCTGCTTGTGGTCACATGAATACGAGAATAACTTAATATAATGAATATTAATACAAAAATGTGTCTATAGTCGAATTGTGCTTGTTGGGTAAGATGGTTTGTTCTCAAATGTCAAAAACGAACAAACAATTAACAAGAGTTTGGCTTACTTCCAATTCAGTGTTAAAGTCTTCAGCTACTTTCATGTTTACTTACTGACGGTGGCGATACAATACGGACTGAACCAGGACCAGTTCGATCCTCAGTTAACTGTCTAGTCTCGCACCCCAAATCGGTTGAGGTTCTCTGCCACTTGTGTGTGCCATCTGAGTTGGGGTTTTCATTTACTGTGCTGTCTCTAGGCGTTGGATTCAAGGATTTTTCGGGTTGGAGCGTTAGTGAAAGTGGCTTCAAATGTCCCAGCCCCCTTTATCTTTGGGTTTCTACTTTATGGCATGGAAAGTGTCGTTGTAAGGGGAGCAGCCTGGACATTTCATTGCCCTATATATACCCTCGAATCTCCCAGGCGTTGGACTCAAATATTTTTTTCGTCAGAGCCTTGGTGTGTTTTCGCTCTAAATGCCCCAGCCATCTTTGGCTTTTTGCTTTTTGGCATGGTCAAGGTCAGTTTGGACATTTATTGTATCTCTTCTCGACTTTCACAGACAATTTTCCCGGCTAAAGTGTTCTAATCCAACGCTGGCAGAGTTCATGAGGTGTGGTGTGATGAACGTCTTATAAAAGGACGCAATTGTCTTTCTTAGCCCAAAAAAGTAGAAAGAGTTATATAATTGTGTGATAATAATCGGGATGTGCTAATTTAATAGTAAAACAAAAGTTTTTAAAATAAAATAAAATAAAAGTTACTTTTTAAAAATGCAGTAAAATGTACAAAATTAAATATTTTCCATGTATTATGGCTTACTAATAAAGCCTTGTAAGCGAATAATCCTAGATCTTTGTGCAGAATTCTCCTCAGATTAGTGCGTGAAATGTTGAGCTGTTGAGATCGATGGCGAGTTGATGTTCGTGAATTGAGTCTCACACTCGTCTACAACAGCCGCATTCTCGTCTATGCGCACCGTACGATGACGGGGACCATGAGTGTTATTCACTAGCAGACCAGTTTCACGAACTTTTTGCACAAACTTGCGTACAGTAGGCGCGGTGGTTGCTTCATTTTGGCCAAGACTTCTTTTCAAAAACCGCACTGTTTGGACTACACAGCACTCACTTTGGAAATAAGTTTTCAATATGTCAGAACGTTGTTCAACCGTACAAAGTGACTCATTTCGTTTCGCGAAGGTATGATACTGACTTTCTGTCTAGATTTCCAGCGGGAAACAGATGTCAGTGTCAAAATAACCTACACTGAACCAAATTTGGTAGTCATATTGAAGAAAAAGTAGGTAGAATTGAAGAAAGAGTGATCAATATACGGTCAATGAAACCTATCCGTTGTTTTGAAGAAAATTTTGTTATATTCAAGAAATATTGTCATTTTGAAGAAATGCATAAAATTTTTCGTTATGGTGTTAAATCCACAAAATTTTGTGAAATTGATCAAATTTCATCCTTCTTTCTTGAAATTTAGTTAATAATCATTATTCAACTTAATATAAGGTTATCTTCAATTTGAAGAAATATTCTTCAATGTAATAAAAAATTTTCATTTAAACTTATTTAAGCCCCTTTTAGACGATCAGTTGTTCCTTCAGTTATCAGTTCAGTTAAAAAAGGCAATATTGCAATAGCTATAGTTTTGTCGCTTAATAAATCACCGCAAACTAAAATTGAAATGACTGAACTGACAACTGAACTGAACAGTATTTACCCGTCAGTTTAACTGATAGCTGAACTGTAAACGTATGGGAATTTCATCAGTTTCAGTCTCAGTTAAACGCTTCAGTGTTTGTATTTAGACATCAGTCCAACTGAAAGCTTAACTAATAGCTCAACTGAAACTGAAACTGAAATGATCGTCTAAAAGGGTCTTTATATCTTTAAATAGAAAAGTTATTCTTCAATTTGACAAATCGTGTTAAATTTTTTCATCATTTTCAATTATTATTTTCATCAAATTGATAAAAAAATCTTCATCTTAACATTTTATTTTATTGAAATTGAATAAATATTCTTCAAATTGATGCACCGTTTTCTTCGAATCAACAAAAATAATATTTCATTTTGACACATCTATTTCATTAATATCATACATCATGTTCTTTAAATTGATGAATTTTTCTTCGAAGTCTGTCCTGCAAATCCGAAAATCTTAACGTTCCTTATGAAAATCAAAGAAATACAATTTTTTAAGGTCAAAATATTTTTTTTTATTGGAAACGATTTTAAAACGCAAATCTATTGCTGAAATAACCGAGTTTTGCTTATATTTAATTCCGTCAAAGTTTACCACTATGTCAATTGGATCTAACACTGCTCCAGATACAATAACCAATGGCTGTATGTTTCTTTTCATTCTGCCTTCGAAGGATCTCCTCCTCATATGCAGCTACACTGGTTCTATCTAGAATGGTTCGATTTGTTGGATGCTTCATTTCTTCAAAAATTGCAATGAATTTGTTGAAAATTTGTTTTTAAAATAAGGCTTTCAGCATTTGAAAATAAATGCTTAAAATCCATGTCAATCTGGAGATATTTTGACAAGTTATAACAAATTACCAGTTTGAAGCCCTTAGAATTTTTGTATTGCTTCCATTTTGCCAATATCTCTGTTGCCGATTCGGCTTTTAATATCTCAGCAAGTATAAAGCCCAATGCCGCTCTTTTTCCACCCATGTACAGTTGTGCTTTATTATTTCCTCAATGCTTTCCGAATCTTCTATAAAAAATAATGCAATGGAATAAATTTTTTTAAACTATGTCTATTACTTTATTATTATATTTCTGGAATATCCAAAACATCACAACTTAATACTTGCTTTGTAAATTCTTGTCCCTATTTTACTTGTTCACTTTCAACTTAAATTGGCAGGATGAGCAACTTAACAGCACAAGTTCACCTATAATAATGAACACTTTTCACTACAAGAACAGTTAAAATAAAATTAAAATGAAGAAAAGAGGCTGGGTGCGACCCACACTGATAACTTCCCATTTATGGTCTTGAAAACTTCTAATAACTAAGAAGGTTGGTAGGTACATATTATATACTGAATTATAGATTTCCGTGTTTTTTAATATTATATTATAGAAATTACTTTATTATTTCGGTTCCAAACATTTTAATTGAAAAAAAAATTAAAAACGAAATATTCAAATATAAAAGATATGGTTTGGTTATTGATGGAAGTGTACTTACAAAATATATCCGCTCTAAAACTAGATTTATGTCAAATATAAACCATTTGTTAGAAATTGTATTATGTATAAAATTAAATAAATGCAAAGTCAATATCATTGCTCGTTCTCAAGATATTCTAGTCGAATAACAAATATTACCACTTTTTAGTAGATTTTTTTTATATTTTTGTTAAAACTGTCAATTCGATACTTGTCAAAATTTAACCATATGTTAATAATTGTATTATGTCGATACCTTCCCGTAAGAATGTACTAAGCGAAACTTTTTCCGAAAATGACTTTTTGATGAGGAAATATAATATATGTTAAGGGCCACGTTTTGGCCTGGGTTTCGTCAACGAACTTTCTTCGTTTTTTTTCGTTTCCTGAAAAATTTTTAGAAATGTCGCTTAGTATACATTCTTACGGGAAGGTATCGATGTATAAAACAACATACTTTAGAAGGCACTGTCGGAGTTTATTCCGAAGAAATTCGACTTGAAATACAATTTTAACTACTTTTCACTAGAATTTTTAATAGTTTTTTTTATTTAAAAAAAAACTATTAATTCAATATTTGTCAAAATTTTACCAATTGTACAAAATTATACTATGTATAAAATAAACTAAATTAGAAGTCAATATCACTACTAGTTCTCGAGAAATTTGAGTCGAAAAACAATTTTTACCAATTTTCAATAGAATTTTATATAGTTTTTTATTTTTTGTAAAAAAACTGTAAACTGATTTTTTTTGAAATTTTCACCAGTTGTCAAACACATTATTTTTCGTAAAATAAAATTATTTTGAGTTTCAAATTGTTTTCCGTTCTTAGAATATCTGGGTTATGAAATTTTTTTTTTCAGTTTTTTTTATTTAAAAAAATAACGGTATGTTCATTTTTTTCCAAATTCATACCAAATCTGTATGACCTTATAATGAGTACATTGAATTTTATTTGAAATCAAGAGCGTTATTTTTTCGTGAGATATTTGAAACTAACTAAAATTTTTACTTTTTTTTAAACCGTTATAGTGAAAAAACTACTCACTGAATTTTAATAAACGCCCTTTCAGCCTCTTTCGAAGTTATTATCTATTAAACAAAATTTATTTGAAGTCGATATCTTTACTCGTTCTTGAGATATCGACGACGAAAAATGGTACAAGAACGTACGGACGTACGAACGTACGAACGTACGGACGTACGAACGTACGAACGTACGAACGTACGAACGTACGAACGTACGAACGTACGAACGTACGAACGTACGAACGTACGAACGTACGAACGTACGAACGTACGAACGTACGAACGTACGTACACACACACACACAGACATCTCTCTAGAAATTATTGATATATCCTCTAGGGACCTTGAAACGTCGAGAAATGTCAAAAATTCCAATTTGACAAATCGGACCGATTACAATAACTCCCTATGGGAAGTTAAAAATTCTTCAAATGGATTAATTTCTTTAATTTGAAGAGAAAAAAATATTCCATTCGAAGAAAATTATTCGATTTGCAGAAAATAAAGCGAAACAGACAAATTACTATGAAAATTCTTCGAATTGAAAAGAATTTCATCAACTAGAATAAAATACTTAAGAAAATTTAAAGAAATTATTTGAAGACACTTTTTCAAGTTGATAAAATTTGTCAATGTGAAGATCACACTTAATAGTATTTAAAAAAAAAATATTATCAGCTTGAAACAAATGTTGTTAAAAAATTATAATCAAAAACGATGTCAAGAAAATGTTCACTCCAACTATTGTGTGGTGGAAGATTCAAAAGCATTTGTCTTTTATAGCCCAATTAGTACTCGTAGGTATCCCTTATAAAAATTTCCTCAAAAAATGATTTTTTTTTTTAATTGGTTTTATTTTTTTCTTGCTTTAAGTTGATATACATACATACATTGTAAAAAAAAACTTTTAATACAAATTTGTCTAAAAAATCAACAAATTGTTTTCGTAGATATGACAAAATTCCATTCGTTTGAATAAAATACTAAATAATTCATCATTTGAAGAAACTTTATTCATTTTGAATATTCCAGTCTTCAATATGAAGAAAAATACTATGAAAAATTGTTGATTTGAATAATTGATTCTTCAAAAATTAACAAAATATTTTCTTCAATATCACCTACGCGATTTGGTTCAGTGTATTATTTAAAAAGAAACCACTAGATGGCCCACCCATGATATTCAAAAGAATATACATACATACTTTTAAGCTATGTGCTCGTAAGCGTGTTTTACTGTATATCTAAAATTATGTGAAGAAAGTCGGAAATCTTGACTTCAAACAATATGTGCTTTTGATAGAGAATTCTATATTAATGTGGGATCTTTTCGAATTCCTTCCAATATTTTCATCTTGAATGCCGGCTCCTTTAAACTCTTCAACCAACAATCAATATCTGCTTAATTTCATTCTACCAACTTGAAATTTATCAAAAAGATTTCAAGACTTCATAGAGCTACTCATACCTATTCACATTTTATTTGTTTACCTATAGGTAGGTAGGCATATATATTTGCTGTTTGTGATGTGTATGTAAATGCCTACTTAATAAGCATAAAACGATTTCAGTCTTTTATCGCTCTGTCACAAGAAATCCATCCATCCATCCATGATGCTTATCCTAAACCACTTACTTTACTTTCACAATTTAATTTTCAACCCCTCAACCCCCCCTCCCCATTTCAGAGTCGACTTAAGCCTTTTTATCATTCTACCTATAGCACCACTCGCTCGCTTTCCACCATTTAATTTATTTAAACTTGAAAAACAGCAGGACAAAAAAAAAAAAAAATAGGAAAAACAACACGGTCAGAAATCAGGCTAATTAGACTGCAAAGCCTGTGAAAGTTTTACTCTCCAAGTACCAATTGGTAGAGGTAAGCCTTTCCAATTGTTTGTAGGTAGAAAGAAAGGCAGGAAGGCAGGGTTGGAATTCAGTTCTTTTACTCGTATTTTGGATTTCAGTAAATAATCCAAATTCTCCATGTGATGCTGTATAAGGGAAGTGTGGCAACTGCCTCCTTACCCTTTCCATTTATGTCCTCTCATTCCACTCAACATAGATTTGATTATGTTGGGCTCCTTCAAATTCTTTGACAGCTTACATCAAACACATTTTCCATTACAAGCGGATGCAATTCAATATCCTAGCTCATAAGTAGGTATAGGAGGTACGAGTATATAAAATATGAACGTAAAATGTAGTCTTGCGCTTGTGGGCTTGGACGAAGCAACTATACCTTCACAAAGAGTTTCCCAAAAATGTGGTTCAATATTTCAATTGTTAAAAGAAGGGATGACAGAAACTAAGTCGCACGTGCTACAACAAAATTGATTATAGTACCTATAGCCTGTTTCGAAAATGTGAAACGCAATTATTGTGACGATTCATCAACAGCATGCCTTGCATTTTGCTGCATCCAAAATTTCTTCAATATAATAAGCAACGAAGGGAGGAAGAAAGCAACCCCTGTGTGCGCTGGAAGAAAAAAAGAACACAAATCCATCTCACCCCATGGCGGCGCTATTGAATCCGCAATGCACATTTCGCCAGTTTTTTTTTTCTTCTCTCTTGTTTAACATTATGCACCGGTGCACTTTTGCTTAGATCAAATCGTCCTTGTTTTTTGGTTTTGCTTAAATCCAAATCCGAAGGGTGCATTTTTGTTTAATTTATTCTTTTTCACTGCACGAGCAACTTGTGTAAGGGATGGACCGTGAAAAATCGATAAATACGGTGCTCCCCTTGGATAAGGAAAACACAAAAAAAAAAACTAGTTTTTCATAGGTACACATCCACAATCATGTGTATGCAACACCAATACATCACCAAACACACCCCCATAAAATATTGTGCGTGTGCATTCAATGTCCTCTCAGCATACGCAGTCGCCGCATGCAAATATATGTAGGTACTTTCATATCTTTCTTACTCAGAGTACTTACCGCCTATGTAGCTACACATGCACACATCACACACATACATCTCTGCCCTCAACCCTTACGCAAAATGCTCCTTTTGTTTTTTATGAGCAGGCTCGTTGCATTGACATGCGTTCATCGACCAATTAAAACTATGTACACTGAACCAAATCGCGTAGGTGATATTGAAGAAAATATTTTGTTAATTTTTGAAGAATCAATTATTCAAATCAACAATTTTTCATATTATTTTTCTTCATATTGAAGACTGAATATTCAAAATGAATAACGTTTCTTCAAATGATGAATGATTTAGTATTTTATTCAAACGAATGAAATTTTGTCGTATCTACGAAAACAATTTGTTAATTTTTGATGAAGCAATTATTCGAAAAGACAAATTTGTATTAAAAGTTTTTTTTTAATATGTATGTATGTACATCACAAGTAGCACAAAATGGTATAATTTCGGTATCACATTTCTTAATTCATACGAAAATACGAGAGAGTTATTTGAGTAGCACTTTGAGACAAGATATTTTATGTATCACAGTGGCACAATAGGTAGAGCACAAGCACGGCAAGCGAGAGGACTCGGGTTCGAATCTCGGTAGAGGCACAGAGGTAAATTAAAAAAATAATTGTTAAAATTATTTCATTCCAGCAATAAATCACATAAAGAGTCGAACATAGGGGGAGAGAAGGAAAAAATGAAGAGAACTCCAAAATAATCAACAATAATAAAAAACAAAACAGTTAATAAAAAAAACTTTATTTTTATTTATATAATTTCAAGAAAGAAGGATGAAATTTAATCAATTTCACAAAATTTTGTGGATTTAACACAATAACGAAAAATTTTATGCATTTCTTCAAAATGACAATTTTTCTTGAATATAACAAAATTTTCTTCAAAACAACGGATAGGTTTCATTGACCGTATATTGATCACCCTTTCTTCAATTCTACCTACTTTTTCTTCAATATGACTACCAAATTTGGTTCAGTGTACGTAGGTATTAATGCCATCAGAACCAAAACTTGCATAGCAAACACAAATGGGTTATTTTTTTTCCTGTTCCATATCTAAAGGCACATAAGGTGATAAGGATTACGATTATATTACACGGGTGCTGTTTTTAATAAGGGTGAACTACAATATCGAAGAACTTTCTTTTTATGAAGACGAAACCCGAAAGTAAAAACGATTTGTTTTGTCAAAGCAAGAGAAGCAGTTAAACGCACTCCAAGAGCAAATTCGTATATCCAATCCAGGAAAGGACGAAAAGGACCTACGCATGTCGATTGTATGTGTGTCAAGTGTGTAGAATCTAGGTACATACATTAGATGTCAAAATGATAATGGAGTAGGAGGAGGTTGTTTTAGTGGGCTGCTGTCACCAAGGACAGTTATTGAAATGATAAATTGCTTTCAATATTTTCTTTATGCGAGGACATAACCTCTTCCTGTACCAAAAATAAAAAAAATAAAAAATAAAACAAATGTTGTCGTAAGACTGCAAAAACTCGAGTGTGAAAATATATTTTATGACTTATACGAGTAGATAGATAGGTATTAGGTTGGAACACATCGTGGTGATTTTTTTTTTTTTTTTTATTTTGCTAAATGGGATTTTTATTGGTTAAGTTTTCTGTCAAAAAATTGATTCCATCACGATTAAGTGAGATTTTTCAGGATAAGGATTACAAATGTTTCTTCTGTGTTTTCGTTCTTGAACATTTTCAGATAGCAATCGAAATTACACAAAAAAAAACAAAGAATAAATAAATTTGTTAGCTCATTTGAAGAAATGTTTTGGAACATGCCTTATTTTCAATTTCTGAGAAATGTTCTATTTAGTTTTATAAAAGATAAACTGATTATTTTTATTGGTTCCTCATATTTTCAGAGATACTATGGCATACTAGTTTTACTCTGGTTTTAGAATTTTGAGATTCTCAGAGAAAGTGAAAGCTTTAGAATTTAATTTTAAATTCTACAGCAGTTTCCCAAGGAAATAATCAAGACGAAGAATTAAGTTAAATGTCGACTACAGGAAGCCTAATCTTGTGACTCAATCAAAGCTGAAGTGCGCCGTTTTGATATCATTTCTCGGTTACAGGTCCAAACGATTGAATCGTCCAGTTTCGATTGAATTCAAAACATAATGAAATAGGTTTTGATGTGTCCTATGGTTGTAATATGACGTGTATTTGCTTAAACGCAATCATCAGAAATCAGATCACCCACTCGGATCACTACCTGCACCCGAAGTCATCTGTGTCAATGTATGTAACTAGACAGCTTGTTGATTGGTGCTGAAGTGGCATAAGTATACGTGATCATCTGGCCCATTTCGCTAGCTCGCGGTCTTAGAAATCCGACGGAGACACGCTACACAAGTAACCGAAGTTCTTCCAAGATCCACTTCGTCGGGTTGAAAAAAAGAGATTAAGTTTTTGATATTTATTTCCGAAAGTTCGTCAAAGTCGTAAACAAATTATTGTTCTCAAATATTGACCAGATCAGCAGGGCATTTACAGAGGAAATCAATGATTGTCTCCATTTGCTGCTGGCCTCCAACATCTCCGACAGGGAGTATTGTAAGGAATGACTTGTTCGCCGCTTGATCCTCTATTGGTCAGTGTCTGCTACAGATATAAC
Source organism: Philhelius festivus (assembly GCA_963931855.1). Classification (NCBI taxonomy): domain Eukaryota; kingdom Metazoa; phylum Arthropoda; class Insecta; order Diptera; family Syrphidae; genus Philhelius; species Philhelius festivus. Next base: position 40,584,838 of record OZ007554.1, on the reverse strand, counting down.
AGATCCCGGCTGGGTCTTACCTGGGTCTTCGTATCAGATCAATTGTTCGGAATATATTATCAGTGGATGAAATCTAGATATAATTTAGTTAGTGAGAACATTTCTCTTCTTATAGTTCTCAGCGGAATGAATGAATTCTACAAGAAATGTATCATTTTTAAGTAGTAAGTGAACTGCGACCTTTAGATCTATTGTGCACCCATCTAGAAGTAGATCGCACATACTACAGCTCTTCCTCCAGACCTTCTTCCTTGAGAACCTAAAGTATATAGAGAATTTTCACTTCCTTCAGACTGGTGACGTCTCAGATACCCAATCCTCTGATGCATGAGTGCATACATTAACCTACACTATCACTACCATATCACTGGTCACAAGTCCATGAATATTGAGGTGTCTCCTCAGTTTGCAGTGATCAGTGACGAAACCCGTAATTATTCTGACGTTTTTCCTGCTCAATCCGATACAAGATGTAAAATGTTCTTGGTTGTAACCCCCAAGAAGCATTTTGGCCTGCTTCGATTTCTGGAATTCTTTCCATATATCTACATATTTCATCTTATGGTCTCGTTTTTCGTTTTGATTTTATTTTTAATATCACTCTCTCCTATTCTACAATAGAGCTCAGGCCCCGTAAGAGCTGTCGTTGCATCTATTTTGGCTAAAGAGTGTATTTCTTCATTTTCAATGACACCGATGTGTCCTGGTACCCACTGAAGTTCTACAATATTATGCTTGTGAGGTAGTTTAGCCTACCCACAAATTACCATACCAGTTTAGAACTGCAGCATGGCTTAGAAAATCCAAACTACTGTCTGTTTCCAATGTTTTTCTTAATAGGACTGTATACGAAAAATAACACGTAGTCTTGGTATTTGGATACGTTAGGTGTTTGGATTCAAGTAAAATCTGTGACGGAAAAGTTTTAACAATTTAAAATAAACTATAGAAGAAACAAGTCTAATGATCATGTTGATGACCTTGTAAAATATTTCGAAACTTAGTGTTACGAAAAGCAAGTTGTTCTTGTTTGGCGCAGCTTCATTTGAAGTTTTACAAAAATGTCAATATTTTTCAAAAAAATTAACTTTTAAGACAATACTTGCATAGTTGCTATTCTTGAGCAAATACTTCTTTTGTTAAGAACTAACTCAATGTCAAACTTTACAATGTTCAAACGATTAGAAGAATGAAAACGTGTTTGATTGTTGGAATGATAATGAAATGAAACAAAGCATTCACACTCAGTGTGTTTACATTTGACTCGAAAGATTTTCAAGGTGAACAAATATCTACAAGTTAATATTATAATTTAAAGCAAGTTGTATACTTATTACACAGCTTGAAGGAACGTTCTTTTATTGACTTTAGGTAACTGTCGATTAAAATCTTAAACAGCTTCATTAGAAAAATAAAATAAAATAAAATTATTTTTACATTAATGAAAAAATGTTTTAATAAAAAAAAGCCAGGTTTGTTTCAAAACCTCGTGCATAAGTCCAAATTTTTTGAAAGATCTCATTTAAAGGTATACTGAGCATCAATCGAAAAAAAAAAACCACGAAATTCAAAAATCATGCCATATAACTGTAATTTTATTCATTTTGCCTCTATCACAAGTTGTATGTTCTTCTGCCTATCTAAGAGGTTTTCAAATGAAGGCGACGATATGCAACTTTATGAAAAAAAAAATATATCACATTTATAAAAATGATTGATGTGAATTGGATTTAGCAAGAAGATGAAGCTTCTCATCTACAAGCAGCTGATCTGTTCTCACGTACGTCTTTCCATTTGGTTTACCGTATCTCCATCAGCTATGAAGAAGATACAGATTTTCGAGAGAAAAATCTTGAGAATTTGCACATGGACTTTATCGCAACCTACAAGCAAGTTGGTCATAAAAGCTGGCCTACGAGAATGCTCGCTTAATCCTTATTGACCAAAACACGTTGGAACTAACCACCACAATTCTCAAGATCTTCAAAAAAAAAAAAAACCCCAATCCAGATGTACAGTTACTACTTCAGGAGGTAATTTTTCACAGTTAGTTATAAATTTAAGTCTTAGAGCTATCATCGATCAAAAATTCCTCTAAGTCTTCTATTTGTTTCGTTTTGTCGGAGAAAAAAGTCAGAAAAGTCGTTATAACGGTTTTTTTTAAGGCCGAGAAATTTTAATTGGGAACACTGTTTTCTGTGACAGCGGATTTAAAAGTTCTCGGTAATTTTGACTTTAGTTTGGCTAAGAAATTTATAAATAGACTCATGCTGAAGCAGCCTTTGCAAATTGTTCGAATTTATGTTGATAAACATGGTTCAAGAAATACATTGGCGTGTTACGTGCGTTTTATTAAGCTCATAATCGTCCCTTATAGTGATTAATTCAAGAAACTAAGCATCGTCGTACAGTTCGTTCAGAACAATCGATTGCTGATGTGCAGCGTTATGTTGAAGATGATCACCAATTGATCAACCAATTGAATCGGTGAGTGTAATGCCGGTCGTCCACTATGTGCGCGATGAGTTCAACCAACTTCGTTCAACTTTTTATTCAACTCTTTCGTTGGATAAACGAATTTAAAACCTCTTGCACTAGTGCAGAAATTTATGTAATTCACGTTGAGCAACTAAAGTTGAACAAAATGTATTTGGAGCCCCGTACACATAATTGACCAACTTTCCTATATGTTGAATAACCTCGTACACTAGTTGATAAACTTGCTCGATTTTGACAGAAAAAAAAAGTTCTTCGAGTTGATCAACTTCGTTTTCGATATGGTTGCTCAACCAGTTGATGAACGAGTTGATACCTTCGTACACTTAACCAAGGATCACTCGTTGGGGAATGCGTTGAACGCACCAGGATAAACAAAAAACTTAAACGTCAAACCTGAAATAATTTTGACTTCAGTTCGGTACATTAGGCAATTGCATTTTCGAGGAAATTTGAGACCAAGTCAATTCCCTGGCATCTCAATTTTAATAAGAGGGGCTCTTAATGTCCCACATATTGGGCTTTTCCTCAATTGCTGAAATCAACTGCAAAATTAATTCCGTGGTCCACTCTGTTTTTTATCACCTTCCATGACGAAAAACCAAAATAAACTTCAGTTTGCAAGTTGCAACAACTGCAAGTTCAAGGCAACGCAATAGTTCAACCACGTAGACATATTTCACTACAACCAACGCAACGCAACACAATATTACGTCAAGAAATCCCAAAGAAAATTAAAAAGTTGATCAACGCGTTGAACAAATAATGTGCAACACATTATCTTGAAAATGATGCTCAACGTGTTGATCGAACATTTTCCAGAAGCAACACGAGCTCGTACACTACCCGTACACTTGTTACGCAATTCGTTGAGCTACGGCCATCAACTAGATCCAAACCGTTTTTTGAACAGAATTGAAGGCACCGTACATTAGAGTTGAATGCGTTGAATTCGAAATTTGTGCGTTGATCGCCTAGTGGACGACCGGCATAAGAACAGTACGAACGCCAAAAATTCAATTTTGAATGGTTTGAATTAGCAAAATAACAGTACATTTGCGGGGCTATCATTTTTGTTGATTGAGTGTAAGAACAATACAAATCCAGTATTTCTATTGCTTTTACACTCAATATATGCTATTTTTATTTCATTCATCGTTATGCAACGTATATCTGCAGAGGATCTTATGATCCTCCAGTATATTAGTATTACATATGTATCTTTTTATGTATATAAAACTTATAATACTCTCATGAAGACGAAAGATTGGGGCGACATCTCAAGTATAGCATTGATACTTGTTAAATTTGTTTCTGCTAAATTTAATAGTGAAATATTCTCTTTTTTACTACTTGCTTTGTCTTAGGGGGTCTTAGGGGGTTCACATTCTCAAATATGTTTGACAAATATGGTTTGATGAATATTTGACGGATTGAAACCATTTGCGTTCACATTCGTCAAACATGCTGTCAAACACCACTTTTCATTTGAATTCTTACCAGTAAGTAAGTAAGTAACAAATTCATTTATTAATACATTAATTGTTAAAGTTTACATAACAAATGAATTTTAAAGCTATGGCTAAGCCGTCAGCCTGGTTGACAAAAATAATTCAAATATACAATTTTTATCGTTTAAATAAGACACAAGTATTTAATAAATAAATTTACAAATCAAACATATTCAGTAACTAAAAGCATTCTATATTTGAAGATAACTTCTAAAAATTTACTCAGCGTTTTCCAGTCGCACTCGTTAAGTATTTTAAGGGTGTCTTGCATTGAAAGGGTATTTTTTCCAAAGAAGAAAAGTCGGTGTGGCTTAAATATTGGGCAAATACTCATAAAATGAAAGCAGTCCTCTTTTGAACAGAACTGGTCGAAGCTGCCGATATAAGGACATCCATTTGAGCTGAGTAGTTCACATCTTGCTTTAAAAATAAAAAAAACCTCTCGGTATGTTAAGGAATCGTTAAAATAGTTTCTCTTCTCAAGATTGTAATTAAGCTGAGAGTATAACAATCTACTGTGGGATTCACGGCCATTTATAACAAATGTTTCTTGCGTCAAGTCCTCATTTTTATTAATTATACTGTACAGTTGTTTTTTTTAAGTTGATGGGATTATTTAAGTCAATATGTAGTGTTTCACCACAAGCAGTTCCTAACCTTTCCCACTTAGCAGTCAGCCAGTATTTCCAGGTAGATTGCATAGTTTGGTGTGTTTCGAGGTAAATTGAAGAACATTTCTCTGGAATTATTCAATATGACTTGACACGCGTAACAGAGTGTTGACTTTACAACTGCTTCGTATATCTTGTACTTGGCAGAAAGAATTATTCTACTATTCGCAAACACTTTTCTCCATGAAGAATTCAATAGGCTTTGTGATGTGTTGGCCTTTTCTCTTAGATGGTTGCTGAAGTTCAAAGTAGAGTAAAGTTTTACGCCTAGATACTTAATTTCATTGGTTACTTCTAATAGATTGCCATTGTAATACCACCTCTTGAAGTTTTGCATTTGAGAGGAGCGTGAGAATACCATAACCTTCGATTTGTCCGTATTAATCGTTTATCCCCATCTGTTGCAGTAAGATACCAATCGATTAATCATTAATTGAAGATTTTCCGGTGATTCAGACAGTATTACAAGATCATCGGCATATAATAAAATATTTATAACCAAATTAGCTATCCTTATGCCTCCAGGTAGATCTTCAACAATATCATTGATAAAAAGGGGGAACAGTAACGCGCTGAGAAGACATCCTTGCTTTACTCCAGAAGTGGTTTCAAACCAATCTGAGAATATTGCACCATCCCATACCGCTGCTTTTGTTCCATCGTACATTTCCTTAACTACACACAGGAATTCTGAAGAAATACCCAACTGCGAAAGCTTGTATAAAAGTGCGTTACGATTCACCCGATCGATGGCCGTTCCGTGCTTGGAAGGCTTTAACAATTGAAGAAAGTGTAAAAATCTGGTCTGAATTCTTACCATGGCGGACTAACTCAGGGCATAGATGAAACGTTAGTTGAGCAAATTTACTACCATTTTTATATTTGGAAGTCTGCAGAAAACTTATATAATCCACCGCTATTGCATATAAAACTCATTTTGATATATTTTCTTACGATATGCACAACTCGAGAACTTCATTGAAAATGAAATTTGCTTGTGGCTTGGCACACATGCGTTCACATTCTCAAATATTATCAAAATATTTTGATATCATCAAGCATGTTTGACAATCCGTTTGATGGAGCGTTCACATTTTCAAATTCGAGTCAATGAAACAGCATTTGTCAAACATACGAGTATTTGAAAATGTGAACCCCATACTGTAAAATTGTGCGCTAATTTCAGCGCCACCACCAGTATAGCGTTGGCAACATAAAATCACGCTCCATGAAATTACTATAGGTTATATATAGATACAAAGGTATTATTTACTGAACTGTAATTTTACACAAAAACGAATTTAATTGTTCATATTTTCAATTGAGTTTAAAGGTGTGTCCCCACCAAAGAAACATTTCAGGAAACATTGTTTAAAAAACGTTTCTGAAATGTTTCCCATTTGTTTAAAAAACATTTCAGAAACATTGCAGAAACATTTCAGAAATGTTTCTGATTTGTTTTTTCGGTGTGGACGCTTTGAGAAACATTTCTGAAATGTTTCTTTGTTTCCCATTGTTTCCAGATTGAGTTCTCTGTAATTTTTTTTTCTCGCCTGTCTTGCACTTTAAGCGCATGAATTTTTTTTCTACTTCATCTTTATCACAATTTATAATTTCGCAAATTTCATATATTTCATCGCCTTTTTTCGATTTTATTTTTAAAATTTGATCCCACAAAACTTTTTTTTTATTTCATAAATTTTTATGAATTGGATAACATTCTCGTTGCTCCACACTTTTCGCGACATTTTATATTTATATTAATAATTACTCACGCACTTTCTACCTATGTAAATGCTTGGGAAACAAATAAAGTTTCCCATTTGGAATGGGAAAAAGAAAAACATTTCATAAACATTTCAGAAATGTTTCGCGAGCGTCCAGACCAAAGAAACATTTCAGAAATGTTTCTCTGTTTCTGAAATGTTTTTTAAATGTTTCAAAAATGTTTCTTTGGTCTGGACACACCTTTAAGGTGTGTCCACACCAAAGAAACATTTCAGGAAACATTGTTTATAAAACGTTTCTGAAATGTTTCCCATTTATTTAAAAAACATTTCAAAAACATTGCAGAAACATTTGATAAATGTTTCTGATATGTTTTTTTGGTGTGGACGCTTTGAGAAACATTTATGAAATGTTTTCTTGTTTCGCATTTATGTATCCAGTATTGAGTAGTTTGTAATTTTTTTTCTCGCCTTTGTTGTACTTTAAGCGCGCATGCATTTTTTTCTACCTCATCTTTTTCTCGATTTATATTTTCGGAAATTTCAGACAAGGGATCGGCTTTTTTGATTTAATTTTTAAAATTTTTGTCATGTGGATCTCACAACACTTTGTTCTCGTTGCTCCACACTTTTCGAGACATTTTTATCTTTATGAACAACCACTCATGCACTATCTAGCTTTGTAAATGCTTGGGAAAAAAAGAAAGTTTTCTATTCAGAATGGAAAATAGAGAAACATTTCAGAAATGTTTTGTGAGCATCCAGACCAAAGTAAACATTTCAGAAACATTAAAATAACATTTCAGAAATTTTTCAGAAATGTTTCTCTGTTTCTGAAATATTTCTGAAATGTTTCAAAAATGCTTCTTTGGTGTGGAAACACCTTCAGATTCATCGAATCAATTAAGCTTGGGAAGAGATTGTGAAAATAAGACCTACAGATTAAATAATAATCCTCCGCCTCTAAGAAAACACCCGTTTGGTTCCGAATCTTTGTATAGTTAGTGGGCAAAGAGATAAAAAATAATAAATTAGAGGCAAACTTGCAGCTTGCCACAATTACTGAGTGCCTGTTGTCACATGGAATGGACTCTGCACTTTTTATGACAAGAGATATACCTACTCTGGGAGACTTTGTCATTTCCTCGCAAAGCATTTTTTTTTATTTTTAGTTGGCAGCCCAGAATTCCGTTATGATAGTTCACGCACTAACTATTATTCCGAGGAGTACTACCGGTCAAAAAGACAGAGGGCGGTAACGTTTCCAAAAACAGTTCTTCGGACCTAAACAAATAAATCATTATCACATAAAACCTAACGATGGGATAGTGGATGTAGAGTTTGAGTGCGACTTAGAGCTCTGGGTTCAGGACCGTTCTAGGAATTCTATTCTATATACCCTCACTTTCAACTGGTGTGCACCCGTTACATTTGATGAGATAATAATACCTTATTATAAATTCTTATTCCAATAAAACCCATTCGTTCTTACATTCTTTCTAACTAGTGCCGTACAGTTAAGGTTTCATTTCAAAGTCTTAAATTTTTAAAGGCATATTAGTAGTGACTAGTAACTTAAATGAAGAAGTCACAATACCTTACACCAAATATCAAAATCTTACGGCATCCACCAAAGCTGCTTGAAATAACTAAAATCCAAACAAAATATCCTTTAAACTCTTTCTTTCTCAAACACACATTTTGATTAATTGAAAATAATCTCCTGATGATAAATTAGAAGACGGCAATGCCATGGATACCAACATTGTCAAAAAGACATTCTTTAGAATTCTCAAATTGAAACGGGTCACCATCATTGCCAGTCGCCCCCACCCCTAAGAATCAACTTATGAAAAACTGTTTTTATTAAAGATCAAATCCTTTAGATTTTCAAAAACAATAAGTTAAACTATTCCAGTCAGGAGTCTTGAAGTTGATGGTATACGTTTATGCCTTAAAGATACAAAAGTATATACATATCTAAGGTTGGATGATAATGATATTGGTAGATTTATGTGTACGCGGATTATGCAATGTCAGCGGTTTAATTTCATCCAGGCTTAAATCCCTTCGGGGGAAGAAATATAGTAGGTACATATATATGTATGTTATTCAGCCCGTCATTCTTAAATTGCACAAGAACAAGAACAAGATGAAATTCCCCTGTGTGACACTGTGACAGCAAAAATGTCCCAGAATAAATGGGAGGCATATAATCTCCCGGAAAGGATATATAGCATTATGTATAGTTCCTTTGCTATTTATTGTAGATGTCATGTATGTATGTTTGTGTGGGTATATGTTTTTGTATTTTTGGCATTCAAACGCTTGTGTTGCATGAAAATTGCGATATACCAACTGTGTTTTTTTTTCTTTCTTCGACTCAAGTGTGGTATATCTACCTTATGCCCATGATGAAAGAATGGGTGGTTTGGAGATTCTACACAATATGACGTAAGCAAAAATGAAAAATATCAGCAAACTTTAGTTGATATTGCATGCAATCTCATTCCACACGCACACACAGTCAGTGAGAACGAACAACAACCAAGCAGCTCAGTGTTTCCCAGTTTCCTGTGTAAGTATCCCTGATGATATTTTTCTACAACCTAACTACGGTGAGCCTTGAAAACTTTTGCCTGGACGTGGTCGTTTGGGGAAATAATTCATTGGAACCGACCGACAACGACAATGCCTAGGGTACGAGTTCTTCGTTCGCTTTTCCTGCAGGGTATTTTTTTTTGTTTTTTGGTTTTTAACGACAACCCTTGGAGGACCTGTCGTTGTGGCCCATAGCCCGTTAAAACAACGATAACATCGCCACTCTAGAAATTTTTTTTTTGCTTAGCTTGACTGTGCTGTGCTAAAACATCATTTGAAAGTTCTGTGATATAGGTATAGGTAGGTAGGTAGGTAAAGCTGGTGGTGGGTGAATGGACAGATTTCATTAGAACTCCCGCCACGAGCACGAGAAATTGCATGGATGAAAAAATCCCATGGTTTGATAATATTAAACCCCAACTCTCCCTTCATAAAGAATAAACCAATACCTACCAAGTTTCAACTAGAAATGAAAAATCAACCAGTAGGTAGGTACCTACCTATCTACCTAAAATTTTGTTTATGATTTTGTTGGTAACGACCTGTAGTGCTTTAGTTCACAATGCCTGAAGCTCTGGACGTGTCTAACAGCTGCGCTTCGATAATGTGCTACCTACCTAACGTCGTCGGTCGGCGTCACAGCTGCCAGGACTACACTTTTGTTTTAAAAACACTTTAGTAGAGAAGACAAATTTAGGTTTCATACCTATTGCCTAGCTCCCTACACCCTCTATTTCACTTGCTATGATAATTATTACTTGTTGGGCAATTGGAATCTCATAAAACCCAAGAGAACACCTCAAACGCTTAACTTTCACTTTATAACAAAAAAAAAAGGTATACTTACCTACTTGCACTTGACAAAATTCCTAACACCCCATCACTACCCTCTTCCATAAGTAAAATTCAAGGAAATATGTTTTAATAATTTCCCTTTGTGCCTAACCTTGCAACCACAAAGAAGAAAGTAAAAAGAAAAGCAGAAAAATAATAAAAACACAAAAAAGCAATAAAAAGAAAAAAAAAATCCTTTTCTACCTCTGTTTACCTACTCATAGAAAATTGAAACCATGCACAAAGTACAAGCTCCAAGTGCCATTGCTTTTCGCATAGTTAAGGGTATTGTTACAACAGTAAATGCACGTAGATATACCTATACCTGCCTTACCTACATATACACATACATAGGTACCTATATCCGTTACTAGGATTTTCACTTTCACTCAAAGTCTTCCTTCGTACCTAGTCGTCATCGTCGTCCTTGTGTATTAAATTTTATTTTTCTTTCGTTTGGAATATCATTTTAGCTGGCGCGTCGCGTTGCTTTTGGTCGGTTCTTTCGGGTGGGTTTTATTCTTTTTTCACACTTTCTTATGTTGTTTTTGTTACAAGAAGGATTGATGTTGACACCACGTGGGTATCCCAAACCAAACCACAGGAAAAAAACGGATAGAGAGAGAGATATAAAGAGAGTATAACACGATACCACATAGAAAATTACAAAAAAAAAATAAGATGAAGAAAATATAAATAAACCGTAATCTTTATTAGCTCCACTCACGCAAATTGCATGAGGGGGGTCATGGTGGTATGAAAAAAAAAAGAAACTGAAAAACAGAATGCGAATGAACACACAAAAGCCCGGATAACATCATAACAATAACAAAAGTGTTTGAGAAATTGAAAAAGGACTTAAATTGGAACTGACTCGTTGTCGAGTATAAAGCTGTTGGAGATGGGGCGATTCGTTAGTTTAACAAAAAAAAAAACAAAACAAGTGAAAGTGCGAACAAATGGTTTTTTACATTTTCACCTTCTACCTACATACCTACATATATATTGAAACATAATCTTTTTGATTTGTTATAAATTGTACAATGTACAAATGTAGGTACCTACGTTAAAAGCTTCTGATCAATGTGACAAGCTAGATATAAATCACTTATACAGTGGATTCAAGCCAAACCCAGAAAAATAAGTCATCAATGGGAGAAAGTTGAAAAGATTGGCGCATAATTTTTAACAGCTCAGTATTAAGGTATTCGTATGATACTACCTACTTAGAAATTTGCTAGCCTTAAAGTAGTCTACTAACTCATTCTTAATTTTAAAAAATTCTAACGAGTATCATATTACAGCAATTTTCTTAATAGTTTCTGAACACACCTAAAACAATGACAGTTCGTACAAAAAACTGAATAAACAGACTTTTTTTGAAGTTTGTAAATGTCAAAGTTATTTTTTTGTTTAATATTTTGCTCGCACTAAAGTGATAAGAAGTTTCAGAAAAAAGATTATTAATGAAGAAGAAAGTCGGACACAAAACGGAGCCCTGTGGGACACCATTTATTTTCTGAACTTCGTCGAACACAACTTGCATTGAGCGGTTCGAAATGTAGTTTCTAATCCAAAAAAAGTTATGTGAAGTTGGCACGATACTTATAAAATAAAATAGCTTCCTATTTGATGATTTTTTAGTCTTAACGTTGATTAAAGACTAGAGAAAGTATGACGATTAAAATTTGCGAAATCTCGTTTTAATCAAGTTTCATAGTAAAACCGCTTTAACATCGTTATAATTCAACTAAAATATTGCGCCATTGCTTATAAGTACTTAATGCTTTATTTCGCAATAATTATTTAAAAAAAATTTGCAAAAATTGACTTGTTTTAAAAAAAGTACTACTCAGACAGGTGGTAACACCTGATATTTTAATAATTTGTAAATGGCGTCCTTGTAATCAAAGCTTTAAGCAACTGTTTTTCAAATATAAAACCTAAAATCGGAAGACAACGAAGTCAAACTTCTCTCGAAATGAAAAAAAATTAATAATTAAACATTCCCAAACTTTAATACAATTAATTTTACTATTTGCAAAAATTCAACTGTACAAAACATTCTTGAACTCGACGATTGTGTATTGTGTTTTTACTGATTTAGTTCTAAAGCTTTTAATAGATTGTGCCATAAGATTTAGCCAATAAACTGAAGGCTTTACGATTCAATGAAAGTTTTTTTTAAAGTGGATCTCTTCTTATTTGGAGAATATATGTTATAGTGTTAATTTTTGAAATAAGCACTCTGATTATTTTATTATTAATTTTGGTGTTCCACAAGGTAGCCATTTAGGTCCCTTATTATTAATCCTACTAATATTATAAATGTGAATGTTACGATGTATGGATGTTTGTTACTCAATAACGCTTGAACAACTGAATGGACCTTGATAAAATTTAACACATAAAAAAGTTATAGTCTGGATTACCGTATAGGCTACTTTTTTTTATTATCAGTTGAGGGGCATTGGGTGGTCGAAACACCCCAAAATTATTTATCTTTGCTTCTATCTTCGTATTGCAGTCGTATTGCACTGAAATGTAGTACATATACATAAGTAGTTGCATTGAAATGCCATACTTTGGTGTTGCGGGCCCAGAGGAGGGGCATTGTTTGATTAATTTCCTAAGCAGTAACGATAAAAAAACTCAAAAAAGTTTTAAAAAAAAAATAAAACAAAAATAAAATTCTCCGAATTAAAAACAAAAAAAAATTGACAAATATTTGTGCGCTTTGAATTTAAACTATTTTAAGGTAAGTTAAACTTTATGCGCCTACAGGTTTAACTACATACATTGTTATAGGATAGTTTGTGATTTGCTCATTGTTTGTTAGTTTTTTCAAAATATCCTTCGCTTGGCTCCATTACCTTTAAGAAAAGGACTTGATTGGATTTATTGGTTTGCTGTTTTGTTTTAATACAGGTACATGCATACGTTAAATAAAAATAATTCGTACGCTTTCAACTTCTCATGTTGAACAGGAGATCAGTTGTGACAGTTCTTGGCTAAGCTAAACGTGTTTATTATTTCAGTGGTTAGGCCTCCTTTTTAAATAGAGCTGTTCAACGATGACACCCAGAAGTAAAATAAACACCCAAAAACAACATTCCGTACTTCACACAAGATTTCCATTTACTCAAGATTTCCAATGCAAGAAAAACTGAGCGAATCTACAGAAACTTTTAGACACATGATTTATTTTGAAAAACTTCAGTTGAAAAAAAAAATTTGCTTGCGGGAGTTCCCGCACGGGTACGCTAGTTTTATATATAATTGACGACTTCGATTTTTCAAAACTCCTCTATTCTTATATATGCTGATGAGTAATGACATTTAAATTTTCAAAGAAAACCTTCCTTTATAAATGGTTGTTCAAATCTCCAAGACGAAAGGCGAAATAGAAACCGTCTTTTGTTAAATATTGACAAGTGTGAAACAATGTGTTTTACATGCAAACACGTTATTTCTAACAAAAGGGAATTAAAAAGCGTTATTCAAGAAGAGTGGAATAAAATTAAATTAAACCAACATTTTGTGCCAAGTAAGTTCAATCACTTTCTTCGAGGTCAAAGGGCTGCAAAGTGCAAACATTTTTGCTGATTTTCCGAGTTTGATTTGCCGAATCAAAATTTTGAATTTTTGTTTTAATTTTTAAAATAAGTGATTTAAAAAAAAATTATATTTATAGCCGTAAAATAAAATGTTATTTTAAAATAATTGTGTGAATATGAATTATCTTATATTTTTAGTTTTGGAAGACCGCAAACAAGACATACAAAACATTTCAGCGGTTTACCGCTCCTTAGTTTCAGGCAATACGTCTAGAATTTGACATTGTATTGTATTGTCAGTGTCTCAATCTAGTGGCAAGTCTAAAATTATTTTCAAACAATTGTACAAAATATTCGCAATTTATTCGACATTTCATAAAATTGTTCAATATCAATCCGAAACAGGAGTTAAGCCTTGCAATTGGCAATGATATACGCTCGACGGTGTGCAGCTTATCTAATTTGTCAAAAATGAAAACTTAAACCTCGTCTGCGGCCGATTACACCTTAGAAGCTTAGAAGCAACACACAAGCTGCAAGCAAGCGCAGCAAGTCTTTGATGAGAAGCCCTTTGATTTTGGTTTAAAGATCAGCATTTAATTATGCCTGAATTAATATAAAGTAAGACTAAAATCTGCCTAAAAGAAAAATATCACTTTCGTCCTTCGTTCTCGTGGAAAAGGGATACGGAATTTTGTCTTCAAAACAAATATTAATTTGGAAATGTTTTAACAATTTAAATAAATAAAAAAAATGGTAGGTTCGAAAATATTAGCTGCATCGTTGGTTATTATGTCTTCACCAAATGCCAGAAATTTTGATCAAAATCTGTGACACATGTTCAATCATAAAAACCAATCGCAAGACAATCTTTATCATCAAATAGATGAAGATGTGACTTATGAAAAAAAAGAAAAGAAAACAGATCGGATTCTACGCACAGTAATTTCGTTAAAGTCACGCTCCATCACTCTTGCTCGCATTCTTAACCTATGGAAGAAATTTGTCCTGCCTTGATTTCATTAAAAGGTGACTCGAATACTGTCTTTATCCTATATTCTTTATAACATATACCTCCAGACATTTTTAGTTTTTTGAAGTACCTATCTTATTAAAAATTGATTGCGCCGTTTTGAAGTTACTAAAATCTTTCAAAATCAGCAAAGTAGTTTTCGAATGAGCATAACTTCAAAATAAACAAGAAAATACATTCAAAGTTGGGAAAAATAAAATTTCACCAATCTTTGCTGAATGTATTTTCCCTTTAAAATTGAAAATTAATGAGTTAATTTCAGCCGCCGCCTAGTACAGACGTGTTTTCAATTTGTCTCTCCATTCGTATTCCTGTGAATAATTTTTCTGTTACAATTTCGCCTATCCCTGCACATTTTCCAACCACGAACTCTGTGACCCAATTAGCTTTAAAATAATTAAATCTAAACCTATAGCGTGTGTGACCCACATAATTTGCCCACCGCCGCCGTTCCTCATTTCTCAACTGTGCTTACTACACACACATCTACTTTTCGCTCCGCAATTGCCCCAAATAAGCAATTTATAAACATTTGCCAAAAAAAAAATAATAATAATAATAACAAATTATGTCATCCAAGTGCGGAAACCCCATTTGCGTCAACATCGAACCCAGTGTTGAATGGATAAGTTGCAGTGGTATTTGTGGAAACTCTTTTCACCCTTCCTGTGTCGGTTTAAGTAAGAGGCCACTTGCCTATCTAAAAGACTTTAAAAAAAACTTCTTCTTTTATTGTGATGAGTGTAAAAGCATATCCCTTTCCCATATTATGCTAGCTATCAAATGCCTAAGTGACTCAACAAATAACAATAACACAGACCACCTCAATAAAATTCAGAATGTGTCCAAAAAACTTGATTTAATTTTAAAAAGTGTTGAAGAACTTCACCAGCAGTGTCAACAAAATACTTCAGTATGTGTTTCCAAGATCTCAGACTTTGATAAACGTTTCAACTCCTTTCATAATATGTTTGACTCTATTAATGACTCGTTTGTACTTCTAAATAATAACATATCTTCTAAATTTAAATCTCTCCAATCAGACTTAGAGGTTCACTTCCAAAGTAACTCATCTAAAACTGTATCTCCCTTCTCTTCGCCGGACCAACCCTTACTAATCGGGATTTTTGATGAACTTCAAAGTTCGAAGTCTTTGCTATCTAGAGTCTCAGCAGAGCTGATATCTATCGGATACGACGTTAGTAGCAATGGTCAACGGACGATGGAAATTCAGCATGACATGAGCCGCTTGAATTCGAATTCGCGTGAACTACGGCTGAAGATCAATGACATTTTGGATGAACCTAGATACCCCACACCCGAACCCGTAACGGTGTTTAACAATTTATCTGTTTTGGAGGAAATCCTAAACACCGAAACGAATACCGTGCCTCCTATTATCACCCAAAATACTGTTGGAAGCTCTCCTCCATCTAATTGTGTGGTACCACATGTCCAACCAGCCTTCACCGTGCCTTCTACACCCCCCAAACAACCTCTTCCACAAACCATTCTTAAACTCGGTCACCTATGGAGCCTAGCGGATTGGAATAAAAGGTTAAGAAAACTCGAACATTCAAATGATAACTACTTTTGCCTGAAGAACACTCCCATCTTCGCAAATGAATCCTGGGTAAAGTCCTATTTTGGGCGTAGATTCTCCATCCTACTAACTGAATGTCACCGGATTTCGCCTAGATGTTTCAAAATCCAGTTTCCCTCAAGGTATGACTGGTTATTTCATCAACCTTCAGGACCGTTTCAACTCGACAACATGACGCTGCTCAAATGGAATATAAATCTATCTAGTTTAAAACATAATATCACTAACATCCCCTCTTCTAAAAGTAAGTCCACTCATTCCCTCAAACGAAAGTCCCCTCTACTTCCCAATAAGCCCCCTGCTAAACATAGAACAACAAACAAACCTTTTAAACCCAAAAATATAAACCCTATCCCTTCTTCCTCTAACTTTAAAAATACTAACACTAAACCAATAAACAAACCCACTAACAATCCCAAATCTGACCCAAACTGGTCCTTTAAAACTAAACTTTTTCCTAGCTTTAGACCTTCTTTATCTCAAAATCCTCCCACAGTCCCTCCTAAGAAACGTGTTTCTTTCAATATCCCTAACAAACTTAATGACCAATCTGCCATTTCTAATCACCCTCGTAGCTCATACTACCCAAACTTCATCCAATCCCATGTTCTTAATCCCGAGCGTTCGTCCACTCTTCCCGTCTCCGGCTCTCCCCCTCTTCCAACCACATCCAAAAAGTTAACTAAACAACATACAGCACCCTCTTCTTCTCATCCTTCTATGATCCCTACACCCACATCTAACCTCTACTCCACCTCATCAACATCTCCTCAACCAACTTCCATCCCATCTCCCCCCATATCAATTGCTCCATACCATACCCATACTCACGGATCTTCGCCTCCGTTCTTAGACCCTCTCACCCCTCCAACTGCTAGACTTACCAAACAATTTGTTGACCTTAATGATGATGGTCGTTATGTTCTCTCACGACTCAGAGATCATAGAATCTACTCTAACATTCGTCTTTATCTTGCATACCTTCATGACAAACATGACTCTGTTTGTATAGACGGCGTTACTAGAACTAATCTCATGGTATCTATACAGCAAGAAGGTCTCCCAACTAACCCCGCTGAACTTAGGCAACTATTCGTTCGTTTTCACGAATCTTTCCAACTTACTCCCGCAGATGTTGCAAATGACTTATCGTCTTTCGCCTCTTATGTAAACTCCAAACGTATTACTCATTTGCAAAGGAGTAGGTCCAACTTTAATAGTTTTTTTCGTTCCTAAACCTCCAATCTCCTTTAATAATCCTCCAAAATGCTTGTCCCTTTATTACCAAAATGTCAGAGGGCTTCGTACCAAAACTTCTGCAGTCTATCTTAATTCACTAACCTTACCCTATGACATTTTTGCACTAACTGAAACTAACCTGTTTCCCAGTATTAACAATAGTGAGCTCTTTAACCCCGACTTCAACGTCTTTCGAGTAGACGGCTCTTTGCACGATGATGTATCCGTTGGACGCGGTGTTCTATTAGCAGTTCACAATCGATTTGATTCGACTCTTTTCAAAATATCTAATTCCTCCTCCTTTGAGTATGTCTGTGTGAAATCAACAATCGCCAAAGTAAACCTTTATATAGCTTGCTGTTATATTAAACCTTGCCAGCCTATTCAATGTTATCAGCTCGCAGTTGATGCTATAGATTCTATCTTTGAAGCAGCTGAACCATCTGACTTGGTTTTAATTCTAGGTGATTTCAACTTTCCGAATCTCCAATGGACTCTCTCTGATGATGAATCACACTATATGAGTTCTAATGCCATCACTGCTAAGGAAATCTTATTTACTGATTGTCTCTCTGACTCAGATCTTTACCAAATTAGTGGTGTCAAAAATAATTTAGACCGTCAACTAGATCTTATCTTCTCCTCTGATGTGGACAATTGTGTAGTTTCGCCGAGTAATCATCTTCTTTCTACTCTAGACCCATACCATCCCCCTATTTTCCTTTCTTTTTCTTATGACTCGTCCCATATCGCCACTGCTCCGGATAAGGTAATGGCTTTTAATTTTCGTAAGGCAAATTTCCCCAAACTAAATAACTTGCTACGTGCCGTCGATTTTGATATTATCTTTGAAAGTCACGACATCAATTCTGCCCTTCACCATTTTTACTCTCTAATATTTTGTTGCCTTAGCCAATCAGTACCTATTTCTCCCCAAAAAAACATTTCATCTAGCCCGCCATGGTATAATAATGAATTGAAATCTCTTCGAAATAAAAGAAACAAACTTTGGCGTAAGTACTTGCAATCTCGTACGGGCTATGATTTCTCTACCTTTCAAAGTGCAAACCATAATTTCTCCGAACTCTGTAAGTCTCTCTACCATAAATACCTTAGTCAAGTTCAATCTAACATTTTATCCGACCCAAAAAGTTTTTTTAATTTCATTAATGCTAAAAGAAAGTCGGATAACTACCCTTCTACGCTTACTTATTTGAATACCAGTTCAGACGATCCTTCAATTATCGCTAACCTTTTTGCCCAATTTTTCAGTCAATCATTTTCTGATAACACTTCCCTACCAGACTCGGATTACTTTTCCTTCTTAGACACCTGCTCCCAAACTTCACTGTCTTCAATCGTCATTCCCCCTTCTATCGTTGAAGATAAGATTAATAAACTCAAGGTTAAATTTACCGGTGGTCCTGATGGCTTGCCTTCAATAATATTAAAAAATTGCTCGTCAACTTTAATTGAGCCATTGACCACTCTTTTTCAGCTCTCAATCTCACAAGGAATATTTCCTTCTCGTTGGAAAAATTCCTATATTATCCCGATCCATAAGAAAGGCTCTAAAAAAGAAATATGTAACTACCGCCCCATAGCCTAGCTGTCGTGTATTCCTAAGCTTTTTGAAAGCATAGTCTATGACACTTTGCTTTTCCATTGTAAACAAATTTTTTCCCCCAATCAACACGGTTTTCTTACCGGTAGATCAACTACTACAAACCTAGTTGATTTTGTCTCTGGTACCATATGCACCATGGAGGCTGGGAATGAAGTTGACGTCATCGCTACTGATCTCAGCAAAGCCTTTGATAAAATTTCTCATTCCCTTATTCTCTTCAAACTCAAAGCACTTGGCTTCCCTCCCTCCTTCATTGCATGGATCCAATCATATCTGAGCGATAGGCAGTACACAATCCTTTTTAGAGGTATCGAATCAAATCCCATCCTTGCAACCTCTGGCGTTCCGCAGGGAAGCCATCTCGGCCCTCTGATTTTCATTTTGACCATTAACGATGTAGACTGCGTCATCAATGATTCTATGATTTCTGTTTATGCTGATGATAAAAAAATCTACAAAAAAATTTCCTCACCTTCCGATTCCATTCTTCTTCAGCAAGATTTAAATAGATTTTCTATCTGGTGCCAGAAGAACTTTCTTGAACTTAATGTTAGTAAGTGTCAAGCTATAACATACTCCCGTAAACGCTCACCTCTCCCTCCTCGAACATACTTTATTAACAATGAGACAGTCACAGTAGTTGATTCACTATGTGATTTAGGTATTCTTTGTGATAAAGAACTTAATTTTAGATCTCACATTACCACATCTATTAATAGAGCTAACTCTGCACTTGGTTTCGTTAAGCGCTGGTCAAAAGAATTTTCAGACCCCTACGTTACAAAATCCCTTTACCTCACATTTGTTAGGCCCCTTCTTGAATATGCCAGCCAGGTTTGGTCACCCTGTTACAATACCCATTCCCTTCGTATCGAAGCCGTTCAACGAAGATTCCTTCGATTTGCACTTCGCGGGCTTCCCTGGCTTGATTCGTTTCACCTCCCACCCTATGCTGATCGTCTTCAACTTATTAATCTGCAACCTCTTGATAAACGTCGCAAAGTAGCCGACATTGTATTCGTTCATCAAATTTTAGCCGGTAATATTGATTGTCCCACACTTCTCCAAAAAATCTCATTGCATACTAACCCTAGAAATCTTAGATTGGTGTCCCTCTTTGATGTCAATTTTCACCGAACTAATTATGGTAGTAATGAACCATTGACACGCATGCTTCGCTTCTCCAACATTATGCAAAATTCTTTCGACTTTCACACCTCCAAACACTCTCTCAAAATCTCGCTATATTCCCAACCTTAACCACATAATCCCGCCACTGTGTCTAAACACTCTCTTCTAGTTCTTAACCGCTCTCAATTCAAAGCCCACTTCATCCTCAATTTTTTTCTTTTTTTTTTTTTTAAAGTTTTTTAAGTTTTTTTTAATAAAAAAACTGGTGGGTGGGCCTACGGGCCCAGACTAATATTAAAATATAAATAAAAAAAAAAAAAAAAAAAAAACAAAAAAAAAAAAAAAAAAAAAAACCCACCATAGATTTAAGTTTAGATTTAAGTTTAGATTTTAGTGCACGCTTGTATTAAGCTAAATAAATAAATATAAGATAAAAACATTCTTACCGCGAAGTCAAAATGGCGCCCAACGCAAATCGACTTGAATGAACTCTTCTAATGATTGAGCGAAAACAATTCCCCTGTGTAATTTTTATTATTTCTAATGACCGACTGGGCTTTAAAACCCAGTGTTACACACTTATTTGGTGAATAGTGTACCAAATATCACTCGAAGAATTTGTATCTCAAAGCGAAATTCTTACATATGTGAGTGACAGCCCATTAATCGGCCATATAAAACAGGACCAAAATGACTTTTACAGGGTGATTTTAAAGAAGAGTAAATTACCACACTGACCCAAAAGAACAGCTATTGGCAAGAGTGGTACTTCGTTTGAAGTTTGCCCTTGCTTCATTAGGTTTAGATGCAAATGCTTTAACTACTTTGACTATCTATCTATTTAAACCGAGTTGTAGTTTTGGATAGTTCCTTTTTTTAAAAAACATTTTATTTCGTTTTATTTCGTTGTTGATAGTACTAACTTTCCAGAGAACGGTGAACTTAGAGCGTCTGTTAAGCGCGGACTGGTCTTCTTTCAGAAGCTAATTCAGTTGCATGGTGTGTTTCGCAATGGAATTGTCTCCGTCCCTTAAATTGCAACCAATCCAATGCCACTACTTTCTTCTCTATATAGTGATGGCAATTCGCTTCTGTCCTGTTCTAATGTCGATTAGACACGATTGACACTTTCAAAATTATACGCAAACATCGTCACCTTGCAATTACCTTCTTTATCTACTACAGCAGTACTGTCCAGAAATTGGAATGGAAGAGTGGCAGCTTGGCCATAGTAGTGTGAACACCTTAAATAGCTTTCGGAAAGCAGCTTTCGCCTTCTCCATTCTGTTGTTAATATGAAGTGTGATGCCACCGTAATGCTTCTACCAAGCAGAAATCATCAGCGTAGTCAAGATAATTTTGATAGGATGTCATTGGCCAATAAACTTATCCGTTTTCATTCGGAAGAACTGCGCGAATAATATCGCTTATTATCTCCAGAAAAGGGTGATCCGATAAAATACAAACCGGAATATCCAAAAGCTTCTAATAAATTATCATTAGGTAGAACACGACACTGCTCCTTTATGCGTGTATATTTTAAAACAGCTATGATTTCTTAAGTACAACTCAAGGTTTTTCATATTGAAGTCCCGAACTATAAAAATACCATCATTTAAACAAGTATAATAGTTCCTCATAGATAAAGTTTACTTCTTGTATTGACATTCCAGTTGCCTAGTTTTGAATTGCTCATATCTTAGAAAAAAAATGTAGCACCTTCTTTAACCACTTCTAGTGACAAATACTGGAATTTTTTTTTTTTTTTTAATAATCGGCGCACACTCAAGGGATTTGCATACCCTTAATATGCCAGAGACACAGTGTGAGCATTAAAAAAAAGGGAAGGGTTAGAAAGGAGGTGTCGGTGTACATTGGTTTTGAATTCCTGAACATTGCAATGACTGGGAAAGACTTAAACTCTAAACAAAGATGAAGACAAATTAGAAACATAGAACTGCATTCTGCTATTTATCGGGAGGAATTTTCTTAAAATGTTCACCTGTCACTATTTCAAGTACGTCGGTAATATTGTTTGGTGTTTTTCTATTCACCGCAACGCACTGCTTCTTAACAATGCCGACTCGCAAATAACATGATTATGATTTGCCATTTGTTGGATTGTCTGTCTGTTTGATTCGTCATAAAATGTGAATAAATGACAAACTTGTTAAATTTTGAATATTTGTTTGTAAATAAATATATTTTTAGAGACAAAAGATCAAATAACAAATCCATGACATTGACCTTTTTTTTTTGAATTTCTTATAATTATCGAACCTGTTTGAGGAATCTCATATTTCTCTTTTAGAAAAAACTATCCAATACTATCTATAATTAATAAAAAATGTATCCAAACTTTAAAAGGCTTTCTCATAAACAGTTGTCTATGTAAATGTCAAATTAGTTTGAGATAGTGCAGTTCACTCGATGTACAGCAGAATGGTAAGGAAGAGTGAAAGGGAATCGAATCTGTGAATAGAATATATGATTGACGTGAATAGCAGAATTGGGCTGATAACTAAATTTCATATTGGAAAGATTTTAATTACTTTAATGTAATATGATTGAGTCTCGATACATTAGTTAAAGTAGGTTTTTCAAAATGGCGGCTGAAGCACAGCATTTAAATTTGCTTCATTATTTTTGAGCATAGTTTACATGTCTAGAATATGTTTTGAAAAGCCAATTCTGATTCTTATTTTAACGAATGAATCAGCTATTAGCTTCAAATTCGAGAGGGTTGGGCGCATATAAATTCTTAAAGAAATGTCTGTGAACTTTGTACAATAGAAAACTATACAACTTTCATTTTCATGCAAATTATCTCCCCGTCACAATCTTTAACGCGCCAAAATTCCTGAAATACATATATATAATCGCCTCTCTGCAGGTCTACCGGAAATCCTTTGGCTCATGCTTTGATTGCACATTAATTTCAAGAAAAACAAAAACACGCGCTATCGCCATCACCACCACCAACTTTTCAACTGGCTGCAAAGGAAATTTTTTTAATTGGATTTACTACAATTTTGTTCTTCTTATTTCTAAGGTTAATTTTAATTTTTTTAACAGCAGCGTAGTTGGGAACCCCGCCTACAAAACTTAATTAGTACATGCATCGTTTTTCGTTCTATTAAAAAAAAACCCCAAAAAATCCTATTAACAACTTTTTTGCAAAAAATAAAAAAAAAAGAAACCAAAACAAATAAAATAAACGCTAATCCACCCTAATACTTTGGCATATCACTCTATATTGGCTTTGATTAAGTATACCTCGTTAGCATGCAATTCGATCGTTAAGTGTTGCGCCTAAGATTTTTTCACTGATTACACAAGGGGTTGGAAGAATTGGAATTGGAATGTGATATACAGACATAACCTATAACCAACAAATGAAAGTAAAAGTGAAATATCGCAAAATTAACAAAACAATAACTTCGCTTTTTCAAATCCTTCTTCTTTCTATACCTACCTAGATAGATATTGAGGAGGCTTAGGATTGTTATGGAGAGGGATTGTTTGATATTTGCTGTTATGTGATTTGTTTGCCATTTTTCATTCCTCAAGCCCATTCTCTGCGAAGAATAGGCATATGTATGGAAATGACGTCTCCATCTCTATGGAATCAGGTAAAAACCAATCAAGAACGTCAATAAAAAGGACGACGTCCATCAACATCGTTTGCCCATCGAAGAGTCCTGCGTGTTGGATGTTACTGCTGTGATGGCGATAGCGACGGCTGTCATTCAACGATAAATGAATGGACACACAGAAGTCCCGACGAAATTTTATACATATATTTTTTTTTTGGTAAATAGAGGATGTACAAAAAATATGACGAAAGATTGGAGTATTGGAAATCATAACTCTCTATGTCGCCCCAAAAATTATTCAAAAGCTATAAAGGACGTTTTTTTTTGCCAGCCGCCTCGCATGTGAAATTTGGAACCACCATTATTTTCACACCCTTTAAATTTTGCCACCACTTATCATCCCCAAAAAAAAGGAGATATCTCTAAACAAAAGGCTAACATCGACATGAGAAATTGAAAACGCGGCCTACCACCAATTGTTTTTCCAACTCTTCCTCCTCTGAACGGCTGCTTTTAGATCTGCTCCGAAAGGGGTAGACAAAAAAATATAATAATTCCGTTATGACATTAAATTCCTGCCCATATTTTGGACCTTCATGAGCTGTACCTAGAATAGAAAAAAAAACCGGAAAGACAAAGCATCCTTCACGACCATCGAAAATCTCCATCAGATTTGCAGGGTGAAACCTATTGAATAAAAAATAAACCTCATAAAAATGTGCGTATATTACGTAAGGTGCGTACGAACGTTCACATACATGTCTCTTTATAATATTCCATCAAATAGCCGAGTCTTGAAGCTGTCTAGTTGAAACTTGCAAGGCTTTAGTACTTTAATTTATTTTTTTGAAACTGCTAGCCTGAAATTAATATATTTTTATTTTTAAATTAAATTTTGATCTCATGCCCATATCGTCGCCAGGTCTTGAGACATACCCCAGTCTCGAATGTGCCGCGCAAACAGTGAACTCCAATGCTATCACTGGCGGTGGACACCATCGCCGCTGTCGACGCAATAAACGGCGGCGGCGGTGCTACCCCAAACTTGAAACTCAAACAAAAAATTGTATATACCTATCTGAAGGATAGCAGTAGAAAAAAATTTCATAATTTCAACACAAACACTGGCTGTCTCATCCTAGAAGCCCTTGGCCTCTCATATATAGAGAATCATCTCCTCATGTTTAAAAAAAAAGGATTCGCAGAATTTTACATTTATAAGCGGGTAAATGTGAACGATGTGAGGGTATAGAAAAAAAATTGTTTATTACTTACTCGCATCCTGCATCCTGGGTAGCTTTCAGTTTTTTGCTTCTTCAACCCCTTTTAGCTTGGCCCTCTACATATACTGTGAACCCCCCTCATCCCCCTCCCAACATTACTCTCATACACCAATTTTCGTCCTGTGTCCATAGAAAGGATTTTTTTCCATTTCGATTTTCCACATACATTTTGCGAGGCCGACCCATATCGCCAGTTTGCATGCATGGTAGCCAGGATCCATTTATCGTACGACAGAGAAAAAAATACAGAAGAGAAGAAAAAAATCCAACTGCAGAAGCAATATAGAGAATCCTTTTTGCCTCATCATTTTTTTTTTTGTTGTTCAGCCTTTCAAACAATAAAAAGAATAGGGAAGAATACTCGTATACAGCATACCACCCAACGACAAAAAATCTATTGGGAAGCACCGTAAAACCTGTACCGAATACTCTAACTATAGATATAGGTATATGTGTATTTGTTTGACCAGCTTGGAGTCGTTATTAACATTCACATCCTGATGGGGCAGCTTGGCGAGTTTTCTGCCTACTAACAAAGTGCAAAAGAAAAACTCAAATAAACAGCAGAGCCTAAAGAGCAAAAAAAAAAAGAAAAAGAATCCGATGATATTAAAGCAAATATACACAATTGCCTTCAACTAAGGAAAGGTTTTCATTTTGAGACCTATTCTAGCATTATTAGCTGTTTTTTTGCAAGTCAAGACTCGTGGCACTATGCTCTCCAAATGAATTCCAACTCATCACAAGTACTAGTCCTTAGTGTAAGAGTCAGTTCTAAGAGGCATAAGTTAAACTTCTGCAGAATATTCTATAAAGATTGACAATTTTGTCGCAGGTCTGTACAAAAATTTATATCATTTACAATAACTAATGTAGGCTATGAAAGTACCCAAATGAAGCTAATGAACTTACACAAGTTTTTCTAACCATAATATGGACTTAAATGTCATAACTTACCTTCCCAAAATGTGTTTTACTTGTTATTGTTTTATGGTCTATGAAGGCACAATTACCTGCATTAACTTTGAATGGTCTGTCTAATTATTTTCAAGCGATATGTGAACAACAAGTTTGTTTTAATTTATTTATCTGATTATTTGTATAAAATGGTCTACTGTTAAAAGCAAGTTTTGTCAAACCTGTGTGTTCAGAACCTCCACCTAAAAACTATCTAAGTGGGTTATATTTGTGCATCAGATTCGTTGTTCTTCCAGGTCTATCGGTCAAACCAAGAATTATTTGTCCGTCCTGAGTGAAGAAATATTTTATAGTAACTATCAAAAAGCCCAACAAGTCATCCAATTTCCCCAAAATAATTTTTTTTAATTGAATTCGTTTGTCCATGCAGTTGTCAAGCTTATCTAACAAATCGTTTCTCCACCCTAGGTTAAAATAATAATTAAAATTTCCGTTTTTATAGGAACTAAAATAAAAATCTAACTGAACTGAAAATAGAAACTAAGTAGGGCAGTTCAATCGCATTTTTCGTTCACCAACTGCTGACATACTCGAATGTATTATATAAAAAAAATAGGCTGTGAATCCTTAGTTTAAAAAAATCGACTATCAAATACCGAAGAAGTCTTTCAGCATCGTATTATTAAAACTTAGGAGAGTGAGGACTATTGGGTTAATTCGACCAACAAATGAGCTTGAATGTCCAACAAACAAAAAACCTGAGTCTAGTCTTAGTATAAAAGCATTCAGTATTTATTTATTATAGCACATATTACAAGAACGAAAAAGTCTCCCAACAATCTCACAATATAACTTTGAAGGGTGGAGCCAATAACAATTGAATTTGTCTCTCAAAGGACTCTTTATGTGTATCCATAAAAAACCGGTTATTCACCATTAGTTCAACAAAATATTGAACATTTCTTTTTTATAGCAACTTTCCGAATCAAATGAAACTCGACCATCATCTCCAAATTAAATTTATAATGTTGATTGAACGAATTTGGTACGTTTGTCCATGTCTATCGGTCAAAAAAAGAATTATTTGTCCATCCTGAGTGAAGAAATATTTTATAGTAACTATCAAAAAACCAAAAAAGTCATCTAATTTCGTTTGTCCATACAGTAGGTAGTCAAGCTTATCTAGCAAATCGCTCAGTTAAAATAATAATTAAAATTTCCGTTTTTATAGGAACTAAAATAAAAATCTAACTGAACTGAAAATGGAAACTAAGTAGTGTAGTTCAATCGCATTTCTCGTTCACCAACTGCTGACATACTCGAATGTATGTATATTTATAAAAAAAATAAGCTGTGAATCCTCAGTTAAGAAAAAAGTAATGAACATTTCTTTTTTATAGCAATTTTCAAAATTAAAAAAAAATCTCGTTTGTCCACTATTTATCCGAAGAAAAAATTACTTGCTGAACTTCAATTAAAAAATGTTCAATATTTAGTTTTTATAGCAAGTTTAAAAATCAAATCAAAATGTCCAGCAATCCCAAATTGAAATTTTTTTGTGGGGGATCCAATTGGGTTCCATAGTCTCTTTCTTACTTACTTACTTAAGTCCTCAGACCTTTTATGTCCGTGAGAGACCCCTAGTGGGGTATAGGGCGTCCACAACGCCAGCTCGCCATCGTGTTCGGTTTCTGAACATGAGTCGCAACTCCCTCCAACTCTAGCCTAGTGGGGCTGGCTCCTCCTGGACTGTCCTTCTCCATGAGCTTAGCATATATTTCTAAGCATACCGAAAGCATCCCTTGCCTTCTCGATTCGACTGCTGGTATCCTGTTCGGTGCCACCCTCGCTCGGTAGAGAGGATACTTCCAAGGTATTGGAAGCTCTGTACTTTCTCTACCGGTTGTTGAGAAATATTTATAAAAGAAGATGACTGGGTTCCTAGGTTGATCATCTTTGTTTTGCCGGAGTTGATTTTCAGCCCCACGATTTCTGCTTCTCTCTCCACCCCTGTTGTTATTTGGTGGAGATCCATGATCCTATGAGAGAGCAAGCATACGTTGTCCGCATAGTCAAGATGTTTCAGGTGAGACGTTAGAGTCCATCGAATTCCTCCGTTTCACCTCAAGGGCGCTCGCAGGACATCGCTTATCACCAACAGAAACAATATTGGTGACAGAATGCAGCCCTGTCTGAATCCACTTTGGACTTCAAACTCTTCTGACAGCCTCCCTTCGTGCAAAACGTGACATTTGGATCCTTCATAAGTTGCCTTAATAATAGCTATTAATTTATCCGGGATACCCCTCCTGCGTAAAGCATGCCAAATAAATTTTCTATTGACGCTATAGAGAGCCCCTTCTCAAAGTCGCACTGCTCAATTATGATCCTTAAAGTATTGATATGATCAATGCATGAGGATCCAGTGCGGAAACCTGCTTGTTCGGCATCCGTTGGGGCGTAACACTGTATAATGGTGACGGGACGTACTCTTGTCCGGAATCGTGCCTTTATTATTCTTTCTCCAAGATGCTCCCATGAAATCAGACTACTGACAGCTGTTTTTTGTTAGCAGCAGCCCAACCCCAGCTTCACGTGTGCTTCCTGGAGCTTTTCCGGAGTAGAGCAGTACAGTGTTACGCGATGGTGACTTGAACTTGCCAGAGCCCATCCAACGTATTTCGCATGAATTCCTTCTCTAGTTGGAGGAATCTGGCGTTGTGGGCAACCTTCACTGCCATCATCCAGGAACCAGGAGGGTCCTCACATTTCAGAAACCAATCGTTGTTCTTATTCGATAGCCAAAAGTCGTCAACAAATTATCATTAGTTATCCGAGGCGTTGTTTCCATTTCGGTAGCAAGATGGTTTTCAGTTACAGTCAGTTAGTCTCTTCTGTCTCAAAAACCAGATTTTGAAAAGAATTTAATGTTCTTATAAAAGTTTTCAGAACCAATTTATTTATATCTTTCAACAGGCTTAAATGATCAAATATCCATGCACGTGTGTTTTGAGGATCTTGAAACCAGGCTTAAAGCTTCTGTTTTTCAGCTCAAAAGTTGTCTGTTGTTTTAATATTAAACACCATCTTCTGAAAAAAAAAAGAAGAAAAAAATGTCCCCTTTTAACCACATTTTAAACGATAACAAATCTGCCCTCCACCAGGCATCTGGCGCAGTTTGGAATTTCCATCCCCGCTTATAGAAACAAAAAATAGACAGAACCTCGATAACAAATCTCAATCAAATGTCAAAAAGGTAGACAAAAATTGCTACATATTTTTGGTTCTTCCTATTCCAATGTACCTACATATTTCGTATAACTGAGTGAAAACTCGCGTCTTGTACTACCTACGTTGCAGGTACGTACAATATAAATTTCCATCATAAATGAAGAGCTACAACATGCCGTCACCTTATCAGGGACTAATGCTTTGAGGGATAGCAACTGAAATGTCACGGGTAGTTGAAGTTAGCACAGGATCGAAAATTATCGAAATTCTGCAAAAAAAGAAAACCCTTCCAAATTGATGGCTATCGAATGTGAAATCCTCGAATTGCCATCAATGGACGCGGGCCCAACAATAACCCATCTCCTCTCAAAGAGCACACAAAAAAGTGCCCAGCAGTTTGTGTATGGTAATAAACGATTGCCTACTAAAAATTAAAACCAAAACGTACGAGAACAAAAAGAAGAATTTACCTATCTATACAACAAACTACCCCTAACGTATAGGTAGTATTGTTTTGATGGAATGAAAAAATATTTATGCGTCAAGTCATAACACAGACCTTCTCCAAGTTCGAAATAATATGAAAACAGAATGATGAATGCAAAACAAAACAAACAAAAAACAGAAAAAAAAAAACAAGTTTCGCCTCCCCCAACTAACTAAGAGAAGGGTTGAACGTGTAGATCTGTCAAAATCCGTCCAAGCGGACATCATTGGATTTTCTCGAGAGAAAGAGAAAGAGCTATAGAGAGAGAGTGAAAAAAAGGAATCATATTGTGTATGTTTCCCAGAGGATAGAGAATGAGGCTGCAAAAGCTGGGGGGTATATCGTCAAATGTCGCATGGGGCTGCTGATTGTGAATACCCTATACCAACAGTTATAACGGAAGAGGCAGAGCAGCAGAGGCAGAGTGGTTTTTGGTGTTCGATTAAGCCAGCGGAATCGATTCCAGGATCAGGATAGGCATTCGGCCTGGGTTATATTTTTTTCGTGCGATTTCTTTCATTCATTCGGTATGCCTGCCTTTATACCTATGCCGCCGCCTGCCACATTCGCATTCGCAGAACACAGAACCTCACTCGCTACGATGAATCATTTTCATTTGCCCCTTTCTTTGGTGGAATGAAACAAATGAATTTAACCCTATTCGTCGAGCAGCAATAATACACATGGATCCAACCTTCTGTCGTACAAATATATGTACATATGTATGTCCAGCACTTGATTAGTAAATCAAGTTTGAATTTTTATTGAATTTTCAAATTTTCCCATTTGCTGTATCGTTATGATCGTTATCACGAACTGTTGGGGGTTTGCCGATTGTCTGTCTCCTGCTTTAGGCACACATAGTCTTCCTACACAAAACAAAAAAAAAAAAGAATAATTTCGTTTTTTTTTTCGCAAAGGAATGAATAAAATTTAAATGCATGAACGGTTGAATGGTCACATCCTGTAAATTTAATGCAACGTTGCACAACTTTACTTAATAGGGATAGACTGATGGGATTTAAGGCATTTGTACATTACACTATATTTTACTTTAAATAATATACTTTTCTATTTGTGGAAATCGGGACACTAGAGGGGCACGCTAGGTTATTCCCAGGACTATAAAAAAAACGGCTAAAAACTGATTAAACCATATTTATGTGGTCCTCAGGCAGCACTCATGTTTTTGAGCTTGCAATTCGAGAATTTGCAGAATTTTACTCCCGGTGAGTTGTCTCGATCCGTTGACCATTCGCACCCGCTGTAAAACTGAGTTATGAAATTCGCCGGATGAACTACATTGTCGATTCCTAAAATTACCTTATCATTTATGAACTTTCGTATCGACACTGTCAGCTAATAGTATCGCTATCGATCAACGAAATCAAGCATCGTTTTGAGTGGTTAGTACTTGGATGGAGGACGGTTCAATACCAGCCGTGAATAATTTTTTTTTTTTTTTGTTAGATTTCTGGCTCTCCGGTTGCGTTGTCCGTTTTCTATTAAATTTTGTTAAACGAACACTTTATTATTCAGTATGATAAGCTTTTGACATTTTTGTGCTTTCCATTGTTTATTTTCGTTTTATCAAAAATTCACTTCAGATTCGTCTCGAAATTGGTGCGAATGTAAAATGATAGAAATTGTATGGAGTGCAAATGGATTGCGAATTCAGTAATACCATATAAGTTGAACAAAATGTCGGTGGTGCAGGGATTGTTACCGACATTTGTTCAACTTGCATTCATCGGATTCGGTAATAGCAAAATTTTGGAAATTAATTGAAACTGTCACTTTAGCTCATTCGCCGAATTCTGTAATAGGGGTGATTAATTTGTCGCAAATCGAATTGATCTTGAGTTTGTTGGGAATTTCTCAGAAGGAAGAAATTTGCAAGATTCGAAAATCTTCAACTAAATCTTGGAGCAAAAACAAAAAACCGGTTTTCGGCTGTCTAACACAGATATGGTTTTCTTAAGTGAAACTTCTTGATTTGAGAAGAAAATTTAGAGGTTTAATTCAAGCGTACCAAAAAACCAATGAATAAAAAAAAAACAAGTTTTGCATAGTTTAGGCCAGGATCACACTGTTGTGCCGATCTCGGTACGCTCTCGCTACGATAAAATATTTTTACAAAAGATACAATGAGAGGATTGAAAGCGTTTCCGGGGTATCCATAGGGTGAATTTACTTATTGCTAAATGTGTAAGAGATTGTATTGGCATCGGCTCTATATAGTAAAAATCTGCCCTCTGCTCTTAGGATGAGATCTAACGTTAGGATCTTCAAGTTTTGAAATACATGCTCAGAAGCTGAGCAGAAAATTGCAGAGTGCATTTGTATTTTTATTTCTTTTTTTTTGATACCAAAATTAATTTTCTAATCGTTTACAATTAAAAGTAGAATTTTGCAAAAATGCTTATAATGTGAAGAACTCAATTCCCAACCATTCCTCTGTAAGTCTTGTAAGGAAGAATTGAGGGGATCTACTATTTTCTGTGGAATCCGAATGGCGAATGTGAAGCACTTTTTTTATAACACAATATACACTACCTTGCCGGATACAGTCAAACAAAATGTTTGCTTTAAGGTGCCAGCGGCTAGGAACCGAGCCCAACCCTTCAGGGTGACTGTCCAATGCACTGAAAATTACTTCAAGATGAGCATTGATTTTTTTTTCAATACGGTTTTACAAATAAAAGCATCGACTTTGTCGAATATTACATATTTTTTCACAATGAATGAATAATTTTTGAGTTTAAGTGCATTGCGACCTTTCTATTGTGCTCTATTGTGCTCATGTCTAGAGCTGAGTAAAATAACTCATACTACAGCTCATCCTCAAGACCAGCTTCCTTGAGAAACTTAAGTATATGGAGTATTTTCAGTGATTGTACACCTTTGCCTTTGATGCACGAGTACATCAGCAAGGATTTACAAAAGGATAACTTTTCTTATGGAATTTGCTGAAAATTGTATTAAATCATTAAAAAAAGAGGAATAACTTAGATTGTGTGATCACTGACTTAAATATTGCATTCGATAAACTCTCGAATCTGGCTATACATCTCAGTCATTAGACCGATACTTACGTATGGAGTAACAGTATGGTGGACTGCGCTGGAAACAGCAACAAACCGCGATAAGCTCAGCAAAGTCCAAAAAACAGCCTGCTTAATCATGGGTGGAGCTCTCCGCTCAACTTCCTCCGCTGCGCTTGATGTTCTGTTTTATCTCATACTGCTAGATGTCTTTAGCAAACAATCGGCCGCTAGCACAGCCATTCGGCTTAAAGCCTCCTCGCAGTGGATCAATAACGATATTGGCCACTCCACTATACTGAACTCGTTCAGATCCCTACCTAGTAACGTCGATTACACCACCCCTCATCCAAAATTTAATAAAAACTTTCAAGTGTCCATCCCTTCCAGGTCTACCGGGGAAAATGAGTAATTTTTGGTAGACGAAGCGATTCATTTCATTCAGTGGAGGCGTATACTCCGAAAGATTAAATATTTTTCTTTCTTTTCGTCTTCCCAATCACTGTAGCGTGTTACAGGTAGACCTTCTAGAAATAAAAGAAGTCCTCTCTTGGCTCAAAGAAAACGTGACATCGACTACTGATATACGTATTTTCTCCGACAGTCAAGCTGCCATAAAGTCACTGGACTCATGTGTCCATTAACTCACTAACAGCCCAAAATTGTCGATCATCTCTGGTGGAGATGTCAAAACAGTTTAACATTCACCTTATATGGGTGCCGGGGCATAGAGACATTCCGGGTAATTGTAAAGCAGACGAGGTTGCTTTGTCGGATAGCAAATCTAAAATCGGTATGCCCCTAGCTACTTGTAAACTTATGCTAAAGCATGATACCATAAAGAAAGCGAACCATAGATGGACCAGCACCCCAACTTGCCAGTCTACGAAACTAGTTTGATGCTAAACGCTCAAAACAACTAATTTCTATTGGTAGATTACATATTAGCTCCGTTATAGGTGTCCTTAATGGACACTGCCTAATAGGAAGACATGCTTTTCAGCTTGGAGTTCCTGCAAATGATTTTTACAGAAGTTGCATGGATGAAGAAGAGGAGACAGTTTCTCACCTTCTATGTTCTTGTCCTGCCCTAGCACAAAAACGTAGACTCCACTTGGGAGACTTCTACTACAACGATCCTAGTGAACTATAAGAAATTCCGACATTCACTGTCTCAAACGCTTCGTTGTTAGCTCTAAATGGTTTAACAAGTAAGGGTGATTTTTGGAATCCAGTGGTATCACAACGGACCAAATATTGGTCTAAGTGAGTTGGCTCTCCCGGCCGGCAGCCACCTAAACCTAACCTAACTCTCGGATAGAATATTGCTGTTAAAACGAAGGAAACAAGGACTAAGCGACCAATTTGTTTTATGACCATACCTCCTAAACTTTTAAAGTTAACTCTGGAATAGCACAGGGTAGCCATTTAGGACCTTTACTTTTTTATTTATTTCTAAATGATCTGAAATATATCATTTTTTGCAGATAATGCAACAATCTTCAAAATTATTTCAAATTCTCGTGATTGTGAAGAATTGTAATGTGAGCTTAATTGGTTTTTTGAATGGTGTGTTCGTTAATGTTTGTTTCTAAACATCGATAAATATAAGACTATGAGTGTCTCGAGGAATATTTCCGTCCCTTCTTTTAATTATTTGTTTAACATTGTATCATTACCTAGTATAACATTGTGTCATTTGAAGGCAAGCTTGAATTCCTACAACACATCAACCCCATAACTAATGGAGCGAATTCAATTCTTAGTCGACGTAATTTTCTGATCCTTTTGTTACAAAACAATTTTCCAAAAGTTTTTTCATCCCATTCTTGAATACACTTGTCAAGTTTGGCGTTCGGGCACTAAATTACGCCTGACATAAAGCCGGACTAGAACATGTGCAGCAAAGGTTCCTAAGGTTTGAACTTAGGGGATGAGGATGGGATAATCCTTATTATTTCGTTACTTATCACAACAGACTTAAACTTATCGATTCGTCTAGTCTTGAGAGCGGCCGTTCTTAGCATTGTTAAATTAATTAATGAAAAATAGACTCCTTTTGTCACGTATTAATTTTTATATTCGCCAACGAAACTTGAGGAATTTGCCCCAATGAATAAATATTTCATATTATCGGACTAATTATGAACAATTTTTTTTTTATTTATAAAATTTATAAATTTGTAATTTGTCTTATTTTTTATGTTAATTTTAATTATATGAAAATTTTAAACGTATTTTGTAAAGCTGGTGATAAGCTCGTATATAAATAAAATAAATAAATAAATAAAGAAAAGGCGACAATTCAGTAAGGTTTGAATGATATCCTTATTGGAAGATCTAAGGTAGGGGGGCCAAATAAGGCCCACCTAACGGATTTTTCGAAATATCTGCTAGATTTTTGAGAGTATCCGAGTAAACTAAAAAGGTTTTGATTCTTTGTCATTTTATCTACATGAAAACATAGATTTTATTGTTTTCGTTAAATTGAAAAGTTTATTTTGTTGACATTTAAAAAAAGCTTACGTTGTTCCTAATAAGGCCCATGGGGTCTTAATAAGGCCCACTCAGTTTTCTTAAGATTTTCGCAAGTAAAAACACAAAAAAGTCAATATCTTTTAACAAACATTTTGTTTTAAATTTATTTCAAAGAAAATAGTCTCTTCAGTTTAACAAAAAACACAAATTAAAAAAAAAAACTTAATTTTAGCAAAAAACTTAAACAAAAAAATTTAAACTTCACTTCTTCGTAAAAAAATAAAACTAAAATATTCTTTAACCTGCAACGCGTTTTTTATGTTGGTTACTGTTCTATTAGAAGCTCTTTTTTGGGAAAAGTTGGCATTTGGTCTGAAACACATTAAAAATATAATATAAAACCCAATAAATTAAAAGCAAATTTGTGTGTGCCCAATAAGGCCCATCCCTTATTTTTGTGGGCCTTATTAGGAACATGCAAGACTTAAAAAAAAATTATTTAAAACTAACGATCAAACATTTTTTACAAACAAATAATGTTGTAATTTACTCAAAATATTATATATTATACGGGAAAATTCAAAAAATAGGTACTTACTTGGTTTAAATTTGTTAAAAAAGAACACAAAACACACTACTTTTTTATAATTTGCTAGTTTTTCCCCCCAGACGAACTTCATTGAGCTGTAGGTCAAAACATGAATCGCGCAGCTGGCTTTTTTTCCTTTGTATGTGTTCTTGTAGACATGGTTTAAATATGCAAAGCAAAAAAAGTCCCGTTATTTGTTCGTTTCTGTGTTTTCTGACAAGTGGGCCTTATTGGGAACAGGGCCTTATTTGGCCCCCCTACCTTATTAGTGTCTTGAATTTGTATTTGAATGAAGTCGAGCTTACTGTCACTTAAAGAAGACTTATACTGTGGCTCATTTTTTGAACACAAACTTTGACATTTAATGTCAACATAGATATTTATTTTGCAGTTCAACTTAAGCATATGTTTAGTAATAGTTTAGTTTTTTACTATGAACGTGAAAACGATAAGTCTTAATGCATGACTTAAACCAAAAATTTATCTTAAAATTACATATGTACATAAGTACATCTGTACATATCTATGGCATCTTCCTAGGTTAGAAGACTATATCTAAACAATGCGATATGCTTGTTGCTTGCATATCTTCATTACACCTTCATTACTATACATAACTTAGCCGTGCCAACAATGAAAACGCAAAACGCATGACGATCAAGAACCTAAGAATAAAAAAAAGAACAAGAAACACATTATATTCACCTCCACCCAATCCATCAAGAGAAAATACCTTCCTTCACACACACTGCATTATCTACAGCAATTACTATGTTCTCTTCACTTCATAAACTAAAAAAAAAAATACCTTCCCAAAGTGTCATTGTTATCAAAGAAAAAATAAATTAACGCCGCGTGTTGCGCATGCATTTCAATACGGTATACAAAGCTATACCCAAATAAGCTGATCACATCTCGCGCATTTTAAATTACCTTCCCGGCGAACAAGCGAAAAACTACCGAATCATTCCCATAAGAGCTGTGTGTTGGTGTTTCGGTTAGTTTTGTTGTATGTCATTACCTGTTCTGATTAACTGAAAATTGGTGTAAAAGAAAGAATAAAATAACCAAATCATTTTGGTAAGTGACCATCACGATGATCATTATATCGTTGCGCTGGAAGATATAGGAAGGTAGTTGAAGACGACACAAGATGGGGGTTCTCCCCTCAACTTCTTAAGTGATCACTATCTACATAGCCTGATACGAGCAAGGGGATATTTTAGCTGTTTGTTTAGATATTTTATTTAATTTAGGTTGCTGCGTATAACGGTAGATGTTGTAACTAGTGATTACAAAGAAGAAAGGGGGCCTAAGATTTGTATTTAGACAAAGAGTAAATGTGAATGCAATGCATTCGAATTGTGTGTTCTGAGAAAGTCATTATTTACTTCGTCACATCAAGAAAGATTCGGGTGCATTTTTTCGAGTTTTTTTTTTTAGACATATTTTTGTGGGAGATCCATCTTTCACGGTCTAAAAGTTTCACACATTCGTATAAAACAGAGTAAACTTGAGACTCAAAATATAAGAAACCATTATGTATAGAATATACTTTAAATCAATTTATCATTGAAAAAAGATTTTTTAATTTTAAGAAGTTAAAAACGCAAAAGTAAAAGCAGAAAAAATTGAATATAACTATAGAACAGCATATTCGAATCTCTTCTACCGGGGAAATGCTATTATTGCTATCTTTGAGCCAAAACTGAGTTTCGTTAAGTTTACATTTATTTTTGTTCGCAAACAAAAATA
The DNA here is from genome assembly GCA_963931855.1 of Philhelius festivus. NCBI lineage: Eukaryota > Metazoa > Arthropoda > Insecta > Diptera > Syrphidae > Philhelius > Philhelius festivus. The sequence continues at coordinate 40,547,427 of OZ007554.1, read as the reverse complement.
AAGTATTCTAAAAGCACTTTGTTCTTATAGACTAAGAGCCCATAGCAATTTTTGGGTGTGATTGATAACAAAAAATAATTAGCATAATAATTAGATAGGCCTTTAGTAGTTATTTACAAATGTGAACGTCTTACATTCTCTAGTGGGAGCAATAGTGCAAAGAGTGCATCAGATATGCAGTTCTTTCCATTGTCTATAAAATTGTGATAAGAAATTTGCCATAACTTCAGAATGAAGAGCTAAGTGCCCTGATATCGAGGTCCACGACGTTTTGAAGGCGGCCTTCTTCGCGCAAGAAGTACCGTATTCTTATCGCGTCTGGCAGGCAGAAGGCTTTCTGCAAAATGTCTTGGACCTCGATATTTTCAATCAGGGGGCTTGACTCTACATTTTGGCAAAGTTAATATCATAATTATTTAGACTTGGAAAGAACTGCATATATGTCCCCTTTTCTCGTTAACCATATCACTGCATTATTGAGTCATTTACACCCATATTAACAAAAATGGTTTAGTGGAGGTTTATCGTTAAGTCCTGGACTAAGTGCGATATTTTATTAATAAAACAAATTTTCTGCTAAGTGACGTTTACTAACTTCGGATAAGGTAAGCCATCGAAGTAGGTGGTTTAGCGAAGGAATAAGAAATAGAATTGTCAAACTTGTTTTGTTTTATCAAAAAAAAAATTAAATAAATTTTGAAAAGAAATAATAATAAAAATAATAATAATAATAATAGCTCATGGATTTAACGATTTCAAAAACCGTCTGGATTTGCTGGGTAATCTGAATTTTTCTATAAGACCAAACATTTATAAACCCCGATATGATCCAGTAGAAGAGCTAAGTTAAGAGGAAAAACATGGAAAAACTTGTACCTATTGTTGAGGCAGACCTAAATGCAGAATGAAAAGGTGGATATATTCCTTGGGATTAACAAGGTATGGCTTTTATTAGATACAGGGGTCGGAATGAGGTATGCTCATTGACTGATTTATATAAACATAACCTTAAACAACATTACTAATTTAAATAAGGTTCAAGACGATTGATATCAACGGGTAGCCAGCCTCCATTGAGCATAGTGTCTTCACGAATTGCCAAAGCATTTGCTTTGAAAGCAAGGCAGTTTATTGAAGGCACTCCGCTGAAGATTTCAGATCATGTAAAGTATCTTGGTGTGATTTTAACACTAAGGTAAGAGCGAAAAAATTAATGATTGCATTCTACTCCTGTAACAGAATCTTTGGGAAATCCTGGGGACCGAGCCCAAAAATTATCAGGTGGATGTATTTGGCGATAATCAGACCAATACTAACTTATGGTAATATGGTCTGTTGGAATGCAACTGAAAAAAGCACGAACCTCAAAACTCTGACAAAAGTACAGAGACTTGCGTGCATTGGAATTACGGGTACCATGAGATCCACACCAACTGCAGGGTTAGAGGCAATATTGAACCTGAAACCCCTTTTTCGTACAAGAATCCGCAGCATATAGCGCCTTAATGCTAAGCCAGATTAATACCTGGAAAAACGGCGCAATAGGACAATTCTTCAGAAATATTTGGGTGATAGTATCATTACAGATTATAGAACACCCGAACTTGACTTTAATAAACCATTCCAAACTGCCTTTCCAAGCAGAGAAGAATGGCTGAACAACCAACCCAACGCAAGTGAATCAGCAATAGCAATCTATACTGATGGCTCCAAAATGGACACAGGTGTTAGTGCAGGCTTTTTCTCAGAACCTCTTGAGCTAAACAACTCACTTAGGCTCCCAGATCATAGCAGTGTCTTGCAAGTGGAGGTCCTGGCAGTGACAACAGCTGCTAGACAGGTATCAATGATGGCGATACGACGGGCTGATATCACCTTTTACATTGACAGCCAAACGGCAATAAAAGCGATTTCTGCCACTATGATGATTCAATTTCACTTAAAATTAAAAGGCATGCTCTACATTCCGAGTGAATTCAATTCAATCCGAATTTATTTGTGAAATGTCAAAATCTGCTGAAAGACAATTTGCATTATTTATTCAAAAAATTTTTCTTATGCAAACGAAAATATATTCACTATTATTATTAATAAGTGGTAGAAGGGATGATTAGACTCTGCTGGGTACCGGGACACAGCGGCATACCAGGTAATGCAAATGCCGATGAGTTGGCAAGACAGGGATCAGCGCTTGAAGCTAGTCAAGCAGAGATGGCAACTATCCCACTCTGCAACATTAAACAGAAAATTTCAGATTTAATCCTAAAGAAATCCAATGAAAGGTGGAGTCTACTTGACACCTGTGATACTACTAGGAAAGTATGGCCTTGCTTTAACAAGCGGAGTACAGACAAAATTACGCAACTTAGTAAGAAGCCCCTTCGTTCTCTTACGAGCATAATCACTGGACATAATTTACTTAAATATCATAAATTTAAAATGAAACTAAGTACAGATGACCTATGCAGAGGATGTGGTGATGAAGAGGTACATGAAGACACATCACACTCTCTCTGTCATTGCCCTTCACTATGCCACCAGAGAAGGAAATGCTTCTTTGACAACCTAGAAGATCTTTCTAGTATTTCAGGAATTCACATATTGAACTTCGTCAATGCCTCAAAATGGCTTGACTGTTTAACAGAATACATAGGTTTTTATCAGAAAAGAGTGACACTCATACAATGGATCTACATTGATCTAAGTGTGACGATAGCGACATCAATTGTCATCGCAATAACCTAACCTAACCTAACCTAAGGCAGTTTATTAAATTGTCCAAAACAGTTTCCGAGCAAATAAGAACGATAGAAGAATTAAAGGTCATACTTGGATTTCTACAAGTCATATTTGCATGGAAAAAAAAAACAGACGGGAAAAAACGGTCTATACTATGTGAATAGGAAAGCGTGCTACTCCAATAATATGCTAGTAAAGACAGCTTACTAAAAATTATATAAATATAAATCCAAACATGTTTTTGATTGTGTTTCCTTATCTTATAATCCTCTGTACATAAGCAGTTTGTGACGCCAATTTAAAACTAAGGGACATACCTTCTTTGACACTAACGTGGAAGCACGTATGATTCAATTTCACTTAAAATAAAAAGGCATGCTCTACATTCCGAGTGAATTCAATTCACTCGGAATTTATTTGTGAAATGTCAAAATCTGCTGAAAGACAATTTGCATTATTTTTTCAAAAAATTTTTCTTATGCAAACGAAAATATATTCACTATTATTATTAATAAGTGGTAGAAGGGATGAAAATCAATGATAGAGAGTTCGTGGAAAAGTTTTACGTGGTAAAGCCAAAATTTTAGATCTTCTAGAAGCAGCGTACCTAGGTTGGAATGAGGAATGAATTAACATGGTCATATTTGAATTGATTGCAGTTTCAAAAAAAAGCTTCAGACTAAACGAAGAAGCATTTATTTACATTTTGGGAATAGATCCCTTAATAAAATCGACTTCAATTCCCTTAACACAAAACTTCTTCCTTAACTTATTTCATAATTTTTCTTGTCGGGCGCTCTTTTCTATTTCCTTTGTTAACAACAATTTATTTTAATAAAATCAAAATTTAAGAGCTTTATTTACGTGTTTGTCAATTGTCGCGCAAATGTAAAGTTTTACCAAACAAAACTAAGTGAATTGAATTCACCGTAAAAAGCCTTGTATTCGAAATGTAGAACATGAATTTTCATCTCCGAAAACTCAATTCACAATCTTAATTTCGGATAGAATTCAGAACACCAATATTTCACATTCGGAATGAACAAATCACAAAAGTCATTTTATGCGGAATGCAGAACACTTTTGTTGCTCGAATTCACAATAAGTGAAATGCAGAACAGAGGTGAATTACATATATAAAAGACCGACAATTAGAAACAAACAAATGACCATCAATATAGGTATCCAGGGGTTATAAAAAAAAGAGAGTGCTCACTAGATTTTTTTAAAGGATATTTGACAAACATCACTTAAATATTTTGGCGAACATTTCATTTTTTTGAAGTAAAACTTCTTTTCGGCGTTGGAGGTACAAAATTGTCTATGCAGCTGTCAGTGACATGTCAAAACGACACGTTATCAGTCAAAGACAGCGACATGTTTTTAGAATACCAAATGTTTGTACATTTATAGGTTAGAATCTTACAGAGGCTTTGCTTGAGGGAAAAGAAGTTTTACTTCTTCCTTGTGTACGTTAGTACACGCAAACTTTTTTTTTTTAATGTGAAAATTTAAGCCGGGACTTCACACCTATTCCATGGCTTAGTAAAACTGTGGAATAAGCGTTATTTTTATTAATATGACTGTGAATGTCTAGCTACTTTATAAAGCTTTGAATCTAAAAATCAAGCTCGTGCGATGCAGTCGTGCATTTAATTTGTTGTTGTTTTTATCATGCTTATTTTGACATTCTCATGAATAGTGTTTTCGTTAGAATGATTCTATTCCTTCGAATGAACTTTCTTAATTTTGAGATTCGAACGAATAACATTCATTTGCGAAAGATAGCATAAAATGAACTTCAAAAAAGATTCATTTTCATTATCAGCTGTTTGACATTTACTATATTTCTATTTTAATTAGTATGACCGTTTTACATTTTTTTTGTTTCTAAACATTTTATAGATGTTGGATAAATAATCAAGAAACAAAATAAATAATACACTTTTTCATTATAAAATAAAGTTTAACCATAATGAACTATATATTTATTACATTTTTTGTGTCAACTCAGCTCTTTTGAAACTATTCTTAAAAAAAATAAGTTGTACATGACGCGTTCTAAATTTTTATTTTTTTTTCGTATACACTTGGTCACACTAAAATATCAAAAACAAAAGAGAAATGTTTGTGAATGTCAAAACCAAAAAGTGAAATGTTTGTTTATTTGTAATTGTTTTGTTTATTGTTTAATAATTTAAATTTCTGTGATAAAAACATAAAATAATAAATAAAAAATAAAAATATGGCATTTGTGTTATTTATAAATGAAAATGGTGTTGAAGAAGTGCAGAGGAGAAGGATAGTGGATGCTTTCTGTATCAACGCGGGTGGTAAAAAAACCCTTTGCTACCTCCGGGTTTTCTTCCATTATTTTAATTAACTTTTCCTTTTGTTCGCGGTTTGTCCAGTTGGAATGCGACCTTTAAATATAAAACAACATAAAAAAAAAATAATAAAAGTAATTTATTTTCCATGAAATAATTAAAAACTTACATGTTTTGTTGTTTACTCGACAGAAAAACTCAAACGACACAAAAATGACATTTAATTCTATTCTTTCGAATGTCAAAATTGAATTAGCTTTCGCAAATGAATGAAATTTCTATGGATTGGATGAACTTTCGATTTGTTCGATTAACATTCTAATCGCCGAGTCTCAAAATTAAGTTTCAACGAATTCGAATCACTTTCTAACGAAAGAGAATGTCAAAATAAGCACCAATATTTGCTGTCACAAATGTTTCCGTGTTAAAATTTCCTGACCTGAGTACCTTTCCATTTTTTTTTTTAAACACACTCGATAATAATTTGAAAAGTTCTCGGAAAATACAGAAATAAATGATTAAGCCATTTTAAAAGTACTCGTATATGCTTATTTCAAGAAGGGAACATTGAATCCGATAATATTCGAGCATCTCGTTAACTAAAGTATGCTTTTACTGTCATTTTTGACATTTTCAAATATGCATGCATGCAGGTACCTACATAGCTCAAAAGTACTTCCATCGTTTATATATTGATAAACTCCAACATCACAATACATATGAATGCTTTTAAGGATTTATTTTGTATGTCTAAATTTAGAGTCTACTACTAGGAAACCTTTCTACTAAAGGTTTACTTACGAGTTGGATGTCAGGCACTCCATGAAATCCTCTTCAATCGGTAATTTTACAAAAATATTTCCAGGAAATCTAAAGAACCAAAATCAAAATCCTTGTGATTCTGTTCCTAGAAAGAGAAATCCTCTCTTTTACTTAATGAATTTAATTTATATTGAGATATACAAAAAAAAAACCAACAATCTACCTCTATACTTCCATACCTATATCTACGTACCTGTGATGTATATAAATATCTCACAATCAAAATAGATCACAGAAAACCCCAAAAAGTTCCTTGCAACTATTTCTATATCCGAACCTGAACTAACAAGGTACTTTTTTTATTTGATTAGGTAAGTCGAAAAATTAAAGTCCTTTTTGGAAATCCTTAAAACTTATTACTCACAGGATATATCCACATACCTATACATGCTATTAGATATATACTTTATGTTATGTGGCTTTTCTATAACGAAGCCATTCAGATAAAGGATGAACAAGAAAATTATACTGAAAAGCATTAAGGTAACCGTGTAACCTAGTAAAAGTTATTTTTGTATAAATACATGTCCCAAAGACATCAAAGGACACACACAGAAAAGGACACCGCAAATGTATCTTTGATGAATTTATCGTATCCTAGGAGGTACTACACCGACATTAACTATACCGAGAACACAACAGTTTTTTTTTTCGTTACTCCAAAAAACATTCTTGGAAATTATACTCACTATAGAGAAGAATACCTTGTCATTGTGATCCTTTTTTGCGTCCTTGTAACCAACTGCTGCTACCTATATATATAAGTATTTCAATGTACGACAAGAATTGTTGTTTTTGTCTTATCAATTCTATGTGTTCGGTTCTGGGATAGAATTTGGCAAAATTGAAAATGTCACTATACCTCCTGCGTGGGTCGTCTTCGGTCGGTGGTGAGCCGTCTTGGAAGTTGTAGTTCTTCTTTATCATTTTCGTAGGGATAAAAAGCACTTTAGTTGTTCACTTTCATCCTTTTTTTTGGTTTGCTGTTTAGTTAGTTGCTTGGATGATTTTTCACTAAAAATACACCAAAGAAACAAGAAAGCATCTTGAACGCTTTTATATCTACACAAGCAGAAAAAAGCAACACAGTAGGTCTTCCATTTTCCATCCATTTTCACAGAAGTAGCATCAACTCAGCATCAGCAGCTCAGCAGCTCAGCAGTGCCATGCCAATGCCAATGCCATCTACAATCTTTGTTGGGAGGGGGATTTTCTTTTTTAGAAATTGTGTGCGTTGTGCGTGTGCCATTCAATGCACACCCAATAGCGATTCGTCAGCTGAATCTATACAAGGGATGAAAGAAAATGCCAAAGGGTGTGGGGAAAGGGGATGGGTTGTGGGGTGAGAGCTGTTTGGAGAAGATGTACGGTTGGCATGGGATTCGCGTGCTGCTTCCATTCCATCCATACTATTTTCATCCTTGAAGAAAGTGAGAGTCCTGATGGTGAAACTTTAATAAGCAAACACCGAACTGAACTGAACTGTGTTGTGCTGCAGGGAGGTGGTGTTATACAACTTTTGACACACTCTAGAAATACAGACGCACATACAGCCGTTCCAACAACCAACCCTGCCCGCCCCTTCCCATGCTCCGATTGCGTGGAAAATTCGTTGAATTGCAAACGTTGCTGAAGAAAGAAAACTTTCAAGTTGTTTTCCTTTACGCATTTTCCTTCTCGCATTTCCCAAAAGTCTTTAAATTCGATAATACATTTTTTGAACTGTGCTGTTGTTGTGAAGTGCTGATGGTGGGGTTAGGGGTTTCTAGGAGCTCCATTTATAAGGGTAGACCAACAACAACACAACAGAAGCAGCAACACAAAAAAAAAAAAAAATGACACCAGGAGAGAAATTGCTTTTATTGTGCGCACCAGTGTGTTGCAACAGCATTGTGTTTTTGGGGGTGGGTGGGTGGTATGGTGTGGTGTGGCGAGGAAACTTTCTTGGTTACTGTATAATTCAGCAGGACGAAGAACGACGAAGACGTAGCACGGCATAATACCCACCCCAGAGAAGGGAAAGTGAAAGTTTATTCTTGTTCGTCTTATGTAACAAGAAACGAGGATAGGAAGCATTTTTTTTTATTTTTTTTTTAGTGAAAGTAAAAGTGAATTCGAGCGAAAGTGCGGAAGAGGTCGGGGCAGGTTGGTTGGTTTTCTTGTTCAGCTGTAACATGACAGCCAGCAGTGCCGAAGATGGTTGTCGGTTGGTGGGAGGGCTGTGGTGCGTTTTTCTGCCTTCATTTCTTGCTTTTCCTATCCGAATTAATTTTCCAAGAAGACGTAGATTATAAAAAGAAAATTTTCCCAAGAGGAATGAGAGACAGGCATAGAGCCAGGGATGGTTTTCAGATGTTGCAAGTGATGGTGGGCTATTCAGGAATTGGGACAAATACATTTATTTCGTCATCATCCTCGTTTCCGTTTTTTTTTTTTGTTTTTATTTTTGTCTTGTAAGGAAAGTGAATTTTGTTCAAAGCCGGAGAGATGCACACACATAAATGTGCGTGTGTGTGTCTGTGTAGGTATACAATGTAAGTATACCATGTAATGACTATGTAGACCAAAAAACTTAGAGGAAAACTTAAGTCCTGCACACTAAGGAAATAACTTAGCTGTGTAGTATGTGAGTAGGAAGGTGTAGGTACTCGTATACATTTTCTTGTCCGGGGAAAATGGATGTTAAGAGGGTTGAAAGTTTAGAATTTTAGAATGGACAACTGATGGATGATGGGTGGTGTGATGGTGGTGATGCTAGCTATGGGCATTGAGTTAGTTATAGGAGTTTGGTTTTTAGGTAGTTGACATCAGTCTAAGCTTCAAAGAATGCCACGCCACTCAACTCTGCGTTATACCAACTTTTTTGTGGTGGGCGGTAGATAGGTAAGTAGGTAGGTACTCGTATACCTACAAAATCTAAAGCAGCACGATGATGCTGAAATTGAAAATGTAGCAGCACTTGACACTTTAAAGAAAGTTTTTGACGGCTCTAAATGTTCTTAGTTTTATATCTATGTTTAGGTACTTCTGGTTGTGAAATTTTATAATTTCCTGCTGGCAATGTTGATGACTGATGAAATAAATGCCATCAACGAAAAGTTTTTCTAAGTTACATTTAGTAAGGACTTGTATAGTATTTATATGTGTGTGTGTATATAACGAGTATTTTCGGAGGATTCGTGTTAAGTGGGTCTGTTGGTTAAGTTTTTCCTCTTCTTCTTCTTCTTCTTCTTCTGTTGTTACATCTTTCAAGCGAATGAAGTTGTCGTTTAGGATACAAAAAATGGTTAAAAGGAGTTAATTGATCAATAGATATCTACCCGCGTAGTAAATTATGTGACTATTCAAGCATAAAACATTAAAATTTGCTTTAAACAAGGAGAAGACTCGATTAGGAACCACAAGGTTCTTACTCTGGCATATACCTACTATTAACTCAGTCAATAATTATGTAGTTGAATGATTAGTTGCTCATGCTTCAAAGCACTGGTTTAAGTGATTTTTTTGATTATTAGGAATGCAGGTATACATATTTCCAAACCTGTCGATTTTTTTTGAAAATCTTAAGAAAATACTTTAAGGTAATTAGGTTTCTTTAATTAGGATACATTTAAGATAAATGAAGGTATATTTAATACAAAAAAAATCATTCGTTTTTCTATAAATGTTTATAACCGCCACTTTGAAAAAGACATCATGTAAAATTAAACAAGTTATCTGGTTGTTATTTTTCATCAAGGTTGATCGTTTTCATACAAAAGATCTCCAGGTCACATTATAATACCCCCAATACATAATTCATTCAACTTCGCGTTAACTCAACATAAGCTTCTAAAGGAACACCACGATACTACACAAATTCGAACCCTACCTTAAATATAGGTATACTTTCAAACTAACAAGACTATCTAGAAAAATTTACTTCGTATTTTTTTATAATTATGTATTCCCTTTGTCTGTATAATCTACATTATTCAATTTTTAATTAAGCAGGTTACCTTGTTACTTTTACTGTCTGAATAAACATGTCACATTGCAATTTTAACAATGTATACCTTTCAACTATTTAACACAGTTTCCCAAAGATCAGGGGTGACATTCTGTATCGCACACGCGAACAAACGTTTTCGCGCGTGCGAACAATTTGCTTCATGTAACATAAAAAACGAAAGTTTTCGTTCGCACATGCGAAACAAAATAAACGACAGGGGTGACATTCTGTATCGCACACGCGAACAAACGTTTTCGCGCGTGCGAACAATTTGCTTCATGTAACATAAAAAACGAAAGTTTTCGTTCGCACATGCGAAACAAAATAAACGACAGCTTATTCTTTGACGTTTCTCTTCTTAAATATTTCAGTTTCAGTTTTGTTTTGAAAAAGAGTTTTTAATAAATTAAAAAAGAAGATCATACGCGAATATATTGCATTTTTGAACGAAAGTGAAGAAGAACATGAGGATTCGGAGTTTTGAACTTGCCGAGTACAAAAAGAATTCTAAGAGATTTTTCTGACCAATTTGCTTTGTCAGATCAAAGATGTGTTTTATTTGTTGCAATATATTTTATAATATTAGTTTACAACAATATAATGTACATAGCTTTATTCAACGATTTCGGTTGAATAGAAAAACCTACAAATACCTATGTGTTGGAGAATATACGCATAAAAACAGGGACGCTAGTCACATATGTATATTCCTCCAATTTTTGAGGCTTTGCTCTACTTTAGAGGTACTAGGTGAAGAAAGCTACCAATGGTCAGTTGGAAACGATTTCGTTTGCCCTCTTGCACAGAGCACTCTGTCAAACATTTATTTTGCATCACATTTTGCACAAAAATACAATCTGTCACAGTAATAGTGATGAGTCTTCTTGACATTTTATGTGTATACAAATTTACTTTAATCGATATTTAATGCTTTCTTATTATTTATGTGTTTTTTTACTTAAAAATCGACAAAACTAATGTTAATTGATATTAAAATCCCAAGAAAATAAACTACGTACCTTCTTTTTCTTAATTTTGCCTCATTTCATTTCTTAAATCATGTACATGTCATCGATTTTCTCGAGTTTTATGTATCGATTAAAATTGATGTTCCATCCTTCCAATTATCTGATAGCTGTCAGCATCATAGAAGTATGCAATCAAATTTGTTTGGGTTTGAAGCATAAACGAACACAGAACCAAAAACGAAATGCGATACAGAATGCCAATTATCGCTTTCGCACATTTTCTTTCGTTTTTGAAAAACGATCAAACGCTATCGTTTCGTTTATTACAGAATCTGCCCCCAGGTCTGTGTACTTATTTTTAGTACATAAACAAAGAAAACAGTAAAATAAATCAAAATTTTTACCCCTTAACAATGTAATCATTTCAAAAATCTTATTAACAAGAATTTTATGTTAAACTAGAATGACATCATTTTAATCATCTAGCAGTAGTAGTAATAGTAAGTCTATGATTTTCATGAACAAAAGAATTTATGGCATTGGCTTTTGCCGTCATCCAGAAAAAAAGAATATTATATCCGAATGATTACAGTTTAATCATTTTTATAAATATTTAAAGTAAAGTAAATTTATATTGCAATTTTTTTATTTTTCAAGATTATCAAAATGCTTCATATATATTTTGATTGTGATATCTTAAGGTGGCTTTCACATAACCTTTTAACAAAGTCTACTCTTGACCATTATAAGGACTTCAACAGCTTCACTCCAAGCTAAGAAAGTTTTTCCCCAATAGGCTTGCTTTATTTCTTTCAGAACAGGGCGGATTGCTAAGAAATTATACGCATTTTCTCATGCTCCGAGACTGCACAATGAACACTCTGTATTTATTTTTGCACCGTATGCTTGGTGATTTCTACTTGGACATGTTCCCTCTAGTTTTAAAGATTGTGTAAATAGAATACTTGTCATTGAAATAATTGTGAACAATAAGATTATGACTTTTGTACATGGTTCCAGACTCACTCCGTATAGCACCATCTCTGCAAACTGTTCAAAATATGTGTCTTTGATCTTTGCCAGCAACACTTTAAAGGTTCTTCTTCAATCCTCCAACAGCAGTAGGATGTTTTATTGAAGTTGACCATTCTCAAAAAAACTGAGATTTTCGGTGCAGCAGGTTTCTTGCATTTATGTTTGGTAGTCGATGATTTGGCAAGGTTAATATTTTTTCTGTTCGCAGTTAAAATGCATTTTGAGTGATAAAATACAAGGTGGTGAAACACCAGCCTCCAGGTGCAACATATAGAAAGCTGTATTTTCCGGTAGTCGAATGATATTTTTGAGAAACTTTCTTATCACTTTATCTACTTCATCAAATTGACGAAAATCCCAAACCTGTTCAGCATATTACATAAGATCGCATCACCACCGCTTCAAAAAGCTTATATTTAGCACTTGGGGTAATATGGTATTTTTCCAAGGACTCCCTTCCACTTTCAAATGATAGCCTTTTTCGAACCTATGAGTTTACCTTGTAAAGGCTTTTTGCAAGAAATTTGTAAAGTTTTGAGTACTCCGAGATGTTTATATTCCTTTGCTATTTCAAGCGTTTCATTTTCCCAGGTCCAATTTTTGCTTACATATCTCCCTGTTCTATTGAGGAAAATCAGTGTTTTGGATTTGTTGATGTTAATCGCTAGGCTCCACAGGCGTCAGAAGGTTTACAATTTGTTTATCATCATTTGCATCAATTGTGCGGATTTAGCTAGAATGACGATATCGTCAGCATACATTAGCACTTTGATGTTAAATCCAGCCAAACGAATTTCTCCATTAAAACCCGATGAGAGTTCATTCAAAAAGAGTGAAAAAAGTAGCGGACCAAACAAACAGCCTTGTTTAACTCCATCATTCGTATGAAAACAAGCCATTTTTGGCATTCCAAACTGTATTGTATTGTTTTATTGTCGTAAAGACCCTGTATTACCGTTAGCATTTTTGTGGATATTACGAGGCAGCTTAAATTGTAAAAAAAGGTATTCCTATCGATTGAGTCAAAAGCTGCCGTAATCAACGAAGTATCCACATAACTTTGTTCCCCTGGTTTCTCTGACTTACCTCAAACAGTGTCCATTTTATTTAATCAAATACTAGGCAGACCTCGCAAATGGATTCAACTGAAAAAATACAGATTTTTAAGGATGTTTTTATAATGTTAACCAGAATATATATGTACGTATGGGCCAAATACAAGTTTCTTTTTAAAAATGCAAGAAAATGAACAGAATTAAATGTTTTCCATGTATTATGGCTTTATTGGTAAGATAAAACATTCCCATTAATTATACAACACAACGTCGTTCTAGCGGATGGTCGTGCGCCTTCAATTTCTGATGAGTCAATCAGAATTTTCCTCAGGCTCAGTGCGTGAAATGTTGAGCTGTTGAGATCGATGGCAAGTTGATGTTCGTGAATTGAGTCTCACCCTCTCGGCTACAGCAGCCACTCATCCGTACGACGCACGACGGGGACCATGAGTGTTGTCCGCTAACATACCAGTCTCACGAACTTTTAGCACAAATTTGCACTCAGTGGGTGCTTCATTTCGGTCAAAACTTCTTTTCAAAAAACGCCCTGTTTGAGCTACACAGCACTCACTTCGGAAATAAGTTTTCAAGATTTCCCAACATTGTTCAAGCGTTAAGCGAAACATTTGGTTCCGCGGAGGTATAATACTGAGTTTCTGTCAAGATTTCGAGCGGGAAACAACTGTCAGTGTCAAAATACCCTATGATTTAAAAAGAAACCACCGGGTGTCGCACACTGTTTTGTTCGATTGTAGTTGAATTTAAGTGGAATTTTAAATACTTAAATTAACTTTCTGATTGAAAAAAATCGTTTCTGATTCCAGGTTCCAAACAGAAAATATGTAATTGTCAACTCTATTTATAAGTTTTCAACGATACCACCATATCTTTTTGACAAGCTTCTTTCCGATAGTTTTATATTTATGACCATCTCTCCATCTCAACATTGGCTTTACTTCTGGTAGATCAACTGGTGTCAACCTTTCAATTTTTTCTAACTTTTTTCTTAATAAACTGCAGAAAGGTCCCAAGTTAGCGTGATTTACGAGTATATCGACTTCGCAAAAGCTTTTGGATATAACCAGTCACTTAATTTTATTAAATCTCTGTTTTCTGCCTATGTGAGATCTTTAGGATATTGCTACAAAACACTATGAGATTAGAAAGGATACAAAAATAAGACAAGGTTTGTTGTTTGGAACATTAAAATGCCTTATACTACAAGATGTCAACTTTTCGGCATGCAGTCACTTGAGAATCGACGCAAAATCTTCTCGGTTATGTTTATAAGGTATATTTTGTCCAATCACATTAACTGCCCTAATCTGCTATCTTTAATTGATATACATACAGTGACGAGCAAAAGTGGTTCAAATGATTTCGCTTTTTTGGAAAATTGATTTAGGTAAGGATTTTTTAATAGAATTAAAATCTTTTTTAATTTCGTTTATTTAACTCGCATTTATTATTTATAATAACATTTTCAAAAAAATACACAAAAAAATAATAATATTTTTCTGGTTTTGTCCAATTATGCACGTTTTAGTTTCAAGAGATTTATTTAACATAGTTTGTTCATTGAGAGATGTTCCTCTCTATTGTGCTTTGTTTGTTTTAATGTTATTTAACAAGTAACAGTTAAGATAATTTTATTTGTTGAAAGTTTGTTGTGGTAAATCCTCCATTTTAAAACGAGTAAAGCTGATTATTGTCAAAATGAAACAAATTTGAAAAAATACCGTCAACCGCGCTATTTTTTTTTTTTACTAAAAAGTAGTGAATCATCGCGTGAGGTGTCCAAAATTTTGAAAATTTAAAAAACTTCTGTGCTCAATATGAATGGACTGCACGCCGGGTACTCAAAAGAATTGGATTAAACGCTAAAGAGAAACCGAAGAAGCCTGAAAAAAAGTCATTTGGTCGGACGAGACGAAGGTCAATAGAATAGGAACGGATGGTAGATCTTTTTATTGGTCACATCCTGGAGAACCACTTTAACAACATCAAGTCCAAAAGACCGTGAAAAACATGGAGGAGGTTCGGTGATGGCTTGGTGCTGTTTCTCGTGGAACTCTGTTGGTCCTTTGGTAAAAATCGATGGCATCATGAACAAAGAAAAATATTTGGACATTTTAAAGACAAATTTACCACCTTTTACTGCATCAACAGGCTTCAATGATTGTGAAATAACTTTTCAGCAGGACGGAGATCCAAAACACACGTTAAAAATTGTCTCGGAATGGCTGAAAAATCAACAGTTTATGACGATGACATGGCCAGCACAAAGCCCTGACCTCAATCCAATTGAAAATTTATAGTCAATTGTGAAGCGACGCACGGTTGGGGCAGCACAAAAATCACCCATCGAACACTTAGGAGCTTTGGCAAAGAATGGAGCTGGAATGGGGCCGTATTCCAGAGCAATTTCTCCATAGTTTTGTGGAAAGTATGCCAAAGCGTTGCTCCCAAGTAAATAAAAATATAGGGTTATGGACTAAATACTAAAGAAAAAACATTGATTTTAAACGTGCATAATTGGACAAGTCTAAAAACTAATGGAATATTTTTTGTTTTGTATAATATATATTTTTTTAATTTATTATAAATAATAAAGTTTAGTTAAATAAACAAAATGAAAAAAATAAAAAAAAAGATTTTAATTCTATTAAAAACTCTTACTTTAATTCGATTTTTCAAGTAAGCGAAAACATTTCACCACTTTTGCTCGTCACTGTATATGCACCATCTCGCCAACTAAAAAAAGCGTAATCTCTTGCGTGAAAATGAATTATGCACTTAATGAGCCTATAAGTCGTTGTGTTAGTGAAACTAATTTTGTGTCTAATTTATTAGATTTTAACTTTCGTTATAGCATAGTCAATTTAAAATTAAACTTTAGTTATATTTCTTAATTCATAAAGTTTACTTAATGGGTTAATTATAGGTTTTGATTGCTGAAGTCTCTGATTGGTGTAAATGAAAAATAAATAAATGAAAAATTAATAAATAAAAACCTTTCTACTATTCAAAATTATTTCACATATAATAGGTGTTTAAATTTTAAGGGCTGATGTTGATTTTGAATAAAACACAAATTATTTAGAAAATTATTGTCATACCTTTTTATTGTGATAATATGGTATGGTTCAATTATGTATGGAACAAAATATCGGCCAAATGGCCGCCGCGACCTCGGCGGCACACCTCCATCCGATGGTCTAAATTTTCGATGACCCTGAGGCATAATTGAGGTTCTATGCCGTTAATGTGCCGAATTATCTCCTCCTTTAGCTCTTGAATTGTTGCTGGCTTATCGACGTACACCTTTTCTTTCAAATAACCCCAAAGAAAGAAGTCCAACGGTGTCAAATCACATGATCTTGGCGGCCAATTGACATCGTGACCACGTGAGATAACACGGCCATTGAATTTGTCGCGCAAAAGAGCCATTGTTTCGTTAGCTGTGTGGCAAGTGGCACCGTCCTGATGAAACCACATATCGTCCACATCCATATCTTCCAATTCGGGCCATAAAAAGTTCGTTATCATCTTACGATAGCGAACACCATTCACAGTAACTGCCTGACCGGCCTCATTTTGGAAAAAATACGGCCCGATGATGCCGCCAGCCCATAAACCGCACCAAACAGTCACTCTTTGTGGGTGCACTTTGATTTTCGACAATCACTCTTGGATTATCATTCGCCCAAATGCAGCAATTCTGCTTATTGACGAATCCACTGAGGTGAAAAAGTGCCTCATCACTGAAGATGATTTTCGTCGAAAATTGATCATCCACTGTTGCAATTTTTTGCCACCATTCTGACCATTGACGACGCTTGAAATGATCAAGAGGCTTTAGTTCTTGAGTCAATTGCGCCTTGTAAGCGTGTAAATGCAAGTCTTTATGCATAATGTTCATCAGCGACCAGCGTGAGAGGTGCAATTGTTGGGCACGACGACGAGTTGAGGTGGACGGCTCTTCAGCCACACTATCGCGAACAGCAGCAATATTTTCTGCAGTACGAGCTGTACGACCATGCAGTGGTGTTTTCACATCTCTTACAGACCCGGTTTGCTCAAATTTATGCACGATTTTTCCGATTGTACGCACATTTGGACGATTAAATTGACCGAAAAAATCACGAAGTGCACGATATGCATTTTGATTTGAACGCCCATTTTCATAATAACCCTGAATAACTTTAACGCATTGCTCGATTGTGAATCTTTCCATGGTTCAAATTGAGTTAGTCTGAAATTGAGAAATATCAAATGAAATGCAGAAAAAAACTTGACGTTTATGTGTGGTTAACATTCAACATCGGCCCTTAAAATTTAACCACCCTTTAGCACAGATTTTCAAAGAAGTCATAAACAAAAGTTTTTTCTTAAACCTCCGGCTTTGGCTAAGCTCATATCTTCATTTTAAATTGTTGTCTAAAACTTATTGTAACTTTATCAAGAAAATTGGTTGTCTGTCTTATTTAAATTTCTTGTCGTAATTTAGGATCCTGTTTATTTTGTGTCAATATTATATTCAAGACAGTACATCGTTGCAGCCGTAGATAATCCCATATGCGGCGTCAAGCCTAACTAGTTTTCAAAAAAAAAAAAATTATATAATAAACTAGCATTCATTAAATTTGCACATACATTTATACCTATCTACTTAGTTTCTAATTATTCAGGAAATACTTTTTTAACCTGAACATGCGTACGAGGTGTGCAATACAAACCATAATAATATGAACGATATAAAATTTAATATACCTACAAAAAAAAAACTTTGCCACAACGCATCAATTGCGTAACCCCACTTAGCTTTATTGTTTTAATTAGTTTCGCAGTTGGTATAATAAAATGCAAAATTTTGCCACTATCAGTTACGCATACATAAGTATTTGTTTCACATAGAAATAATTATATACTAACCTCAACAAATAAAGTATATGTTTGATGGGCAGAATAAAATTTAAAAAAAAGTCAAAACTACACTTAAATTCAAGGTTAGCTTTCAAGGCAATCTGCTCTACGCATTCTTTACGCATATCAACGAACTGAACAAACAAACGAAAAATACATAGATAAACTTACTGCATAATATCACCTTCCTGTGTATTTTTTTTTCAACTTCAAATTAACGAGTATTTTTAGTTCGCGATATGTTATAAGCTGAGCAGACATTTTTGAAAAGCACATTTTTACAACGCATTCGCTTAGCTTTCATATCAAACGGCGGCGACGAATTTTTCGTTAAATATCGCACATCGTATTTGTTGTAGTTTTCTATCAACATGCCAACTGTCATGTAGGTATATGTACGGGCGCAAAGCTTTTATTTATGTATATTTTTTTTAACCATTTAAGCCCTCCCTGAAGGGCATAATGATTATGCGTAGAGCTTCCTATATCTCTCGCACACAAACACAAATACAAACTTGCATATACAGAAATATAGGCATAGTCTTACGCATTTCTGAGTGGTTTTAGATCAGCGCAGTAGATCGTTAAACAAAATAACTTTGGATTTATTGCCCCTTAACCCCCTTATTCATCAAAGTGGTGTTACTGTTACACAAGTGACAAAATAACGACGCGACTGTTGACGTTTTGTGATTTTGTATGATCATTGTCATTGCGTTTGTTAGATTGTAAAGCTTGTTTGTGTTTGGAACGCACTATTTTGTGTAGACTTGACCTAATTCAGATGGCCTGCCACATGCTGCCTTATATCGCGGGAATATAGAAAAAAAAACCAAAGCCTCATTTGAAATACGAAGCTTCTGACTTATGTATATACTGCAGTTAATGTGCGTGCGTCTGCTTTGTGCGTTATTATGTGAATGTGTTACGATTAAGTATCTTTAAGATGGCCCCTAATTCTATGAGTAAGTGATGTTATGTGTGTGTTCATGTGTGCTTTGTTAATTCATTAGTAAGTTTGCATTATTTCCTCTAGACATAATTTTTTTTCTCAGAAAGGAATGGATTCCGCAATTTTATTGTACAAATTCTAATTTTTTTTTTCTAAACGAAGTTTTCAAATTTCGATCTCCAAAATATGCATGTTTTAGGTGTGGAGAGTTTCTTGTGCTTAACCTTAAGGCTTATCTTGTCAAGCTTTTAATTGATTTTATGAGTTCTTTATTGAAAATAAGTCTAAGACATTCGGTCTAGTAAAGTCAAATGATGTCAAATGTAATTGAATTCGTAACTCTTGATGTCTACGAGTCATAGATATAGACATAGTAGGTAGACATTAGGGACTGATGGAGTTAAAAAAAAATCCGCTTTTAAATCGAAGCATTCAAATTGTTTAACTTTAATCTTAAAAGAATTTAAATCTAAATAAAATGCACGACTGGATCGCACGAACTTGCTCTTATGTAAAAGTACTTTGGAATTTAAGAGACATTTTATAAATATAAAACATGGATTTAATGAGATAATAATGTTCAAATGCATAAAATTGACGTCTGATTTCTAGAAAAGTATGAATTTATGATCTGGCTACAATTTATAAGGCATACATTCGGCCTAAGCTTGAGTATAACTCCCATATCTAGGCTCCTAAAACTCACTTACACCTCTTAGACATAATCCAAAACAGAGCCCTTAGACTAATTGGAGACAGGTCTATTACGGAAACTTTTGTTTCTCTCGAACACCGTCGTAATGTCTCTTGTCTAACTTTGTTTTATCGCTTCTTCTATAAACAGTGCTCAAATGAAATAGCCAGCTGCATTCTTCCCTTGAAACAATTTCGCCGTAACACTCGTCTTTCTAAGAATGCCCATCAGTTTACCCTTGAGCCTAATTTCGGGCGTACTGTAAAATACAGAGATTCATTCTTTAGCCGTACTACTAGAATGTGGAACACTATACCCCACTCGATTTTCCCCCCTCATTGTGATGTACAGGCATTTAAAACCAATGTGCATCGGCATCTCCTTTTAAATCCCCTCCTCATTTCCTAACTGCTCGCGCTGTGTTATTTATAACATTATAAGGGTATTCATAACCCCTTGAGTGTGTGCTAATTATAAAAAAAAAAACAACTTTTTTCAAAAACCCCAACAAATATTTTTTCGAATATTTTTATACACAATATTATTTTAAACTTAAAGGGACTCCTGCTGACAATTTTTGGTTAAAATCCTTAAAGCCGTTAATTAGAAAGTCGAAATTAAAAAAACGGTCCTATGACAGATACCGTTAATAACATTTTGCCCCAAATTATTTGTTGACCAAAATGTAGTCCATATTCATGAAATCACACCTAATTTTTTTCATCAAAATCAAAAAAGTTGACTACTATTTAATAATATCGCACAAGTTTGATTTGATTCGACAGGCCGTCACAACTCTGAAAAGTGAACTTTCAACTAAGTTTTCCAGCTTGGGAGAGAACAATTTATATATCATCCCCACCTATACTTAGAACCTCGCTATAAGCACAAGATGGAACAACCAGGACCAGGGACTTCAGGTTTCTAGAGAAAGCGCATGTTTAAAGAACGCCCTTGCTATGATGTTAGATCCATCAAGTGAAGACGAGACACAAGAAATGCCACAAAATTGTAGCACTGAAGCTGTACTCAAAAAGGAATTACTTTCTTACCGCGCTAAAAAATGACTCAATGTGGATGGTAATGCCCTTAAATGTTGGAGTGTTCATAGAGAATAATTTAAGTTAATATCACCGATAGCACGAAGATTGTTATCCACTCCACCAGGCAGTGTCCCTAGCGAACAATTATTTAGTAGCGCGGGTTTAATTTACGAACCTCTGCGTAACCGGCTTGAAGCAGAGAAGCTTGAAGTATAAAGCACCTATTTTTAAGTTTATTTACTAATTATAACTAGTAAAAATATTAACACTTACTACAACATTATTTTAATTTAAACATCCGATCCGCATCCGCATCCGCGGATGTGAGTCTTCAAAAATCCGCATCCGCATTCGCATCCGCGGATGTGAAAAAATTGGCATCCGCAACATCCCTGGTACAGACATACAGATACACTGAAACATGTTTTTTGTGTACTAAATTTTCCTTAAAATTTTTATAAGAAAAATTGATATGCAAATTGTTAGTATTTAATAAAATACATTTTAAAACGTAATTTAAAAATTTAATCATGTATCGGTTTTCAAGATATTGAATTTTGAAATAAAATATTGTATTATTTTTTTAAAAATCCAAAAACTATTTTTTCGAAAAAAAATTTTAGTTTATATTTTTACTTGCGACTTATAGGTACTATAAGGCATGTTATGCATTCGTAAAAAAATCGAACTCGAGATTTTGACAAGTTGACATTACGATGATAGCGAAGACCAAAAAAGTGGGTCTCGCAATTCTGTCTGTCTGTCTGTCTGTCTGTCTGTCTGTCTGTCGGTTCGACTACAGCCTAAACGGCTGGGCCGATTTTCTTCAAACTTGGTAGATATGGGTTTTAATTTTTTCCCCCCGGACTTTTTTTTCTGTTTTTTTTTAAGACCAAAAATAACGGTACCTGCCATACGATTTTTTTTCGAAATTTTATAAATATTTTTTTTTTTCTCAAAAACTGTCCCACAGAATTTAAAAAAAAAAAATTTGAAAAATTTCATTTGGTTAAAACTAGCTAATGGTTGAAAAAAATTTTACAAAAAATTGTAATTTTTGGTAGCCCCCCTGGGTCCATTTTTTTTGTTTTTGATTTTCTCGAAGACGGTACAGCCGATTTTAATCATTTTTTTTTATGCCAAAGCTCCTCTAAAGTTTGAATATTATTACATATTCAAATTTTCAATTTTTTATTTTTTGGATTTTTAAAAAAAAATTCAAAATTTTTTTTTGGAAACTCAATATTTCGAAAACCCCATGCTTGATTTTTTTCAAACTTGACAAATAAAAGTTTCTTAACATAATCTACAAGATTTGAGAAAAAAAATTTGTTTTATCTAAAACTAACGGTACCTTCCATACAAATTTTAAAAAATGGTTTTCGAAAATCGTATTTTTCTCGAAAACGGTTCCGAGAATTTTGCTAAATTTTTTTTTCTTTTGATCAATCCTTACGATCTATAATTTAATAAAAAAAAATTTGAAATCTAGATATTACTGACTATACCTCCCATAGAACGATTTTTTCGAATTTTGAATTACTCATTATCGGCATAACGGATTTTAACGAAATTTTTTATAAAGAAGCTCCTAAAAAGTTTAAAAAACATTGCATTTAAAAACTTAAGAAAAAATATTTTTTCAATTTTTAGAAAAAAAAGTAATTTTTTTTTTGAAAAATTCGATATCTCAAGAACGGCTTAGTATTTTTTTGGAAATTAGACTTTTATTCGTACAATAATAAAAAAATTTTTTCTTAAAAATGTTTTAAAAATTTTGTACATAAAAGCTTATTTTTTTAAGGAACTACTACAACGACTTTTAATTTTTTTCCTGCATAAATTCATATTTGCATAGCATTCTGTTTTTATCTCTTACTACTAAAAGAATTTAAAAAAATCATTTTATCCTTATGAACAGTTTTCTTTAATAACATCCGTTTTTAAAATTCCTAGTCTATTACATAGGAGCAAGTTCGTGCGACCTAGTCGTGCATTTTATTTTCAAATGCAAAGGAGCTCCTGCATACAAATTTTTATATAGAATCTTTTAACTTATCTATAGTACCAGGGATCCGTTACTCAAATAGAACCCGAGATAGGATATAGCACTAGATTTTTGAATACTGTTCGGGCTAAGAACTAGTATCCTTATTTATGTCTTTGCTACGTTTTACAACTAACTAGGAAAGATACTCCTAGAGTTTTCTTTGTTGTCTAAATCCCCAGCAAGCCGGAGAAATAGACGTAAGCCACCCCACCACGACAAGGTGAAACTCATCGGGGTGGAGAAAGAACAACAGAAGAAACACATGTCAACAGCCCACGGTTGATGAACGGTCCCCCATCCAAGTACTAACGACGCACAATGATGCTTGATTTCGCTGATCGATGAGAAGCGATGCTTTCATCAAAGCCTAGGCCTTGATAACTCTAGAAATTTGTTTTAAAAATTATATAAGTATGAAATGAAAAAACCAAAAATTTTCGAGTTAATAGATTTTTAATTATTTATTATTTATATTATTTATTATTATTTATTATTATTTTATATTAGGTTAAAGCTTATTAAGATAAGTTACTGGATTAACATGATTAAAAAAATCTCATTATTTCTCACATAATTCATAAATCTTGAATCTGGTCTGCGTGCTATTTTCAGACGCTTCCATCTTAATAAAATGTTTCTTTCATGGGTATTGCTTCTTGCCTGGAAGTGACAAATCCCCGGAGAATATATCTTGTGACGAAAAGTGTTTCTAATCTTTGCTGATTGAATTCGTCAGAAAATATCAAGCCTAGAAGAGGCCTACCAATATTACGCACACAAGAACGAATGAGAGTTTTAGTCACTAGGTCCTGTTTATTTGTCTATTGATTCCTTGTAGCTTCCACGAAATAGCTATCTATACCTAACAAAAAAAAAATGTTCTAAGGGTCTAATCAAAAAGCAGACTTGCTTGCTGACTTACAGCAAGACAAACATTCCTTCAAAACTGGCTTGTTTATCAATAATTTACAACTTACTTACTGGCTCCAAGTTGGTGCTCTAAGTTTAACCCTAACAAAAACAGATTACCTACAAAGTATCTTCCTTAAGTCTAAGCCTCTAAGCATTCCGTCAAGCGTTACTATACGACTTTAATAGTTGTGCATTTTATATTTTCAATACTTTCACTACATGCCAAACTTAAGGCTCTTTTAAGCCAAACAAAAACACCTAAAATTGCTAATAGGAGCAAAACTTGATGTCCCAATCAACACGTTGCAGAATCTAATCGTACACAAAAAAAAAACCTTTCCCGACCCATTTTCCAATGATTTCTTCAACACATTAGAGCGCAATAAATATCACTTTCCCCCATTGTTCTTCCCTAAACCATCTCCCCCTCTCCACCCTAAAAGGATTCAAAGAAATTCGAACAAAAGGAAAAAACAAAAAAAAAACCTATAACACAATTCCTTTTTCTATTTAACTTGTAAATGCCCTACATTCGATATCCGCCTTTAAAAGAGTATTAAAACAAAAATGAAGAAGAAAAAAAAAAAACAATAATGCCTCAATAATTTTAACGAGTTAAATACCCATTTAACTTAACACGAAAACAGCCAAAGGAAAATAAAATGAATAATTCGTTCTCACCAATTTGATTTTTTTTTTTAAGTTTTGTCTTGTCAAAGTAAATGGATATCTAATTATCTTCAATTTTGTCCTTTTTTATTTGAATCTCTGTGCGATGTGCGTAGCTTGAGTAAATCAGGTTGTTGAAAGAAAGCTATGTGTGTGTGGTGGTTGGTGAATCCTTTTGATGCAAATTAATGTCTCGTTGACATCTGTGTTGGTATTATTGAGAGAATTATTTGCAGGGAAGATAATAAAATGATTGAGGGAAGGATGGCCAACTAATACTAACTTAATCCTTTCTCTTTATTGTTGATTTTAATTTGGGTCGAGCGAATACTCACACACATACATAAGTCTACACAAAATCAAAACGCATTAAAGTTCATCTTCATTTGGCTGAGTTTCCAAAGGCAAATTATGTTGAATTCTTTTATTCTACGCCTTACCCTAGATTTTAAGAATCGAATAATACGCATTTGAACGAACTGCAAGCAATGCGTATTTCGTATGGTCTTAGAACTTAATCAAACAGAAGCGTAATTCATTTGACTCTCCCTAAATCGAAAGCAAGTTTTTTTTTCCTCGCGATGTCAGTAGCGAATTCTTCCTTAAATAATGTTTTGTATTGCATACATTTTTTATATGAAAAAAAAAATTAAATAAATAAAAGTGTGCAAAGTATAGAAATACGTAAAAATTTGCATTGCGTAATAATTGCGTTAAGAGAGATGAAATCCTGTTTACGTGCATCAGGACCCCTTATTATTTATATGAATAGTACATAGTACATCCTTTGTCCCTTAACTGAACTGAAAGGTAAAGGTATACTAGCTTTTTGTACCTATTGGCGGCGGCGCGTCCTTCGGTGGTTTCGGTTTCAGCTTACGACGACGACATGGGTTGTTGTTGGTTTTCTCATTCTAAAATTTCTTGAAAGTGTAAAATAAACATGTTCTAGTTTATCATGCGTCCTATTTCTTTTTCTATAAAATGTAGTTTACGTAGATCTGTATGTAAGTAGCTCAACCTCTATTGTTCTGTTGTACGTATGTACATTTCATGAGTTCATATACATTATAAATTGTGCGTTTTCCTTTTTTTTTTGGAAGAAGACAACTTTTATTAGAGCGTGAAAACAATTAATACTTAAAATTTAATAGGTGCATTGTTCGTGTGGATTTGGATTTACGCGTAGTTTAAGGATGTTCCGATTCCTTATTTTGATTGCATTGAATTCTGTTTTGCGTTTGATGGAAACACATTTTTAATTAGAGTATGGCCTTGTTTGATTTTTTTTTTTTTTTTTTTTAATAAGAATTTGAATGAATGTTTTAAACGAAAATGAAATAAATATTGGTTTTGGACACTATTTTAGCATTTAATTGTTTTCTAATTAATAATATTGTTAATACTATCGAATCTTTCGAAACACCTTCTGTTCATTTTCAACTCTTCTCTTAGTAATGGTGTTTTCCTTGACTGCTGGTAAAGCGCTTATATAACTCCAATTTTTAAATCTGGCTCTTAGCAATCTGTAGATAACTATAGACTAGGGATGCCAAATTAGAAAAAATTCTTTGTGGGACAATATTTTGTCAGTGGAAAATCTACTGCAACAAATCTTACATTGTTCACAAATTTTTGCGTGAATTCAATGTAAATTGGCAGCCAAGTAGATGTTGCTCATTCTCAAGTATTTAAGTGGATCAATAGTTATCTGACAAATCGGGTTCAATGTCTGGGGAGTTCCTCAAGGCAGTCATTTAGGACCGCTTTTGTTCTTACTATTTATTAACGACTTGCCTCATATCATTTCATATTACTCATGTTTAATTTTTACAGATGATGTAAAGATATATATTAGGGTGGGTCAAAAAATCAAGTTGTGTTTTTTTTTGATCCGACACATGAAAACTAGTTCCTAGGTACCTGTAGAAAGTACTTACCAAATATTAGCTCTTAATATTAACGGGAAGAATATGCTCATCATAGTTTTCCATTTTCAATTTAGTATCATATAAAAATGGTCATATCTTATCAATAATAGATCGTTTAACCCATCGCATAGTCAATATTTGTAGGAAATTGAACGCTCTACAAAAATGGTCTTATATACTTTTATCATTAATCCAACCATTTAAAAGATATTCAACGTCAAAGATTGAAGTATTTTAAGGAAAGTAACTTTTTCGTTTTTAATTTTGTAATTTAATAAAAAATAATTATTGTCAAATGAGTTTCAATTATTTCTATAGGAAATTGAATGCTCTACAAAAAAGATCTCCGCAGTTAATCGATTACTCAAGCCATTCAAAAGATATTCGCAGTAGAATTCCAATGCCTACTGATTTTAGTAGTTTTTCAATAAATATTCCCAATTTATCCAGTTAATTTATGAATTTTGACAATATTCATGAGAATTTGAGTTTAGATAGATAGAATGACGGTTTGCAAGCGATATCTTATCTTTTGTTTTAGAATATATTTTTTTTGAATCAATTTTTTAACGATATTTTCTTTTTATAACTTTTATTACAGTTTAGGATTGTTTTTTAATATTTTTCAACGGGTTTATTTAAAATGTCATTTAAATTCCTTTTTTCCACAGAATTTGGAGAATTTGAAAATTTAATTTCGAATGTTGGTAGTTCTGTTACTCAGTACTTGTCATACTAGCGCCATCTGTGGTTTCAGGTCATTTCTATGTTTCCCCTTATATTTCTACATTGCATACATAGTTTTTGGAGATCTGAGTTGTCTTCTTGTGTATAACTAAAATCTAAAACCAATTAACTAACAGCTGAGTTTTAATATATTATTGATTAATGCGATTCGGATTCTAATCCTCTAATATGAATAAAGAAATCCCTTTAATTGGCATACCGATGTCGAAAATTCTTGAACTGAAATTACCAACAGTGAAAGCGGTTATGTGTGTATTTTTTTCATCAACTTAATATCCTTAAATATTCTGTGAAACAAAGTGCTAAAAATGTAGCAGATCAGGTTATAGAGCTATGGAGAAAAAATTATATTCCGACTTCTAGTAATGATAATGTAGTGAAAAGAATTCTTCGATGTCATAACAAATGGTTAAGGATAAAAAAACTGCACGCGTAAAAAATCGCCAGCACGAAAAAAAGAAAGAAGTAACATTTCAGAATTAACTCAAAATGTTATTCGATATTGTTGATCAGAAGTCTTTAAAAGTGCTCGATGACCGAATTAAAGACTTATATTTGAATCAAATTTGAATCATTTTGTATCAATACTGTATTAAATTATAAAATTTCATATGGTGAAATAGACATGTTAAATTATATTTCTGAAATAAAAACCTTCTTTTCCTGAAATAGAACATGAACTATCTTAAAATTCATAAATTAACTGGATAAATTGGGAATATTTATTGAAAAACTACTAAAATCAGTAGGCATTGGAATTCTACTGCGAATATCTTTTGAATGGCTTGAGTAATCGATTAACTGCGGAGATCTTTTTTGTAGAGCGTTCAATTTCCTATAGAAATAATTGAAACTCATTTGACAATAATTATTTTTTATTAAGTTACAAAATTAAAAACGAAAAAGTTACTTTCCTTAAAATACTTCAATCTTTGACGTTGAATATCTTTTAAATGGTTGGATTAATGAAAAAAGTATATAAGACCATTTTTGTAGAGCGTTTAATTTCCTACAAATATTGACTATGCGATGGGTTAAACGATCTATTGTTGATAAGATATGACCATTTTTATATGATACTAAATTGAAAATGGAAAACTATGATGAGCATATTCTTCCCGTTAATATTAAGAGCTAATATTTGGTATGTACTTTCTACAGGTACCTAGGAACTAGTTTTCATGTGTCGGATCCAAAAAAAACACAACTTGATTTTTTTGACCCACCCTAATATATATATATATATATATATATCTATATATATATATATATATATAGATTTGCTGGGTGGCACGTATCTGCAACGTCCAATTTTCCATAACTCTGACCGAATGTAATCAATGGCATTGATTGTGTTGGCAGTGTTGGTTTGTGGTTTATTGGCAAAGTCCTGTGATTGAAGAAATCCTCACAATAAGAAGCGATCTGACCCCGTTAACCAAATCACACAATCTCGGTGGCCAATTCATATCACCTCCATATGAGATAACCATATGTTCGGAAATCGTTCATTTAAAATGTCCATTCTGGCACGGGCTGTCTGATACGTAGCGCTCGCTGTCTTATTGAAACCACATATCATTATTCCTATCATCCAATTCGGGCCAAACAAAATGGTTACCACCGACCAATAGCACTCACCGTTGAGGGTGCTGGCCTGATATAGACCAATGATGCCGCCAGCCCAAAATCCACACCAAACAGTGACTTTCTCTGGATGTATTACAACTTGGTGGTTCTAGTCCCAAATTTAATAATTTTGCTTTGCTGATGAACCAATTCATTCTAAAATGGGCCTCGTCGGTGACAATTTCTAGAGAGTCCAGTTGGCGGACACATGTCGTCGTCTATAGTCATTAACTGAGTTCCTGGATCAGTTGAAGTTTAAGCTGCCCAAGTTTTGGTCTTCGAAAGGCCGAGCTCTTGTGCTCACTCGGCGCGGAATTGGATGCCTCGAATTCAACTTTGCAAAAAGCAGTTCACGGACAATTTATCAGCTTATCTTTTCAACTTACCAATATTTACCAAAAGTCTTAAAAAAGAAATAATATACATTTTATATCGAATAAACCGTATAATTTGAGAAACCAACTCTATTTTAGCTTTGCTTCAATTTTGCAAAGTGCAATTTTTATCATTGCGCTCTGGTCTGTACATTTATGGTTACATGATCCTTAAACCTAAATGTATGCAATGAAATTCGAAATTCAGTTTTACTCCGACTGAGAGGGTTCCTCTCAATTAGCTTTCTTTTGCTTTAATTTACAAACTCAAAACCGACTTTTTCCAGGTGTTTCTCTTGATTTCACTACCAAACTTGGCCTACATTTTTTAGTTGCCGTATTTTCCGTTAAATGACAGAAACGAATTTGTTTCTGGACTCTTTATCCTAGTAGGAGTCCTAATGAACCACAATACCAACCCACATGAACCAACATGAGCAGAATGGACATTAGCTCTTCGGACTTGTGCAGAGGTTGTCAAAATGAAAAAGTGAAGGAGGACCCATTTCACTTCTTTTGCGAATGGCCCAGCAGCATATCCACAACCAAAAACCCAACCTTTGGAGAATATTTTTCCTACGAATTGAGCTACATTTCTGCCCCGCCACTAAAGAACATCCTAAAAATCATTCAGAATCCAGGCTGGTTCAAAGAAGCATCGAATACCTAAGCTCCCTTCGATGCACACCTTCCTTATCACTTTCTTGGTGGTGCAATTGATCCATTGAGATCCGAGTGAGATGGTACGGCTTTCCTTCACTATCACCTCTTCTAACCTAACCTAACCCAGTTCTATGTTATAAAGAAGCTCATGTAGCCCAAGTAACACTGTATACCAGTATTTTCAAAACAGTTTCTTTCTTAGAAAGGGCGGCCAATTTAAAACAACAAGGTGTTAAGGTAACAATTTTCTATCTCTAAAACATTTTACTAACTTTTTCGAAATTCTTTATGAGCTTATAATAGTTGTGTTTTATTCATTGCTGCATAGCCAGCGCAGCATTCAAGTGCGAATAAAACAATCAAACTCACTCCATATGTCAATTTAAATTTATATTTCAATGTTGGCCATCATTATAGAAAATGTCAAAATCTGATATCAAAACATGTATGTATGCTTTTTGCTGACTTCAAACTCACGTTGTCGAGAGGTGTAAAAATGCAACAACGCCTTTTTTTCTTCTTGGCTCCAGCGCTTTGGTTCAAATAGTAAAAAAGTTTTTTTTTTATTTGAAATACTCAAAAAATTAACTATGTAATTTTATTTATTTACCTTTTCTCTATTTTCGAATAATTTATAGACGATGCTCCTAATGCCAAATTCAAATGTGAAATGACATTTAACTTTCAAATATGAGCAATTGCCAACATTCGCGAAAAAAAATAATTATAAAATTGACTGCATAGCGCCATCTATATTTCAATAATATGAAGTTCTATCACCAGAACAGCTGCCATTTTTTTTACTGGCTTCTTTTTCGCCAGCAATCAAATTGCTGTGGTTTCCCGAGGAAAATTTTACTGTTAAACAATTTTCAACATAATCTAGGTATTTTTTAATAAATTGCTTCTGAACGCACCTAAAACAATGACAGTTCGTTTAGAAAGCTAATCAAACACACCTTTTATGACGTTTGTCAATTTCGAAGAGTAATTTTAAATTAAACAAAATGCCAAAGGATATTTCAATAAGGTATAAAATTATAAATGTTTCCAATTAACCTTGAGCCCACTTAAGGACAAACATTATTTGCATAAATTTATAGTTAGAAGTTTTTGACAGTAATTGGTTGCTATCGAAAATATAAATAATTTAATTATTGGTCACAGCCAAATTACTTTATTGCGTACTTGCTTTTATCAAGAGCGTACTTTTCATTGGTTTAAGAAAATTCTTCCCAATTATGTATCTTTACATTAAATATCTCAACTTATGTTGTAAAGAAATTTCGAAAGAGGTTTCATTGTGCAAAAACAATTTTTATTTAAATAAGTTTTGTGAGATCAAAGGAGATTCCAAAAAAGAATGGAAATTGGTTAATGACCTACTTAACAAATCAAATAAAACTGAACAAATCAAAAACATGAAATTTAATGGCACAATTATAGACAATCCAAAGGATCTGGCTAATTTATTCAATGACTATTTTGCTTCTGTTGGCACTAAAGTTGTGTCTGAAAGTTGTGCTACCTTCACAAATTGCGAATGCCCAGATTTTGATGTATCATCCAATTCTAGCTTCTTTTTCGAGCCCATTACTTCTTTTGAGTTGTACAGATTGATTACTTCCCTCAAAAATTCAAATTCTAAAACTTCTAATTGCTTCTCAAATAATTTTGTTAAAAAAATAGCTTTTAACATTTGCGATGTTTTATCTCATATTTTTAATAAAAGTATTCTTCAAGGTGTCTTTCCAGATGACTTAAAGCAAGCTGAAGTGATGCCGTTATTCAAGAAGGGGGATAAGACATCCTTGAATAATTATAGACCAATTTCATTACTTTCTGTTTTTTCTAAATTATTTGAAAAGGCGGTTAAGAACCGTATGATCAATTATTTAGAAAAAAACAAATTTTTTAGTGATGCTCAATTTGGTTTCCGTAGTGGTTTTTCCACTGAAGGAGCTCTATTAAACTTCTGTTCTAGCATCTATGATGGTATTAATAATAAAAATTTAAATGCTGCTCTTTTTATAGACATAACTAAAGCTTTTGATACCGTTGATCATAAAATACTTTTGGACAAACTTTTAAAATGTGGTTTTCGAGGTGTTATGCATAATTGGTTCAGATCGTATTTATCTGGTAGAGGACAAAGGGTTAAAATAAATGATCAGTTTAGTTCTAACCAAGTTCTACCTTTAGGGGTACCTCAAGGCTCAGTACTTGGCCCGATACTTTTCTTGATTTTTATCAACTCGCTCTTCTTACAAAATTATCGTAGCAAGGTTTTTGCATTTGCAGATGACATGGCTTGTTCGTACCAAAGTGTTTCTCCTCTTAACCTTTCTGCGGACATTAATCATGACCTAGAAGTTTTAAGCCATTGGTTCCAGATGCATAAAATGGCTATTAGTGTTAAAACTAAAGTTATGTTTTTCAACGTGCTTGGAAAAGAAGTTGATTTCGGGAAATTTTTCTTTCATTGTGCAAACTGCAATAAATTCAAATACAGCAAGTTGATTTGTAATTCTGCATTGAACTCACAAACGTTTAATAATTCAGGTAAGTGTTCTGAAAACTGTTTTGAAATTGAAATTGTCCAGTCTTTTAGATATCTAGGTGTTTTAATTGACTGGAAGATGTGTTGGTCTGCTCATACTATTGCTTTAAAAAAATACCTTATGGCTGTCACAAGGCAATTATACTTTTTAAAATCATTTTGCTCACAGGTTCTTTTGAAATGTATTTACTATGGTTTAGTTCACTCTAAGTTGGAATACGGCATAGTAGCTTGGGGTGGTACTCATAATAACAAAATGAACCCGCTTTTAGTTTCTCAAAAACACGTCATTCGCCTGATTTGTAATAAATCCCGTAGAAGTAATAGCCTGGCTCTTTTCAAAATGCTGAAAATACTACCCCTTAAGCATCTTTATTTTTATAAAGTTTTAAAAATATTCTTCGCTCGATCTGGATATCTTTTAAACAGATTTTCTTCTAACTATAATCTGAGAATTAACAATCAGAATCTTGTTCTAATACCTAATCATAACCTTCAAATTTTCTTCAATTTTTTCACATCTATTGCTCCAAGACTCTTTAATTGTCTTCCCTATAACATAAGAGAAATAAGAACTGAATCATTGTTTATCAAAAAGGTGAAAATCTGGCTTTTTGACCTTAATTTTCAAGATGTTAATGAGCTTTTGTCTGTAATTATTTAACTGTCTAGAAATTTATTGATCATAATTGTCGTTATATTATTTTTATTCCAATATATTCTTAAAATGTTATTTTATTGTCGTGTTGTTAATAGTTAATATATTTTAATACATACTTCTATCTTGTCGTGACCCCACATCACTTTATATTATAAAATGTTATTTTATTTTATTGCTTTATGCTTCCCCAGCTGCTTTCAACTCTAGTTCTATGTGTTCTATCGATTGCAGCTCTTTATTAAATTGCTTATTGTTAACTGATGCTACTATATTGTATTTGTTTAGTTTTAAGATTCAAGAATTTGATAAAGAATAAAATTTAACTAACTAACTAACTAACTAACTTATCAATTCCTCAAACCATAACGAACTTACCTGGCATTGTAGGTATTGTTCCATATTCTATGTATGCAGAATGAAAAAAAAAGACCAAACACATGTATCCTTCTGATTTTTTAAGATTTAGTT
Source organism: Philhelius festivus (assembly GCA_963931855.1). Lineage (NCBI taxonomy): Eukaryota > Metazoa > Arthropoda > Insecta > Diptera > Syrphidae > Philhelius > Philhelius festivus. The sequence goes on along the minus strand of OZ007554.1, from coordinate 40,514,211 downwards.
TTGTATCTGGTATTAAGCTACCGCTTTCCATCACTATAAATTATAAATAAACTTAAATATTTAACGATAACCCAATTTGACAGCTCGCGCGCATCAAAGCGCATAATGATGATGATGCCATATCCTTTCCTGAGAATTTTGTCCCAAACTGCAAGTTAAACACACATTTTTTTTATTTGTTTTTGGCTCTAAGAGACTAGGATGTATCTTATGACTTAAAATTCACATGAATTAAATACTAGAAGCAATATATCGGCAAAACCTCTAAGGCATGTGATGTGAAATTGGACCAAAAGCCCTATAAAAGAAAACAACCGTATCGCAGAGATACAAAAATGCACACAATATACCTTTATATCGAGAAAATACAAAAACCAAAAACCAAAAAAAAAAAAAACAACACAAATTCAATTCTCCTCTTGATTAGACAAATTCGCGGAAAACGCATCATGATGATGATGATGGAATCTTTTAGGCTATATATGATACACATAGAAAGATCCATCTGGTCTTTTGTTTCTTTTACCTACCTATGTATGCTGCGCCTTGAAGATCACATTTTTATTTTTTCTTCGTGTATCTATATATTTTTTTTCTTTTGGCTTTTTGGTTGACGGTCTAAAAGGTAATATACCTATCAAATTTAACAATTTTATCGGTCATAGTATTTCAGGTTGAGCCCACGCTTTTCGTAGGTGAAAAATATCAATCGAAAATATTACCGGTAAATTCCATGGTGAAATTGATTAATAATAAAAATACCCAACTAACTTGTATAAACTCTTTAAATGGTAAGACTGCTCCAATTTGTTAATAAGTTAGTAGCAGTTTTCTAGTGTTTTTTGAGTTATTTTTTTCTCTTTAGATTTATCAAATAGTAATTAAAAGATCAGATCATTAAAAAAAATCACACGGAAGATGTTCAGGAATACATGATTCTGGCAGTACTTCTTGGAAAAAAAATCTCAATTAGAGTGAATGTTTTGAAATCCAACAACACAAATGTAATATCTGACTATCAATAATTTTTTGTTCATTGACATCTGATATTTCTGTCATTTTCTTAAACACACAGTTGAGGAAATATCAACTAAAGGCCCTATTTTACTATCATACAGTATGCATCTAACTATACACACATTTCTATATCTGGGCAAGCACCACATAAAAGAGAGTGAATTATCATCCCTTAAAATACTCCAAATACTTCGATTTCTCAGAGGAGCAGATTTGAGGAAGAACTGTAATAATGAGCCAACCTCATCCAGTTCTAGATGGGGGACACAATAGATCTTTAGGTCGCAGTGTTTTTATACCCCAATTTATTCATTCATTCATTCATATACACATTTCCAATATAGATCTATTTGGTACTTGTGTTCACAAACGTCAAAATATACACTTTGATGAAACTGACGTTTATCTGTTGTTGTCTTGTTAAATCCATATATTAATATTGGGGTAAAATTTTAAGATATTAGTATGATACTACTTAACAATTTGATAACTTTAAAGTAGATTACTAACTCGTTCTTAATTTTAAATATTTTTAAACTAGTATCGTGCTAAGGCTTTATTTATTAATATTATTGCTTCTGAACATACCTAAGATAATGACAGTTCATGCAAAAAGCTGAGTTAAAAAAAACTATTATGACATTTGTAAATGTCAAAGAGTCATATGAAGTAAGTGATACTAAAAAAACAAAATAGCTATTTTTGATGATTTTAAATTTAAAGCCCATTTTAGACGATCAGTTGTTCCTTCAGTTGTCAGTTCAGTTAAAAAAGGCAGTGTATTTAGACGTCAGTAAAGTGTTCGGTTGAGCTTTCATTTTACTTGTGAGCAGTCGAAAATCAGAGGAAATACATTGAGTAATGGACAATGAAAGCCTTATTGCAATAGCTATAGTTTTGTCGCTTAATAAATCACCGCAAACTAAAATTGAAATGACGGCTGAACTGACAAATGCACTGAAAAGTATTTACACATCAGTTTAACTGATAACTGAACTGAAAACTTATGGGAATTTCATCAGTTTCAGTCTCAGTTAAACGCTTCAGTTTTTGTATTTAGACATCAGTTTAACTGAAAGCTTAACTGATAGCTCAACTGAAACTGAAATGATCGTCTAAAGGGGGCTTAATAAAGGGGTAGAAAAAGTATAATGCTTTATTCGATTAAGATTTGCAAAATCGTCGTTTTAACCTGGTTTCATACTAAAACAGCTTTAATATCATACTAATTCAACTAAAATTTTGCGCCGTTGTGTTCATCATCTGACATCTGTCAGAGTCATCAAAGTAATTGCGTTCACTTTTGTCATTGACATCTTCGTTAAGTTCACTATTAACATTACTGCATCCCACTCCAAAATGTTTTGCGTTCCAGAAACTCTGACGTATGGTAGATGAACTGAGTGAAAAGAAACATCAAAGTCAACTTTACTCCACTGAGCGAGGTAATCAGGTTGAACGAAACCTATTTAAATTCAACGCAGACGCAGGGTTGAATCTCGCTTCAAATCTTCATATCTTCTTATTAAATTGAAAGACACGTTTAACTATCTTCTTTATGATGTGTACGTAAATAAAAATCTAATCAATTTATTTATCCTGTGGGACAAAATATTTGCAATGATATATAATTTTAGTGATTATATTAATACAACTAGAATATGAAATAGTTCAAACTATAGGGTATGGTATTGTCGTTCTCGTCCTGAAATGTGTAAATTTACTTTCCCAAGGGTTGTAACAAAAAGTACGCCAGATTGAATCTCATGAACTTGCTTCTGAGCTTCAAGCCTTTTAAAAAATGTCAAGGATTTAATACATAAACTATTAGGTTATGAGTACTATCGTATTGTACGTCGAAGTACTTAAAAGTCAAAAGTACTTAAATATTCATTTCTTTTCTCATTTTTTTTTTTTTTTGTATACTAGATTTTTTTTTGTTTTGCAAAATTTTGGAATACAATATTATTTGTGTCTTTGTAAAAGACCCTTACAAAATTGGTACAGCCATTAGTATACGGATATAATTAAAAAACGGATATAATTAAAAAACGGATATAATTAAAAAATAAAACGATTTTATCAAAAAAGCCAAAATTCTATTTCCATTATATTCACTTCTATCAGAAAAGCCAAAATTACCAAGAACACTTAGAACACCATAGATAAGAATCTTAATCGAAATCGATTTAGTCGTTTGCAAGAGCTTCGAAATACACCAAAATTTACGTGTTTTAGTGTAATAGACAAAAAAGAGCTTTCAAAATGATAGATGATAGAACAATAACAGAAACATTTAAATTCTCAAGCATGGCCGCAATGTTTCTTGTCTTTCAATATATATTACCATTATTTTAATAAAGAGTGTTCCAGTAAAATAATCAGTTACATTCATCTCTTGAAAGAATTCAACCGTAATACTCGCACAGGGAATGCCTATCAGTTTAGCCTTGAGTCCAATTTCGGACGTACTGTAAAATTCAGAGATTTTTTTAGCCGCACTAGACGAATGTGGAATGCTTTACCCGGGCTTTCAAAATCCCTTTAGTGCTCGGAAGATATGAAAAAAACGTTCCGTTAAAGATTGGCTCAACAAAAATTCGAACTTATCCTTTATCACATTGAACTTATACACATATGTATCGATACTCAACCTGATACCCCTAGACCTTTTCGTACAAGAATCCGCAGCATATAGCACCTTAAGGCTAAGCCAGATTAATACCTGGAAAAACAGTGCAATAGGACATGCTCAAATTCTTCAGAAATATTTGGGTGATCATTACAGATTATACAACTCCCGAACTTCACTTTTATAAACCATTCCAAACTGCCTTTCCAAGCAGAGAAGAATGGCTGAACAATCAACTCTACGCCAGTGAATCAGCAATAGCAATCTATACTGATGACTCAAAAATGGACACAGGTGTTGGTGCAGGCTTTTTCTCAGAACCTCTTGAGCTAAACAACTCACTAAGGCTCCCGGATCATAGCAGTATCTTCCAAGTGGAGGTGATGGCAGTGACAACAGCTGCTAGACAGGTATCAATGATGGCGATACCACTGGCTGATATCACCTTTTACATTGATAGCAAAGCGGCAATAAAAGCGATTTCTTCCACTGTGATAAAATCGAAGCTTGTGTCATGCTGTCACGAAGAGCTTAAGGTTCTTGGCACGCAGCACAATATTAGACTCTGCTGGGTACCGGGACACAGCGGCATACCAGGTAATGAAAATGCCGATGAGTTGGCAAGACAGGGATCAGCGCTTGAAGCTAGTCAAGCAGAGATGGCAAGTATCCCACTCTGCAACATTAAACAGAAAATCCTAAAGAAATCCAATGAAAGGTAGATTCTACTTGACAACTGTGATACTACTAGGAAAGTATGGTTTTGCTTTAACAAGCAGAGGACTGACAAAATTATGCAACCTAGTAAGAAGTCCTTTCCCTCTCTTACTAGCATAATCGCCGGACATAATTTACTGAAATATCATAAATTTAAAATGAAACTAAGTACAGATGACTTAAGCAGAGGATGTGGTGATGAAGAGGTACATGAAGAGGTACATGAAGACACATCACACTTTCTCTGTCATTGCCCTTCACTATGTCACCAGAGAAGGAAATGGCTTGGTAGTTACTTCTTTGGCAATCTAGAAGATCTTTCTAATATTTCAGGAATTCACATATTGAACTTCGTCAATGCCTCAAAATGGCTTGACTGATTAACAGAACACATAGGTTTTTATCAGAAAAGAGTAATTACACTCACGGGTAACACAATAGATCTACATTGATCTAAGTGTGACGATAGCGACATCAATTGTCAGCCCAACCAACCGGTGTTCAGTTGACGTTGAGTAAAGACATAATTTAAACCTAATCGGTCCTCACGTTAGGGGCTGATTCGATTAACAATGAACATACAGGAACTTTGACGAAAACCACTTTGTAGGATGTCTCACTCATAGTTGAGTTTGATTTAAATCTTGAAAAGTTTGGTTAGTCAAAACTAATACTTGACGAAAATTAATTTATAAGTATTTTACAATTGTCCGTATACCTACATTCTGTTATACGACCTTTGACAGTTTATGAAAGTAAAAACCTTTCTCTCTTATGCTCCTCTTTGATTTAATTTATAAGCCTTCTAAGGAAAAAAGGTTAGGAGATTCTTAGCAACATTTAAAAGAGTAACCTTACCAAGTTTTAAGAAATTTAGCACAAATGTAACTGAATCCAAAGGTAAAGTTAGATTCTCAGCCAAATAGACAAGACCAACATCACTCACTTTTGGTTTGATTTTATAGTTCAAGTTGCTTAGAATTTGCTTGCTGGTAGAATTAGGGGACTTTGCGGAAATTCTTCATTATTATAATGTCAAATTTGATCAAAACATCGAATTCGAGTTTTCCATATTATCTGACTAATACATAGTATGAATGTGTATACTTATATATGTATCAGGTAAGAAACACTTGACATGTGTTTGACAAACGAATCTAGTCAGAACGAAAAGCGATTGGTTGCTCATCTAAACAATAAGAGAACTGTTAAAGACATCCAAGGTATAGCAAGCCATGGAAATATTGAAAGAACAGTACATTTTTCAAACATTTATCGTCCTCTTTAAACTAGGCAAGACTAATCTTCATGCTCAGGTATTTTTTTAAAACTTAAAAGAAGACGAATCCAGAGAAATGCAGCACATATTATGTCGACTTTTTCCAAAGGTCATATGTTTGATTAATAAAGTATTAAAAAAAGCTTCATAATGTTCATCAACATCACATCAATTTTTGACCGGAAATGGGTTATCTACTAGTAAGTCAAAAATTAAGTAGAATTTTAAATAGCAAGCTGTAAGAGTATAATAATGTAATCACAATGTTTATTGAAGAAAAAATAAAATTGAAATAAAAAGTTGTCTTCTACAAAAAAAAAAAAAAAAAAAAAAATATTTGAACAAAATTTGAAACTGTGCACAACGAAAGATCAAGTTTCACATTAGCGAGAGATTTCCTGGAAATTAACGATTTGTTGATTTTTTTTAGTTGGTAGGTATAACAGTTGCTTTGTATTCCATTCTAGAGGTAGTATAGGAATATTCGTATGTGTGCGCTTCGCATTCTTATCGGTTAAGTTTTTTTTTTCTTTGGGCTTATATCCAATGAACTTCTAACTATAACCCCATGATGTTATACTTGGTCGGTGTGGTAGTTTTATGCACGCGTGTATACAAGTATCAAAAATATGCATTGTTTGTTTATGTTTTGCCGACTAAATCCTTTCAATCGAAATTGGGGAATTTCGCTTATTTTTTTTTTATTCGGCAAGACGTCATTCGTCATTTATTTCGTTTTTATCTACCACGTGAAATGCATAAATGCAAAGAAAAGTGAAATCCATCAAATTCAGATAGAGATAGGTATTAGTTTGGCCTAAATCAAGCTTCTTATTATTCCGTTTGCTTTCAAGTTTATTTTATCATATTTGTCTTTATTTTTTTTTTTGTTAGTTTGGTGTGTGGTAGGTATAGGTACCTACCTTCGGTTTCGTTTAATAACTTGGCGAGTCATTTTGGACTTAACGATGACAAACTGTTTTTCTTGTGTTTGTTTTAATTTTTAGTTTTTTTTTTTCTGACCCTGACCATCAATTTGGCAGGAGGAACGGTTTTCTTTGTTAAAAAAAACAACGAAAATTGAAGAAGTTAAGGACTTAAATATATTTTTTTTGTTGGTTTCTTAAATATAATACATTCTTGGTAGAATCTTCCATAAAAGCCACGAATTTAAACAATTTTATGAACAAAAATTCATACGAGAAAAACGAGAACTGGCACAAATTGAAGTTCCTTATTTTGGCATACAAATTTTGTCCGACACTTTTTGTCGGAATCAAATAATTTAGCTATGCGAATTTGTGACTCATTAAGTTTTAATTTTTGAAGGGAAACCCCAATTTTGTAGCTTGCATAGTCTTTACTGGCTCTTTTTATTCGTGTAGTGCTGCTAAAAAAAGAATCTCTAAAATTAATATTATTGTCCGAAGATGGACTTGAGGGTAATTAATTATCTACTTATTACTACTGTATTTTCTTCTGCGAACTTCAGTCTCATTTAAACAGAATATTAAAACAAATCTGAACCTTTGAATTGAGATTTTGCACTGCAGAAATTTAGAGCTACTCGTAAATTAATAAGTAAAACAGTTACCAGATCATCATAATCTAATGACTTGACAAGCTCTTTCTCTATAGCCATGATTGATAAGTCATTTTATCTTTCTTGAATCATTGGGGTCCTGAAGTAGTTTTTTATTAATTTTAGTTTCGAAAAACTACGTTATTTGAGGAAACTGTGATGGTATTTCTAGATTTAGAGCTATGGCTTCAGAACTAGAACGCTGTTAGAGAAATAAACAGACGGACTTTATAAATACTTACTAGTTATATTATTTTTTTCTAAAATATCAAACTACTTTAATATGCAACATATAAACTTGTAACTAAAATTTTACTTCCTAATGACTCTGCAGTGTTTCTATTCTCAACGTTTCCAGCCTCAGATATTTCAATAAGAGCTTCATATTATATCTCCTAATATTTTTTTTAATGGTTTTAAGGCATTTAATCTACTCCCATCTGGTTTCAGAACGCATTGTTGAACCTGATATAAAGTTTTATAGGCATTGAGAAATGCCAAAAAAACTTAACAGATTCGACAGATAACGAACAGCAAGCTGAATCATTAACAAGCAACAACAATCAAAGGGCATGCAAGCAGCCTGAAAAAAATAAGCTCTTGGTTCAAGACACTTAATTTTGTTTTGAACACCAGCCTCTTTTCCTTTCATGTTTGAACTATTATCATAATCTTATACATATACACTACTGGAATAGTAGCGTAGCAAGTTTTATTCTCAATATAGATTTACTATCCTTTCTTTTGTTTTGAGTTTTTTTTTACCACGATAGACAAATAAAGTAATTAGATTAGTCAAAAAATCCCTTTTATTAAATGTAAACAATAACTGGCAAGAACAAAAAAATAGAGAAAAGGAGAAATTGAATAAAACAGATTCACTCATTAACGACAAACCTCAACATTAGTCAACGCATCATCATCACTCATTATTTCCATATTTCAACCCCTTGTCTCATCTCGACACACGAGCCACACGACATGACACTATGACAGTGATAAACTCATAAAGAGACGCCAGTGCCAAACTAAAACATAGTACAAAAAACACTCAAACGGAAGAGTTTAAATTCATAGACGCAACTTTTAATTTTGCGCGCTGTTATGTAAATGAGTATGAATATTGTACCTCAGAATTTCTGTTTAAGTATAACATTGCTGACTTCGATTTCATACAGAAGAACTGACATCGGGCGCATGTTATGAACATGCAAGCTGTTAGTTGTCTGTATTTGCTGTTCTGAAATTTTGTTTTATGTTACACTGCATATCATATCAAAATAAAATAAATGCCTTCACTCATAAACGCGATGTGAGTGTGAAGTATAACGTAACAGTGGATTGATAAAGAGAAAAATAGCAAATAGGTAAGTATCTGCTGTTAAGCGAACAAAATCGTGCACTTCGTAAAGATTTTGTGATGTATGTAGTTTTTTTTACTGTGGGAGTGTGGGTGTGTTTAGTGGGTGCGCATTTGCACAGCTTGCACGTATAGCTTGTCCGGACATATATATGTAAGTATGTATATGTACATATAGGTGCTACTTATGTACATATGAATAGGGCAAGCTATTGATTCGTAGAAAAATTGAACTCGAGGTTTTGATCAGTCTTGACATTACGATAATAAGAAAGACAAAAAAAAAGTGGGTCTTGCAATTTATTCTGAACTCAGAAATGATTGAGAGTTGTAAGTCACTAGTTTTAGACTCTCTACAAGCCGTTATGGGGTCCAATTTATGTATTTATTTTTATGAAAAAAATTTAATTTTATCTGAAAATAACGGTACTCATCATAAAAATGTTAAAAAGTGGTTTTTGAAAATCGTATTTTATTTCTAAACCGGCATCTAGAATTTTGATACATACAAGTTTTTTCTTCTGCTAAATTTCTATGATCTATATTTCAATAAAATTAATAAATTAAATTACAAAATTAAGATATTACTGACTATACCTACCATAGAACCATTTTTTGAATTTTTAATAACTGATTTAAATGAATTTTTTACAGAAGCTTCAAAAAAGTTTAAAAAATATTGTACATATATCAAAATTTGAAGAAAAATATTTTTTGGATTTTCCGAAAAAATCCTTTTTTTTTTTTTTTTTTTGAAAATTCCTAAAATTTGTGTACCAATTTTTATTTAAAATTTTTATAAAATTTATTTGGTTTGCATAAATTCCTTTCCTTGCTTTCCAGCCGAGGTTTTGCTCGCCGGATTTCCAGGGTCGCTCTGAAGAAAACACGAAACTTCAGTAGGAAGGTCTTTAAAACCTTATACAAAATTTTTATTGAAAACAAATCTTAAATTCATATAACAACTAAAACATTATGGACTTCAATTAATTTACCCCTTGTTTTGTGTATCTGGTAAACATCGGTTATACTCCTTGTACTGTGCTCCTGTCGGTTTCCTTTAGAAAAGTCCTTTCCGGAATCCGGACTACGCTCTTGGAGCTTACAAGATCAGCAGGTTTGAGGCCCCTGGTGGCACCAGATCAGCAGGTACGAGGCCCCTGGTGGCACTAGATCAGCAGGTTCGAGGCCACTGGTGGCACTAGATAAGCAGGTTTGAGGCCCCTGGTGGCACCAGATCAGCAGGTACGAGGCCCCTGGTGGCACTAGATCAGTAGGTTCGAGGCTCCTGGTGGCACTAGATAAGCAGGTTTGAGGCCCCTGGTGGCACTAGATCAATGCATATGCTCTGACAGATCAGCAAGTATCAAAGCCCCTGGTGACAATTAGGACGTTTATTGATTTATTCTTCAAAACAAACTGAGCTGCCTTGTAAGCTAAAATCGAGCTCGTCAACTTCGACCGTTGCAAACAAGTGACTTTCCTTCATAAAAGTAGGTCCTCTTGTTATCTTTTCTGTATAAACTGCGGGTGCATTCATTCTATTCCATTTTTCTTAAAATAATCCGCAACTGTTTTCTATCGGAAAATTTTCGAAGAAATTTAACGCACAACTGTCAAAAATTCTTTGCTGAATGTACTTAATCGCAATGCGTTGATGAGCGTCACATTTTATCGGAAGATTTTTCGATATGCCAATCGGACAGGGTGCCTCGGTAGAAAATTCTCCGATTTCGAACAAATCGGAAAATAATTTGCTCCGAACGGATACCTCGATAGGGCTGAATAACTCTACAAAGATTTGCGTAATTCGACCCTAGATGATGGGAAAACGTTAAGTTTTGCTCCACATATAACTGTTAGTGCTTCCATTTCCATCATTACGAAACTATGTATTATATCTACACAAAGTTCAATAAGGATTTGCGCACGAAAAATCTTAATGCAATAACACCAACCAATTTCTTCGGCATCAAAAGTGATGAAAGCAGAACTCCGAAAACAAACGATTTCTATTTCCTATCTCAAGGTGTTTGGATTCTCTTTTTTTTTAAATATGCTTTCTATAGTATACTTCCGCCTGTCAAGATTTTTTTCACACTTGCTTTTGTAAAAAGAAAGGACTTGATCCTTCGTATTGTGTAAAATTATATTCTGTTATTTTAGGTACCCCGTGGAGTTATGGTTAGTGTTTGGAAGGTCTGGTAATCAATTCCCAAAGGCACAATAATTGGCTGGATTAAAGGATTGGGATTTCTGTAGTGTTGTCGAAGTGTATCACAAAAAATTAATGTTATAAAAGAAAGTCGGAAAGACCTAAATTCCTGCTTCTAATAGGATGGCTAGTTGAATTTAAATTGGATATATTACACAAAATACAATAGACAATATCTAATGGACCAAATCTTTTTGTCTAACTTACTTTACTTAAATTTTTATAATAAATTGTCAAATGCACTTGGTACTTAGATATATTTTCGTTTTTCTATATTTACCGTTGAATTTTGTTTAAGTTTTGAAATTTAATTCACTTTTGTTTATTTTCTCTCATTGCAGAAGTTTCCTTGCAAACAAAAATATTAATTCAAACAAAAACAACAAACACCTAAAATACAAAAACCAATTTTAAATGCTGATAAAGCTGGAATCGAAAAAAGGAAGGAAAAAAGGAAAATTCCGTTTGGCGAATAAGAAATTTAAAAAAATTTAATCAAAAATTACATTTGGACAAGAAAAATTACACATTGGAGAAATTCGTACAATAATTTATAAGAAGAGAATTTTTAAAAAAGAGAAGAGAACATCTGGAAATCAATATAAGAAATTATTAACTCTTATAAAAGAAAACAAAATAGAACCACCCACCAAGGCAAAGGAGGTTTTTATTTGATTTAATTTTAATTTATAAATCCCCGATAATTTGGCAAGAAATTTGGGATTTAAAAAAGAAAAATATATTCGTTGGACAACACTGACAAAAAAAAAAAACAGTCAAAATGGATCCACAACAGCAGTTTTGTTTGAAATGGAACAGCTATTCGTCGAATTTGGCAATGACATTTTCAAATTTATTCAAATCAGATTTACTGGCTGACGTGACGTTATCGTGTAATGGTAAGTTTAATTTATATATTTTCTATCAACGAATTTTATTATAGAATGTTAGCCTATAATTTAAATCCAATATACATGAGATTTCTGTAAATATGAAATGAAGAGCAAAACTGGCGATTAAAGTTGGCCAAGTTTAAACAAAAATTGGCATTATTTGTTCTTTCGTTTTAATCAAAAACAACCCTTAACAATTTTAACATAATTTGAATCCAATAAATTTATAAACGAGACAGGTTTATGGGTTTCAAGGACGAAAAACCGAAACAAGTCGTACAGTATGACCTTTTTGGTATATTATGTCTTGAACAAACAGGGGTTATCCGTTGTTGTTTCGAAGTTATGCCTATAGGTTATATTAACTGCACTATTTTACAGTTCTTAACTTTTTTTTTCTACCTAGAGTTGAAACTTCTATTTTTCCGAGATGCGAACCTAAAAAAAATCATCACGTTACGTTTCTACGATATTCTAAAAGATTTTTCAATAAGGGGGGAAAATGTTGGAATAGAATAAAGCTGTGTGAGAGAGAGATTCACGCCATTATTTAAAGAATATGAGATTGTTCAAATTCCTGCCTCGACTTCGTACGGTGGCACGAATCTGACGAATGACTCTTTCGCTGAATTTAAGCGAAAGCCTGTGTTATTTTCACTAAAGAAATCGTTCGATTGTGGTTTATACGCTTAGACCTGTGACTTCAAGGAACCCCACGAAGCGCAGTCCTGCTGGAATCACATGTTGTCTAGGCCCAAACGCTTCAAATTAGGGGCATAGGAAATTGATTATCATTGCAGTGTACCCTTCGCCATTGACGGTAACCTCCTCACCAATGTCGTTTTCGAAAAAGTACGGATCAAAGACGCCGCCGCCGCCAACCCAAAATCCACACCAAACTTTTTGAGGGTGCATTGTCACCTGGTGAACCTCGAGTGGGTTGGTGCCGTCCCATGTAGGATAATTTTGTTTGTTAACACAAAGAAGATTTTTCGCCCATAATTGGTGTCCTCTTCCAAACGCTCCGAAGCCCAGTCACGGTCATGAACTTCGAGCTTCAAAAAAAAAACTCACCAAGTTGAAGTCTGCGACTGCCTAGCTTGGCACAGTGTAGATGGTGTCGGATGAGGGTGGTGGTCCTGCTGAGTGAGTGATCCAATTTCCAGATGATTGTGCAAAATGAAACACACGATAAGAGACATCAAAACTTACTAAATCCATATTTTTAAACTTAATCCAAACTGGATGACTCCGTGAGAATGTCCACGATTTCCCATATTAATTCCATCCACAGGTTCAAACGAGTTTAGGTATCAAAATGGCGCACTTCAGCGCTAATTGAGCCACAATGCTAGACTGCCAAAGGCCGAGGTCTTGTGTTGGGTGAGAAACCGACTACTACGTGTTCTGCTGTGCACTTCAACGGACCGCGGGGATGTTCTCGTCGATTTTGCCTTCCTTTGACTTCGGAATGTTGGCTGATTGATTGTATGTTTAAATCTTCCAAACATTTGTTTTTAGATTTTAAAAAAAGTTAATTTTTTTTAAATATTTCGAAAATCACTAACTTTACAACATTAACTTTTTTGAAACTTGATACTCGTAATCAGCAGTTTCTACAAGATTAAGGAAAAATATTTAATTTAATAAATATACAAATGTTTTCGAAAATCTTATTTTTCTCGAAAAAGGCACCTAGAATTTTTATAAAAAAGTTTTTCCGTTTTGCTTAATTTTATAATTCAATAAAAAAATGTATTACTTTTTGACCCTCTCATTTATCAGCATAACAGATATAATTATTTTTTTTTTTTTTTTTAAAATTTGATATCACAAAATAGATTCAATATTTATTTTTAAATTAATTCTCATTAGTAAAATAGTAAAAAATTAAATTTGGTGAACCAACATTTGTTCTAAAGTTTTTTTTTTAGTAATATGTAATAATAATTTTATTTTTAATTTTAATAATATTAATAATTTTAAAAATTAGTAATAATAGTTGCGCCAAATGCAAGTTATTTTCTAAAAATGCAATAAAATGAACAAAATTGATTTTTTTTTATGTATTATGGATTAATTAGTAAAAACAAACATTCCCATTATGGAATTATGGAACACAACGTCGTTCAAGTGGCTGCCTCGGCTGGCTTCGCAGTAGCGCATTCTGTCACTTTAATTTTTCAAGATCTTATTGATGGTTTCGGGCTGTAGCTCATGGATTGCTTGGATGATATTGTCAGTATGTGCTTGAATCGTTTCCGGATTATTGGCATAACATCGGTTCTTCACGATTCCCCACAAACAAAAGTCCAAAAGAGTCAAATCGCAGTTCCTAGGCAGTCACCAAGATGGCTGATAACACGATTTGGGTTTTTGGTGCGCAAATCATCAGCCGTCACCACTCTACAATCCGCACCAAACTGTCACTCTCTGTAGATGCATTGGCTTCGGCAATTTTGTTTGTAAACGTAGCCGACGAGATGAAAATGCGCCTCGTCAGAAAAATGATTTTTCGTCCAAAATCTTTGTCCAATTTAAGCTGCTCTAAGGATCAAATTACGAAGCCATGATAAAGCGGATGGTCGTGCGCCTTCAATTATTGCTGAATCAATTGGACCTTGTAAGCTAATAATTCGAGATCTTTGTGCAGAATTCTCCTCAGGCTAGTTAGTGAAGTGTTGAGCTGTTGAGATCGATGGGCGAGTTGATGTTCGTGAATTGAGTCTCAGACTCTCGGCCACATTCTCGTCTGTGCACACTGTACCACGCACGGCGGGGACCATTAGTGTTGTTTGCTAGCATACCAGTCTCAAGAACTTTTTGCACAAACTTGCGTACAGCAGGCGCGGTGGGTGCTTGATTTCGGACAAAACTGTGGACCACACAGCACTAACTTTGGAAATAAGTTTTCAATATTTCCCAACGTTGTTCAAGCGTAAAACGACTTCGATCCGCGAAAGTATGATACTGACTTTCTGTCAAGATTTCGAGCGGAAAACAGCTCGCTGATACTCGTAAATCATCAGCTTATGAAATATCTCGAAGATCGAAAGCTTCTTAATGACCGGCAATACGTCTCTCGCAGCAATCGTTCCACTGACAATCTGATGGCATATCTCACCCAAGAGTCGAACAGATCTTTTCATGATATTTCTAAAGTATTTGATATAGTTTCGGGCCAAGATCTCTTATCGAAAATGCTTGCGCTTGGTATCAACGAAACCTTTATTCTTGGATTAGAAATTACCTTCTAGATCGTTCAATACATATGGTTACAAGTTTGATCTTCACAAAATAAATGTTGATGTTCCCCGACTCTCTTCCTGATTTTTTTAAATAATCTCTTGCCTGAAACTTCTAATCCAGTTGTTTATTTCGCATTTTAAGAGCTCAATAAATTCAGTTTTCAATAACATTGTCAAATGGGGAACCATATACCACGTAGAATTGAATGCTTTAACAACTCAATACACTTGCATCAAGGAAAGCGAAAAATTTTCAGCACCTACTCCAATGACCCAATTAAGTCCCTTGGATAGAATAAAAAAAAAATTAATGATAGAACTATATCAGATAGAAACTATATCAGAACTATATCAGAAACATTTGAATCACTCAAGCACCGCGCCCCGCAATATTTCATGTCTTTCATTAATTTATCGTAATTCTTATGAACAGTTTTCTAGTAAAATAGCCAGTTGAGTTCTTTCCTTTAAACAATTCAATCTTAATACCTACTCGCGTTTCAGGGAATGCCCATTAGTTTACCCTTATGCCCAACTTCAGACGTTTTGTTAAATTCAGAGATTCTTTCTTTAGCCGCACTACAAGAATGTGAAATGCTTTACCCAACTCAATATTTCCCTCCCAATATGATATTCATACATTGAAGACCAATGTCTTCTTAGAGGCTTTTTTTAGATCCCAACCAACTTTTCATGGTTTCAAATTAATCAAAGCAAGTTCTTCCAGTAATTTTTACTACAGCATGTCCTTTCTGTGTACGATGTCTGTGCTAATAAATTTCCCATGCTTCCCTGACATAACAAGCCTAACCTACATTAACAATGATAACCATAGAATACAATACCTACAGACCCCGAATAAACAACGAATATTTAAATGCCACAACACAACGAACAAAAAATCAATACCAAACTCACCGACATAATAATGTATCACCAACAAAACGTCTAAACGCGAAAAAATATTGATTGAACAAAATGGCACATAAAACCATATGTTTACTAAGTACCACCGACATATAATAATATTAGGTACAAATATTACACACAGTGCTATGTTCCTTTCTCTAGGGCAGATCACGTCCTTAAAGCAGCTAAAAGGAAGAAAAAAAAAATGAAAACAGAAAGAAACCCTCATAACGGTGGCAATAAAATCAAATCCACCTTCTTTGAATAAATTCCATGAATGAAAGCGTAACAGATAAACTTGATTCGGTAGAGACTCATCAACAGACATAACATAGAGTAAATATGTATTTGTATAATAAAATAAAACAACAGTCGTAAACCACCCCCCTACCTACTCGTAATAACCAATCTCCATCCCATTCAATGATATCAAAACTTCTCTCCTTTTCGAGTGAGTGATAAGGCAAACGCACAACAGACCCCCGCTCCACCGGCATCGACACACAACTTCCACAAAAATTACCAGGCATGTGAATTAGATGGTGTTGGTAGGTATAGTAGGTGCTAGGAATGGAAAAAAAAATAAAATCTCGAAGGGCAGGAAAACAAAACATAAACATACATAAATTATCTAGCAAGGACATTGAACTTTCCCAAGACCCAAATTTAACCCACTACACAACTACACCCACCCGGGACGTTCCGGCTATCACAAAACGTCCCGTCGCCGCGTCGTAAAGGTATCACAATCAGAACCAGGAGCCAACAACAAATACAAAAAATCAACAATTCTCAGCCTCAAAAGTGCGCCCAATAACCCAAAGAACCAAAGGCATTATCATCGTCATCAACATCATCATTTTTTTTTAATGATATAATAAATGTTATGGCGCGTATACGTAACGTAGTGTTAGTAGTACTTTCCTTGGCTATGCGAAGAACCCTAATTTTTTTTGTTCCTTTACCGGCTTCATTTTTATTTTATACGACATGTAGTTGGAATTTTCTTCTTTTTTTTTGTATTCTATTCTTTTGCTGCCTTCCCGTTCGTCGCCTTTTTCTACGGTTGCCGTCACCGCACCGTATAGTACTATAGTACCGACCGTCCTTCTGTCGATGTGTGTTTCTTCATTTTGATTATGAAATCGGAGCAAACGAGTGAGCTAGGTCGTCGAATGAGACACAAAAACTTATCACACGAAATACACCGTCTTTGTGTAATCTTGAAAAAATGAATAAACTTGGATCGGGAAAGTCCTTTGTCAATCAGTTTTCTTTTTTTTTTTGAATAATAAATTACTATGATTTGTCCTTGGGGAAAAGTGAATACTGCCACTGGCAAAAAGTTTACAACATAACTTTAAAAGAATTTCAACAAAATTGCACCTGAATTCGCTTAGACTTTTGCACTCAAATTATTAAAGGTGGTTTAGTGCCGGTTTATCTTAATGTCTAGGATTAAGTGCAAAATTTCATTTATAAAACAAAATATGCACTAAGTGACATTGTATGTATGTATAGAGAATTATTGTTCTGACTGTTAGGGTTCGGATCGATTCAACGTCACTACTAAAGGCATAACACTTTTTAGTGATGTTGTATTCAAACGACATTTTAAATAAGTCTTATACAGTGATTTTCTTAGATTTCGTCTGTTTTGGTTTTAGTTATTTTTTTTTATATTGCAATGGCTGGTTATTTTAGAGTAGACCATTGTAATATTCGTGGGCAGAGAGCGAATTTTCTGGCTGTGTATATCCACACTGTTTCTAACAGGCCAGCTGTTTTGGCACTGAGTGAAACCGAAGTAGGTGAGGATTCCGATCCTGCTGAATTTTTTATTCATGGGTATAGCTTGGTGCCATTATTCTTTTCCCACCACGGTCTCGCCATTTACATTAGGAATGATGTTGCATATCAGTTCTTACCACAATATGATCGCTGCACCAACTCTTTATTCAATTTTATGTGGTTTAAATTTTCAATTAATAAGCACATCATTCATTATTGTTTTCTTTATCGAAGCCCAAATCTGGATTGAGTTTCAACTTCTCACGAATTTGATGCTCTGTCCGACTCCATCCAAAGAATTGTTTCCCTATATCCTCGCACTGAAATCGTTATTACGGGCGATTTCAATGTTCACTATTCTTCTTGGCTTCGCCATTCTGGCCAGACAACACCCGAAGGAATGTGTGTTGAGATTTTTGCTGAGTTTAACCACTTTACTCAGGTTGTTAACGAGCCGATCGAATATCGGACGTTAATGGCCGAGCAGAAAATACTCTTGACTTGTTTCTTACCTCTGACCCTGATAAATACACAATAAGTGTATTGACACCTCTAGGCACATCTGATCATAGTGTTATATCTGGAAATTTCTCGTGTCAAACCCAGTTAGAGAAAGAGCTCCTAGAAGAACCGTATGGCAGTACGAGAAAGCCAACTGGTACGGTTTGAATAACTTTTTCAGGATCTTTAACTGGTCACTATGCTTCCTCGATAGTGACGTAGACTCCAGCGCAGATATGATAACTAAAATAATTCTTTTGGGAATGAAACATTTTATCCCGAATAGGGTTAAAAGTGTCAGACCCAAGGGTAAATCATGGTTTGATTTGAGCTGTAAAGAGGTTATCAAGGAAAAAGAGATAAGCTTCCGGTGTTTTAGAGCCAACCCAACTGAGGAAAACCGGAAAAAGTTCAAACAAGCCAGGAAGGCCTGCAACGCCCTTGCTCGACGGACCAAATTTTTACATGATCAAAAATCAAGGCAAAAAATACTGCAATGTCCCAAAGGCAGTAAGAATTTTTGGTCATTTGTAAAAAATATGAGGAATTCTTACTCTTCCTCGGTTCCTACGCTTGTTGTCAATGACACTTCTTTTGTTAGCTCTATTGATAAAGCTAACTTGTTTGTATGGCAGTTCGCTGCAAATTCCACCTTGCTGGTTAGTGTCATGACTCTCCCAATTTTTGAGCGCGTTAATGATTCTATGGGACAAATCTTCTTTCGTACTCGTACCGTGGCAAGAGTCTTGAAGGATCTGGTCCGGATGGTATCCCCGCTATTATTCTGAAGAGGTGTTCTTCCACGCTAGCAAAACCCCTGCGTAAGCTTTTCCATCTATCCTATTCTTCTGGGCTCGTTCCGAGCAGTTGGAAAACAGCATTTGTTCAGCCGATTCCGAAAAAAGGCGACTCTTCTTTTCCCTCAAATTATAGACCGATCGCACTAACGTCCCTTCTTTCTAAGGTCATGGAAACGCTGATTAATTATCAGCTCAAAAAATACCTTGAAGAACGAAATCTTCTTAATGACCGAAAAGTGGAACAAATCTTTACATTGTTTCGGAGAAAGTAAGATTATCGCACTTGATATTTCAAAGGCATTTGATAAAGTCTGGCATCTTGCTCTTTTATCGAAAATGCGTGCTTTCGGCATCGAAGAATCCCTACTCTTCGGATGTGGAACTGCAACTACAAAATATGATAAGCTCATTAAATTACGACCTAAACAGCATTGTACTATGGGGAATAAGAAACCGTGTCGAATTTAATGCTTCGAAAACCCAATGCTGTCTTATATCGTTAAAGCGTGATATACCACCTTGCCACTATCAATGAGTGACACTTGCATCAATAAAACTGAACATCTCGATATTCTCGGTATGTGCATTACTTGTGGAACGATCACATACGCGATGTTGCCAAAAATTCCGCAAGATGTTTGGGTTTTCTGAGACGGTGCAAGAAATTTTTCTCTTCTTCTGATCTGGCTACAATCTATAAAACCTATATACGTCCAAAACTTGAGTATAACTCCCATCTATGGGCTGGTGCTCATGTTACTTACTTAAGTCTCTTGGACAGTATTCAAAGAAGAGCTTTAAAAATGATTGGCGACAATAACATCATTAACTCATTTACGTCACTCCAACATCTTCGTAATGTTTCTTGCCTCACCCTTTTTTACCGTTATTTTAACGGACTATGCTCTAGTGAAATAGCCAGCTGCATTCCTCCCCTTAAACAATTTAATGGTAATACTCGCACTTCTAGGAATGCCCATCAGTTTACCCTTGAGCCTAACTTCGGCCGTACTGTGAAGAACAGAGATTCGTTCTTCAGCCATACTACGCTAATGTGGAATTCCTTGCCACGCTCTGTCTTTCCCAGTCATTGCAATGTTCAAGAATTCAAAACCAATGTACACCGACACCTCCTTTCTAACCCTTCCCTTTTTTCTTTATGCTCACACTGTGTCTCTGGCATATTAAGGGTTTACAAAAAACCCCTTAAGTGTGCGCCTATTATAAAAAAAAAAAAAAATTGACTTTCTGTGATTAACCTTAACCACGGCAGAGGGTGGTTTAGTGAAGGAATAATATAGAATTGTCAAATTTATTTTAGCCAGAAATTGAATACCTAACTATTCCGAGAAAATGTCTTCTTTGTGTGCAAAAGTATACGTGGGGAGTCAACTACTATTCCATATCTTAGTTAAATTGTAGAATAGAGGTGGATTAAGCGTTTTTTCTTTTCATTAATTGGGATGTTATAGTTATTTTTCTTTTAATAACAAAAACTAAAATAGAAACTACCTTGCCTCAAGACTCCACCAAAAAAGATCGTAATATGTGTATATAGATGTTTCCCAGGTGCAACCCTACAATTTTTGTGTTCAGGGGTGCCAGCACGTAACTTGATACAATCGAGTTTTATCGATACAATCGAGCAACGGGCAGCACCTACATATTTTGGTTCAATCGAGTGTCTTCGATTGTATCGTCAGATTTGGCAGCACACAAACTTAAAAATGACGTTTGAAACAAAAGTATTTGCTCGACAGACAAAATGTTATCGTCGGCAGTGATGTTTTAAAAAAAAAAAATTGCATGGAAAAACCAAAAAAAAAAAAAAATCAGTAAATAAAAAACAGAGGGAGATTTCGAACACTTTTATGAGTTCTCACCAAGATTTAGCCAAAGGAATGCTTAAAAGTGCCCAAGGAAGGAAAAACAACAATTTGTGGTGGGTAAATTACAGTGGGTCCTCCACAAAAACATCTCAAAAGTTAGAAAATGTAGGTCGTTCTCAAAATACAATTACATATGTACATACATACATATATTTTTCAGATTATTTTTTTTAGACTTACAAGCTACCAAAAATATACTAAAAAGTAAAAAACTTCACTTAAACGGCACCAGCCGAGGTCCATGCATGATTTTAGCATTAAGTACTTCCTCATCTTCACTTTCCGAATTAAAAAATATCAGGAGAATACCAATTTGACATTTCACTTTATAGTTCACAATGATATTTTTAGGTGGACGTCACAATGAAACTCGTCTCAAATTACGTGCTGCCAAAAATAATTTGTTTCGAGTTGAAGTTACGTGCTGGCACACTAATGTTTTTGCGTTAATCAAATATGAATCCCAACAGATTAGATAATGTTGAAGTGGCTGCTAGCGTTGCAGGTAACACACTTTGACCAGAGTTTGTCCATTGTGACCTAGAGATTTTTCTCCCCACTCGTTGAACCATTTGGAGCTCCTTATGAATCTAGAGAGAATTGACCGCAAATGTCTATATTAAATAGATCATTAGGTTCCTCGAAGAATAACTCTCCAAGATAGAGCCTACGTCTATGGGATAGAGCTGCCGCAAAATCGTTTGAATAAACGGAAAACCTGGTTGCCTAAAAACAGTGTCCGGTTATGACACCAATTATGGAGCTGATTTTGTATATCAAACGCTTAGAACGTTTCAGATCAAGATCTTGGGTTTGTCATTGTTGTCTCAGCATAAGTTTACATGTAGCGATATAAGCCTTGTCAGGTAGTATAGCTAATACTGTACCACTTTTGGCGAGTTCGTCAGCCTTATAGTTTCATTGGAATGACCCTATGCCCTTGCACCCAACAGAGGTGAATATTGAAATATCTCTATAAGAGATTCAATTTTTAGTTTCACAACTGTTTAGTTGCTAAAATGAAACATATCTGCTTATATGGGAAACCGCGCACTCGGAGCAACTCGATTCGAGCAACTAAAAAGTTTGTGTTTTGACACAAACTAAACGATTTCCTAAAATTAATTCGCAACAGTTGAGCTGTTTTCTATAAGCGCAAGAGAGAAAAAGAGTGAGCGTGTATAAAGAGTTGCCAGTGCGCGGTACTCTATCAACTGGTGATTAAAATTAAACTATTTGATTTCGATCACAGTTGCCAGTGCGCGGCTATCCTTACAGAGTTAGTAGAGATCGAGTCCAAACATTTAAGATTTGGATATCATCGGTTGATAACATGTTTCCTTTGTGAGTCAAGACAAGATTTCTTTAAATACCATAAGTTCCACCTGGAACGTGCTATTCAATGTTTAGGAAGACGAAAAGAGAGTCATATCATTATCATCAGCTTTTGATCCGTCGGTATACAAATTAATAGAATGATTTTCAAAGAAACTTATATCCTCCCAGAAAGATCTCGAAGGAATATAATATCGAATTGAAGTGTTCGGAAAATAATTGGTTGTTCGCGGTGAAGGGACATAAGCCCCAGGCCATAAAGCCCTTCTCAAACTTGCTTGGGACATAAGTCTTAGTTCTACTTTGTGACTTTTGTCTCAATCAAATGTGATAAAAGTCATATCTTGCCCGGCTTGGGGACTAACCTAAAATCTTGCAAATTTTCCATATTACAATTGATATTGACATTTTTGTCATAAGATTTATTTTGTTTCCACATTTAAATTTTGAATGCAAAGATGAATATTAATCGAGTATTCTGGGGTTTTCCTATGAATGTTATGAATATATAGTTGTAGATGCATACTTAAGCCAAAGGAGTAAATTTTGACTTCGGAGACAGGACCATATTTTTGCCAAAAAAAAAAAAACTCAAGTTATACCTTATACTTTTTATTTTTTTAAATATCTACGACACAGATTTTTTTTTTAAATACAACTGAAACAAAACAAAATAAAATTCAAATTTATAGTTCAGCTATAAAAAAATCTAAAAATAAATCCAATTCATTATTTTAGTTTAAACGGGAAAATATTTAAAAATAGTTTAGAAATTTATTTTCTGAGAGTAAAATACAAATTTGACTAAAAAAACATTAGTTGTGTTGTGACCCTGCAATAATTAGATATACTAACAGAAATCCTAAAGACTGGTTATACATTCTTGGACCGAGATTGGAAAAAAAAACTTAAAATGGAATAAATGTAATGGAAATGTGATAAGAAATATTTTCTTAAATTTATAAATTTCGAATTTATTTTACTAATATTTGAAATGCAAGTGCAAAAAAAGACAATGATAACAGCACAATGATGACAGCAAGTGATTAGTTTTATTTAGTTCACATTTTTTTTCTGTTGATAATTTTGTCTGGAAATTAATTGTGAAGGTATTATTTAGTCAATGGTTTATTTGTTGATAAGATAATGTTTTAACTTTTACTAATGCAATAAACCAACAAATTTTGAAGAATCTCGATATTAGATTTTATCAGTACCCACGCTATAGACTTAGAATAAGCTAGACACTGCAATATTTCTTGGAAATTGTATTAGTTAAAAAATGTCTTAGTATAAAATAAAACTAAATATTTATTTCTGTTCATTTGATGTACATTCCCAATTTTTTCTTTGAGAACTGTTTTTTTTTTCGAAATCACTGTTACACAATTCAGGCTTTTGGCAATAGATTTAGGGAAAAGCTTATGGTCCCAACTGCTATTGTCAATAAGCTAAGCAAAATTTGAAAATTATCAACAAAATTGATGAATCGCTTTTATTGTTATCAAATATCAATTTTTGTAGTGTGAATAGTGTCCATAGCTAGGATCTATTGTGAATAATAATATTGATTAACTTGATATTAATGTTTTCAAAAAATATTATTTTTTATCAACTTTTGAATGAAATGCAATATTTAAGTTGATAAGTATTTCTATAAGGCTGTTTTTATTTGAAATCTAATATTCTAATGATTGGAGTTCATGTTGTTGTGAGAATTTTTAAGTCAGTTTGTGGCACATTCATCCATGGCCTTGCATCTCCCGAGATATCTGGAAGCTTCTTTACGTAATTGCCAGTTGGTGGAAAGTGATTTTTCTATAGCCATAGTCCTCGACATGCTATACGGTCAATGCTGGCAGCAGAGTAATCTGATGATAATGACAATTTAGAGTTGATGCAGTCAGAGTTATTGGCGTGTGAAAAACACTTTTATTGAATATGGTTTTTAATAAGGTTATGTATACATTGAAAATACATAATGTAGGTCCTATATGGCAAATTTAAGCATTCGTCAAAAACATCGAATTCGAGATTTTGATCAGAATTTTAATTACGATACGAGCGAAGAGAAAAAGAGAGGGTCTCGCAATTTAGTCTAACTAAATGTGTGTCTGTTCGATTGCAGCCTAAAATGCTTGGCCGATTGTCTTTAAACTTGGTAGAAAGCATTTTTAAATTTTTTCCCCACACAATTTTTGTTTTCTCTTTTAAGACCAAAAATAACGGTACCTGCCACTAAATTTTTTTTTCGAAGTCTTAGAAAATGTCTTTTTTTCTCAAACATTGTTGCACAGATTAAAAACAAACTAAAAATTTTGTTTAGTAAAAGCTAGATAATGGTTGAAACAAAAATCCAAAAAATGGTTATTAGTGGTCTGTTTCGTAGAACCACTTTTTTTTTTGCTATCGAATTTTAGACATTTTTTTTTTTGTGCTGAAACTTATTAAAAATGTTAATAAGTATTGCGTATTCCAATTTTCAAAATTCCAAAATTTGTTTTTTGAAAAATGAATATTTTGAAAACCACATGTTCCTTATTTTTGAAACTTGCCAATCAACAATTTTTTCATATTATCTGCAAAAATTGTTATTTTATCCAAAAATAGCGGTAGAAACCACACAAATATTAAAAAATTATTTCGAAAATCCTATTTTTCTCGAAAATATATCACAGAAATTTAACAAAATAAATAAAATGCACGACTGGGTCGCACGAACTTGCTCCTATGTAATAGTCTAGGAATTTTAAAAACGAATGTTATTAAAGAAAACTGAGCCTTAAATGAATTTTTTAAATTCATTTAGTAGTAAGAGATAAAAACAGAATGCTATGCAAATATAAAAAAATCACCCCTATTATGATTGTCAACTATCAATTTGATAGTTGATAAATTTTTAATTCAATGTTTAAAAACCCACCTGATTAAAGTTTTGATCATTGAGAATGATTCAGACCATTGCGAAACACAAGCAAATTGAAAAATTTAAAAGAAAAATTGATTAGTTTTTTAATAAATTGAGTTTTGTAACCCAATTTTCAAGGTGTATCAACTATCAATTTGATAATTGACAAAATTTTTAAAACATTTTTAAGAAAAAATTTTGGTACGCCAATTTAAAGGTTTTAGTATTGTTCGAATTAAAATTAAATTTACAAAAAAATTAAAAAAAAAATGCAATAGTTTTTGAACTTGTTAGAAGCTTTTCTCTATTTCTAATTTCATTAAAATCCGTTATGCCAATAATGAGAAATTCAAAATTTTAAAAAATCGTTCTATGGTAGGTACTGTTAGTAATATCTTGTTTTAAATTTTTTTTATTAAATTATATAGATCTTGAAAATTAATCAAAAGAAAAAAAATTTAAGCAAAATTCTCGGAACCGTTTTCGAGAAAAATACGATTTTCGAAAACCATTTTTTTAACATTTGTACGGAGGGTACCGTTATTATAGGTAAAATAATTTCTTTTTTTCTCATATCTTGTAGATTATGTTAAGAAACTTTTATTTATCAAGTCTCAAAAATATCGACCATGGGGTTTTCAAAATATTGAGTTTTCAAAAACAAATTTGAAAATTTTTTAAAAATCTAAAAAAAATTTTTTTTTGAAAATTTGAATACATAATAATATTGAAATTTCTATGGAGCCTTAACATAAAAAAAATTATCAAAATCGGTGGTACCATTTTTGAGGAAATAAAAAATAAAAAAAATGGTTCCAAGGGAGGTACCAAAAATAACAATTTTTTGGAATTTTTTTGGAATTTTTTTTTTACCTTTAACTAAATAAAATTTTTTGATTTTTTTTAAATCTGTGGGACAGTTTGAGAAAAAAGAATATTTATAAAATTTCCAAAAAATCGTATGGCAGATACCGTTATTTTTGGTCTTAAAAAAGAAAAGAAAAAACGTGTGGGGGGGAAAAATTAAAACCCATATCTACCAAGTGTGAAGAAAATCGGCCGAGCCGTTTAGCTGTAGTCGAACAGACAGACAGACAGACAGAATTGCGAGACCCACTTTTTTAGTCTTCGCTATCATCGTAATGCCAACTTTGATAAAAATCTCGAATCCGATTTTTTTTACGAATGCATAATTATGTAACTTGCCTTATAGTACCTATAAGTCGCAAGTAAAAATATCAATCCATCGATAAGTTATTTTGACTATCAAACACCTGAACCTAAGGACTTACAACTCTCACCTTTTCCTGTGTGAATTTTGGCGACAGGAATGGAGGTGACCAATAATTTTCTCTCAAATCGGGGCCGGTAAAAAAGAGAAGCACTTTTCAGGACAACAGATGATTTTCCTCGCAAGAGGCATGTACACCTTGAAAACCCTTATTTGCTAATTTTTGCAGCATTGCCTGCCGAACGAACCCATACTTTCTGCAAAAGACTGTCTAACCATTATGCGCAGATGCACTACTTACAACTTAGTTATAATAGTTGTTAGTTGATTTTAATAGCATAAAGCTTTTAAGTCCCCACACAATACGCAAAACTTTAGTTTAAATCGGTTTTAATAGTCTAAAGCTTTTAAACAATTTTTTGAACATTTAATCCTTTTTGTTGCCGAAACTCCAAGCTCGGTGAGGTGCAAACGAACCTCTATAAGTTTTTAATATCAACTTAATTTCAACTTTCCTCACAGCCTTGACTTCCGTTTATTAATCTAACTCGAATTCAAGATGTTAGGTTTGGGTAAGTGTTTTATGTACAAACATATTGTTTGTCTAACAAAAAATTCATCTTTGATGTTTCAAAAAAAAAAAATGGAAAATATTCAAAGGTTTTAATAATACACATAGTTAGCTACCCACCAAAAGATATTTGTGAAGATTAAAATACAAAAAAAAAGATATTGTATAATTACATATAATTATTTAAAAAAAATGAACAAAATTTCAGCGAAAGATTAAAAAATGTACAACCCCTCGGGTTGTATGAATATAAAAATCAACCCCATACCTCACCTACCAAATGTGATGTTGCTCAAAAAAGTGTCCCCAAGAATTTTGATATGAAGAGAATACATATTAACACTTCTTTGTTTTTCGATTTTTTGGTTAAAATAAAAACCCTTTTAATAACATTTTCCGAAGTATAGGCGGTAGGTAGGACATATTGTGTAAAGAAAAAAACATAAAAACTTATTATTCATTGTTTTGGTATTGGACGAAAAATGTGCTGCCAACATTGTACCATTTGACGACACATATAGCTTAGCTAGTGAAGATGCAAAAAATAACAACAACCGAAATACCCCATCAGTAAAAACAGAAAAATATTATAAACAAATCTCTTGTAGAAGCACCTACCCACACCAATTTTAATCAAGAAACATTTTTTGATTGATTTTACCAGAAATCGCCAAAGGACTAGAATAGTCCTTTTTTGATAAATGTATGGTATAATGTTGGCACACAAGTGAGGAGAGCAAAAAAAACAAAAAAAAACAACACGAATCCATTTCTGCTACCAGCCGTCCTTTGAATGTGATTTTTTTCGGCGTTCTGTTGCAAGAGTTATGTTGAACCGTCGAAGTCTGCTTCCGTCAAAAGGGCTGATACTGGCTTTTGTTATGTCAACTCATACGTTTCTGGGATTGTGCGATTGGACGACAACAACTCTGCGGAAACAAGTATGAAATGCAAAATGCTTCTAGTGTCGCTGTACAGAGTGTACACGCATCACTCACTCACCACCGCACCGCACCGTGAGCAGCGGCAGTAGCAACATCAGCAGCGAATGAAAAAAAGATAAAAAACAAAATGGTAGATGGTAGGTATTATACATCCATCTACCCACAAGCTAGCAGACAGGACACTTTTAACTCAACCCTTTCGGGGGGTTATATATCCTAGCGATTTTTTGTGTTTAAAATTTTGTATACCCAGAAATAGCGAATATCTCGCGATAGCCCTCCCAGGCATGTTTTTTTTAGATATACGTGGGTTGTCCATAACGATTGTTTTTGAATTTCTTTGCCAAAGAATCTAGAATGTATGAATATTGGGAATGAGTTGGTAGGTAGTTATGTGGAGAGATGTAATCAAGGGAGGTTATACAGGATAGACGAAGCCTATGAAGCGCGTAATGAAAATGGCTAGATGTCTGGGCATTAGAGTTATGTGGTTAGGATACGAAGTGGAGGTGTCTTCCTCTCTCCGACAGCATCACAAATGGGGGATCAATCAGAAGTGAAAGATTAATTTTACCTTTAAAATGCTTTGAACATTCGAGTATAATGGCTACATGCAAAGAGCAAATTTAAGTATCGAAAAATTAATTTAACCATGATGATGTATTTAAAATATGTAAAGTATATGTATAACAATTTTTTTTCATTTTAAAGGTCCAATTTTTCAACAAATTAAGTGTCTTTTTAAACTGAATTTTGTTTATTGGTCATTAATGCACCTAAGTTTCAAGTTTTGATAGACAATAAAATGTTGCACGACCTAAGAATTTTAATATTTAATTTCAACATCTTTTCGATATTGTTAAATCGGTGGCGTATTTGCTCGAAAAATGAGCTAGAAAGTTGTTTCAAAAATTAATTGAAAATATTTAATCCAAATCGGAGCAAGTCAAAAGCAAAATAAAAAAAAAAACACTTTTCCATAGAAATGATTTTTAATTTACTTGACAATATTGTTGGTCCCATTCAGAGAGAGTTGTAAACCACTAGGCCCTGGATGATCATTGATGTGATGATGATGAATAATGTGTTGCGCCTCGAAATGTTGATCATAACGGGTAACGGCTTGTAGAGAACCTAATGACTTACAACTTGCAACTATTCTTGTGAGCGTGTTAACAACCAGGAATAAAGGGCACCTACAATTAAGTGCTGAATCCGAAAAGCTAAGATGTGTAGCTCTTTTCATGACAAAAGTTTCCCTTGAAGGATTTGTCACTTCTTTGCAAGAGGCAGTACCCCTTA
The DNA here is from genome assembly GCA_963931855.1 of Philhelius festivus. Lineage (NCBI taxonomy): Eukaryota > Metazoa > Arthropoda > Insecta > Diptera > Syrphidae > Philhelius > Philhelius festivus. The sequence continues at coordinate 40,485,087 of OZ007554.1, read as the reverse complement.
AAAAATTTTGTTTTTAATTTAAATGTGGCAGCGGCTATGAAGCGAACCCAGACCCCCTGTACTTGCTATTTTTTTCAAGACCGAACGGCTAATATGTTTATCCCATATGAATTTGAAAAAGTCAGATCATTTTTGCTTTAGCTTAAACATGAATAGGATGATAGAGAAGACGAAAACAGTGAGTCTCGCAATTCTTTTTGTTGTGTGTGTGTTTGACTACAGCCGAAACGGCTCGGCCGATTTTCTTTGAACCTGGTAGATATCCTTTTTGAATTCTTTCCCCTACAGCCAAAAAATATTGGTACCTGCCATACATTTCTTTTCGAAATTTTATAAAATTTTGTGAAATATAGAAAAAGGTTGAAAAAAATTTGTCACAATATGGTACCTCTATGCCACGCATGAAACCTATCCGAAGAGCTGGAGAAGAAATAGAAGATCCATCATTAGCTACGGTGCGGTTGCATGGCACAAAAGAAAGAAGCAAGGAAAGGACTGGCTCCGGCAAATCTATAAGTCATAAGGCAAGGGACTGCCTTTTAAAGTCAACAGTAACACACCTTATCGACATTCTTTTGACATAACTTTGCGAAAAAATTGGAAACGGAGCTAAGTGGAATTTTTGAGGATTTTGCATCAGGCAGACTTCAATGCCATAGCTGAATGTGGAGGCCTAATTTAATCTAATCTCAAAAGGAAATGAAGCCAAACATTAGCGAAAATTGAATCAAGGACTTCTTTAATGGAGTCAGTGCCCTACTGCGGAATATGAAAAAACAGGATTAAAAACGAAATCAAAACAAAGGAGTTAGCTAAAAGACCCAAAAACTGGAAAGAACTCCCAAAGCTGAGAAGGCTTAACTATTACTTAGGAACTTAACCAAGATCGTTTCATGTACATTATGTATAATTAAATACTGTTAACCTTTAAATAACGAATTTGTTAATACTTTCTGTACAAAATATAATTAAATAATTATTGTTAACTCTACGCTATTAATCATTATAATTAAAATTTATTTTGCTAAGACAATAATTGTAAACATGAAATGGAAATAAATCTTAAATCTTAAAATCTTAAATCTTAAATGTACTGTATAAGTTTAGGTAGGAACAACCTAAGAATAGTACGGGCCATTGTAAACTTAGTAGACACTTAAGTATTCTTGGCCTAGGAAACAGTCCCATATACAGATTCTGCACCAGAGCACATATTAATACTACAGTTGCGAAGCACTCATGCACCAAAGGGACGCTATCAGGTAGAAGAGAAAGAGACTGACTTATGCTCTCTGAAGGCACTCCAAATAATACATTTTCTTAAAGGAATACATTTAGAAGAAAAAGCTGTAGAGTTAATAACTCATCTAGCTCTCGATGGGGCCCAATAGATCTTAAGGTCGAAGTTCAATAAACCTTTCCACCTCGCCACAGTGTTCTTTCTTCTATGCACACCTCCAAAAGAACCATTTTTTGATTTTTGATTTTCTCTCTACTTTTTATTCAAAAGCTCTTAAAAAGTTTGAATAAAATTTTTTGTTCAAATTTTCAAAACAATTTTTTCTTATTTAAAAAAAAATTAAAAAATTGCAGCGAGTTTGAACATTCTGTTGAATAGCTAAAACCGTGTGTTTCCGCATTCGGAGTAAACCAAGCCACCATGATGCTCCCACTAGGGAGCCTACCTCATAGATAGGGTTTGAGCAGAGGATAAAACTCAATTCTCAAACTCAAATGGGCACTATCTCCTATGGTACCAGAATATAGCTTCCGGTGGAGCTTCGCAACTTTGTCATTTCATGGAGTCTCTTAGGCGATCCCAACCCGGACTAATCCGAGTCGTTGTCTCAAGCTTCGGAAACTCTTAGATCTGAACCCGTCACTTCCAGATGGGCTCCTGCAAAACCCTGGGCCTTTCAACCCTTAGGATACACACCAAGAAGTCGGCCGGTGTAGAAACCAACAACTCAATGTGCATCCTAGTCTTTTGCTCACCTTACGGCAAACTAGGAAAGACGCTCCTAGTCTTTAGTTTACCCTACGGCAAACAAGGAAAGACACTCCTATCTTTTATTTACCTTACGGCAAGCTAGGAAAGACACTCCTAGTCTTTGTTCTAAAAAACGAGGACGACGATCCCCCTATTATTTGCTACTACAAATAAGAAACCCTTGTAAAACCTTAATAACCTTAAAAGTCTCCAGCCACGTAAGCAGCCGGAGACCTCATCAGTTAACTCCTCGTTATAACCCTACTACTCCCTTGGGTTTTCTTAGTTGTTTAAATCTCTTAGCTGATTGAGCAGCGAGAGAATAGACGTAAGCCCCCCCACCACGAAGAGGTGAAACCCGCGGGGGGGACGTGTCCTGCACAATCGACATTTCTGAAATGAGAACCCATACGTCGTCCATACAGTTTCTATCATTTCATATCTTCGCCGAATTTCGAGAATAAAGTAAATTTTTTTATAAACAAAAAATATCACTGCAAAATACAAAAATGTAATTAAAATTAGATCATATTGGGCGTTTTCTTTTTTAGTTCAGAGTAGAACCTGAACTGTCAAACAAAAAATCGTGTTTCTTTTTTAGCTCAGAGTGTATAACAGTTCAAATTTGTGTTTCTTTTTTCGTTGAGAGCGTGTTCAGAGATTGTTCAGAGCGCACTCTATGAGCTCGATATAAAATAGCTGAGCAGACAGAGTTATATGCTGAAATCATTCTGACAGAAAGGAAAAAATACTGAAAAACTCGCTTGTGTTTATAAAATAATTCAGAGCTCTTAGAACACGCTCGATTCGGAGAAAGTTCAGAGCATGTTCGACATGCTCGTGTTCTGTTCAGTGCTCTACTCTGAATGAAAAAAGAAGAACGCCCATTGTATGTTAAAGTGTTTATTTAATATTTTTCAAAGAAAAAGAATATTTGTCGAGAACAAATAGGAAATATGGTAGAGATAATGATGGCGCAACTAACTCGATATAGCCAGAAACTTAACGAGAAAGTCTCTCCCACTGAACAAAAATAAATTTGGGAAAGACTAAAAAACACACTTAATAGCATTGGCCCATTGTTTAAAGAGATTTCCGAAAGGAGAAACGAAAATCAAAAACCGATTTTTAACTCGACGTTATACATCAACAATAAAAAAAAGCAGTGATAGTATAATTAGAAAAAGGCAAGGAAGTTCAGAAATCGATAATATAGTTCATTTGACGAATTCACTAATTATAATAGTTCTGTTCGGTGGCGCTGTTCCGAACAGTTTAGAACAGAGAACAGAAAAGTACACCTTTTTGCTGTTCAATGAGAAATTTTCTGTTCTAAACTGTTCTGATTTGCTGTTCAATGAGTCTGTCTGGAAAAGTTTAGAACAATATTTCTTGCCCCCGATTTTTAGTTAAAGAAAAGTTCTACTCTATTCTGTTCTCTGTTCTATTCTGTTCTACTCTGAACTTTTATTAGTGAACAAAACTAATGAATGCGAACGGGAATTCACCACGAAACCAGTCAACTCACCGGAAGTAAAATGTTGATATATTATTCCTTGACACCAATTTTTTCGCAGGCAATACAGTTCGTTCGCGCTTAATAAATAAGGATTTTTGTAGATTTCAATAATATTTGGGACTACTGTTTCATAATGAGTTTGGTCTTGGATTCGATGAACCGGGAAAAATCTGCAACGAATGAACTCGTAATGCAGCCATTCGAAATTTCACCTAAGATTTTGCCATTGCCAATATCCGGCAATTGTTTTGTGACCCTATCAAATCTGGAAATATATTTTGCATACATTCCTCCTAGAAAAACTGCTCCCAAAACAAGTTTACATAATATTGTTAATCTTTAAAGCTCTTGTTATATTTAAAAAAAAAAATCTTTCTAATACAACGACAACAGAGCTCCATGTTATCAATTTTCCAATATGACCACCGCAACACACAATGCATACATCCGTTTTAATCGGATACTGCGTGGATGTTTGTTCACATAATTCGAACATTTTTGTAATCCGTCAAAGTAAAAGGGTTTGTCTGGTTTTGCGTTTTGGTTTACATGATGATGAGGATGGTTAAAAAATAAAAATCATATTCGGCAGTTTTTTGTGCAAGTTTTTGTTTGTACTTTTTTTTCTAAATGAAAGCACAATCATGAATGCAAGAGGAGATAAGAAGAATATTAACTCTTTGCTTTATGGAAGTTTTGTTAAGTATTGAAAAAAAAGTGGTGAGCACTCGTAGATACTCAAAAAGGCATTTACATGTGCATATGCGTGTATTTGGTACATTACATGTATGTATATATTATATTCGTCTAAATCAATCATCAATACGATGATGATATCATTGATGAAATGGTTACTGGAAAGTGAATTGCGGAATACCTTCCATTATGCTTCCGTGCGCCTTTATGTCTACTGTACAACAAGCTAGAGCCTAAACGAGTTAACCGATTTTATATTTCATTTTATTTTTCAAATGAAACTTCGAAACTTTGGTTTCTTAGAATTTTATCAGAAATGAAATTAGATGAATTTCTACTAATTAAATTTTTTAGTTGAAAACACTATTTCATTTTTTTGAGCACATTGCGAGCGTTTAGGAAAGTCGGGAAAGGATTTAAAAGGAGACACTGATTCACATTGGATTTGAATGTCTGAATATGGCAATGGGAGGAAAATATTAAGCTGCGTAAGCATTCCACATTCGTGTAGTGCGGCTAAAGAAATAATCTCTGAATTTGTTCAATACTCCGAAAGGGCAGACTTAAACTTTAAGGGGAGGAATACAACTGGTTATTTCTTAAACCACTATTTAAAAAATATTGTTAATATAATTAAAAACAAGAAACATTGCGATGGTGCTCGAAAGATTCAGATGTTCTTGTTATAGTACTATCACGTATCATTTTTGAAGCTATTTTTTGGATTGTATCCAAGAGGCTAAAATGGGTTATTGGAACACCTTCCAAAATATAAGAATTATATTCACGCTTAGGACGAATATTGGCTTAATAGGTTACAACTAGGTCAGAAGGGGTGAAACATTTCTTGCATGGACGAAGAAAACACTTAGCAGAGTTTTTGGCGACGTCGAATATTTGGTCATTCCACATAAATTGATCTGTGATGCACATACCGAGAACTAGCTGAACTGTTCTGTTTCATCAATGCAAGTGCCGCTCGTGGAAAGTAGCATGAAGGCTATTCTCCACATTAACGACGGAAGACATCATTGAAATTTTGAAGCATTACATTTTGTGGGGTTTCCACTACTCTATTTGACAATGCTATTGATATTAGAACTAAACGAGCTTATCACACCCTGTCGTTCTAAATCCACATCCGAAGGATAAGGACGTGAATTTGGAAAGAAATATGAGAAGCTGATAGTTCTATCATCAGCAAAACAATTAAATGAACTAGAGAAGTGAAGATAGAAAGTAATTTCTGTTTAAGTGGAGTGATTGAATTAATTGGAGTTGAGGTCACTTGAGCTTTTAATTGAATTGAATTAGAGAAGTTTCAGACAAAATGATCGTGGATGAATGTGTGAAAATGTATCGGAGACAAAACGGAGCCCTGTGGCACACCAGCATTTATATTATAAATTTCATACTTAAAACCGTCCAACACAACTTGTATTGAGCGATTCCAAAGTTTCGTGTCACTGTTCGGTAAGATATGCCAACAGATTACCGATGGACCTATTCCTACGAAGGTCATACTTCCAGTAATTGAGAAGATATCGTTCTTCAAGATATTTCTTGAGGTGGTACTTTATCAGCGTTTTCATGAGCTTAGAACTTAGGACATGTACATTTAACGCTGTATTGAATTTTAGTACATTTGAAATAATGCTTATCAAAATAAGATCAAAAATTAAAAAGTTAAAGACAGGTTCTCGCTTCGTTAAAATATTCTTTCAAATTAATCGCAACCGGGGAAAGACTGAATTAAAATTGAAGTGGCTTCCATTGTGTGAATATACTCATTTTTTCTTGTTTAAGAATATATTATTAGAGCCAGGGCGTATCGAGATCGGTATAATAGTGTTAATCTTGCACAACCAATACTGAAGTGAGAACGTATAGGTGTGTCCAGACCAAAGAAACATCTTTGAAACATTTCAGAATCATTTAAAAAACATATCAGAAATAGAGAAACATTTCTGAAATGTTTTCCATTCCGAATGGGAAACTTTATTTGTTTCCCAAGCATTTAAATAGGTAGAAAGTGCGTGAGTGGTTATTAATATAAATATAAAATGTCGCGAAGCGAATGGAGCAACGAGAATGTTATCCAATTGATAAATTTATGAAATAAAAAGATGAAGTAGAAAAAAAAATGCATGCGCTTAAAGTGCAACACAGGCTAGAAAACAAAATAATACAGAACTCAATCTGGAAACAATGGGAAACAAAGAAACATTTCAGAAATGTTTCTCAATGCGTCCATCCACATCAAAAAAACAAATCAGAAACATTTTTTTAAACAAATGGGAAATATTTCAAAAACGTTTTTTAATCAATGTTTCCTGAAATGTTTCTTTGGTGTGGACACACCTTTATGTTTTCCTTAAGCATTGAGGTTGTGGTTGCTTTTTTTTCATGTACACCTTGTCCTTCAAGTATCCACATTAGAAGAAATCGGGAGGCGTAAAATCAGAGGATCCTGGGAGCCAGTCGATATCACCACTTTTTGACATTATTCGGCCGAAAATAATTTCTCGTAAAATTCGCATGGTACCACGAGCTGTGTGTGCATGTCCTGTAGTCCTAATTGATCCAATTCGCGTACTAGAGAGTTTCCCAAAATGTCCCGAAAGTGGTCACAAGTATCTAGGGTTGCTTATGGCATCCTCAAAGAGATATGGCCGAATGACGCCGTCCGGACCAAATGGCACACCGCATACAGTAACTCTACGAAATTGCAATGGTTTTGGTGTATCAATCGAAGGTTTTCAGTGCCCCAATAGTGACTATTTTGTTTATTTAAAAAGCTATCCATGCTGAAATGTGTTGAGTCGATTATAATAATTTTTTTATAAATAGCGGCCGTCTATAACCAATTTCGCTGACGTTAATATACGAGTATATTTCACTGCAACTATATTAAATTTTTTTTTCTAAAACTTCCTACAACTGTCAAATGCCAAGTGACAATTGACTGACATTCCCATAAAAATGGCCACCAAATAAAATCGACTTGTACCAACAAACCAATTTTATTTTTGAAAGATTTAGTGCAAATTCTTTTGTTTAGCTGAAAACAATGTATATTTGTACGATAAACTCAACAATCACACAGCTTTCCTGACGCAAACAAATATGATTGAAACTTATAAAAAAACCTAAAAATTGTATAAGCAAACAAAAAACCGATTGGTAAGTTTCTACACACAATTTTATTCAATACAACATGTATTTTATCGCATTTATATTTTTGATTCGGATGAATCAAATGCAAAATAAATCAAATAAACGAAAGAAAAAAATGCACCAATAGTCTCTATAGATAGGGTGTATGTGTGCGTTAGATTATTTAACCTATTGCGACAAAAAAAAGCAACAACATGGCTTATAAATCGAATTGAGCGAGGTGGTTTTTGGTTATTTTTTTTTTTTTTTTTTAATTTTTGATTAATTATTGTGCAAAGTGTATGATGCGGAAATAGCTCATATTTACGCCGTCATTTTTTGCACATAACATTTGCGTTCATTTCTAACAAAATGACGCGTTTCATTTGTGTGATACTTTCTTAATTTTATTTTTGTATATTTGAATGTGTGTAGATTTGTTTTTGTTTTACCAAAGAATTTTGTTTTTTTTATGCCGTTACTACATATTACTGTTTATCATTTAATTTGGGTTCTTTTGTGCAATTTCTTTTTTTGCAGTTCTTTTTGAAATAGGTTTTTTGTGTGATTTGTATATTTTTTACAAATACATATAATTAGTATTTGTATATACCTAAATATTTTAATATTATTTTTATTTGTTAGATAGGAAAAGTAGGTCACAAAACCAAATTTAGAAAACCAACGCATTTCTGCTGTTATTAGTAATTGCAATTTTTGCTTGATAAAATATTTCGTCAAATTTTATCAGTTTATTTTTTTTTTTGCACATTTGAGATTTTTAAATTAATCTAATTTTAAATATGAAAAAAATTTGTTAGGAAATAGTTTGTTTTTTCAATGCATTAGGTTTTTTTTTTATTTTTGGCCACTTGGGCGTATACTTGATATTTTTGTGGTGGTTCAGTAACAAAACAATTCTTCTTCTTCCTTTGTTTCGGCGCTGTTATGATCTCGATGTCGAGGGGATCATAACTCTCCCACGTATCTGCTTCACACTAGTGATCCGCCTGTGGGGTTCGCCGGGTTGACCTCAGAAATCGGCGGCAAGCCTCCCGGTTTTGTATTGTTCCATTTCTGAGGCCAACTGAATGCTGGTGTTTTTGCATTTGTTTGTACCAGGAGTGTTTAGGCCTACCTTTCTTTTATTCCGAATTGGAACGTTGTATGATATTGCCTTTTTGACGGGGTTCTCAGGATCTCTCCTTTGAACATGGCAATACCAACTGAGTCGGTCGTGTTCAATGTTTTGGAAAATGGTATTCTTAACATGAAGGCTTCCTCGGATCTTCGTACTTCTAATTCGATCAAGCTTTGTAACTCCTGCTGTCATACGAAGCATCTTCATCTCAGCTGCCGTTAGCTTACTCTCATACTTTTTGTACATTGTCCAACATTGTGAACCGTATGTGAGTGCTGGACGCACAACTGAAGTGTAGAGCTTTCCTTTCAGCTTAGGGGGCATTTTTCGGTCACAGAAGATAGCAGAATTTTCCCGCCACTTCATCCACCCTACGCTTACGCGATGATTGATATCGTCATCACAAGTAGCTTCGTTATTTATCATAGACCCCAGATATTTAAACTTTTCACACTTGGGAAGCACTACTCCATTCAAATAAATGTCTGGAATAGGCCTGTGTGGATCAGAAAATGGGCAGCATAGGTATTCTGTCTTTTTCGCGCTTATGCGGTACCCACTTCCTTCTAGAACATCCACCCATACGTCAAGTGCTCGTTGTAGGGATATCGGGTCTTCACTTATGATGGCTCCATCGTCAGCAAAGAATAACTGATGCACTTTTGGATCCGTCACTTTGCCTTCAAGCAGGTAATCAAGAACTGTAATAAAGAGCAGGGTACTCAAGACACTTCCCTGGTGTACACCTACTGTGATTTCGAATTCTTCGGTGACTCCAGCTGCGCATCTTACTTTAGTAACAGCTCCATCATACATGTCCATAATTATCCGCACATAGGTTTCTGGAACTCCTCGTTGCCTGAGGGCCACCCATATTAGATCTCGTGGTTGCCGATCGAATGCTTTTTCAAAATCAACCAATACGACATGCAAATCCTCCAAAGAATCCCGATGTTTTTCCATAATTATTCTTATACTCTGGATTGCATCCGTGGTTGACTTACCCCCGACAAACCCGCACTGGTCATCAGATAGCCTAATTATTTTTCGCAGTCGGCTACCCAAGACTCGCTCAACGATCTTCATGGTGTGTGACATCAGCTTAATCGAACGGTAATTATCACAGCTTCGAGTATCACCCTTTCCTTTATAAATTGGAAGAAGGTAACTTTCCCTCCATTGATTAGGCATGCGATCACCTCGTATAAGCTTGGAGACAAGAATCATGAGCCATCTAAACCCGATGTCTCCCATCTTTTTCCAAAACTCTGAGGGTATTTCGTCTGGGCCAACAGCTTTTCGCTTTTTGGAGTATTTTACCGCCTCACTAACTTCTTCGACTGTGACGTCGGATACTTCGCTTAAGTTAGGTGAAGCTATTGGAAAGTACAGCCTTGGAAATTGTTCGTTTAGAAGTCCGTCACAATACTGTCGCCACCTGTGAAGAATTTCGTTGTCTTCCACAAGAAGTTGGCCTTGAGCATTGTTAATGAACTTTGGCGAACAAATCTCCTGGGCATTTCTTCTTCTTTGAGCGGCTATTTTGAAGATAGTGGCGCCCTTATTCGTGTTTTGCCGTAGCTCTTGAATAGCACCAGCTGTCGGGGTAGAAATTTCATCCAGCTCCCGATACAGGTTTTCTGTATTCTTTGCTTGAATTTGGGCGCACTTCTTCTTCGCTTCTTTCTTGCAGTTTCTATATTCCACTTCGAGGCGTGACTTTTGCTCTGTATCATTAGAGGGGCACTTCGACCAAGCCTTGAAAGCCATTTTCTTTTTACTTATAACTGATTTAGCTTCATCATTCCACCACCATGTTTCTTTGCCTTGTTGGTTGTGTCCTTTTGAAACCCCTAACAGTGTTTTGGCTTTTTCTTTGCAAGTTCTCTGTAGGAGATCCCACATACTTTGTGCTGTACTCTCTTCATTTCGAACTATATCGGTGTTGTTATACAGAACGTTTTGCATATTCGAAATGAAAGCTTCGCCTTTTTCCTTATCCAGATTATACCATTTGATCTTCCCAAAAGTTTTTGTATGTTTGTTGTCGTTCACTGTCTCCATAAAAAATTCTGTCAGTAGGAGACGGTGTTGGTGGGCGATCGCTTCTCCTAGTATCACTTTGCAATCTTTTACCCGGGGTTTCATGAAACTAGATACCAAACAGTAACAAAACAATACAACATAAATATTTAAGTAATGATTTGAATGCTTGAAACAAAAATAATACCAAACCCTACTGCAGAGTTTGCATCGGTTCTAAACTAATTAATTTAATCAACAAATTTAATTCTCCATTTTATTAATTTTAGGTAACAAATACAAGATATTAACTTAAATGTTCAACAGAACCAAAAAAATCTTTTAAATTAGAACTGATCAAAGCCCATATTATGAATTAAAAAAAAATTATTAGCGAAAACCGTTATATTTGTATGTTTAGAATGATCACAACATACAAATATGAAACGGTTTCTACCATTAAGCGTTTCCTATTTTCAACTTTGAATAAAACAAACTGAAAAAGTTATCATTGATTTCTTTTATTAGCTTAGAAGGTCTTGTATGTCATTTTTATTTATGAACTTAACCGGCTGCCGATCCATGATGGGTCTCTGTCTTGGCCACGCCACTTTTCCATCCTCTGTGATTCCAGGCACACTGTTTTCAGTCATCTAGGCCAAGCTAGGCCAAGTTTTGCTAAATTTAAGAAGCAGCGGTTTCCTAGGGTAATTCTTCGTCGTATCTTCACCAAGGTGTCGTTCGTGGTTCTCCAAAGTAGATGAACTCTTAACTACCTCGAAGTTTTGGTTATCAATAGTGGCGTCTTGCTCTAATTGATCTAACCGCAGGGTCTAGGTGGTCAATTCACATCGCACCGGGGCACGGAGCCCCATACTGTTAGAACCACAAGCCGTCGGTGTTCATACCATCCAACTTTTGCCAAAAGAAATCGGTTATCATGGACCGATAGTGCTTGCCACGGACGGTGATGACCTGGCCACATTGTTCTCAAAGAAGTAGGGAACGATGATGCCACAAGCCCAAAATCCACACTAAACAGTGAATTTCTCTGGATGTATTACAATTTAGTGGATCTCGTGTGGATTGTGAGTGATCACAAGTCAGTGGTTAAATCATTAATAAATAAAAGAAACCAGAGTGGTCCCAGATGGCTTCCTGACTAATTAAAAATTACTCTGGAAAAATGAAATTCAATTTTAATATACTGTATACTCATTATCCATTTCAAAAGGGTAGAGTGAAAACCAAGTTTGCTAACTTTCGCTCCAAGATATGGAAATGCACGCGGTCAAAAGCCTTAGCGAAATCTGTATAAATGGTATCAATTTGATTGTGATTTTCCATGTTACAAGGGCATTATTTTGTGAAGATCACTAAATAAGTTGCGGTGGATCTTCCACTTACAAAACCATGTAGGGACTCGGATAATAAACCACGTACGATAGAGTACATTTTTCTCTTAACAATGGCCTCAAAAATTTTGGGCAGTAACTGAAATTTCGAAGAATTACCTCCCAATACAAGCCAACAATTAGTTTTCAAAAATCCCATGAAAAGTGGAATTGACAAAAAACTTTTCAAAAGTGAATTGTTAATAATAAAATAATATATCTATAAAATTTTATAAAACCCAACTAAAGTTTATGGGAATTTTGGTCATTTTGTTTCTTTTTTTTTTGGAAAGTGGGCGTGTCAGTACGTGCTTGACAGTTTAACAGTTTCATCAAAATCGGTTGAGTCGTTCAAATTTTATTGTATTAATAGCGTCTCTCCATATAACCCCAATCAATGTACACTTGGGCGTATACTTGTTCTTTTTGACTTTGTTATTAATTTGATTAAGTTTTAATTTCTTCTCTCAAATGTTAAGAAATTATAAAATTTAAATCAGCACAGAGTGTTTTACAATTTTTTTTTGTATCATTACAGGAACAGTATTTAAGGCACACAAATTGATATTGGCAGCATGTTCGAAAAAATTTGCAGAACTTTTCGAAACAACACCGACAAATGGACAATGTGTTGTCATATTGGAAGCCACATCACCTGATAATATGGCTGCATTACTAGAATTCATGTACAAAGGTGAAGTGCATGTATCACAAGAGGCTCTAAATAGTTTTCTAAAATCTGCGGAAAATTTACAAGTGAGTTCGTATTCAGTTTATAATATTTACAAAGTCTTAAAACGTTTCGATTTTTTCTAGGTTAAAGGTCTGTCAACAGAACACGGTAGATTAGCTGCGGCTCAAGCACAACAACATGAAACCCCACCACCAGAATCTCCATCGGGCAGGCGAAATAATCGCAATAGTATAAGTGGGAATGGCGGTGGGAATAGTGGTGGAGTTGGTGGCAGTGGAGGAGGAGGTGGGGGAGGGAATTCAGGGGGTAATAATAACAGCTCAGGTGGCCCCTTGGGCTTGGGAATTTTAAAACAAGAATGTGACTCCCTAATGCACCCGAGCAACTCCAGCTTAGGCGGAATTCCACCCTACATGCCACAAATGTACAGACCGATATCTTTCGAACCACCACGAAAACGTGCCCTCCGCAGTCCATATGCTGAGCAAGAGATCCGCGGAAGTGTGCTACGAGATGGTTCCAAAAATAGTTCAGATAGTGCAAGTCCCAATAGCAAGCCCTACAGACCCTTAAGCAGTGCATCATCAACCGCACCAACGGAAGCGGACACCATGCAATCAGAAAGAGCTTCACCTGAGTCAAGGTAAACGGTTATCATTGTTTGACCAAAGTTTGATCAACGGAATACAATTTTTTTTTCTGTTAAAATTTTTCTAGTCGATATGAAAATCACAGTCCAAGTACAACAGCCGGCAATGGTAATGCGCCCAGCAGTGCTGGAGTCTGCTTAGACCGGCCGGTAAAAACTGAACGCAATAATGGCAGTACAAATGAGGCTAAAGAAGAAGAAAAGGATGATCGTGAATCAAATGATGTAAGGATAGATTGCGAAAGTACTACAAATACGAGTTGTTTTGCGTTGAAGGTATCTTAATTTTTTTTTAAGTTTATTTTTTTAAATATAGTACAAACATTATCAATACATATAATCTTTTCGGCTTTCTCTCAAGTTTTGTGTTTTTGTGAATGTGTTAAGTTAATAAAAAAAAATTAAATACAATATTTCGAACGTTTAAAGACATCTTTAACGCAAAACTTTTCAAAATCACAACTGAAATTAAGGTTTATTTACATTTTTTGTTTTTGTTTATTTTGAATAATAAAATATTTTGAATGTATTGAATAAATAGAACGGTGCAGAGGACTTACGCGTGAAAATGGAAAATACAAGCTATTCACCGCCGCCACCACCTACCTCGAATACAACGCCAACAACAGCAACTGCTATTCCCGACAGTGCATTGGCCGGTGGTCTTGCTGCATCAATAGCTCCTGCCGATATGTTGAATGTTTGGAATGCTACAAAACTGAATAACAAAAATAGTGGAATGGTTAATACAGCTGATGGTGAGTCTTGAGATTTTGAAAAAAAAAATTAAGAAAAATATGTGTCCTAAAGTTGAATTTGATAGTACAATGTACTGTGTTGTTTCCACAAAAAAAATTTAAATTTATAGTTTGGTATGCCTGTGATAAACGGAATAACTCGGTAAAAGAAACACACAATTTTTTACGATTATTTGCTCCATATTTATATGCAACTTTTCGAAAAATCGTGACAAAGTAAAAGCAATAATCTCTTATTTTATTCTTGTTTCTCGGAATTCCTCAATGAATACATTAATTTTTTATACTAATAGGTTTTCACCTTTAATTAAAAGTGTAAGTCACTTCCTTTTTTGTGACTCAAATATTGCAAGAACCTCGATCAAATCAACTGCCCGAATTTTAGCGGTAGTTTTTATCGAGGGTGTACTGTATATATGTAATCATTAACAGAAATGGCTAAAACCATCAAAAATAATGGGATTGATAGGGAATGCACATGTACTTGTATGTAATGCCAATATTGCTTCGAAATCTGGGTTCGATTGGCAGCCGTATATACATATGTAACCTAAAAAAAAAACAGTTCCTCAAATATACCCAGAATATCTCTTGTCATGAAAAGTGATTCTTATTCTTTGTTCGAACTCGGCACAAAATTGTAAATCCCCTTTATTCCTGCAGAAAACACTGACACAGAAATGGTTGAAAGTTGTCTTAATCTGAATAAATTTTCTTTCCATTTGATTAACTAATGGGGTTTTCCATTTTATGTCATTTTCCATAGAACGTCCGAAAGCGTCCAGAAGTGTTCTCAAACCATTTTATTGGTCAAAAAATACTCTTCTGAACATCGCTTCTCGATTTTAAGTCAGAATCCAAAAATTAAGCACAAATAAACATACTCAAATGTCAAAAGTATAACGTTATCCGTTCCATTAGATTTCAGAATGATTAGATCCTTTAGTGAAACCAATGGAAAACGACATTAGACTTCAATCTAAAATTGATTTTTTTTTCACGCTGAATGGAACGTGATTTCCAATTGAT
Source organism: Philhelius festivus (assembly GCA_963931855.1). Classification (NCBI taxonomy): domain Eukaryota; kingdom Metazoa; phylum Arthropoda; class Insecta; order Diptera; family Syrphidae; genus Philhelius; species Philhelius festivus. The sequence continues at coordinate 40,470,039 of OZ007554.1, read as the reverse complement.
TTATTTATATTTAAAAATATCTTCATTCTTAATTTAATTTCAGTAGAGAAATATGAGCTTGATGAATTTACGAAATCATTTCAAACTGCTTCCATATTTTACTAGAAATAATTTTAATAATAATCGTTTTCCACATTTTCAAACGGACAGCTGAAAAGTTTTTTAGAACAGTGAGGGATAAAACTTCCGAAAAATTTAGACTTACAAAATTGATTTTAAATCGACAAATAAATCTATTGCCCAAGGGAATGCAAAAACTGCCAAAAACGGTATTTTGACAGATCCTAATCGAAAATAAATTGATTTACTTTGCCAATGGAAAACCTCTAAAGTAAATTCTTTTTTAAAATTTCCTGGAGCTAAAATTAAAAGTCTGAAAAGAATATAAAACTCAAAGACTTACACTTGCTTTTAAATTCAGAAACCTAGCTAGACTTATGTTCTAAAAGGCAGTCTTTTTAATTGTTGGCGTTTAGGGTTCGATGCGAGTCGATCGTATCAAAGTTTAGACAAACGACACTAGCAATAATCTACATAAATACACTATGAGCGCACTCTAAAACCTTAAATTCAAAACCAATGTTCATCGACACCTTCTTTCTCCCCCAACCCTAATTTCCCCATCGCTAGTACTGTATTTAACCATAGCAGTGTTTTATCGGTAATCTATTGACACATGCAAAAGCAAAAAGGGGCTCGAAAAACATTGATTTAACTAATCAAATTTATATGAACCGGTATGCATTTTATGATTTTAAAAGAATAGTAATATGTGTTTATTTTTAAATCAGGTTGAAAATATAGTAAGAAACTTAATTAATCTTCTGTAATTTGTCTTCAAAAATCGTAAACATATCGTATGTGAATGACAGATGAAACAATTTTTTTTAAGAAGCAACTTGTAGTGTCTTCTTTGACTAGTCGTATTTTAGTTTCAAGGTAGAATATTTGTCCTTAAATCTATAATTATCTATTTAATTAAAAATAAAACAAACATAAAACCCCTGTGGGGCCTGGCCAATTCTAAGTCAGGAATTTTTACAAGTGTAATTAAATTACTATGTAATATAAGAAAACAAATGTAACAAAAAAAAAAACACAATAAAGTTTACTAATACTACTTCTATTAATCTTTCAATTCAATTCGGTCGGTGTACGTCGTTTAGTGTTTTCATGTTTTTTGAAATTTTTTATTTTTTCTTGTTAACAAGTTTCTATGATAAAAAAGACAAATTAAAAAGCAGGAAAATGTAAGAAACTTTGTTATTTTTGTGACTTAATTCAAAAAAATCATGTGTATCCATTTTTTTTAAGTATTTGTTTTTGTTTTCTTGCAATTTCTTTACTCTTTTTTAGTACAAATTGCACAGGATTAAATATGTTTTTGATATATTTTCCACCTAATTTAGAAATAAACACATATTATTATTACGTTAAAATCATAATATTGATATACGTTCATATAAAATTAATTAGTAAAATATATGTTTTTCGAGCCTCTTTTTGCTTTTTTCTTATGGGAAATACATTGAACGTCAAAGCGTAAAAAATTCTATCTCCATTTGTCAGTACACACACTGACTTCTAGGTGGTGCGGAAAGCAACTTATTAGGTGCCAATAGCTAGCGCAGTATTACAAGCACCAAAAAAACGCTTTATTCACTCTTTAACTCACCTTATGTCGATTTCCTTTTACACTAGGGATTTCAGGGATTGCGATCCCTTGTCAAATTTTGACTTTTACCACAGATTTTACGTTCCTTCACACCAAAAAAATCGATTTTTTTTGACAGAGATCAAATCCTTCGAATCCGTATTTGGAGAGGGATTTACATGTATACGAAATACCCACTCTAAAAAGACAAAATTTGACAAGGGATCGCAATCCCTAAAATCCCTAGTGTAAAAGGAAATCGACATTAATAAACTCCCAAAGTTGGTATCAGTGTATTTTGTGTCAAAACCTTACTACTTCTTATTGAATTAACTTACACGGATGTGTTCGAAAGATTTGTATCTCGTTTCTAAGCTGGAGTTGAAATACTCATGAAAATGCAGATCGAGTTGAAATATTCATGAAAATGCAGTTCGAGTTGAATAAGCGTTTGGAATTTTTAATTTTACCATTGTATTTCTTGAACTTTTAAATTTGTAAAAAAAACATTTTTATTTTCTTTATACTTAATTCTTTTGAGTGTTGGAGAAAGAAAAAAACACAATATTCAATATAAAGACATTTTGTCAGTTGTCGTATAAATTCAGCATAATGCCGAAGGTACACGACTTTTCTGAACAAATGTCAGTGTACTGACAAAACATACTATACTTCATCCAACAAAAATATGCAGTACACGTCTTATGGGAGAGCTTTTTCAAAATCAGTAGCGTGCTATATTTTTGCACCATACTAAATTAAAAGAACTCCTCTATAAAAAAGTGTTTGCGCGCCCGTGAATTTTCGATTGCATCTGACGCAGACCCGACGTTCTATTGACCGCACATCTGAGTGTGCAATGAATTGCTGTGGCCTATCGCCTATGGCTGTTGGTGCTATTCAATTTCAACCCCCATTAAATATTGATGTGTATTCAGAGTTACCCTTGTCCATTTGGTTACTTATTCAGTTTTTTTTCCTTGGGTTTCTGTTGAGGTGCTTTTAATTTTAGAGCTTAAAAAAAGGGTCCATTTAAAATCAACACTACGACAACCCTGTGAGAGCATTAATGAAGGACAGATTTATGCAATCCACTGTAGCAAGAATGCAAGGCAAACGTCCTATCTTGCCCGCACTGCATATTTTTGTTGGACAGAGTATAATCGAAACTATTTGCCTTCGTGTAAATTGATTCAATATTTTGTGACAAAATTAATGGCAGTGTCAGTAGTGTAAAAACGGAATTATGGTATGATTTTCAAACTTTGGACTAGTAAAGGCAAAGTATAACAAAATAAATACCAACGAACATATCCTCAAGCATGCCAACATATATTTGTTAGGACAACATCTAAACACCTACTAGACGGTGTTCACATTAGGGGTGTTCACATGGAAGAACATCTTGTACAACATGGTTCGATAACCATCAATGTTCTATCATATGAACGCAAAACCGAACAATGTTGCATGGTTTTCAAAATATTTTGAAAACCTGGGTGGTTCGTGCAACCAACCAACCTGTGTGAACAGATGTTGACAACTTTGATATTTTTTTTCATTCTGTAAATTGTCTCGGCCATAAAACATTCAACGGAAAAATGGCATCTATACCAAATAATAAGTTTTAAAATGATTTTTTGAAATTTATAATAAGAAATTTACCAGAATTGTGGAAAATAACAAGTGAAATTTATAAAGAATACATTTTATAAGAATAAAACTCCTAACAAAATATAAAGAAGTGGAAGAAAATGCAAGTTTCGTGTTTTCTTCCTCTTCAAGAATATCGTTCATAATTACGGCTGCCAAAATTTGTATCGCCATACTGCTTCCGTTCACTTCTAAGATATAAAAATAATGATGTTCGACAACATCAGTATCCTATGTGAACGCAAAGTAGTGTGTACAGTTATTTTCCCATGGAACAATGTTGTTCAACCATGTTCTTCCATGTGAACCCCCCTATTGGACTTACTCAACCGATTTATTGTTCTTGGTGAATTGCATAGACTAGACATTTATTATATTATGTGTTTTCGAGAATATGGTGACATACGCCACATAGGGGTTTAACAATCGACTTATTGAAAAAAATTGGATTTTACTAATCGACCGCTTCAAACATGCCAGTGGTGGACATACTTCATATGAATTATGAGATTGAATTCCATACACTAATTGATTGTACTTCAAACCAATTCTAAAATTTTCGAAATTGGAAAACCTGATGTACTCGTAAGTACCTAGTATGTATGTAGATCTGAGACTTGGTTGCTTGGTAAAAGCCTTACGGATCATGGTTTGTCTATAAGGAACGGCAGTTTCAGAGACACTTAAATCACGAAGTACGCTTGAGCGAGAAAACACTTTGCAAATCATAAGACGAAGTGTATATTCGAGATTTTTGGCATTGCTATTCAAAGGTTCATGTTGCCTTTCAAGGTTGGTCTGTCCTCTTGTACCCACTACGAAATCCCATTTTATAAAATTCTTATCTACATAAATCAACTTTTCGACACATACATTTTTCTTATAACATTCTATATGCATAATATGTAATATTCTCAAAAAAAAAAAAAAAGAATTAGACTTAATTTTATCAAGCTTAAAATATTCTTTATTAATTTGAATTTTTCTTAAACCTCAACCTCAAATTGGCAATTAATAAGTTATTATTTCTAAAACAACAAAATCCCCCCTCCATCCACCAACAGGAAAAAAACTAAAGTGCCTGTACTGTGATCGTTTATATGGATATGAAACAAATTTACGCGCACACATCCGGCAACGTCATCAAGGTATACGAGTTCCATGCCCATTTTGTTCGAGAACATTTACCCGCAACAATACAGTAAGGCGACATATTGCACGTGAACACAAACAGGAAATCGGTATTGATCATGTACCTCAGCCGAATCATACGCAATAGGCAACGGTTCAACCTTTGGGCTTAAGCAAAAAGGCACAACGTAAAACCCCCAAAGGACAAAGTTAAATAAAATTCGTTTTTATTTTTCTGTGACATCGTAATGTGTTTCTAAAGAACTTAAATTGGCAAACAAAAAAATGCAATAGAAACAACAAGATACATCATCATTATATTGACATTGTCAAAATACGCTGCCTAATGAAGCTGCTGCTGTTGAACAACATCAACATCAAAAAACAAAAAAAAACGTGTAAATTTAGAAAAAAGAAAAATTTTGTTACCATTTTCCTTCAAATCAAGCCTTCTCTATATAAATCTGCTTATGCATTTCATCGTTTTTTAACACAACTTATATGCCTAGTAAAATATTTCTTTTATTATCATATACATATGACTGAAAAATGAATGAAATGGTTAAAGAAAAAAAAATTACAACAAAAAGAAGAAGAAAAAAAAAAAAAAACATTCAAGCAATAGAAAATATTTATTTTTTTTTTCTTAAAGAAATAATAGTTATTGTTACAAAATATTATAATTTTTTTTGTTAAAAAAGAAAAATGCAACGCAACCTCTATTGATTTGTTTCCTGTTATTTAAATAAATTATTACTAAACAAGTTAATTCAATTTAAAAAATATCCGACTGAAAATAGTTTTCAGGGTGCTATATGATAAACAATATCTACATATATTAAAAAAAAATAAAAAAAATGAAGATTAAAATCAATTAAAACTAATTATCATACTGTTTTAAAATTTTTTTCTTCTCATTATATAGAAAAAATATTTAAGAAACAAAACAAACAATAAAAACTAAAACACTTGCAATAAAACAAAACACAATAAAATAAGAACAACTAAAAGTCTGAACGTTTTTGACTGGTCTCAATCAATATACAATAACAAAAACACTGATAAAAATTAATTACCAGTTTTTTTTTTTACCAATGCAATAGAAAAATAATGAAACAAACAAAATAGTACCTAAAACTTTATTTTCCTCTCTACAAACATACATACATATTTAAAGAAATAAACTTTACAATGATATTTATACATATTTACATGAAATCAAAGAAAAAAAAAAACAAAATAAACCTATATACAATACATATATAATACATATAAATATATTTTTGTCCTGTTAATATTTTTGTTTTCAATAAAAAAACAAATATTTTTATTTACAATAGTAGCAAATATAATAGATTTTACAAGCACAAAAACTAAAACACAATAGAATTAAATATTAAAATTAATAAAATCCATATTTGTCTTGTATTGTTTCTGTACGCCCACCATCATTAATTTTACCCCTCTTCTTCTTAAATAGCCACACAATAAATTATATACAAATTTTTCATTTACTTTCGTTTCTTAAATATAAAAAGTCTATTGACATAGAAATATATATTGATTATGTATTATTTGTATATAAATATATATAAACATACATACATAAATGTATTACGAATTTGTTCGTATGTGAACCCACCATAAGTGTCATTAATATAAATACATACATATATATAAAAAATGAATTTTAAAATATTAATATGTCATATTAAAACTGAAAACTAATTCGAAAGAAAAAAATTAATTACATCTATTGACGATAGTAGTTCCAACAATCAAAATGAAATATTTTTGACATTGTGTCATTTTAAAAATTCGAAAAAAATTCTTAAATTCTTAATGAACACAAATCAAGAATATAGATTTGAAAAAATTTCAGTATTCGATAATCGAATTAGAACTCTTGTCCTACTGTACATCTTTTTTAATAATGAAAACATAAGAAATTAATTTGTCTAAATCGCATTTTATATGTTTCAACTAATTCATTGAAAAACAATGCCCCATTGAAGCAGTAAGCATTTTAAAATAAAATTACATTTTTGAATAATAATTAATTTCAAACAAAATTAAGAAATTTTATTTTTCTCCATCAAACAATAGTCTATCCGACTCAAGACTCTCTAAACTAATAAACAAAATTTGGCTCTTTTTTTCTACTGAAATTCTTCGTCATTCCCAACATATAAATCAACAAAATTGTGTTTTTGAAATAAAACTAAAATATATATCATTAAACAAAACAAAAAAATAAATAGTGAAAACAGTACCTGCAATATAATATTTAAATATTTATCTCTAACTTACACATAAAATATAAAGAATATATATTTTTTTATTTAGCTTATAGAAAATATAAAACCACTTAAACAAACATATTTTATTTGATTTTTTTTTATAAACAAAAAAGTACTTTTTGCTTACACAAACAATAAATTCAATCAATTCATTTATATTTTTTTTTTCAAGATCTCATAAATCATTTTTTGTTTCTTCCTTCACAAATCTCATTTTCTGTTGATTCCTTTTCGTTTTGTTTCTATTTTTTTTTTTTCAAATTATTCTTTTCTGAATTTGTTTTAAGTTGATTTCTTTAGTTCTGAGTAAAGTTAAGAAGTATGCATTTAAAATAAAAGAAATAATACAGAAACGGGTGCCTCAATATATATTTACAATTAAAAAAAAAAATAAAAATAGACAAAAAATACTTAAACAGGATAAAAACGAAAGTATTGATTAAACAAATCTAATACACACTATTCAGCCGCCAAACAAAAAAAAACAATAGTTCAACCTTTCAAAAACGTTCCGAATCTTCAACCAGAATACCCATTTTTTGTTCATATTAAAAAAAAAACTATCAAAATTACACCTTTGAAACAATTTTTCAGGCCAAGCAATTCAAAACTAAAAATTCAAAATTTCAAATTTGGTTATTTATTTCAATTTTTTATTTTAAATTGGAATTTTCTTATAAACAAAAGGTTGCAAACAAATCACATATTAAAAAGAAAACAAAAAAAAAAAAACAAACTAAAAATGTAAAAACTGCAATAGTGAATGTTGTAAAAAAAATAATAATTAAATAATTAAAAATAGTTAAAAATATACGCAAATAGTTGATATTTTTTTAAGTTTCTGAAACCATAAGCCTTTTAAAAAAAATGTAAACAAATACTGAAACAACCGAATACAATAGAAGTTGATAACAACGGATGTTTCTCAATTAAATGAATAAAAAAAAAATTAATATAATACAGGGTGATACAAACAAAACTATAGAAAACAATAGATACAGTGTGTTATTATTTTTTTAGACAAAATATTAATTTAATTTTGTTCAAATACCATTTACTTACAGTTGAATTTAAGAGAAAAATCAGTAAAAAAAATAAAAGTTTTAAAGTGTTATTTAAAAAAAACAGTTGAAACATTTAAAATTAATAAAACACATAACCAACCCCAGTTTATTTCTGTGATCAGCTCGTCAAGGAATATTTTTCAATGAAAACAACTTCCTTGCGAGCAAACCATACCATAATTATATACTAACTTAAAGATTTATATAAATATATATATGAATAATTATTAAACTTATTAAAAACTAAATTGATTTCAGAATCAAAAATAATTAATTATTATAACTATTATTTTCTAAACAAAAGAAACAAACACAAAAAAAGCAAAAAGGGGAATAAAACAAAGAAATAAAAGTTGATTTGAGCATGGAATTGGTTAGAATTGTAATTATATATTGGAGAAAAGGACTAATTTAGTCCTTATTTGTGCCTGATTAGGTTTTCGCTTCGAATTCCTTATTTTTTTACATTCACATTTCGTAGCATGGAGTCTGAATTACATTTTTATTTATTTGCGTTTTGTGAATGTAAAAATAAGGACAAAGTAGTTTTTGGTTTAATTCCCTTTAGTGTTTTTTTTTTTAATTTTATTATTACTACTACAGATTACTACAAGAAAGATCATACAATAGGAACTCATATACCTCAGCTTTATAATACTTTCTTTATGTTGTTAATATACAAAAAAAGTTATTTAATTTTTGAAATAAATCAAATCATTTCAATTTAACTGACAAAAGACAGAACTGCAATAGTAACTAAACTACCTCAATAGCCAATAGGAATTCTGTTTTTTTTTTTTTTTATAAAATTCAACATATTCATATATAACTATTTATTTTTATTATTTTAAAAACAAAACTTAACCATTAAGTTTTGTCATACAAAAAAAAATATTATTTTGCATAAGTAATCAATTAATAACTTTTGGATTAAAAATCCAATAAAATCAATAAAACAATGACAGCATAACTACTCAACTATAAGTAAAATGGTGACAAAAAAATAAAAGGAAAAAGAAAATATTTCAACAAGATAATGTATTGTAAATAAAAATGTGAACCAAAACAAAAAGAATAAATTTTTACATTTAGGCTACTCTTTCCCATGTTTTTTTTTTAATAAGAGAAAAATATAACTGGTGGTAAAATTTCTATCACAATAAGATTTCCCGTTTTGTTTTTACAAAAAAAATTAATATATGTATATGTAACATTAAATAAAAAGTAAATAACAATTTTCGTAGAATTCACTTACATTATTATTAAAATTTAGGCTACAAAAAAAAATATTTACAAAACTTATGTAAAAGTAAAATGAATTAAAAGAAAAATATGTTTGGATATACGATTAAAAGCTAAAAAACAAGAAAATTTATCTTCAAAAGAAATTTTAACAAAAAAAAAAAAACATACGAAATTTAATAATCTAAAAATGTAACCCCTTTTAAAAATTTAACTTTAGACTAAAACATAAAAAAAACTTTGGGTAAATTGTAAAAAAAAACATTCATTAAACAATTTTTAGATAGGTTTTTGTAAATATTCACAAAATTAATTTAAACTATTAAAACTAATGTAAAATTAATATTAAATTCAAAATTTCTGATGGGAAAATATTATTCATAAATCAAAAAAAAAAAATAAACATTTTGTAGTTTGGTAAATGTATACAGATGACTTTTGTGTTGGGGCGATTCATGTACACATGACTATTAAATCCCACAAAAGAACATGATTTCATTGCTGTATAAAATACAAAGAAATTATTTAAAAAACAAATAACATCCTTAAAATATTATACGACTCACATTTTCAATACTTTATGGATAAGCATACCTTAAATATTCACAAGGAGCTAATAATATTAAAAAAAAAAAAAGAAAAAAGCAAACCGTCAACAAATTACTTCAAACAAATTTGATAGACAAATTTTATAATTTTTGGATTTTATATAAACAAAAAAAAAAACTATTCAAAATTTAATTATATAGCCCAAAACCACAAACAAACTTAAGGTTACAAAAAAAAGAATATATAATAACCAAATTGAAAATTTAGGCATAAAATGTATAGAACACAAAATTGTAACTGAAATTATAAATATAAATTTAAAAACAAAAAATGGAAAATTAAAAAAAAAATAAATGTGAAAATTTAGGCAAAATTTAATGCAAAAAAGATTCTTTAAAATGTAAGTCACTTACGTATACCTTACCTTAAATCATAAAAAAATAATTTCTTTGTAAAAACAAAATTTAAGTAATTGTTTACAAAAAAAAAAGAAAACAATGAAAGATGTCGCCATTTTGCATTTATATATAAGAAAAAATAAATAAACGAAAAAAACAGGAAAAATATTAAAAATATTATATGATACAATTTAATTACTAATAATTTGTATTTTTTTTCTTGTAAGTATGTATCCTTGTTTCCTGTAAAAAAAAGAAGTTTTTGTTTTTAATTTTAAATCAATAATATTATGGAAATATTTTGTATTTTTCATATGCACAGACGCTTTATAAATCTAAGTTGTTAGGAGATATATATTTTCCTGTGAACTAAGAACGTACGTGGTAAAAACCGAGAACGCAATTACGGTTCTGTATACATTTTTATTGTTTATTTTATGTGTAAGTTTATTTTTTAAAATTATATAATTAAAAATAAAAGGAATGTACTTATTTTCTTATACTTCTTTCATTATATTTTCTTTTTGTAATAAATTCATGAATGTATATTAAAACAGAAACGAATTGCCCCTTTAACTATAAACATTACTAAAAAAAAAACCAACTAGTCAGATGTGCAACACACTCAGGTACAATAGAATGTAAAGTAAAAAAATATACTTCTGAAAACAAAAAGTTAACCTAAAAAACTATAAAAAGATGCTGTCCAATTTTATTTTGTTCTTAAGTTAAATGTGAATACTAATATGAGTTGTTATGCAACGAAAACACAGAAATTGTATTTTTTGTTTTAAATTGAAAATACGTGTTTTCTTATCTTTGTAAAAAAATGTTTTTTGTTTGATTTTTCCAAATTGGTTACATATAATTTTTCTAACAGTTTCAGTTTTTTTTTGTGAAATTAATAATATAATTCATTAAGTTATAATAGATTTGTAAATTTTGATTTAGGTGAAAATGCGTTCTCACAAACTACACACTACTTTACTTTTTTATAAATAATTAAAAAAAAATAATTGATTGTAAATTTTTTTTGTAGAACTTTACGAAAGTGTTTAAAACAATTTCGTTAATTTTTTTTAAGTTTTATATTTTTATGTTCTAAATGCGATTTTAATTTAAGCTTTAGAAGTTTTTTTTGTTGTAGTTATATTACATTGGAAAAAAATCTATATTTTGTTCAGTTATAAACTGTTTTTATTTTTATTATTATAATTGATTTATATTATATGAATAATATATATTTAAAATATATATTGTGAATTGTGGATGAAAAATAAATGTTTTCGAATTGGAAATATTATTTCTTTTGTTTTTTTTTTGTTTTATTTTAATTTTATTTGTTTTTAATTTGCATGAATTTGATTGTTTTAGTGTGATATTATGAGCCTTGAGAATCGGTTTGGAGTTTGGTATCACAGTTAGAATACTATGAAAGCAATTGCATCACTTTCGAACACATGAGTTTAAATGTGAATGAAAGAAATTGATACGAGGAAATCATACTAGGCTTAGTCATAATGACAGAAAATGCAACAGGGGCGTTTTAAGCCTTAACAGCAACTTCCAAGCAGTTTCATATAATTGCAGTTCGACAAATACTTATTGGTGTTGGAAAATTATGGCCAAAAACTCATGTCAACAGGTCAACATGTGCCTATCAACGTATGAATGAAGCTGAATCACATCACGATCTGATAGTAAAGAAAATAGAAATCTTTGCATCGAAGTATTTGACAAAATTTATTGTTTCTTTCGCAGACAAAATATTGAATATTTACTCGCTGATTTATGCATTCAAATTAAAGAAAATTCTTGGGCTTCAAATTTATATGTTTACTTTCCATCATACTTCAGCACCACTTAGGTTTTTCCTTATAGACACATGTAGTTGATCTAAGTAAAACTAAATCGCCCATAGAAAATCTTCGTGTTACAATTTTATATTCCACTAAATTACAGGTACTTCACCTCTAATCAGCTAATTGCTTGCGATATGGATAGGAGTTAAGATTTGTGAAGGAGCTTTAGATTTTGTGTTTTCGACTTTCACATCAATGTCGTAACCAATTTTGATTAATTTTTGTGTATCGTGAAATACGGGAGTATGAAAATAAAACAAAACGGATTTACAAAAATGTGCTCAGTGGTCAACTATTAGTCCAAGTGAGATAGATCTCCGGGACTAAACGCCAATTTTGTGTGGGTAAGAAGCTGTTCAACCTTCATAAGGAAAGGAGCTGTCGAGCTGGTATATACAGTTTAATGAAGTTCAAATTCGAAGACAAATGAAATGGCGAAATATTATGATGAGACAAAATATATCTTACAAACATTAATTGCTAGTGAAACTACGGCGATTTTGAGCTGATTGAATGACCGATGTTCCGACTAAGACAGATCGAGTTCACTTTTGAATTTCTTTTATTCTTTTAGTACGAAAGGAACGATAATTGAAAAAAGATCTAAGGTTGGCACTATTAAACGATCTAAGGGTATAGTGATCCGTTAGTTCTGTGGCACCGAGTTTGATGAAGTAGAGCCTAGTATAAGCTTTCGCAGTTATTTACTTAACATGCTCGATAAAATTAAATTTAGGATGGAATACAACGCCTCTTGTTCTTTTTTTTCTAAATATTTCGAGAGTATTATTTCCAATTAACTTAAATTCCCCTATTAATAAATGACGAACAACAGACAGTCATCACTTATATAAAGGATTTTTCAATAATAGCGAGTAGATGTTGAAATGGAATAAAACAAGCTCTTTTCTTCTTTACCCATGCATGCCGACAGAAGGTTCAGATCCAAGTGGTCTAATTTTCAATGACTATTCCGCAAAGATCCAGATAAATTTGAGCGATGCCCTGTGTCATGTCCAAATATACCGATACAGATATGCGTGTTAATCTTAATCTTAAGGGCATGAGTCGATGTTTACTAGCACATACCTTCAACTTCAGGATGTCCCACATTAGAAAGTCTAGCGGGGTTAAATGGCATAACCTTAGTGGCCAATTCACACCACCTCTGCGAGAAATATCCTTGCCCTCAAATCGTTCATACAGAATATCAATCGTGACGTCCGCTAGTGAATCTCATGTGGGTCTCGTCCCATATATGATAATTTTGTTTGTTAACACAACCATTTATCCAAAAATGCACCTTTTTTCTAAGGATGATTTTTAATCAAAAATTGGGGTGCTCTTCCGAACGCTCTGAAGCCCAGTCAGCGAACAAACGACGCTGTCTATAGTCATAAACTTTGAGCTTCTAGGTGAGTTGGATGTTGTACAAGTGTAGGCTCAAGTACCGACGCAAAATTCGCAAAGTCTGCGAAAGGCCACCAAACTTTTCACAATTATAAGAAGTGTTGGCCTGCTACCAAAGATAAATACCGGAAAGATGATCGTAAGCCATTCATTTATAAGAAAAGATATCAAATGGACAAGTTAGTTATCCGAGTGCCACCTTACACGTGTATTATCGGCTGAAAAATAATCAATGGCATTTTGAGACATTTTAAATAACTTATTAACCTTACACTTCTCTCAGTCCTCCAAGGTCATTATGCTAAATATGGCAGTAATTATTAGACTCAGTAAATATTATATCTTATAAATTTAATGACATCTAAAAAGATATGCACAGGGTTCACAAAAATAGCACACCTGTCATTACTAAAAAATATGAAAAGAAGAGGTTCAAATTGACTTCCTTGTGGGACTCCAGATGAACAGTGAGAGGAAATACAAAAATGAACATTTTTGGACTTCTGTAGAAATTAGAACTTATCAAAAAAGCAGTGACAACTTATTTAATATACTTGAATCGGTAGTAACCTAAAGTAGGTAAAAAGAGTAAATAAGTTGGTCAACAGCCTTACATTCTTAAAGTTAATGTACAACCAAAAATGGTTATGAATCAGAAAGGAGCTTAAAATTATTTTTAGAATAAACTATCTGTGGAAAGAAGCAAGAGTTTAACAGTATTTTTTATTTGCTGTTATTTGACTTAAATTCGATTTTTATTTATTTTTAGTTCGATTTCCAATATTTAAAATTGTTTTTATAATACATTATTTCATTTTAATCTTTTTTTATATTTATTTTTCTTTTAATTTATTGAAATTCCGATACAAAATTACTGTACGAATATGTTCTTAAACACAAGGAAAATATAAACAAAAAAATAAATGTATATCTTTTCAATTTACCATAAATAATATTTTATTTCCAAAAAAAACTAAAATACGTATACTAGAATTTTAAAAACAACAAATGTATATAAAAGAAAAAAGAGAAAAACAAAAATTTAGGCTTAAACAGTTCAACAGTTCAGAACAATATTAAATCTATTACAAAATTTTTATTTAACTTATTATTTTACAAAAATTTTATGTTTATTATTTTAAATATATTTTTTGATAAATGCTTCTTTAACAAATATATTGGAAAATAAATCCTTAGTCAAAATAATCTAACAATGGAATTGTTTGTAAATTGATGTTGCATAAGACATTAAAAATAAAAACAAATTTTAAGTAAAAATAAATGTTTGTAATATATGCAAAAAAAACCATCATTCAATGGACAAAAAAAAAACAAGTAAAAACAATTAAGTACAAATTAAATTAAAAAAAAAAGAAAAGCAAATTTTTCGGAGTACAAAATTTTCAGGGATACCTTAAACTTTCGGAACAAAATTTCGTTTAAATAATAAAGAATTATATAAATTTATTGAAGAAAAAAAAACAGCTTTCAGCTGTGCCAACCACATTTTAATAAAAAAAAATAAAAAAAAATATTACAAAAAAAAAAATAAAATATGTATCGAAATCGATATTGATGTACAAATTTATTTCGGTATACTGGATTGGGATTGCATGTATTTGAAAACAAACAAAAATTTACAAAATTTAAAATAATTAGAAAGTAAGCAAACAGAATTAAAAATTATACATTTGACAGACTTAAGAAATTTTGCAAAAAGGATATACGTAAAATTTATTAATATCTGCATAATTCAAATTATTTTTTATATGTATTATTTATTTTTAACACTTTAATGATTTAGTGCAATATTTTAGTTATATTTTAATTTAGCTAAGAAAAAAATAGTTGGAATTTTTTGTTTTCTTTTTTTCTAAGAATAAAATATTTTAAGGAAATGAAAGTGAAAATAGAGAAGGAAACAACTGTTCTGAACTGAGAAAAAAAAATTATAAAATATAAGCATTTTTGTATGATGAATGATGAGACATTTGATTTTAATCATTTTTAAACATTTCAATTATCATTTTATTTTTATAGTTAAAATCTTTAAGTTTTCATTTTTGTCTAACAATCTTAAAATGTATGCATTAAAGTTTTCAAGTTATCTTGCTTATGGTTATTTTCTGTTTTAATAACAAATAATATTAATTGAAAACGAAACGGACTTACAACTTCCATTCTTTGCATTTGTGTAAATCTATCTCAGGGCTCTAAGACTCAAACTAAAATAGTTTTAAGATTTGAATTAAGATTTTTGTAAAAAAAGAGAACATCGCAATAAAATCTCAGGTAAATATTAAATTAAGAGCAAACCAAAATTACCAGCTAGATTTTTAAAATCTATTAAGTAAAACGAAACAAGCCATGCATTTTCCAGAGTCTTAACCTGACATACATATTCGTAAAGTTTTTCAACACTAAAATGCAAAACTATTAAAAAAAAAAGAAAATCTTGATAACCTTCTTCTAATGTAATTTTTTTTTAAATTTGTTTTCATAATTAATGCAAACAAAAAGTTTAAAAAATAAAATTTAAACAAAAAAAAAAAAAAACAAATAGTAAAAATATATAATTATATCTGTGATTTTACCTTATTATAAAATGTATTTTAAATATACATTATTTATTATCGCAAGAAAGAAATGAAATGAGAAGAGTATATAAGTATACAAATTATGCAGAAAAAATAATTAAAAATTAGGTTTAATACAATCAACAAAAAACAAAAGAAGAAACCTAATAATGAAATAAACAAATATTTGAAAAATAGCAACATAATATGCAATATTTAAAAATAGTTTGTTTTAATTTTTTGATTTAAAATTATGTTCAAAATAAAGTCTGACGATTTAATTTTTTTGTTATCATTATCTAAATACTTAAAAAAAACATCAAGAAATATATGGCAGTAACTTAAAATAAATTTACTGTTTTTAATTTTTTTTAAAATAAAATTCATATGAATTTTCTTAAATTTTATTATCAATTTTAATGTATGATTATATTACCGACAAAAAGTAAACACATTTTATGGATAATTAAATTTGGAAAATAATGGAAAGATAAACAAAAATAATTAACAAAAAAAAAAAAAACATTTTGACATTAAGGAAGTGTAAGAAACAAAAATAATTAAAATTAATGGTTAAGGTAAGAAATTATTGATAATTATTATTATTATTAATTATTATTATTATTATGTAAACCGTAATTTGATGGACAAAAATAACTGAACAAAATTCACTGAAATAAAAATAAATTTAATTTGTTGCTAAATAATGATTTTTTTTATTTGAAAGAGGATTTAACAGATAAATAAATCTGTCACACTTTTCGTTCCACTTCACTACAGCAGGTCAAACAAGAACTTGGGATCCCCAACCAAGAACTGGATATCTTAAAACAGATATAAGATAATAAATTTGTTTAAGGGGGTGGCCGTGGCACGATGGTTGTGTGTTCGCCTGTCAACCTCATGATCACAGGTTCGATCCCTGCCGTCGTCTATGTCTTCTTTAATTCCATTAAAACTTTCTAAAATTGTCATCAATGGGTTGCTAGTTTACTCATTACATGTTGTTTAGGCATAACACTAACAACATGTGATTGAGTTAAACTAGTATGTCCAACAAGGATGAATACGAATAAAAAATAATGCGAATTATAAGGGACATAGAAATAAGACACGGCAGTTCTCCGCTTTAGTTCAGCCGCCATCCCTGGAGATAAAAAATCTGAGACAACAACCTTCAGTCTCAACATCGTGTCACACATCTTTCCTATCCTTCTTTCTCTTCCGTAGCTTCACGCCCGCGCTGTGTTGAAACATTTAAAGGGTAATCATAATCCCTTGAGCGCGAGTAAATTATAAAAAAAAAAAAAAAAAACAAAGTGGTATTCCTTCTAAAAATAAAGGCTTAACTGAAGTTTCTATCATTGGTACTAACAGCGCAATTACCTTTAACTTGGGTCAGTGTACACCCAAATATGTCTTTTCTTAAATCCCCGATATATGAAAATTGGAGATAGGCCCGTACAGTAGAATGATTTTTTTCTTACAATATACCCAAGATTCACGCCCTAAAATATTATGCACGAATGAAGGGACACCCTGTATAAAGGATTTTTCAATAGTCGCGGGTAGGTTTCGGCGGCCATATTGTTTTTTTGTTTATTACCTTTTTAGAACTCTCATGAAGACGAACGATTGGAGTTACATCTTTAGATTTGTCTCTGCTAAATCTAATAATAAAATATTCTCTTTTTTACTACTTGTTTTGTATGTTATCCTACTCTCCACTGTAAAATCGTGTGCTATTTGCAGCGCCACCACCAGGGACCTATTGCACCAACTACAAATTACAAGTACAAATTTGTGATTAAAAAAAATTACATATGAAAAAAACTCGATTTCTTACAAATTTGTTAAAAAAATGCTTGTAATCACAATTTTGTAAGATGGTGCAATAGGCCCCAGGATAGCGTTGGTACCACAAAATCACGCTACATAATAATACCTTTGTTATAACCTATAGTATTATCAAGGAGCGTGATTTTGTATTGCGAACGCTAGCCTAGTGGTGGCGCAGAAATTAGCGCAAGCTTTTACAGTGGAGAGTAGGATAACATGCAAAACAAGTAGTAAAAAAAAGAATATTTTATTAGTAAATTTAGCAAAGACAAATCTAGCAATTACAGTCCTTAGCCTTAAGATGTCGCCACAATCTTTCGTCTTCTTGATAGTACTATAAGTTTTAAATACAAAGATAATACTATAGGTTCTTTATACAAAGTTATTAATCAGTTACTCAGCCCTATCAGGAATTCCATCGTAATCGGAAACTTTTTACGAATCCCGAAAAAAACAGCGTGACAATCTTTTCGCTCTTATTCGGTGTGATATCCTTGACAGACAGACAGCAAGAAATGAAAATTTAACTGAAAAATATCTGCCTGGTGATTTGCGTCAAAATAGTCGTCAGATAAAAAAAAAAGAGTGTTGCATCGATAAAAAAAAATGATTTTGTTTGCCTTGTTCACATCAATTGGAACAGTACTGTACATTTGTAAAATGTAATTCATAAAATACACGGCTGGATCACAAGTACTTGCGCTTATTTAAAACTACTTTGGAATTTAAAAACTGTTTATAAATAAATATAAAACATGGATTTAATGAGCTAAAAATGTTTGAATGCATAAAATTGCCGTCTGATTTCTAGACAGGTATAAAAATATGCAAACAAAGTTCAAAAATCGTTATATTATTAAATTAATTTTCATATAAGATATTTTTTTAAAAATTTTCAAAAAAAAAATTTGGTATGCCAATTGTAAGTATTTCATAATAAGGGTATTCATGTAACGAGATAATTTTCCGCTTTGTAGAAAGATATAACTTTCCGCAGCATGTTTTCATGAACACCCCCTAAGAAATACTTGCGTAAATGTGGGAAATATTTTGTGAAATGTCAAATTAAAAGTCAGAATCCATACTTCTTTAGTTTACGAGGTTTATTTCTGCACTTTCCGCAGCAAATTTGTGAGATAATTTTATGCGATTTGCAGAAACTTTTTCCCATACAAATTTTGACAGCTCGTTTCTGCGGAGATAAAATTATCTGGTTTACGAGGTTTACGAGGTTTACGAGGGTTTTCCGCGCTTACATGAATACCCCTAATATAAATCTTAGGAAATGATTAAAAAAAAAATTTATATGGGACACCGCGGACTTAGGCTAGCCGCGCACTAGCAATTTTTAGTTGCGAAACTGCTTGGTTCGAGCAACTAAAAATTTTGTGTTTTGACACAAACTAAACGATTGCCTAAAATAATGTAATATTTTTGCTAGGTTCGTTAAATAAAACTTATCACTCTCTTTTTAGTATTTCTTCTTTATTTACACTTTCCAATTCAAAACAATAAATCTCAATTTATAATCAACTCAAATACTTTATTCAAATTAAAATCACACTTGTTTTACACAATCCAATAAGCAGAGTTTTGCACACTTCCGTAATCAAAAATCAACTGTCCCTCGCTCACCGTGAACACTCCCTTATATACTCAAATTAGTTGTTCTCGAAAGTTCTTGTCTTGGAATGTTCTAGATGGTTGGAATAAGGGGAAATACATTTGATATTGGAAAAGAGCTTTTTGTTTCTTCCATAAATTAAATATGCAATTTTCCAACAGATGGCGCTGTAGTAGTATAAAGGTCTGTTCACAACATTGCCCCCTTCTTAAGATCGTTCGTCCCGAACAATTCTATCTCCAGCTTCGCCACTGTATCGGTGCAGTCGATCACTATGCACAACTTTTAACTTTCCTCGTGACCCTCTTTGAATTCGGTAAACGACATCATTGATTTTCGTGACGACAGTATAAGGGCCTTCCCAGTTTTGTTGAAGTTTCGGCGACAATCCCTTTTGACGGTGTGGATTATAGAGCCATACACGATCTCCTACTTGGAATCCTGTCGTGTTTGCTCTTGTGTCGTACCTTGTCTTCATTCGATCGCTGTAAGTGCTCATTCTAGTCCTGGTCCTTTCGTGGATGTCGATTAGCCTCTCTTTCAGGTCACTCACGTAATCCCCTGTTTCCTGAGACTCTTGTGATGGGTGTCCAAACCTTAACTCACTAGGCAGCCGTATGCTTCTTCCGAACAGGATTTCAGATGGTGTTTGTCCTGTTGAGCTATGTACTGCACTCCGATAGGCCATCAAAAATAGTGGTATGTGCCTATCCCAGTTTCTTTGGTAGTCGCCTACGACCTTAGTGAGGTGCTCTTTTAAGGTCCTGTTGAATCTCTCGACCATTCCATCAGATTGCGGGTGAAGTGGTGTGGTTCTCGTTTTCTTAATGCCAAGGAACGCGCAGACCTCTTGGAATATGTTTGACTCAAAGTTCCTTCCTTGGTCAGAATGTAGATCCATAGGCACACCGAACCTGCTTACCCAGTTAGACACAATCTGGTCGGCCACGGTCTTGGCTTCTTGGTTCGGGATAGCGTATGCCTCAGGCCATTTGCTGAAGTAATCCATTACCACCAGAATGTATTTGAGCCAACATTATACTGCATCATTTTTCCTTGCAGTTTTCTACCAGGTCCTTTGGTTGCCGCACAAGCCTCACAATTTCGGCACCACTTTTTAACGTCGTCTCTTGCATGCAACCAGTAGAATCGTTGTCTCACTTTTTCTAACATCTTGTTGATTCCCAAATGGCCTCCTGAAGGTCCATCATGCATCTCTCGAAGAACCTCTTTGATTTTCGATTGAGGTAACACAAGCTGCATCACATAGGATTTACCATCAGCGGACTCCCATTTTCGCCGAAGAACACCTTCTCGCACATGAAGTGAGTCCCATTGTGCCCAATAGGCCTTTAAAACTGGACTCCTATCGGAAATGTCATTCCATGTGGGTTTTTCTTCATGTTCTTTCCATGCGAGAAGAGGTTCAATGTCGGGGTCTTCTTGTTGAGCAGATCTTATTTCTTCATTGCTCCATCCACAAATGGGGTCAGCCCTTATTCGCAGAGTGTTGATGGCGACCATGCGTTTGTTGCCATTTGACGTTGCCTCGATAGTCAGACTTCTATTGTTTTGTTTGGTCTGAGAAACCTGGATGGTGTTTCTGGGGCCATCGATACCAGAAACCAGCTTCTGTCCCTCGAAGTTGGTTCTTACTCGTTTCTCTGTTGGTAAACTTGTTCGGGAAGTAACACTGGTGTTCTTGTTACCTTGTTCTGAGTCTGAAACTCCGTGTCCACAATGTTGACAAGCTCTTCTTGGTGGTAATCGACATTGACGCTGTAAATGTCCAGTCTTGTTGCAATTCCAGCACTTTGCAAGTCCGTTTCGTTGATTCCTTTGGACATCAGTTCTTCGGCATGAGCATTCTTCAACAATGGCTTCTCTAAGTCGATGTACTCCGTGAGAAGCTTGCTCAGCTGCTTCCATTGTCAAGGCAAACGCTAATGTTTCAGAAAGCTTTCGTTTTCCAGCAGTTCGCACGGCCCTTTGAAGATGTATGTCGGAAATGGCGCGAACAAATGCCTCAACTGCAAACTGGTTACGGATTTCTTCTCCAACATCTGGATATGCAAGATGAACAAGCCTTTCAATGTCTGCTTGTAGCTGTTGTAGAGTTTCGCCCCTCTTCTGAACTCTGGAATAGAGTCGTACCTTGAAGACTTCTTTCATATGGCTATTGCCAAAGCGTTTGTCTATAGCCTCAACCAAGTAATTAAAGTCGCCGCTCTTATCTGCTGGTATGGTTAGCAATAACTCAGCAGCTGCTCCTCTAAGAGCAAGGGTTAGAGCTATACACTTGTCAGCCTCATCCCAGCCATTTGTTGTGGAAGCTGCCTCGAATTGCTTCTTGTAACGGGTGATTTTTTTGAGGTAAGGATTTTCATGCATTAGTATTTGACAGATCACGCGGGATTTCAGACATGGTGTCAAAGAGAAAGATGCTCAGTATGCTTTGACATTTCATCATGAATAGACTTACTAACGAGCAACGCTTGCAAATCATTGAATTTTATTACCAAAATCAGTGTTCGGTTCGAAATGTGTTTCGCGCTTTACGTCCGATTTATGGTCTACATAATCGACCAAGTGAGCAAACAATTAATGCGATTGTGACCAAGTTTCGCACTCAGTTTACTTTATTGGACATTAAACCAACCACACGAATGCGTACAGTGCGTACAGAAGAGAATATTGCGTCTGTTTCTGAGAGTGTTGCTGAAGACCGTGAAATGTCGATTCGTCGCCGTTCGCAGCAATTGGGTTTGTGTTATTCGACCACATGGAAGATTTTACGCAAAGATCTTGGTGTAAAACCGTATAAAATACAGCTCGTGCAAGAACTGAAGCCGAACGATCTGCCACAACGTCGAATTTTCAGTGAATGGGCCCTAGAAAAGTTGGCAGAAAATCCGCTTTTTTATCGACAAATTTTGTTCAGCGATGAGGCTCATTTCTGGTTGAATGGCTACGTAAATAAGCAAAATTGCCGCATTTGGAGTGAAGAGCAACCAGAAGCCGTTCAAGAACTGCCCATGCATCCCGAAAAATGCACTGTTTGGTGTGGTTTGTACGCTGGTGGAATCATTGGACCGTATTTTTTCAAAGATGCTGTTGGACGCAACGTTACGGTGAATGGCGATCGCTATCGTTCAATGCTAACAAACTTTTTGTTGCCAAAAATGGAAGAACTGAACTTGGTTGACATGTGGTTTCAACAAGATGGCGCTACATGCCACACAGCTCGCGATTCTATGGCCATTTTGAGGGAAAACTTCGGAGAACAATTCATCTCAAGGAATGGACCGGTAAGTTGGCCACCAAGATCATGCGATTTGACGCCTTTAGACTATTTTTTGTGGGGCTACGTCAAGTCTAAAGTCTACACAAATAAGCCAGCAACTATTCCAGCTTTGGAAGACAACATTTCCGAAGAAATTCGGGCTATTCCGGCCGAAATGCTCGAAAAAGTTACCCAAAATTGGACTTTCCGAATGGACCACCTAAGACGCAGCCGCGGTCAACAATTAAATGAAATTATCTTCAAAAAGTAAATGTCATGGACCAATCTAACGTTTCAAATAAAGAATCGATGAGATTTTGCAAATTTTATGCGTTTTTTTTTTTTAAAAAGTTCTCAAGCTCTTAAAAAATCACCCGTTATATAGACCAAGAAGTTTGTCCATCAAAGGTTGGAGGTTGCATCTCCTTTTTCTTCAAGGTTTCTCCAGAACTTTCCCGAATCTTTATATTTCGAATGCGATCTAGCTCTTTTGAAAACGTCTCCATTTTGTTGTCGACTTGATTCTCTAGCAATGAAACACGTTCATCAAGTGCAGACACATTATTCTCGATTTTAACAAGCTTGCCTTCTAGCATGTTTCTCTGTTCTTCGAGAAGGTCTTTTTGTTCGCTATGCTGTTTGTCAAGGTGTTCGAGAATATTCTTTTGTTCATTTTTCTGTTCATTTCGTTGTTCTTCGAGACGTTCGAGAAAATTCTTTTGTTCGTTTTTCTGTTCATTTCGTTGCTCTTCGAGACGTTCGAGAACATTCTTTTGTTCTTTCTTTTGTTCATTTCGTTGCTCTTCGAAACGTTGAAGCAGAAGACTAATCATATTTGAAACATCTACATTTTTACTTACGTCTGCTTCCTCAGCGTCAGCTTCAAAGACGAAAATGTCCGGGTCTTCATTTTGTTGTTTCAAATATTCGGCCAAACGCAGAACAAGCTCATTTTTCGATCCTGCTCTAGAAAGTTCTCGCTTGCCTAATTCACTTTTCAGCTCATTACAGTTGAGCTCTTTTAGTAACTTGCTCATTTTTATTATTATTATTTTTTTTTTTTTTTTTTTCGCACACTTCACTGCACAATAAGTTTTATTCCACTTTTCTGACACCAATGTAATATTTTTGCTAGGTTCGTTAAATAAAACTTATCACTCTCTTTTTAGTATTTCTTCTTTATTTACACTTTCCAATTCAAAACAATAAATCTCAATTTATAATCAACTCAAATACTTTATTCAAATTAAAATCACACTTGTTTTACACAATCCAATAAGCAGAGTTTTGCACACTTCCGTAATCAAAAATCAACTGTCCCTCGCTCACCGTGAACACTCCCTTATATACTCAAATTAGTTGTTCTCGAAAGTTCTTGTCTTGGAATGTTCTAGATGGTTGGAATAAGGGGAAATACATTTGACATTGGAAAAGAGCTTTTTGTTTCTTCCATAAATTAAATATGCAATTTTCCAACAGATGGCGCTGTAGTAGTATAAAGGTCTGTTCACAACAATAAGTTCGCCATTTTATTGAACATATTGTTGCGAACAGAGCTTTATACTACTACAGCGCCATCTGTTGGAAAACTGCATATCTAATTTATGGAAGAACCAAAAAGCTCTTTTCCAATGTCAAATGTATTTCCCCTTATTCCAAACATCTAGAACATTCCAAGACAAGAACTTTCGAGAACAACTAATTTGAGTATATAAGGGAGTGTTGACGGTGAGCGAAAAACAGTTGATTTTTGATTACGGAAGTGTGCAAAACTCTGCTTATTGGATTGTGTAAAACAAGTGTGATTTTAAATTGAATAAAGTATTTGAGTTGATTATAAATTGAGATTTATTGTTGTGATTTGGAAAGTAAAAATAAAGAAGAGATATTAGAAAGAGTAATAAGTTTTATTTAACGAACCTAGCAAAAATATTACATTGGTGTCAGAAAAGTGGAATAAAACTTATTGTGCAGTGAAGTGTGCGGAAAAAAAAATAAATAAATAAAAAATGAGCAAGTTACTGAAAGAGCTCAACTGTAATGAGCTGAAAAGTGAATTAGGCAAGCGAGAACTTTCTAGAGCAGGATCGAAAAATGAGCTTGTTTTGCGTTTGGCCGAATATTTGAAACAACAAAATGAAGACCCGGACATTTTCGTCTTTGAAGCTGACGCTGAGGAAGTGGACGTAAGTAAAAATGTAGATGTTTCAAATATGTTTAGTCTTCTGCTTGAGCGTTTCGAAGAGCAACGAAATGAACAAAAGAAAGAACAAAAGAATGTTCTCGAACGTCTTGAAGAGCAACGAAATGAACAAAAGAAAGAACAGGAGAATGTACAAAAGAATGTTCTCGAACGTCTCGAAGAGCAACGAAATGAACAGAAAAATGAACAAAAGAATATTCTCGAACGCCTTGACAAACAGCATAGCGAACAAAAAGACCTTCTCGAAGAGCAGAGGAACATGCTAGAAGGCAAGCTTGTTAATATCGAGAATAATGTATCTGTACTTGGTGAACGTGTTTCGTTGATGGAGAATCAAGTCGACAACAAAATGGAGACGTTTTCAAAAGAGTTAGATGAACGTGTTTCATTGCTAGGGAATCAAGTCGAAAACAAAATGGAGACGTTTTCAAAAGTGTTAGATGAACGTGTTTCATTGCTAGTCGACAACAAAATGGAGACGTTTTCAAAAGAGTTAGACCGTGTTCGAAACATAAAGATTCGGGAAAGTTCTGGGGAAACTTTGAGAAAAAAAGAGATGCAACCTCCTACCTTTGATGGACAAACTTCTTGGTATATATACAAGAAGCAATTCGAGGCAGCTTCCACAACAAATGGCTGGGATGAGGCTGACAAGTATATAGCCTTAACTCTTGCTCTTAGAGGAGCAGCTGCTGAGTTGTTGCAAACCATACCAGCAGATAAGAGCGGCGATTTCAATTCCTTGGTTTTGGCTATAGACAAACGCTTTGGTAACAGCCACATGAAAGAAGTCTTCAAAGTGCAACTCAATTCCAGAGTTCAGAAGAGGGGCGAAACTCTACAACAACTGCAAGCGGACATTGAAAGGCTTGTTCATCTTGCATATCCAGATGTTGGAGAGGAAATTTGTAACCAGTTTGCAGTTGAGGCATTTGTTCGCGCCATTTCCGACATACATCTTCAAAGGGCCGTGCGAACTGCTGGAAAACGAACGCTTTCTGAAACATTAGCATTTGCCTTGACAATGGAAGCAGCTGAGCAAGCTTCTCACGGAGTACATCGACTTAGAGAAGCCATTGTCGAAGAATGCTCATGCCAAAGAACTGATGTCCAAAGGAACCAACGAAACGGACTTGCAAAGTGCTGGAATTGCAACAAGACTGGACATTTACAGCGTCAATGTCGATTACCACCAAGAAGAGCTTGTCAACATTGTGGACACGGAGTTTCAAACCCAGAACAAGGTAACAATAACATCAGTGTTACTTCCCGAACAGTTTCCCAACAGGGAAACGAGTAAGAACCAACTTCGAGGGGCAGAAGCTGGTTTCTGGTATCGATGGCCCCAGAAACACCATCCAGGTCTCTCAGACTAAGCGAGATAATAAAAGTCTGACTGTCGAGGCAACTTTAAATGGCAACAAACGTGTGGTCACCATCGACACCGGTGCCACCGCCTCCATTGTGCGTCAAGACCTAGTGCACCTGAATTGGCTACACAACACTAATAGCTACCGTCTTAGAACTGCCACAGGAGAAGCAGCTAGGGTTTATGGTGAAGTCCGACTAAGAATTCGAATTGCAGGTCTAGAATTCTCACACAAATTTTTGGTGGCAGATATATGTGACGAGTGCATCATCGGAATGGACTTCATGAAAGAACATCGTGTAATTTTGGATATCGGCAACCAGGTACTCAAATACCAGAATACAGAGATTCCAATGATCTATGGGCACGAAGGAACAACAGCTCTAAGGACTGTCATCAAGGAAGACGTGATTATTCCTACTTCTTCTGAGGTATTTGTTTGGACAAAATTAGAAGGTGAGTGTAAACGCCATCGATACCTAATGGTGGAACCAGACCCAGATTGTTCTTCCCAAAACGTCATCATTGGGAAGACACTTGTGGCTCCTAAGAACAATATGGTCCCCGTACGGATACTCAACACCAAACCGTACGATGTTAAGTTGACGAAAGGAGAAATTATCGGTAAGTGCGAATCTGTCGCAGCCATAACACAAATTGACGCTGAAACACCAAGAAAGACATTAGATCTTGAGGAGCTCAATAGCATCAAGGCAAAGATACTCAATTCAGCTAACCTAGACCAACATCAGGTTAAAACGGCAGAAAGCCTTCTGAACGAGTATGCTGACATTTTCGCTTCACCAAACGGGAAATATGGAAGGACACAAATGGTGCAGCATCGAATAAATACAGGAGATGCAAGACCCATTCGTCAGCCCGCAAGACGTCTGCCACTGGCCAAACAAGGTGAAGCTGAGGAAATGATTAGCACCATGAAGAAGGATGGTTTGATTGAAAACTCCAAGAGTCCTTGGGCGTCACCAGTGGTCCTAGTCAAAAAGAAGGACGGAAGTACACGATTTTGTGTTGACTACCGAAGGTTGAATGATGTGACCAAGAAAGACAGCTATCCCCTGCCAAGAATCAGTGACACCTTAGATGCGATGGAAGGAGCACATTGGTTTTCCACACTGGACTTGAAAAGTGGATACTGGCAAGTTGAAATACACCCCGAAGATCGAGAAAAGACAGCGTTCTCCACAGGTAATGGGCTCTGGCAGTTCAAGGTGATGCCATTTGGTCTTTGCAACGCTCCCGCAACATTTGAGCGTTTGATGGAGTGTGTCCTTCAAGGCCTGACGTGGAAAACTTGTCTTGTCTACTTGGATGATGTTATCGTTTATGGAAAAACATACGACCAACACTGCAAGAACCTAAGGGGTGTGTTCCAGAGACTTCGAGAGGCTAACCTTAAACTGAACCCAGAAAAATGTGCACTGTTCCAGACTGAAGTAAGGTATTTGGGACATATCATCTCGTCCCAAGGAGTCAAGACCGATCCTGAAAAAGTTGACACCGTCAAAAATTGGCCAACACCACAGGACAAACATCAACTACGAAGTTTTCTTGGTCTTGCTACATATTACAGACGTTTTGTTAAGAACTTTGCCGGAATTGCGAAGAGTTTGCATCAGCTTACGGAAAAGAACAAGCAGTTTAGATGGTCAGGTGAGTGTGAAAAAGCCTTCCAAGAACTGAAATACCGTCTATGCAATGCTCCGGTGCTGATCTATCCGACTCCAGGCAAGTCTTTTATCATCGATGCTGATGCAAGCAATGTGGGAGTCGGCGCTGTTCTGTCACAAGTGCACAATGGCGAAGAAAAGGTTGTCGCCTATTTCAGCAAAGTACTGTCGAAGACCGAAAGGAACTACTGTGTGACCAGAAGAGAACTCTTGGCACTCATCTTGGCAACGAAACACTTCCACAAATACATCTATGGACAGAGGTTTCTTCTACGAACCGATCATGGTGCTCTTAACTGGTTGTTGAACTTCAAGAACCCAGAAGGACAAGTCGCAAGGTGGATAGAAAGACTGCAGACTTACGATTACGAAATTCAACACCGAAGGGGAAAGCTGCACTCAAATGCCGACGCACTATCCCGAAGACCTTGTAAAATAGATTGCAAGCATTGCAGGCGACAAGAAGAAAAGGAATCCATCAACATTCTGCGAATAAGGGCTGACCCCATTTGTGGATGGAGCAATGAAGAAATAAGATCTGCTCAACAAGAAGACCCCGACATTGAACCTCTTCTCGCATGGAAGGAACATGAAGAAAAACCCGCATGGAATGACATTTCCGATAGGAGTCCAGTTTTAAAGGCCTATTGGGCACAATGGGACTCACTTCATGTGCAAGAAGGTGTTCTTCGGCGAAAATGGGAGTCCGCTGATGGTAAATCCTATGTGATGCAGCTTGTGTTACCTCAATCGAAAATCAAAGAGGTTCTTCGAGAGATGCATGATGGACCTTCAGGAGGCCATTTGGGAGTCAATAAGACTTTAGAAAAGGTGAGGCAACGATTCTACTGGTTGCATGCAAGAGACGACGTTGAAAAGTGGTGCCGAAATTGTGACGCTTGTGCTGCAACCAAAGGACCTGGTAGAAAACTGCAAGGAAAAATGATGCAATATAATGTCGGCTCACCGTTTGAAAGGATTGCTGTTGATGTGGCTGGCCCATTTCCGGAAACGAATGCTGGAAACAAATACATTCTGGTGGTAATGGATTACTTCAGCAAATGGCCTGAGGCATATGCTATCCCGAACCAAGAAGCCAAGACCGTGGCCGACCAGATTGTGTCTAACTGGGTAAGCAGGTTCGGTGTGCCTATGGAACTTCATTCCGACCAAGGAAGGAACTTCGAGTCGAACATATTCCAAGAGGTCTGCGTGTTCCTTGGCATTAAGAAAACGAGAACCACACCACTTCACCCGCAATCTGATGGAATGGTCGAGAGATTCAACAGGACCTTAAAAGAACACCTCACTAAAGTCGTAGGCGACTACCAAAGAAACTGGGATATGCACATACCACATACTGAAATCCTGTTTGGAAGAAGCATACGGCTGCCTAGTGAGATAAGGTTTGGACATCCATCACAAGAGTCTAAGGAAACAAGGGATTACGTGAGTGACCTACAAGAGAGGCTAATCGACATCCACGAAAGGACCAGGACTAGAATGAGCGCTTACAGCGATCGAATGAAGACAAGGTACGACACAAGAGCAAACACGATAGGATTCCAAGTAGGAGATCGTGTATGGCTGTATAATCCACATCGTCAAAAGGGATTGTCGCCGAAGCTTCAACAAAACTGGGAAGGCCCTTATATTGTCGTCACGAAAATCAATGATGTCGTTTACCGAATTCAAAGAGGGTCAAGAGGAAAGTTAAAAGTTGTGCATAGCGATCGACTGCACCGATACAGTGGCGAATCTGGAGATAGAATTGTTCGGGACGAACAATCTTAAGAAGGGGGCAATGTTGCGAACAGAGCTTTATACTACTACAGCGCCATCTGTTGGAAAACTGCATATCTAATTTATGGAAGAACCAAAAAGCTCTTTTCCAATGTCAAATGTATTTCCCCTTATTCCAAACATCTAGAACATTCCAAGACAAGAACTTTCGAGAACAACTAATTTGAGTATATAAGGGAGTGTTGACGGTGAGCGAAAAACAGTTGATTTTTGATTACGGAAGTGTGCAAAACTCTGCTTATTGGATTGTGTAAAACAAGTGTGATTTTAAATTGAATAAAGTATTTGAGTTGATTATAAATTGAGATTTATTGTTGTGATTTGGAAAGTAAAAATAAAGAAGAGATATTAGAAAGAGTAATAAGTTTTATTTAACGAACCTAGCAAAAATATTACAATATAATTATCTGCAAATTCACGGACATTCAACCAAACAGTTCATCTGTTTTCTATAAGTAACCAAACAGTTTCGCAACTAAAAATTGCTAGTGCGCGGCTAGCCTTAGAGCAACTCGATTCGAGCAACTAAAAAGTTTGTGTTTTGACACAAACTAAACGATTGCCTAAAATTAATTCGCAACAATTGAGCTGTTTTTTATAAGGGCAAGAGAGAAAAAGAGTGTGAGCGTGAGTAAAGAGTGGCCAGTGCGCGGGACTCTATCAACTGGTGATTAAACTATTTGATTTCGATCACAGTTGCCAGTGCGCGGCTAGTCTTAGGCTAGGCGCAAAAGTTTGAAGTTGGAGAGATGAAATCTAATTTAATGTGTTTTTGAAGTAAAACTTCTTTTTGGGCGTTGGGGGAAGAAAATTTTCTATGGAGCTGTCAGTGACATGTCAAAACGACACCTTATCAGTCAAAGACAGCGACATGTTTTTAGAATACAAAAGTTAGAGAGAGGCTTTGCGCGAGGGAAAAGAAGTCTAACTTCTACCGCGTGTACGTCAGTACACAGAACCTTTTTTTTAGTATATCTCTGGAACGGACTGTCTTACAAAAGTCGTTCATACTTTTTTGGAATCTCCTCTTGATGCTATCAAGACAATAAGCATCAGCACCTTTTACATAAAACCAGTATCGACAAAAAGCACTTTCAAAATACAAAAAGTATTGCGTACTACTCGGAAAAATATCCGAGACAAAATTTGTCCCAGGACAAAAAATGTATGGGAGACAAAATTTTCCCGATCTGCGTACTAGGCTTTAGTTTGTGTCAAAACACAAACTTTTTAGTTGCTCGAACCAAGCAATTGTGAAACTAAAAATTGAATGTGGGCGCCTAGCCTTAAGTATCGAGGTTGAAGAAAATAGCTCCAATGGCTTAGGATTTTCGAGGTACAGACAGACAGACAGAAATGCCGGACCCAGTTTTTTCATCTTCGCTATCATCGTAATGTCAACTTTGATTAAAATCTAGAGTTCGATTTTTTTCCAAATGCAGAACTTGCCCCATAGTAACTTTGTATATATAAACCTATGGTATTATCATGGAGCGTAATTTTGTATTGCGAACGCTAGCCTGGTGGTGGCGCAGAAATTAGAGCACGCTTTTACAGTGGAGAGTATATTTTATTATTAAATTTAGCAAAGACAAATCTAGCAATTGCAGTCCCTAGCCTTAAGATGTCGCCACAATCTTTCATCTTCTTGATAGTACTATAAGTTTTATATACAAAGATAGTACATATACGAGTATCGCAAGTAAAAATATCTGATTACCAATAAGAAATGATGTAATGTGTGCAAATATTTTTAATTATATAAATTTAAGATATTTGATAATAACATAAATCAAATGCATTGTAGTACCCCGTGTCGTTCTCGTTCTGGGATCGATTACCAGTTGTTCCATCTAAAATTATCAAATTCTGTTTGTCAAGAGCATAGCCTTTTGTGAGGAAGTTACAAATCCACCAAGAGCATTTTTGTGATAACGAGTGCTTCTCATCATAGCCATTCGGAATGCGGAAACTCTATCCCCTTTCCTTTCTTTGGACAACCGGAGCTTTGTATATAAGCCCTATAGTGAAATCCTTTAATAAAACAGAAAAATAAGCTACCATCTCGGCTCGTGTGGTGGCGCTGTATTCAGCAGAAGTTGACGTTCGAGATTTAAGAATTATGTAGGATAGGAATCGAGAAGAAATGGGGATAATTCAAACAGCTGTTAGCGTCATGGCGACGACATGAATAAGAAATATTGATTTTCAGTGACTTTCGGTATTTTGTTTCCTGCTGTCTATGGGCAAGAAATAAAGTTGCTATTTTTTTTTTGAGGAGGTGTCGATGTCGATGAAAATTAGGGGTATTCCCAATTTGGTGCAACTAGCCTAGTAAAAATGCGAAATTTTATTATTTTTTAGTAGACCGTGAACGCACTTTTTCTCACCTGTTTGCAACACTGAAGTAAATGTCAAAATGAGTTTGGCATTTGTTTTTTGTTTTGAAAATTTAATTTTTATAAGAATTGAAGTTTGTTCAAGTTTGTTAAGGATGCCAAAAAAAAAAACAGAAAAAGAAAATATCACAGAATTTTTAATAGAAGATGCTGGAGATAAAATTATGTGGATCGAAGGTATCAAATAAAATTCAGGCCGAAAATCATAAAAAAGCTGCATACATAGATGCATGTATATATATTTTATTTTCAAAAAATGGGTTTTCCCTCCGGCGGCGGCACTTCTTTTTTTCTGTTAGGTCCATTTAATTTAGGTCCATTGAGCTGTCAAAAAAGCGACTGCAAATCTTACATCGTTGTATTTTACTGTTCCAATAGGTTTCGGGTATAGCTAAAGTGCGACGCTATTGGAAAATTGCACTCTTTTTACACTTCTGCATTTTTACAATAGGTGCGTTTTATTATTCACAAATCTATCTGGATCCGGATCTGGATCTTCCCTTGAAAATAAAACGATGCGGATCTTAGTGACAGCAGTGTTATAAGTCCGTCTCTTTTTATCCTTGGGTTTGTAAATTTTCAATTATTTCTTGTCTCTTTTCTTTACACTGTAGTATACACTATACCTTACCATAAAAAGCCATCTACTCGACAGTGTAATAACTAATTTTTGGATCTTTTAAATAGATCCCGATAGAAAACAGGATCCCAAATTGTTTTTGTAATACATGTTAAAACTTAATCCAGATCCGGATCCAGATAGATTTGTGAATAATAAAACGCACCTAATGATACAAGACCCATTGCATTAGATCGTGAATACCCCTATTGGTTTTGAAAGTCTGCAAATTGAAATAGCAACGGAAACTTGTAAAAAGATTTCAGTTATATTCGAGTAATTGTAGCCTGATTAGAAGGGGTGACAAATGTATTACATCGATTTAAAAATTTTAAACACTTAGCAGCGTTATTGGCGGTCTCGAGAATGTGGTCATTCCAAAGAAATATTAGGTGCGTTTTATTATTCACAAATCTATCTGGATCCGGATCTGGATTAAGTTTTAACATGTATTACAAAAACAATTTGGGATCCTGTTTTCTATCGGGATCCAAAAATTAGTTATAACACTGGCGAGTAGATGGCTTTTATGATAAGGTAGTGTAAGCTATAGTGTAAAGAAAAAAGACAAGACATAATTTAAAATTTCCAAACCCAAGGATAAAAAGAGACGGGCTTATAACACTGCTGTCAGTAAGATCCGTATCGTTTTATTTTCAAGGGAAGATCACGATCCGGATCCAGATAGATTTGTGGATAATAAAACGTACCTAAAAATAACAAACAATTTTATGTTAACATACCCTATTTGTTACATCGCTCCCACTAGCGGTAAATAGTTTCGAAAAGTAATAACCATATACACGAACCATGCCATAAAAACCAAGGTTAATTTAATAGAACCAAAACTTCCTTTCCATTTTCGCAGTAAATTTACCGACTGGAACCATTTTTCTTTTCTCTCGTTTTCGTGTACCTTGGTTAACTGTCAAGTTATAACTTGGTGAAAATGCAGTTCGCATTTTGTTTCCACCACCAGGAACGAATAAAAGGGAAAAAACAAAGCAAAATAACAAGTGACTCCATTTCTAATTTCTCGGCTCTCCTCTAGAATTCCATTCTTTTCGCTGTCAAACGTTTGAGTACTTTCGATTCGTGTAGACGCTGAAAAAAATACCACAAATCGGAAGCGAATTACTGCCAGAAAAGACAAATAATTTTTTATTATTTTGCAAATTTTGTATATTCCACTAAACCGAAGGGAAATCGCATTCAATACCAGTTTCTAAACCGCAAATTCTAATTTAGTTTTATTCTCCCGTAGAATTCGTGTTGTAGCTTGGGATTCGTATTGTCGATTCATCTCATTTTCCAATCCGCGAGTGTCAGTGTCAGTGCCCAACCCCAATCTTGAAAAATACGTTGCAACTATTTATCATCAGACTTTTCTTTTGATAATTGGTGGGGCTGTGATTTGATAAAGCTGCACCTATACGTATGATCACACCGCATTTGGCACAGTGCTCCTTTTTCTATGACAATTACATCCAAAGTCAGAAGAGTTTCAATCAGCTTCTCGGCGAATTTCCCTCCTTCGATCGAGTTCACTTCTATCGGACACTAACAACAATGTCGACGGCGTTCCTCACCGCAATCGCAGTTATTCTGTGCATTCTCTTTAGGATACTGAATGTGAATAGCCAGCCGCTGAAGCCGAGCGTTTGGTGCTTGGATGAGACGTTCCTCGATTGTCTTTACAAAATTGCACCAGGCCTGCGAGAACCGTAAGTACATAATCATTATAAATGGTGTTGACGGACGATATATGGAGTTAAATTCATTTTTTTTTGCAATTGACTCTGAAAAGAAGCCGGATACATGCTGTGTTGTGGTTTGGTTTCTTTCTACTTCATCGGAATCGAATTGGATATGAGGTTAGGCTATTCAACTTGACTAACTAGGCCATTTAAATACCCCATTGATAAATCAATCAAATACAGAAAAGCAGTGAAGGCATCATGGAAAATTATGTACACCCACCTTCGACAGGGACATAGAACTCTTGACACAAGGTTTCACTTTTTCTATTGTACGAGAATGAAAAGGTAGTTTCTGTAATCCTGCGCAAAAATACCAACCTAACAACCTGCATTCTATTTGGAAAGGAATCTAAAGTAAAATCTTTGTAATTACTTTGTATTCAACAAGGATTTCTCGAATGACTGCGAAATGCAATCAAAGTTTATTTTTGTTGTCGGTAGCAGTTGTTGCCTTACTGCATGCAATTTCATTCAACAGAGCCTTTAGAGAGTTCGCTGTTGAACACTTTCACATTCAATAAATTCTTGGTAAAAAGAAAAGCGCAAAAAAACTAGGTTGCAATATTGTTAGAAGGAAAATCAATTATTGAGAAGACCGTAGAACGATCTAAAAGGTGATCTCAAACGTTTAGATAGCTTTTCCATTTGGCATGTGTTTAGGAAGCCTGTTTTAGGTTCGAGGTTCTTTAATCAAACCGGGTTTATACTATGATTGTCTATAAATAACGGTTATTATGTATGTGTGAAAATTAATAAGTAACGCTTCATTTAACTGCTGGACCTCATAATTTGATTGAGTGATGAGATCTCATTTTCATTGTCTGGGCAAGTTAACAAATAAAACTGTTGCATCTGAGCCTCCAAAAATCCAAGATTAATAGTGACAGACAGACTATTTTTTTTTGTTTTTTTTTTTTTTTTATATTTTTTGTTTTATATTTTTTTTATATTTAACGCGCACTCAAGGGATTAGGACTACCCTTTAAATGTTGGTTGAACACAGTGCGAGCATTTTGGAAACAGTGGGAGGATTGAGTAGGAGCAACCGATGTACATTCGTCTTAAATTTCTGGACATTGAAATGGGGAGTAAAAACAGAGTCGGTTAAGGAATTCCACATTTGAGTCGTACGGCAAAAGAAAGAATCTCTGTACTTAACTGTACGTCCAAAGTTTAGCTCAAGGATATATTGATGAGCATTCACTGAGGCACGAGTATTACGGTGAAATTTTTTTAGGGAGGAATGCAACTCGCTATTTCAATAGAACATAGTTTATAGAAATTACGATAAACCAGTGATAGACAAGAGACATTTCGACGAGGTTCCAACGAAACAATTGTTTCGGAAATAACTCTGTCACCTATCAGCCTTAAAGCGCTATTATGGATTCTGTCTAGTAATTGTAAAGATGTTTTTGATGCACCAGCCCAGATATGAGAATTGTATTCTAGTTTAGGACGTATATAATCCTTATAAATTGTGGCCAGATCAGAAGGGGAGAAAAAGTTTTTACATCGTCTTAGGAAACCTAAGCATTTGGCCGCATTTTTAGCAATATCCAATATGTGGTTATTCCACAAAAGGTGGTCAGTAATACACATACCAAGAATTGATAGCTTTTCAGTTTTTATAATGCAAGTTCCATCCATGAATAGGGGCATAGGGGGAATATACTGCTTTAATAACAAAAAACAGCTCTGAGTTTTAGAAGCATTAAATTCCACACGATTTTTAATACCCCATTTAACAATGCTATTTAGATCGGAATTTAATGAGCTCAACATATATTGCCGTTGCAATTCAACATTCAAAGAACAAGGAATTGAATCAGGAAATGAATATGAAAAGCTGAGCAAAACAGTTAAGAGGATTAGTAGTTTCGGTAAAAAGATCATTTATAAAAATGAGAAAAAGAGTCAGAGACAAACCAGAGCCTTGGGGGACACCAGCATTTATTTTACGAACTTCAGACTTGAAACCATCCAAAACGACTTGAATTGAACGGTCAGCAAGGTAATTACTAATCCAACGAATAAGAGATACATCGATACCAAACGCACCCATTTTTGATAAAAGAGCAGGTACCAGACCCTATCGAATGCCTTAGAAATATCAAGCGCAATGATCTTACTTTCCCCAAAAAGATGTAAGGATTGGTTCCACTTTTCAGTGAGATATGCCATCAAATCACCAGTGGATCTATTACTGCGAAAATCATATTTTCGGTCATTAAAAAGATTATGTTCTTCAAGATATATCTTAAGCTGCCGATTGATCAGTGTTTCCATGAACTTAGACAAAAGGGACGTCAGTGCGATTGGCCGATAATTAGAAGGTGAAGAAGATGCGCCTGTTTTGGGGACTGGTTGAACGAACGCTGTTTTCTAACTCTTTGGGAAGTACCCTGTAGAATAAGAAAGATAAAAAAGTTTGCGCAGTGGTTTTGCTAATGTGGAAGAACATTTCTTCAGAACGATGGGTGATATACCATCCGGGACAGCAGATTTGTGAATATCGAGATCTTTTAATATTCTAGCGACTGCTCGGGTGCGAAAATAAATTTTCCTCATTGAAAAGTTTACATTTTAAAGAACCGGTGGATTCATGTCGCTATCGGGCACAGAAGAATTTTTTGGAAATAGTTCTACAAACAAATTAGCCTTATCTATGGAACTAACAACAGAATTATCATTGAAGATGAGCGTGGGAACTGGCGAAGAGGTGGAGTTTTTGATTTTCTTTACGAATGACCAAAAGTTTCAACTGCCTTTAGGGCACTGAATTATTTTGTGTCTTAATTTTTGTTCGTGAAAGAATTTGGTTCTTTGGATCCAAGCGTTACAAGCATTCCTTGCTCTCTTAAAATTAATGTGGTTTTCCTCAGAAGGGTTGGCTTTGTATGTTTGGAAGCACAACTCTCTCACCCTAATCACTTCTTTACAGCTACCGTCAAACCAAGAGTTTTCTTTTGGCTTTAAACTCTTTGCTCTGTGAGAAACAAACATTTTCAAACCATTTGTGATTATGTTTGTTATCATATCAGCACACGCATCCACGTTCCTATCGAAAAAGCTTATCGACCAGTTAAAGTTGCGGAAAAAGTTGTTGAGACCATCCCAATCGGCTTTCTCGTATTGCCATACGACTCTTTTGGGGATTTTTCTTTAACTAGGGCTATGGAGCATGGAAAAACAGCTGACACTACAGAATGGTCTGACGTACCTAAAGGCGTTTACACATTTACTGTATATTTCTCAGGGTGGGAAGTGAGGAATAAGTCAAGGGTATTAGGAGATTGGCCAGCAACATCTGGAATTCGCGTTGCCTCATCTACAAGTTGAGTGAGATGGTTAAACTCAGAGAAGATTTCTACATATACACCTTCTGGTGTTGCTTGGCCCGAATATCGAAGCTAATTAGGATTATGCACATTAAAATCGCCCGCAACAACGATTTCGGTGCTTGGATTATAAGAGATAATCGCTTGTATGTAATCCGACAGCGCATCAAATTGGTTAAGTGTAGATTTACTGTTTAAATTTTGCTAGTAATTAAGGCTATATCTGTCCCTTTGTTGTTTGTACTCGTTGAATTATTAATCCTTGCTTTTTTCTTAGATTTTACCATGAGATTTCATTGTTGTTTACACCAAACACACTTAGACCAATATAATTGGTCCGTTGTGATACCACCGGATTCTAAAAATTACCCTTACGCATTAAACCATTTGGAGCTAACAATGAAGCGTTTGAGACAGTGAATGTCGAAATTTCTTAGATCACTTGGATCGTTATAGTAGAAGTCTTCCAAGTGGAGTCTACGTCTTTGTGCTAGGGTGGTACAGGAACATAGAAGGTGAGAAACAGTCTCGTCTTCTTCTTCATCCATGCAGCTTCTGTAAATATCATTTGCAGGAACTCAAAGCCGAGAAGCATGTCTTCCTATTAGGCGGTGTCCAGTAAGGACACCTATACCGGAGCTAATATGCAATCTACCAATAGAAATTAGTTGTTTTGAGCGTTTAGCATCAAACAATGGCCAAATTAGTTTCGTAGACTGGCAAGTTGTGGTGCTGGTCCATTTATGGTTCGCTTTCTTTATGGTATCATGCTTTAGCATAAGTTTACAAATAGCTAGGGGTATACCTACAGCTGCGGTAAAAAAAATAACACCATTACGAGAAAAAAATTTCGTTGCAAAATAAAATGTATGCCAATATATCGAGGGAAATTTTGAATATGCAAAAAGTTTATATTAAGTTAAGACAACACATTTCAAAAAGAATTTTTATTTTTATTTATCAACTTTTTGAAAAAAAAACTTATATTTTCTCCAACAAATCAAACAAATAAGCGGTAAAAATAATAGCACCATTGCTTCATCGTACAACTTAAAACTAAATAATCGTAAAAATCCAAAATCTTTTTCTATGATTTTATTCCTTAGAGGTAGTCCAACAAAATGAATATTTCGTTGCATAGCCTTTGTTGGCTATTACTGCTTCACAACGTCTCGTCATTGAATTAGCTACATTTTGACACCTTTCAACCGGAATATTCTCCCAGGACGCCTTAACTGCAGCCCAGAGTGCTTCGTTGCTGGTCGGTTTAATATCTGAGACTGCTTTCTTTACGTCGGCCCACAGATTTTCGATGGGATTTAGGTCAGGCGATTGCGCTGGCCACTCCATTACATTAATTGAATGATCTCCAAGCCATTTGTTTGCCTTTTTACTGGTGTGCTTGGGGTCATTATCTTGTTGGAAGACCCACAAAAGCGGCATTTCTTCATCTGCATACGGGAGCATAACATTTTCCAAAATATTCACGTAAACGTGTTGATCCATGATGGGTTTAATCCAGTATATGGGTCCAACTCCATAGTAGGAAAAACAAGACCACACCATTATGCTTGAACCTCCGTGCTTAACCACTTTATTTGTGTATTTGGGTTTATATTCCGCTTTTGCAGGTCGAATCATTTTGTTGGAACAGCCAACAAAACGTCGAACTTCTCCGTAAGCTTTACCTTCTGAAATCATTTTTTTAATAATTTCACGTTTTTCGTTTGTGCAATGTTTTCCACGGCCCATTGTCTTTGAAAAACTGTAATTTTTTTGTTTAAAATGAAGAAACCTATTCAAAATTAACAAATCTTAACATTTGGTTACTTTACCTTGAAATATGACACCAAAAAATGTTTTTTTCTAGCGAAAACTGCGATCAGTGCTATTATTTTTACCGCAATAAAAAAAAGGATTTTTCCCCAATATGGCCTCGTAAAAAAAGAACCGTTACCATTTAAGTGCCAGATATACACAATACAGAAAGTTAACACTTCAAGCAATAACAAAATACAGTAGAGGCTGGAAATACATATGTGTCCATTTACTAATTTAAAAAAGTTAAAATGAAACTTGTACCGGTGGTGCTATTTTTTTTACCGGCACTGTATGTTAGATTTGCAAGTTCGTCTGCTTTACAATTACCTGGAATGTCTCTATGCCCCGGCACCCATATAAGGTGAATGTTAAACTGTTTTGACATCTCCACCAGAAATGATCAACAATTTTGGGTTGTTAATGGAGACAGAGTTCAGTGACTTTATGATGCGTATATCAGTCGTCGATATCACGTTTTCTTTGAGCCAAGAGAGGACTTCTTTTATTGCTAGAACGCTAGAGTGATTGGGAAGACGAAAAGATAGACAAAGATTAAATCTTTCTAGCTTGGTCTTTAAACCGGATGTTCGGTCTTTCTAATCGCCGCAAAACTGGAGACTGGGACTCAATTACTTTCTTAGCTGGCCCATTGTTGTACATTTGCTCATTGTAGTCGACGTGTTTTGGCTTTCTTGATTACATCTATATCTTTGTACAGCTGAAAGAGTTCGCGGTTATACTCGTATCTTCTTTTCCATTCGCCATCCTCACACAAACAACCAAATATCCATCGAAAAATTTTTCTTCGAAAGATCCCAGTATCATCATTTCCATTTTACTTACAGTTCAACACTTGGCGTCGTAAAGCAGGACTGGTAGTATGAGGGTTTTTGTATAGCTTGCACTTCGTCATAAGAGTGAGAAGTTCTGAAACCATTTGTTTTGCTAAACCGAAGCAGCGGTTTCCTAGGGTAATTCCTCCACAGATCTAAACTTAGGTGCCGTTCGTAGAGTAAATATTAACTCCGAGGTAGATGACTTCCTTAACTACCTTGAAGTGTTTGCTGTCAATAGTGAAGCTTTGCCCTAATCGGTGGACAGATGTTTGTTTGTGGATAGTATCCTCAATTACTAACGAGAGTCTCCCCTGATCTCCAACAGTCGAGAAGGATTCTATTATTAATGATGTTGATATCGTCCGCATACCCAGACAGTTGGGCACTGTATCCCCTGCTCTAAGAACCATCTCCTCTATAACGAGATTATAGAAATCTTATGATAGCGTATCTCCTTGACGTAACCTTGTGCATGTTGCAAACAGTATTGCACACTTAAACTGTATTTGATTTAAATTGAGCCACTGTAATGATTCAGGTATGAATGATATTGGAGTGTATCTTTCACATTTTAAAATAATTCGCATTGATCCATTTTGGAACCAAGATCTTATAACGTTAGTTTACTGTCTGTTACTACGCCGAAATATTTCACTTTATTTACTATTCTGTTTATTATCCACTCAAATTAAGTATTGAGCTTGGACTAAGATAATGTTAAGAACCATATCTTGCTATTTAATATCAACGTATTCATCTTAAGCCATATGGCAAGAGCCCTGAGATCTTCATTTATAAGAAGTCTACAATCTTCTAGGCCATCACCCAAAATATATATTAGTATAGTAGAATTCATGAGCAAAGAGTTTGTTTTAGGTAAGCTAAATATTGCTCCTTTTGCTAAACCAACATCTTTAGAGACTGATTGCGGTAAATGTTCGTTAACTTAATTGAAAGCTCAAATGACCTCAACTCCAAAGTGCGCTGCGCCCAGGTACGATAGTGGGCTCATCAGTTAGATGTTGTCGTACCTTTCTAGAAGGCAATTTTTGGTCGATTTTTATAAAACTCTAAGAGTTGATGAATAATTGCGTCTTAGAAGTATACGACAGCATCTAACTGATGAACCCACTGTCGTACCTGGGAAATGCACTTTGCAGTTGAGCTTTCAATTGACAGAAAAAGTGAAGCAATTAGACCATAAGTTGGTCCATTATAACACCACATGAATCTAGGATACTTCTTCTCTACTCTACATGGTACTTGGAGCTCCTTGCATGAGACTGCTTATATAAGGTCTATTATTATATTAACCCTATCACTAGAATCATTTTAGCAATCTCCCACATGGAGTCTATGTCTTTAAGATAGAGTAGAATAAGTTCATGGAAGCAGAGGAAATAACTTGAAAATAGTTCAAGCCGAGTTGCTTGATAGTAATGCTGTTCCACCTAGGGTTTAATGACGCCGTTACGGCTCGTATAGAATCTAAACTTAGTGACTTATAACTCTCAACCAAAAATATTTCTGTGCGTTTAAGCAGGAATTGAGGTGGACCTACAAAGTTCGGCTGATTCTTAATAGCTAATGAGCAGTTCTTTTCATGACAAGAGGATACTACTACTTACTCGAAGAGACGGAACACTCTAAAATTTTATTCCAGCGGCTAAGAATCGAACCCAAGACCCAAGCAAAATCAAACATCGAGGATTAACGTACTTTTCAAAAGCAATATCCAGCAGACACATGGTGAAACTAGATATCCTGTCGTATACGTAACCCATATACATATCGAACAGTGGAACTAAATGCGACATTGAGTTCTGGCTTGCTTATGTAATTACAGTTACAGTAAATTTATATCAAAATAGGGATTACTAAGGTCTTAGCAAGAAGTAAACGTATTTGAACTGGTGTAAAAGCCTGAGTTACCCAAAAAAAACAAAGTACACGAAAAACCTTGCCGATAATAATAATAAATAATGCTCACACTGTGTCTCTGGCATATTAAGGGTATACAAACCCCTTGAGTGTGCGCCGATTATAAAAAAATAGAACGCTACTGATTTTGAAAAAGCTCTCCCATAAGACGTGTACTGCATATTTTTGTTGGATGAAGTATAGAGGAGCTCAAAGATATTTCTTCTAATACAGTTAACAGGGGTGAAAAATCAATGTATGTACCTATTAGGCCTATAAATAGCACCTAGAAGTAAGGCACAATCATTACCGATTGTATCGATGTTTAAAATCAAGTAGGATTTTGCTAATAGATCAATTTTCTTGAATATTTTAGAAACCTCAGTGGTATTTTTCCACCAATACGATAAGATTATTTTCTTTAATATTGACTGATGTGTGATCATGAATCAGAATTCAAATTCGATATTCAATAAACTCCAAGAAAACTTTCAAAAAAAATCTATATGGATCATTGGCGATAATAAAACAGCGCTATTATAACGCTCAAAATATTGTTTTTTTTTTTTATTGAAATATTTTGGCAGTTCATATATACACAGGTGATATTTTCTTGTTATTGATATTATGACTGGATAACTATTTGTCATCAAAAGTAAATGGAATAAATTTGTTCGTAATATAAGTAGATAATTATAGATACGCAAAAAACATGTTCTTTGTACATAGATACTGTCATATTTAACAATATTCAGTGTTAGCTGTTAAAAGCTCTACTATGTTAGAAAATTATCAAATACGAACTCAACGGAATAGTAGTTACCAACATTTACTTTATATTTTATCTGGCACGGCGGCGGGCGTCTCTCAACCTCTACCTCTTGCCGCTTCCAGTCAAAGTGACGAAAGTTTATGGATTTTGTAAATCATTCATTTCGTCTTATGCGTGTGGATTTGGAAAGCAATTTGTTTCGCCAAATCAAACTGCTGTTCAGTTTTTCCAGGATCCCGAGAGATGAATGACATTTTAAACTGCTTTGAAGTTGGTAAAGAGCTGTTGAGTCTCGACTCGAAACTTGGAGTTGAATGTTGGTAGACAATTAAATATAGTATATTTAAGGGACGTGCATACGTATCTCACTTTTGAAAAAATGGTCTAAGAGAATTCCCATTGAACAACGACCATATGAACTTTCGAAATTCTAACAAAATCCAATTAGCCATTAAAACGGCCTATAAATTATCATGTAGGCGGTTGTCTGCAACGATATCTGTAACGAACGGGGTCTTGACAAAAACTTTAATATTGCATATCGGTGTTGCTAGAAATTTTTCGCGTTTGGAAGAATATATCTGCTTTTTTCATTACTTCAGTGCAAGTACTACACTTAACTGGTGTGTTTGCCCGCCTTAGGATACAAATATTAGAATAACCTAATATTTAGTCAAAATATTCTATCCGATATTTTTTAAACAACACAATACTTGCCCCTTAGAATAAGCTAAATCAAATAACATCGATATAAAATAATTATCAATTGAAACTTTAATCGTGTACTTTCATCGTAATATTCTGATTATGAATATTTA
Source organism: Philhelius festivus (assembly GCA_963931855.1). NCBI lineage: Eukaryota > Metazoa > Arthropoda > Insecta > Diptera > Syrphidae > Philhelius > Philhelius festivus. The sequence continues at coordinate 40,426,105 of OZ007554.1, read as the reverse complement.
AAGTCAAATTAAAGCGATGTGTTTTTTTTTGTTGTTGTTGTAAGAACCTTGAACCTATTCAAGTTTGCGAGACGTTCTGACGTAACGCTTGTAGCTATCTATTCAATTTAAAAAAAAATACTTATACAACGTAGCTACAACAGTTCCTAACTGGAGTACAGCTCTTATCTTATGAAAGCAAATTATCTTTTTTCAGAACTTAAATTATGATTGCTGCGGAAAAATTGAGTATGAGAGTATTTGTTTACAATTTATTTATATTTGTTTGCTTTTAGTATTTAGCAAAAGAAAAATGCTTAAATTATATTATGAGTAAACAAACATGCAAAATCTAAGCTAAGGGATTTACCAACAGGAATGATTAGATATTAAAAATGAATAAAACAATTCACGTGGTTTTATTTGAAAAACCTATCAATGACATTATGTGTGGAAAATGACGTTCTTCAAATGGTTGCAACGACTTCTTTAGGTGGAGCACATCCGAGAGGTCTTATTTTCAATTACTCTGGCGCATGGAAGGCTGAATTTGAGCGATGGCAAGGGCTATTTGCCTTTGAGTGTACAGGTCGATGGTGGATCATTAAGGAAATCCCACAAGAAAGAGTCTTTAATGATCAAATCGTACAATTTCGATGCTGAGCTTACATACACTCTGCCTGAGATAATTGTCACAACATGTAACTTAGATCTATATTTTCCAATTTGATCCAAAGAAATTTGTTATCATCGATAGATAGTGCTCTCCGTTGAGAGTTATGCCTTCATATATTTTTCGAGTTATGCCTTCATATATTTTTCGAAAAAGTATGGACCGATTACCCTTTGAAATAATGGTTAGTGCGTTGGACTGTCATTCAGAAGGTCTTGGGTTCGATTCTCAGCCGCTGCAACACGCACACATGAAAGTTGACAGCTGTAACTTACTAGGTCCTGGTTCTCTTCGAGCTGTTGCACCACCAAATTAATTTATTTATGGACCGATGATGACGCCAGCACACAAACTCCATAAAATAGTGACTTTTTGTGGATGCATTGTAACTTAAGTGGATCTCGTGTGGATTGGCATCGTCCCAAATCCGAAAGTCGTCCAAACATACGAAAGTTTTTTTTTTTTCAATAAAATGTGATGTGCTTTTTAGTTTTCAGCCAAGGTTTTGCTCGCTGGTATCGCCAGTGTCTTTCTAAAAAAACACGAACTTCAGATAAAAGGTCTTTCAAAACCTTATAACAAAATCTTTATTAGAAAACAACTCTTATATTTATAACAGATAATATTCTCTTTAATTCAAATACAAAGATGGATTTTTTCTGTTAAGCGAGTTTTCGGCTTAGGTTTATTCTTGTACTTCGCGTTTCAGTTTTGGAATCTGGTTCCTGATGAACTGCATTTCGGGATTTTAGTCTGATGGTTTACTCAACTGGAATTCACTCCTGATGTTCTGGTATTGGCAAAACTGGCTTTGGATAGTTCTGGAAACGTTGTGCAGGTACTACGCAACTGACGGCACTCCAGAACAGCAGGTACTACGCCCATGGTGACACTGAAACAGCAGGCTTAACGCTCTCTTAAATCAACAGGTACAAAGTCCCTGGTAGCAATTAATTTATATTGACCAAGACGGAATTGTTTCGACTTGTAGATAAATCTAAATTAGAATTTGTTTACATTTTTCGGTGACGTCACGTGCTCCTAGTGAATATCAAGTATATTGATCACATTCCAAATTTGCTGGTAATGAATTTCAGGTTGAAATAATATTATTATTAAAGATGACATAAAGTTCTGTGGTATGACGGTAGCGGAAGTGACAGTTATTTTTGAATATTTGCTACTTAATCAGAAAAGCAGAGATGTCAGCTGCGAAAGTTATGAAGAAAATGGTGTAGCATGGAGTGCTTCGTTACAAAGGGCGGGTAGATGTTGAAATGGAATAAAACAAGCTGTGTTTTTATTTGAAAGGACATTAAACATATGTATATGGAATATGACTTCTTTGAAGTGCTCGCCTTAGCTACTTAAGGTGGCGCGGATCCGATTCAATTCAATGACTCTTCCGCATAGATCCGGCCAAATTGTTCTGTGTTATGTTCACACAGAACTGAGACTTCTTCAGGATACCCCAAAAGAAAAAGTCTAGCAAGGCGTCGTCAAGGTCATATTGTTCATCGTTCTGCAGCGCTCACGATTGACGGTGACCGCCTCACTAACGTTGTTTTCCAAAAAGTACCGACCAATGACGAAGTGCCGGCAATAATTTACACCAAAACACGTGTGGGTTGGTATCGTCCCATATACTCCAATTTTCTTGTTAATACAGCAATTTATTCAATGATGGGAGTCTTTCCTCACGTTCATGTTACAAAGAGTGCAAATACCAGGCAGGTCTTGCCTTTATGGTATTAAATTAGGATTTAGCATTTCGGTTCTATCAAGGAATATTACTCGAATGCTAGTGATTGGAAATGAATCCTTAAAATAGTTTCCGTTGCCCAATTGATGTTCCAGATTCTTATATATTCTACTTGTCGTTGCTTTTTCCAACTCTTCGAGATATAATAAATTGTTCATCTACTAGTTCAAGCAGATTACTAAAAGATTCGTATCATCTATCAGGATTGTCTGCTGGTAGAAAAAGCTGAAAGATGTGTCTTTCTGAAATTTCGTCTAATGTGATAAATGGTTTTGATGTTCTTCTGAACAAAACATTAAATATTTTTTTTTTCCGTCTTCCATTTTCATAACTTTTACAATGTAACGCAACTGGCTTTTAAATTCGATTTGTAAATATGTGGACGTTCGGATTCAATATGTATGGCATAAGTAGGTGTTGTGATAGGTATTTTAAAAGCCTTTTGAAAAAATATCGTTGAACAGTTTCTATATCTTCAGAGATTTCAACACCAGAGACTTTATTTCCGCATCACACGCTTGCATTGAAAACACCTTTAAAGATTTTGTATACTTTTTGATTACAAAAGAATTTTGTCCACATAACATTTATTGATATGTTTTCTTCTGCGCTTTTATTCTTAAAGCTCATATTAGGCGTAATAGTCATACCCAGATATTTGAATTCATTGACCACATCTAGTGTTTCGTTGTTGAGAGTCCATCTTTCTGTTACTCTTGTCCGGTTATTTTCAATTATGATTATCTTTGTTTTCGAAGTATTTACTTTCAGGTTCCATAAATCACAATAACTTACAAGTTTATTAATCATTAACTGCAATGTTAAAGCTAAAGTAAGAAGGACAAGGTCATCAAGATACAAACGCAGTTTGATTGCTTGGTCAGTAAAACGAACACCTCCTGGGATGTACTCGTATTCTACCAAATCATCTATAAATCGCGAAAACATTATAGGACTTAAAATGCATCCTTGTGGTGGGCCCTTTGAACTATTGAAATACTGAGAAGTTATCTCCCTATTAAATACGTCTGCTCTTGTTTCCGATAGAAGCCCATCATACATTTTTGTATAAACTTTCTAGGCAGACCAATCGTTGAAAACTTGTATAACAATGTTGTTGGTTAACTTTATCAAAAGCGGCTATGAAATCCACAAATAAACAATGTTTCTTTTTGTTGGATATGAAATGTTTTGCTATCGATGAGATCACAAAAACTTGATTAATGTTAGAAAATCCAGGACGAAATGCAGCTTGAAAGACACTACGACAATTGTTTTTTTTTTTTTTTTTTTTTTTTAATTTTATTTATTAGTTTAAAAAACTCTTAACAATAACATGTTATACTTAAATAATACTTAAAATATAAGCACAATATTATACAGCATTATTCTTTAAAAGAGGTTTTAATAAAGATTTAAATTTAATTAAGTTTCGCTCAGTCTTTAAGGTATTAGGAAGGCTATTAAAAAGTTGGATGCCTTTGTATAGTAAGTTGTTTTGGGTTGCAGCTCTTCTGTATAATGGAAGTCTAAAATCCCCAGTATTCCTTAGATTATAAAACGAATTTGTTATATAGCTCACGTTCCGTTGTAAATATGTAGGATATAATTCATATTTGATTTTAAAAATCATCACAAGTGCATTAAATTTAAGTCTTTGTTCAATATTTAACCATCCGAGGACCGTAAGCATGTCATAAATTGGTGTTCTATATTCACACTTAAGCACTGTTCTCATTGCTTTATTTTGTAATACTTGAAGTTTTCTTATATTTTCACTATTTGACATGTATATTATCGACGAACAGTAATCGAAATATGGTAGAATCAATGTATTATAGATAGTTAAGGCGCAATTTAAAGTTATATACTTTCGAATTCTTTTGAAAAAACCGATTTTTTTAGAGATTTTAGCGCATTGAATATAAACATGTTGACTAAATTTGAGTTTATTGTCGATAAAAACACCGAGGTATTTTATTCCATCCACACACTCGATAAGTTGACCATTCATTAATATGTTGGCATTAAAACCACCATTATTTAAGCACATGCATTTAGTCTTAGTTACGTTAAGTTTTAATTTATTTTTGCAGAGCCAGTTGTTAATTTTTTCAATTTGACTTTGCATTACACTTTCACAAGACTTGAAATCATCTCCTACAACGTAGATCAGGGTATCGTCTGCGAATAATGATATTTTAACATCAGATATACTTTTCACGATATCGTTTATATACAAAAGAAATAGGATTACACCCAATTTCGATCCTTGGGGCACGCCAAGGTCAACCTTTATTTTTTCCGAAAATGTTTCACTTATCTTTACTTTTTGGAATCTTTCTGACAGATAACTTTTAAACCACTTTTGTTCAACGTCACGAATACCATATTTGTTAAGTTTTTCAATTAATATATTTCTATCTATAGTTTCAAACGCGCGTTTTAAATCAAGAAAAACACCAATTATAGTTTTAGCGCTATCGATTTCTTTTTTCCACTCGTTAATAAGCCAACATATCGATGTTTCGCATGAGTGACCCTTTCTAAAACCCGATTGCTCTGAACACAGTATGTTTTCTTTTTCAATATAGTTCGTTAGTTGATTGCACACAACCTCTTCGAGGATCTTTTCAAAAGTCGGAAGCATATTTATAGGTCTCCAGTCTTCTGGATTTTTTGGATTTTGTACTTTTTCAATCGGAATAACAACTGATTCCTTCCAGCTTTCTGGGAACTCACCATTTAATAAAGACAGATTAATAATTTTTAATAATTTTGGCAAAATTACATCATTACAATCAAGAACTATACTACAATTTAGTCCAAAACAGTCCTTTTTCTTATTCATAGATTTAATTGTATGTTCAAGTTCTTGAATGCTGATCAATTTAAATTTGAAATAACTTCTATGGATTGGGATATTATCAGAGTATGGAATTTGTTCTATACTATTATGAATAACTTTGACACTTCTTACAAAATATGTATTAAACGCGCGGGCAATTTCAATTTCTGTTTTAATTGACCGATTTTCGATTTTCAACTCTTTTATTTCATTTAGTTCTGTTTTTAGAATTTGACTCTTCAAAACTTTCCATAAGCCTTTCTGGTCACCAGCACAGCAGTTTATTTTAGATTCAATATATGAACATTTTGCTTTTACACATTCTCCTTTATAAACATTTCGAGCCATTTTATAAATATTCCAAGTTTCCAAGGAATTTTCGAATCTAGCCCGTTCGTACGACAAAATTTTAGATATCTTTAAATTATACAATTCGGTGTTATACCATTCAACAGAGTTTTCACGTAATTTAGACGATTTTGTGATATTAAGCAATGCTGCTTCAATACCTTCTTCAAATTTTTTTGCACAAATATTTAAATCATTTGTTTCGGTTATGCTATTGAAGTTTTCACAATTTAAAGCACTCACAAAAGGGTCATGGGTATATTTAATGTATTTTTTCCGATTTTGATTCGTATTTTTAAATGAGTTCGTAAACAATTTAATACACAAGGTTTCATGATCAGATACTTTCCACTCGTCACGAACCAAAGCTTCTAATTTCAATGTATGATCACCTAAAACATAGTCTATTAGGGTTTTGGATCTTTGAGTTACTCTAGTAGGTTGGGATACAAATTGTTTAAGGCCAGTGTGGATCAAAAAATCATTTACTAAGTTACACTCATAATTATTTTTTACTAAAAAGTCTACATTAAAGTCACCTAATATCAATGTTCTTTCATTTTCACTTGTGTTGTTTAAGGTCCATTCATTTAAAAACTCAAAAAATTCACGTACAGGCATTTTTTCTGATCTATATAATAAAATTATGTTCCATGAATCATTTTTTACAGACATTTTAATTGACAAAATCCATACTTTTTTCCCAATTGAGAATTTCTTAACTTCCATAGACCGTATTGTTTTTTTAACATAAATAGTTACTCCACCTGTATGTCGAGAATTACTTAAACAATTAAAGATCTTATAATTATTCAAGGATACCTCGCATTTTTCGATTTCCGGTGTGAGATGAGTTTCGGTGAGACACAAAAAATCAAATTTATTACTTTTTGTTAATTCTTCAATTAGTTCAAAGTTTCCGGTAATACCTTGCACATTAAGGAGAACCCCTCTAAGAAAAGTAGGGGGTTTTTCATTTAAAAAATTATTGATTAATTGCTAATACTGCACCCGACTTCGCACCCCATCTAACTTTTTGAGATAAACAGGACACAAGTAATCTAACGTTTTATGATCAGTGTTTAGATTTAAACCGAGTCTCTCGTTTGTTTTAACACAGTTTATACATTTGATTATTACAGCACTGTCACAATCTTTAGTATCGTGTTCACCACAGCAATTACGACAGCAAGATTTACTTTTGCATTCTTTCGATATGTGGTTGAACCCCAAACATTTATAACATCTTTTTACCAAAATTGATTCAAACACTTTGCATTTATCCCATCCGACATTGACTCGCCCTACTTCGATGACTTTGGCAAAGCTTTCACAGTCCAATTCTACCACTGCATTAAAGTAAACAAACTGTTTTTTTCCTTTCTCTCCTCTTTTTTTTAATATTTTAATGCACTTGATTTCACTCGCGGCAAGCATATTGTTTTGTGCTCTTAAGCTTTTCTCTATTTCCCCTGATTCGATTTCGTCACTCAAACCGCATATAATTACTTTTGGTTTATTTAAAACCGGTATTTTAACTACATAATCTTCACCAAGCTTTTCTTCAACTGCATGTTTTACTATACTTCTATCTCCCTCACTGATACATGATATTTGGACGACTCCATTTTGCTTTGTAGCTATACTTCACTAATTTTTAGGTTACTTGGATCAACATTTTTCTTAAGATCTTCTTTTGTTTTTTCACTTGGTTGTTTCGATTTTGGTTTAATTATTATCGAAGGCTCTTTTTGTAGCTGACTCGCGTACGTTTCTTTGGCTCTCGTATTCACACCCGCGCACGAAGTCTCGCGCCTGCTAAGAGAGCTACAACTTTCGAGAATTTCGCGGACGATACGTTCCTGTTTCATTATATATTCTTCATTTTCGTTTATCGAGTTTAACATTTCATTCAAAGTCTTAAAAATTGCGTTTTTTTCATCAACACACTTATCACAGATGAAGGCAAGGTTTCTTTTTTCGTGGACTGAGCGCGCATCATAATCGGCTAATCCAGTGCATTTTTCATGAAAAACTTTGCCACAAATGCCACTACACACAATGTTTTTTTCTCCTTTAAATCGTTTTTTGCATTTTTTACATTCAGTTTCCATTTTTTTTTTTTACTTTAAACTTTATTTCACCTCTAATTAAAATTCAAATGATTGTAAAATATGGCGGACCAAATTAAAACACGTCTGTACTGCTCGAGAGCTTTCACTGTATTCTGTTTTCTGCGATCGATTTTACTTTCGGCCAAAATAAGTGTCCTCTTCCAAACACTCCAAAATTGCCATGGTAATTTGGCACTACAATTGAATAATAAACAACAGATTTGACAGATGTCACCAAAACAACATGGCTGCTATGACATTTTAGTTCTGTTCAACCAGCTGCACTGGACTACTCGGGGCAGAAAAGTGTAGCTTTTTTGTGTTCGTTGAGAAAATTTCTGCACTGACTTACGCTGATTATTAGCGTTCATTGAGCTGAACTAGTGTACACTAGTTCAGAATATTTTACACTACCTTTTGAGCTAGTGCAGGTTGGTTAAAACTGTCAAAATCAGTTGATGGTCGTTATTCGATTATATTTTGTTAACGAATAAAGTTGAATTTTTTCCGCGCTTTGTATTTTTGATTAAAGTTTTTAAATAATGCATATATTAGAGCCAACTTCGAGTGAAGGGCAATCTCTGGTGATTCAGTGTTCTCCAATTAATCCAATAATATCTTAAATCTATGTATGTATATTTGCACGAAGAATTCCGAACGCAAGTGTTTGAAAGTTCGATGAAAAAAGGTGAAGAGGAGGAAGAGATTTTGTGCCTAAAAAGCCAACAACGTCGTCGCAGGCACTGGGAAGGAATTTCTTGCCTTTGCCATCGACTTCAGCGCAGGCATAAAGCATTTTACTTGCGCCGAATTAAATTTGTTTTCTTTTTTTTAACATCTGACGTATGACGTTTTCATGAAACTGCACTGCACTACACTAGTCTACACTGGCCTTTTCCTGGTTGAACACAACTTTTAACTTGCCTTGGTGATTTGGCTTCAGTTTCTGAAAAATAAAAAAAGTGGAAAATTAACAACAGATAAAACAACATGGCCGTCATGAACTGTAAAAATCTACTATTTAGTATGAAATTTAGCAAATTGTTTTTTTTTTAAGATTACCAAAGGCCTTAATTTCATTTTTTATATTTTTAAACAGCACTTACATAACTTCTAACAAATAAATTTAAATATCAGTTAATTATAGGAATTACCTTTATCATTCAAATTCTGGTATGACGCATGGTAGAAATTTGTTTAAAAAAAAGATTGATGATAAACCGATTTCAGAATTAGTGTCTAATCCTATTTATAAATTTTATTTCATTCCAAGGGAAACTTTATCATTCACTAAAAACGGAAGAGTTGCTGATACAATGACAACAAGTTCTTATCAAAATATATTTGCCAATAAGCAATGAGTAGAAATGCTTTGTAATTAGTTGCAATAAAATTTCCACTTTATTAAGTAAATACTTGATTCATGATTTCAAAGAATTGAATCATTTATTTACTATTATCATTTGTTTTTTTTGTTGTTGTTGTTGTTGTTGTGTGTTAAGGTTTTTGTTAGATTTTGTATTTATTTATGAATTTTGTTAAAGCTTAGACTATGCCTTTGAACTTTGAAATAATCATATTCTAAAATTAAATCGAATGTAAAATATAAAATAGGTTAAAGCCGAGCAATAACTGTAGTTTCTGAATCTCTTCCAAACTCGTATGATTTGACACGATGACGACGGAAAATGCAAGATACTCCCTAAAATTTGGCAAAGACTTCAATGATAGCTTTGCAGTGACAAAAGGTTTAAGACCATGTCATGTCCTGAAAGGTTAGGTTAGGTTATGGAGTGCCTCCCTAAACCATTCTGATTTCTGAATGGAGCTAAGGATGATTTTTAGTGACAAAAAAGTGACGTTGCCCAGTTTGTCGAAAAATTATTCTCCGTGTGCATATTTTTTTAGTTCTGATTAGGCTGGGGCATTAACAAAGGGTTAGATTAATCCTCTTCCACCACTTCGCCCTGACACAAACTGAAAAAGCCAGATGTGCTGATGTCCAGTCTGCTCATGTGGTTCCCGTTGAGCTGTGACCAGTTAAGTACTATTCACATGAGAGCGACCAACGACCAACGAATAAAAAAACAAATGGGATTTAAAACATATCTTAGCCTAAATTCTCCACAGAAACTTTACAAAAGGGTAGCAATCTAGTTTAATTTAATGTTAATTTATTAAAATTTGTGTTGTAATTCCTAAAATGAGAGAAATTTGGGAAAATAGATTGGTCGTAGCGATCATATTCCAATTCGCGACGACCAATTTATTTTCTCAAATTTCTCTCATTTTAGGAATTACAACACAAATTTTAATAAATTAACATTAAATTAAACTAGATTGCTACCCTTTTGTAAAGTTTCTGTGGAGAATTTAGGCTAAGATATGTTTTAAATCCCATTTGTTTTTTTATTCGTTGGTCGTTGGTCGCTCTCATGTGAATAGTCCCTTAGGATTCCAGAGAGACAATTGAGATCTGCTAAGCTTCAGTTCTTTGTTTTTTCCTTGATATATCCGGACAAAGATGCCTTGAAATCCGACAGGTGTCATTTGTTAACTATCTATCATTTGCGGTCTTTAGGAAACTTTAGTGAATTCTATAGTTTTCCTGCTCCAGTGGCAGGGTACAATTTGGCTCGGTTCAAGTGATGAACCGTTTTTGGCCAATTCAGCCATTTCATTTCCATAAATGTCATGGTGTAGTTCCACTTGGCATAATGGTTAGTGCGTTGGACTGTCATGCTGAAGATCTTAGGTTCGATTCTCAGCCGCTGCAAAAAAGTTTTTCAAGGGTGTTCTGCCTCTTGCGAGGAATTGACAAATTCTCTAAGAGTATCTCTTGTCATGAAAATTGCTGCTCATTAGTCATTAAGAATCAGCAGAAATTGTAAGACCCATCTCCATTCCCGATAACATGCACACAGGAATGGTTGAGAGTTGTAAGTCACTAGGTCCTGGTTCTCTTCGAGCTGTTGCACCACTTAATTTATAAATGTCACGGTGTCACGGGACCCATCGAAGGGTGATTGAATGTGTTTCGCCGAGCAACCAGTTTTGACTTCGTGCGAAATGGTCCTGATTGCCGCCTGGCTATCTATGAAGGTATCAATGTTCTTATTCGACAGTTCATATGTGGAAAGATATTTTAAGGCCTCGCAAACTGCAAGCTTTAATGATATAAAAAAGTGTTAACGTATTAATATATAGATTATAAGTCTAAGAAGATGCCTGACTCTCTATCCCAGCTTCCCTTTGAGACCGTCTGTAAAGACCGATTTTGCATTTAGGACCAGGTTTTCCATCCAAATCTCTATTGGAATATTTGTTAGTGCGACTGAATACTGATACTTTAACATGGTTGTTCAAGGAATAAGGCAGAACTCACTGCACAATCTTGGGCAGGTTAATCCAATAATCGTATACGTAGACAATATTGACACATGATCGGAATAACAGAGTAATGTCCTAGGACTTTCTATTAGTTTAAAGACGGAAATGCGGACGATGAGTTTTTAGTGTTCAAAGATAACAAGATGAATAAATTTGTTGGGGACCTAAACCAAATGAGTGCACGAAGCTGGAGAAAGCTAAGTTTGGGAACGGTCTAGCTTAAGAAGCTTGTTGGTTGATACCCAGGTCTACATAAGGCTGTGAGAATAATAATTTGCATGGTCGGGACAAAACACCCATTTGTGTTCGACTAAAGGCTATTTTGAGCCAATAATTCAACAATCAATACATTTTTTGTTTTATTGAACATACTATTTACAATTTGGCTTACAACTAATATGATACTACATATGTATGAAAATTTACATTTGTTGGCTCATAGGGGCCCTAACTATATACAGTGACTTAGTTTAATTATTTTTATATAAAATTTACATGACGAAAAAAATGAAATTTAAAAGGTCGGTTGACTGACTCAGGGTGTTCATTCCCAGTTGTCAGTGGTGATTTTTGTGGGTTGTGGGCAAGGATGCCGTTTTAGCCGCGGTGGTAGGCTGACCCAATGTCAGCATAGAACGAGACTACTTCCTCGTTGTCCATGATTATGTTGTCATCGAGAGTTTCCATCACACTGAAGTACCTCGGTTCGGGATGTTGTTTTGTGGTCATCCTTCTCATAAGCTGATGCGGGTGGCCGATGATGTTCTCCATTAGTTTCTTCGTTGAATGAACTAGATATTTGTCCAATGGGATTAAATTCGCTTCTGTTTAGAGATGCTCGTTCCTGTAGTTTTTCTGTCGTTGACGGTCGAAGTAGAGTCCAGTGCAGATCCTCAGTATCTTCCTTTCGAAAAGTTGAAGTTCCTTCATAGCTGTCTTCGAGATAGAAAACCAGACTAGGAAGAAATAGCTAATCACTGGTCGCAGGAGCTGCTTGTAGATTAATATCTTTGTCGGCTGGCTAAGACCTGATCTTCTTTTCAGCAATGGGTGCAAACGGCTGAAGGCCCAGCTGGCCTTTTTCAGAACATTTCTTGAGTGCAGTTTAAACCTTAGCAACTCGTTGAAGTGCACTCCTAGGTACTTGCATTTGGCTTTGCCAGCCACTATGGAGGATCCGTCAGGGAGTCTCAGGACCAGATTTCTGCAAATTGTTGCGGTGCGAATGCCTCTACCAGTTGAAGGTCTCCTGAAGCAGACAAGTTCCGTTTTGGAAGTGTTGATTCGGATGCCCCATTTCTGGTAGAATTGGAAGAGTCTATTAATGTGGGTTTCTACTTTTTGGACAGCGATTAGTGGTGACATTGATGTGGCGTAAGTGAGTGAGTCATCAGCATACAGAAGGTTCTCGCATTCAATTTGAGAAGGTTGGTCTGAAGTCATCAAGTTGTAGAGGAAGGGGCCTAGTTTTGAGCCTTGGTCGATTTCAGCTCTGATGGTCTTCATGTTTGACTTGCAGTTATTTCCTGAAAAAAAAGAGAATTTTTATTGATGGCGGAGGCACTTGCATAAGATGAAGTTTGTGGATTAGGCCGTCTATCCACACGCTATCGAATGCTTTATCGACATCCAGAAAGCATCCGACGGTGACATGGTGACCGTTGAGGACTGTGTTTTGAAATCGTGTTGGAATTTTAGCAGTGTATGCACGGTTGAGTGTTTTTCTTGAAAGCCGAATTGCATTTCGGGGATGGCGGAATTTTCACTGCAGAATTTCTTCAGTCTTCGGAGGATTACTTCTTCCAGTAATTTGCTGATTTTGTTGAGAAGTGATATCGGCCTGTAGTTGGAAACTAGGTTGGAAGCACCTTTCTTCGGAATTGACGCAATCTTCGCTGTTTTCCGCTTCTGGGGGAAGGAACAGTTGTTGATGCAGTTGTTTAAAATGATTGTGAGGAAAATCATTTCTGTATGTTGGCGCCTTTTCAGCATATATGTATGTAGTAAAAAACACCATCTGGTCCAGCAGACTTTTTTGGCTTAGAATTGCCGATGATTTCTACAAACTCCTCTAGATTGCAAATGTGGACTATCGGTGGGATCATTTGCTGGATTGATGATATTAAAATTTATTTGATCCGGATTCGGTTGCAGTGTTTGTTCAACTGTTGCCTCAACTTCTTGTAAGAAAGTTGAGTCAGTAGGTGGGTTCGATGTGAAGTTTCTTACGAAGTAGTCGGCGAAGGCTTCCACCGCCAATAATTCAACAAATCCAATCGAATAGTGCTTAGTCTTCTACTTGGTTGATATATTTCAGTAGTATATAGAACTTGTAGTTTGTTCCAAGTGCTCCTAAATGAGACAATCAACCCAAAGGTCAAAGGGCTTTTGTCTATGTTTTTACTTAAAAAAATACACTTTCTGGTAAAAAAATTCTTTTGTTTTTAATAAAAGTTCTTTAAAATATGTTAAATACAAAATCTGATTCTGCAAGAAGTTAAAATTTCTTAATTTATTTTGTTTGTGTTTCGGAATTCTACCTACAAAAATTCAAGTAATATGATTAATTTTTATTTATTTGATCAAATTATACCGCTTATGAATCTTCTGAATCAGGTATCAAAAGAATAGAAAAGCAAAACAAACGTAAAACAAAAGTAAAAAAAAATACTCATTTTAGCACAACACAATCGTCAGTATTACGTAATAAACTTGCCGGTTTATTTGTGTCATCAACTTTTTTTTTATTGTAAACCGGGAGGGTTAAAATGCAAATATATATGTGTAGGTAGTGAGTCATAGAAACTTGTTCGCATTTATAAATTACATTTACATACTGTCTGGCCGTGTTGTTATTTTAAGTAGAGTTACTTATTGTTGGGGGTTTGTTTTCCTTTGACTACATTCGAATAATAATTTTTGTTTCATTGAATTTGCTCTTTTTTTTGTTTTTTTTTCTTTAATTTAGTTATTATTTTTAGTAATTTATGTAAAATTGTTGATTCATTGTATTTAAAAAAAATATGATACTTTTACCGCTTTGATGGATGTAGAAATGCGAACCCTTGGGGTAAAACAAACTAATCCTACATTAAGGGACATAAGTTCCTAAAACATTACAGTGCTTAAGGGACATGTATTTCACTTTAATGAGATATAAATTCCAAATCTGTTTCGAGACTCCCATCGGGATGCATACGAAAAAAAAAATGTTTTCGGTGAGAAAACACAAGCCTAATGAAACATTTTTTCGACCAATTTTATATCCATCTAGTTCATCGGCACGAATAGATGAGACTTACAATTTTCTGACTAATCTCAACGAAGATTAACATGTCGCTCTTGGAGGATATGTGACATCCACAGAAGAAGCAGTATTGTTTAAAAATGTATGTTAAACCTCAAGCATGATAATTAGTTATAAAACAATAATAACGTTCTGCCTTCGGGATGATCATAAAACACTAAACAAAAAGTTGCAGAAATTTATTCCGAGATAATCTGTTTTCTTAGTTATTCCTAGTTATTCCGTTAAAGTTCAAAGATCGAGAAGAGCACCCACATCAAATAATTCTTGTCTTTGGAGTGCCGCAGGGGCATGACTCCACCGGTGGTTAAATCTAAGACAACCATAATTTATAAGCTAATGAGTAATGACGAACTACGGAATGTGAGTATATATAAAATCACTAAACCATATACATATCTCCATTCAAGAGACAATGAATAAAAACGATAAATACGAAATTATACATGTCGATTACAGAATTCGCAGAATTTTACTCCCGGCGAGTTGTCTCGATCCGTTGACCTTTCGCATCCGCCGTAAAACTGAGTTTTTGAAATTCGCCGGATGAGCTACATTGTCGATTCCTAAAATTACCTTATTATTTATCAACTTTCGTATCGACACTGTCAGTTACAGACATTAGTCAACCGGCTGAATTCTGAATTCTATACGGACTTAGCTAAGTCCAAATAATTTTCGAGACTTATGGCCAATTTCACGAAGGACTTTTAAACATTTAACAGGCTTCTAAACCTTAAAATGAGATGTTTTGGTTTCACCAAGCGCTTTTAAATTAAACAAGCTTTTAAACACCCTTATAAACTAAATGCCCATTTTTGGCTCATTAAATTTTAAAAGTGTCATTGAAATGTCATCAGATGTAGATCACATTCACAACAATTGAATATATGTAGGTAGCAGCTGAAATTATTGTTTTGCAACATTTAAGTTTTTAATTTTTGAAAATACAAAGTGAATAGGTTTATAAATATTTAAAATATGTTTTTTATTTCGAATAAAATATTGAAAATTCTTCATCCAATGATAAAGTGCCACACATAAGTTATACGCCGAGCAAGAGTATTCCGGGTTCACAGGAATAGGAATCCATTCTCCGACTGACTTCGAAATAGGTTACGACTTTCCAAAGCATTTTTGAATCGTGAATCTGTTTGTTGAATTTCTTTAATCGTCGTTTGGAACCGAAACAAATGCATCAGTGCAAAAAAAATAAATTAAGTGCTTATTACGATTTTATCCCAAAGGATCTTTCCGAATATTTTTTTTGCATTTCTTGGCATTTGTTTCAACACATAACGCTTTCTCATTTGTTCTCATACATTGCGCTTGTTAGAAAGAAAGAACCAAATTCTTTTTTCCAGGGATGTAAAGAGAACTCAATTTTAACAAAAATTTCCCTAAAAATTCCCTTTTATAGATTGGTGAAACTAAAAATATTTAAGAGTCTGATAAAATTTAAAAGGATTTTTGATAAAAGTTTGTTTATGAAATTGGCCATTAATTTAATTCCTGATAAAAACGGTAATGCCAAAATAATATTATTTATTATGTTATCGATAATTTGTTCAGAGAAGTCAAAAATGACGTTTTTGGATGCTGCTGATGATGAACTGCCGTAGCGTGCACAGTGCTTCCAACTTTTTGGAAAGAAGTTCCTAAGGCTAGGCGCGCACATTCAATTTTTAGTTGCACAACTATTTGGTTGCTTATAGAAAACAGATGAACTATTTGGTTGGATGTCCGCGCAGGTGCATATAATTATATGTTCCCATCTATCTTTGAAATTACTTCGTATGAAGGGCCTAGCAGCTCGATATGTTGTCAATGTTTAAATCAAAACTCAGATTACATCCTTCTGCGAGACATGTCCACTCCCTAAAATCAAAATACAAATAAAGTCAGTCAGTCAGTGGTGGTTAATTCACAATAGAACATTAGTCATTCGAATGCGTTCAAAAAACCAATCGAAAATTATCGATTCGATTGTTAAATTTACAACACTTCAATATTTTCAAATTTACAATATCTTTATAACCAAAACAACCCTTCATTTGAAAGTGTTAAAAATTCTTTTATCTAAATTAAATGACTCATAAAACTTAATTGAAGTCTCCAGTGAAATTAAAGTACATTGAATGATTTCAATTAACATAATATTTTCAACCATGCTCTTTAATTAATACATTCGAAAGGAGTCATTTGACAATCCGGGTATGATTTATTTTGTTTCAACTTTATTGAAAAAAGGTAGTTTAGTGGTGATAAATGTTTAATGGATGATGTGAATCATACCACGTTTTCACCAAAAGATAATCCGATATTAAAGATAAGAGATTTATGTGGTGTTTCCATCGCACTAAAAGATTTAAAAGAAAATTAACTTTGACAGCACCTAACAAAATTCTAATGGTGTTTCAATTTTTCTTATGAAGTGGAAGCGAGAGAAAGAAAGTTTCATTTGTGCCAAACGATGAAAAATCATCGAGATTATATAGCACGATATGGATATTAGGTCAGTTCAAACTATAGAACAAGTGATCGTGAAAACTTAATAAGATTATTTTCTAATCTACTAGAATTACGAAATAAAATTGTTTGGTAATTCTTTGAGATTTAAAGAAGATTATTGTAAATCCATAAAAAACTTAAATCCAGGAAAACGTTGTATTAAAGTATAGAATTCAACAGCCGCGTTTTATTTTCTATTGGATTTCGTACGTTCTCTTTTATTTTTTTTTTTTGGCAGAACGTAATTTGAGACGACTTTCATTGGGACTTCCACTTAAAAATATAATTGTGAACTATAAAGTGAAATGTTAAATTGGTACCTATTCTTCTGATATATTTTTAATTCGCATTTCGCAAAGTGAAGATGAAGAAGAACTTAATGCTAAAAAAAATCATACATCGACCTCTATCCGTGCATTTTAAGTGAAGTTTTTTACTTTTTAGTATATTTTTGACTTTGTATATTAATGTAACTTGTAAGTCTAAAAAAAAAATGATCTGGAAAATATATGTACATATGTACATAACTTTTTTTTGTAGAGTGAAAACTTTTGTTTCAAACTTCATTTTCAAGTTTGTGTGCTGCCATATCTGACGATACAATCGAAGACATTCGATTGAACTAAAATAGGTCCTGCCGATGTTCGATTATATCGATTAAACTCTATTGTATCAAGTTATTCGCTGGCACCCCGGTGTTTCAGAACGGACCAAGACGGTCACCGGTATGTTGAATGGTACTTGGTTTGGGACATCGGTGTTTCACGCAGGGAGTTGATGATCTAGTCATCGGCCAAGCTTCACCCCCCTTACTTGGTTCATGACCTGATATAATGGATAGTACCAAAACAGCATTTCCGTATTTAAAGTTCTTTACTGGTAAATCATTAGATCCTCCAGCCTTCTTATTCTTTCTTAAATTTGAAATTTCTTATAGTTAAGGCTATCTTTTCTATACTGCCAGCTGGATCTGGTTTTGCATTGATTGGAATTGGGTTATCTACTTGCTCTATTACTCGGTCTACACGATGGTCATTTACCTGCTTTTACAAATGCTGTTTGAATAAATCTACTATTTTCTATGTTATCTTGAAGATAATATCTTCGCTGTTTTGAATGGGCTGCCTTCTGTATTAATATCAGCAGCAAGTTGCTTGGTTTCTTCATAAAACCACTGGGTATTGTTTCAATCGCTAAACGCGCTCTTCTTTCTGTGCATGATCTTACTCTCTCTTTTGCTTGTTCTTCATATTATATTTTGATGTGCAATTTCTTTCACTTTTTCTTTGTTGAACGCATTCATCATCGTACCAAATGATATTTCTTTGAGGTCGGGTGGTTGGTAGGGTGCTGTAGTTACAATTACTTCTTGATCATTTCGTGATACTGCGTCTGTGATCGCTCAGGTACTCTCCGTAGACTCTTAACAACTACAGCTATGCTTAGGCGTCTTCTATGCCATTCACAATTTCTTTTCGGTAGGGGAGTTTTGTCCAGGAAGATAAACTATATCTTGATAAGCTTTTCAGATTAATCTGGAAAAGCGTGCGTGCATTGTCTTAAAAAAATAGTTTTTGGTCATAAGGTCCATCGGTCTCTTCTGTAAATCTTGCTAGACCTGAAACGCCGCAGACGGCTTGTGTAAGTACAGTACATTCGAATTTTTGTTTCAGCTTTTTTTTTTTATAATTTCCCGCGCACTAAAGGGATTGTGACTGTCCTTAAAATGTTTAAGCACAATGCGAGCGTTTAGGAAAGTTGAAGGGATTAAAAGGAGATACCGATACACATTAGTTTTGAATGTATGAAGATCATAATGGGAGGAAAATATTGGGACGGCTAAATCATTTCCAGTGCGGTTAAGGAAATAATCTCTGAATTTAACAGTATGTACGTCCGAAGTTGGACAATAGAGTAAACTGGCGGGCATTCCCTGAAGTTTGAGTATTACGGTTAAATTGTTTAATTTTCAGCTTATCTTCATTAAAATTCATGCCATTACAATAAAACTGATTTTCAGGTTTTTTGGCGAAGTATTCACAATACGGAAATTATACGGTTTTGAATTTTGTTTGAGAAACTTGCCTCACTTTTGGGTTGTATTTTCTAACCCAGTATCTTCCAAAAGTCTTCCCGATGAACACCATAAAAAGAAAAAAAAATATTTTTTTATTTTTCTACTCGTAGGTTGTGTTTTTTTTTTTTTTGAACTAGTTATGGTGTGGTTTTTTTATTGGATTCTGTGGTCAATTCAACAGTAAATATAAATGTCAATTGAACTTATACAGATTTTCAATTGATTTGGTGTAGAAATAAAATTCAATGAATCATCAAATCTCTGTAAATAATTTATCAAATGAGTCCATAAAATTCCTTCTATCTTGACAGCAAAATTTAGAAATTTCATCTTTGTTATTCTTTGAATAAGGAAATCCAAGATTTCTTAAACGAAAGACCTAATGTCTAGTGGTTTGTTTACAAATTTGAATACATTTTGTACATATGTATGTATGTATGTACATATTTTGCTCTAACATGTGTGTGTGTTTTCTATTAAAATTAATTAAGCATTTATAAACAAACATTTTGTTGACTACAAACATTCGAATGTTTATATGAATACGTATAATACTTATAGATATACAAAATTTTGAGTGTTTTTGCCGGCCGGCACTTTTCACCGGAAAGACGGGTCATTTAAAAATAAAATTAAAAATGATTTCTCTTATTTCGGTCTTCTTGTTAAGAAAGAAAAAAAAAATACATAAATAAATTATTGAAGGCATTAACATTTCTGCATACACTGCGAGTCACTTGGTTGGTCTTTTTTTCTTTTTTTAATCAAAGGGCACGGTAGTGCTCAGCCAAGTTCTGGCACTACACCCTTTTTACAGGAACAAACTCAGGCCCCTCCCTATATTCAGTACCAATGAAGTCAGAAACTTAAAATTCCTAATATTTGCTAAGCTAGTCAGGCACAGGCGCCTCACCAAATTTCAATTTTCTAGCGTAAGCGGGTCCTGAGATATAAGGCCTCAAAAATCACAAAAACCGTAACTGACTGACTGACTCACTGACTGACAGATCATCAAAATTATGGAGCACTTCCCGACATCGTAGAATCGCGTGGAATCCGCCCACTTTCTCCAAATTGGTGTTGGTTGAATGGAGCACTTCCAAGTGCTGTAAAACGATGAAATTTGGTAAAGTGGTAGGAATTAATTTATTTTATTATTTAATTAATTTTTATTATGTATTATTAATTAATTTTATTAATAAAATTAATTTTAATTAATTTTATTAATTATGAATTATGAATTAATTTTATTATTTAATGATTACTGACTAAAATTTGACGGGATTACTTGGCAAGTTTTTATGCCCAAATTCGAAAGGTTTTAAAAACTTGACAAGTGAACCCATCAAATTTTAGTCAGTAATCATTAAATAATAAAATTTCTCTATTACATTGTAGCTGTTTCAATATTATTCTACTTTAAATATTCAGTATTTAACCTTCATGAAGTAAGAACGGCGTACTTTTAGATCTCAGTACTTTTCACGGCTGACTTGTTACACAAAGGTTTTTGTATAGAAGAACTGGCTCTTTTTTTAACATTTATGTTTTTGGTCTGATCTACATTACTTTGATATATTTAATTTAGTTCAATAAAAAATATTAGCTACCGCAGAATTCTGTCGGATATTGGAATTTTGTGGCAATAAAAGTAACTAATCTGAGGTGGAATCGGCTAAGGTGAGGTGATTGTCACATTTATGAAAATCAAAAGTGATCAAATCTATTTTCCCGTCAGTGTAAGGTGATCATCGAAAATTATTGAAAATGTGGCAGCATTTTGAGAGACAAGTGTTAACATTTACTTTATTTTATTTTATTTTGTCTGAAAACTGTCGTGTTTTGTATTGAATTAAATTTGTAAACACTTACTTTTTGTTATTGAAGTAAAACTTCTCAACGCAATTTCTGTGTCGGGGATGTAACACAGGAAAACAATAGAAGTACCATGGCGGACGGTGACTTCACACTACATTATCATAAAAAAAATTGTAAAAATTAATCACACACAAACTAAAATCGACTGGTCGTTTTTCACGCGTTATTAAATTCAAACTTTTTCAAGATAGAAACATACAAAATTTAAGTCAAATTAGTACCTGCGATGTAAAAACTTTAAACTTACTTTTTCCTAAGATTTTTCAAGTATTGAGGTTTAAATCATTGAACACATAATGTCATCATTTTAGTATCGTACTGACTTCACTTTGACATATCAAACTGTCAAAAAGGTTTGTTTGTTTAGTTTTTTTTTTTCGCTGGAATTGTCATTATTTTAGGTAAGTTCTGAGGCAGTTTAGACAAAAATAGCATTAACACGATACTAGTTAAAAAAGTGTTAAAAATTAAGTAAAAGCTATTCAACCAGTTAAAAATTAGCAAATAGTTAAGTATGTTACATAGTGTCATGCTAATACCAGAGGACTAAACAATTTTGTTTTGCTTTAAAATACGAGTAAGTATTTAGTTTTATAATAATTCAATTGTTTATTGAGACCCTTATAATGTTAAACATACGAGTAGCACAAGCGATGGGAAAATAAGGTAGAGCAACCCATTGAACATTGGTTTTGAATGTTTGCAAATTGATATGACAAAGAATAACTGTGACTGATAATTATTCCATAATCGTGTTGTGCGACTAAAAGAATGAATCTCTGCATCTGACAGTACGCCCAAAAATCGAGGATAAACTGATGAGCATTCCTAGTGAAACGAGTATCATGGTTGAACTAATAGAATGCAACTGGCTACTTGTGAAAGAAGGGAAGACTTAAAATAGTTTTGCTCAAGAGATGGGAATGATTCCATTATAGTTCTGCTTCCATTATAGTTCTGTTTCCTATCAGTTTTAAGGATCTGTTCTGGATTCTATCCAATAAATGAAGAGAACTTTGCACTGCACCTGCCCAAAGATGTGAGTTTTACTCCAGTTTTAAATCTAGAAACCCAGTCCTAAAATGTACCCAGTTTATAGGGGTTGAAAATTTTTCTTACACCGATATAGAAATCCTAAGAATTAAGCAAAATTTTTGGTGGTCTCGAGAATGTGGTCATTCCTTTGAAACTCATCGTTGACACATATACCGATCTCTTTGATCCAAGCGCTATTCAAGGACAATGGCACGGGGTGCATTTAGGACAAACGACAATTCAACACGGTTTTTTTCCCATTTAACAATGCTGTAAAAATCGGAGTTAAATGAGCTAATCAGACGAAACCTTATAGCAATTGATCTCCCGAAGGACATAGACGTGAGTGAATTGGAGAACGTATATGAAAAGCTGAGGGTAGAGTAGTCGGCAAAACAATGTTAAGATTAGAAATTTCAGACAAGAGATAATTTTTAAAAATAGGGAAGAAAACCGGAGACAAAATGGAGCCCTGGGGAACACCAGCATTTATTTTCTGAAGATCAGACTTGAAACCATCCAATATAACATGTATTGAACGATGCAGAAGGTATTAGGGCTTCATTGATACAATTCGCACAAATTCTAGATATGAGAGCTTGATGTCCAACTGAATAAAATGCCTTAGAAATATCAATTTTACTTTCTCCACTTTTCGGTGACATGCCATTAGTGGAACGATTGTTTCGAAAGCCCTACTGCCGGTCATTAAGAAACTTTGGATCTTCGAGATTTTTCTACGAAGTTACGTAAGTGCAACTAGTCGATAGGAGGAACAAGCTGGACAAATACTGTTTTCCATGTTCCAAGGAACACTCCACATTAGGAGTATAAGCGATGTATAAGCTTTATCAATGGTTCAGTGTCAGTGGATTGTCAACATCTCGAAGGGCTCTTGCAACTGAGGTCGGAAATATACTTCTCCAATTGAATGATTTGCGTCCTCAAGTACAAGAGGGACAATGTTGCTGTCCGGCATCGTAGAGCTAGCAGTAAAATGAGCTGCCAGTACATTTGCCTTATCTGAAGAGCTAGTTGCCAGGTTTTCGTTGTAGATGAGCGTTGGAACCGAATATGATGATTCATTTTTTACGTTCTTGAAATGTTTCATGTTTATTCTGGTCCTATTTTTCTTCGATTATATTTTGTTTTAAAATTTCTTTTGAACGATATTTAATTCTTATATATTTAATGAAAATATTCTAAGTGATATAAAACGTACAATCTTGATAAATACTCGTAGCAGAAAATAAAATACAATTTTTCAAAATTTTAAATTAAATGTAAATTTTAAAACTTCATAAGTTGCACGCTATGTCAGACTTAACGATCTTAAGGTAACATTTTACTTCTTATTTTTTTTTTTAATACTATAACAGTAAAACCCGTTTAAGAGAAAAACCCGGATAACTGAAACATATTTTCAGTTAATTTTTAATATTTTTCATTGAAAAAAACTCTTAAGTGAAAAAAAAAAATGAATCGAACAGAACAAAAATTTGCTAGTTTTCGTTTTTCAATAAATTATTTTTGTGTTATTTAATCGTTGTTTTATTTAACTTCTTTCAAGGCAAGTCCAAAAGATAAAAACAATATTGTTTCTAGCATTAAATCTCCGCTTAATGGAATTTTTAAATCCGCTTAAGTGAAGTTTTTTTTTTCACTTATCCGAACTCCGCTTAAGTGAAATTATTTTTCACTTAAGCGGGGTTCGTTTAAGTGAAAAACCCGCTTAAGTGAAAGAAAGACTGTGACATTTTGCCGTTTCTCTTAAGCGGGTTTTACTGTACAAGGGGTGATTTTTTTTTACTATTTTCTTTTTGACAACACTGGTTTTGACAGTTCACGCACGTTTCGTGTTTTGTGTCACTGTCAAACATCTTCAGTTTGGTCTAATTTATTGAATTTTAATATCAAAATGCGTGCTATGTTAAGAAAGTTCATCGCTTCTTCCATATTATGGTCAGTTTAATCGACCTACTGAGGCGGCTATTCGGGCTGTTGTGACTAAATTTCGCACCAAAATTATTGGACACCAACACGTTTGCGTAGATTGCGAACTGAGTTTACGTTGCCTTCTTGGGCTTAGCTTAGTTTCCTTCACGGAATCCGTTGCGAAAGCGCCTACGCACAAACTTGAGGAAACGCATACGACCAGTTCCAGTGATCTTCCTCCTCTTAGCCTTGACCGACCAGTTGTATGAACGCAACTTGGCGGCTGGGTATCCACATTGGGAGCATTTTGACTTTTGGATATGGTACGAGCTGCGTCCGCACCGACGGCACAAGGTGTGCGTCTTGTTGTGGCGTTTACCAAAACTTGATGTACCTTTCGTCATCTTGGATGGCGAACGACAGCTCAAGGTGTACCCGAAAAAAGTTAGTGCTATATCCTTTCTCAGTTAATCTGATCAACGGATCCCTGATACTGACTATACAAATCTTGGGCGAGTGATCTTTGCTATGATATTTGGTTTCAGCAATCTTTGGATAATTGATGCTAAAAGATTAAGATTAAAAAATATTACTTAAGTCTATCGTTCCTAGTTCGTTGTAAGGCGAAGAAAAACTAATAAAGAGTGCACATGCACACTCCTAGTTGTTGATTTCTACTTCGATCAATTGCTAGGTGTGTGTATTCTAGGGTTGACAGGCCCTGAGTTTTGCGGAACTTATCTGGAAGTGACCTCACGGTTGCGAAAGCTTTACCAGAAGCTATATTTTGGCACCATGGGAGAGGTAGAGATGGGTTGCGTAGTGCAACCTCTCTATCTCAGACTATCTATGAAGTAGGCCTCCTAGTGGGAGTATCATTGTGGCTGTGGTTACTCCAAATGCGGAGGAATAATGGTTTCCAAGTTTACCGGGCTTACCTGGTTTACTTGGATTCAAGAGGTGCTTGATAGGCCTCGCACTAAAGCAAAGTGTGTGTTCATGCCGCAACATGTCACAGAATTGCTACTAATATGGCTTCGGCTGTATCAGAGCTCATGCGGTCAGCGCCTAATCTGACTCCGATGTGGGTAGACCCACCGTGGAATTAAGTCTTAATTGACAGGTGTCCACGTTAAACACAATACGGTTCTGAGGAAAATATCGTAGCTGTACTGGCCATGTTAGTGCGATGACCGTGAATTATGGATTCGGCGCCGTTCGCAGCAATTAGAACTCCAATTACTCCAGTTACTCCACTACGTGGAAAATTTTTCGGAAGGATTTAGGTGTGAAGCCTTTCAAAATACAGCTGGTGCAAGAATTGTAGCCGAACGACCTACCACAACGCCGAATTTTTGGTAAATGGGCTCTTGAAAAGTTGGTCCAAGATCCACTTTTTTATCGAAAAATTGTTTTCAGCGACGAAGCTCATTTCTGGTTGAATGGATACGTGAACAAGCGCGGATGGACCATTTGAGGCGCATCCGTGGCCAACATTTGCATAAAATAATCTTCAAACATTAAATTACATCGACCGTACTATCGATTCAAGTAAAGATTTCATGCATTTTTCTGAATTTCATGTATTGTTTTTACTTGCGACTTATAGGTACTATAAGGCAAGTTATACATTCGGAAAAAAAATCGAACTCAAGATTTTGATCATCGTTGACATTACGATGATAGCGAAGACCAAAAAAGTGGGTCGTCTGTCTGTTCGACTACAGCTAAACGGCTCGGCCGATTTTCTTTAAACTTGGTAGATATGGGTTTTATTTTTTACCCCCCGGATGTTTTTTGATTTGATTTTTTAAGACCAAAAATAACGGTACCTGCCATACGATTTTTTTTTCGAAATTTTATAAATTTTTTTTTTTCAAAAACTGTCCCATAGATTTAAAAAAAAAATCATAAAAATTTTAATGAATGAAAAAAAAAATTCCAAAAAATTATTATTTTTGGTAACCCCTTGAAACCATTTTTTTGTTTTTGATTTTCTCAAAAACGGTACGACGGATTTTGATTATTTTTAATTTAAGGCAGTTTCAATATTATTGTGTTTTCAAATTTTCAAACATTTTTTTTTTTGATTTAAAAAAAAAAAATTAATTTTTTTTTTTTGAAAACTCAATATTTCAAAAACGCCATGCTCGATTTTTTTAAAACTTGATAAATAAAAGTTTTTTAAGATAATCTACAAGATATGAGAAAAAAAAATTATTTTACCTAAACATAATGGTACCCTCCATACAAATGCTAAAAAATTCTTTTCGAAAATCGTATTCTTCTCGAAAACGGTTCCGAGAATTTTGCTTAAATTTTTAAGATCTACAATTAAATACAAAACATTTTGAAAACAAGACATTGCTGACTGTACCTAACCTACCATAGAACGATTTTTTTAAATTTTGAATTTCTCATTATCGACATTTTAATGAATTTTTTTATAAAGATGCTTCTAAAAACTTTAGGAAACATTGCATTTAAAAACTTAAAAAAAAAATATTTTTTATATTTTTGAAAAAAAATAAAATCATTTGTTTTTAGGAAAATTCGATATCTCAAAAATGGATCAATATTTTTTTTTGGAAATTTAATTTTCATTCGTGCAATAATAGAAACCTAAAGTTGACGTACCAAGTTTTTTCTTTTTTAATATTTTAAAAATTTTATATATACATATTTTATTCTTATTTTATTAAGAAACGACTACAACGACTTATAATTTTTGTTCTTGCATAAGTTCATATTTGCGTACCAATCTGTTTTTGTCTCTTACTACTAAAAGAATTTAAAAAATTCATTTTATCCTTATGAACAGTTTTTTCTAATAACATTCGTTTTCAAAATTCCTAGTGTGTTACATACATAGGAGTAAGTTCGTGCGACCCAGTCGTGCATTTTATTTTTTTTTAATTTCCGATAGCTCTTAAAAAATCACTCATTATTATATTTAACTGCTTAGTATTTAACTTTGTCAAAGGCTTGTATGTTCATGACTCTTTTTTAATTTCGTTTAATCTTAATAATCGTTGACTCCACAAAAAAAAATCTTCAAAAATTTAAGTGCATTTTTTCTTGTATGAAAATAATCATTATATATTTTAGTGCACTCATTTAAAAAATACATTAAAAGGCCACTTTTTTAAATGAAACTAATGAAATCATTATTATCATTACGTTACTTGTGTTTGCTGTGGGTGGCACTTTTTGTTCTAATTAAAGAAAACTAATTAATTTAATTGATTCGCTTTTTTTCATTTCATTACTTTAATTTTGATTGAATGGTTTTATCGATACGGAAATAACGTGTCAAAATGCTGTTATTTTGTGTCTTATCAGATTGTTCTTGCATAAAATGAGTTTGTCTATCTTAAAGTAAAAAAACAAATAATTGCTTTAATATAGCAAGAGGGTAGTAAAAATTTTAATTTTAAAGCTTTTAGTGGAACTCAAACATACATTCATAACATACTCGTACCTATGTACAGTTGCTTTTATAATAATAGCAATGTAATCCTCTGATGGACATATTCCAGTACAAGCTGATACCCCGTTTACAAGGAGAGTTGAATTCGAATTGAATTAAAATTGAATCCAGATTCGATTCCGTGTAGACCTGGATCGGATTGAAATAGGGTTACTCGATCGAATTAAGCTTTGAGAGCTGGATCGAAATGAAAATATGAAAGTAGACTTGGATTGATGAATTGAAGAATCGAGATCGTAGCTGCTTGTTGGTGCATGTGTATATTATAATTAGACAGCCCCTTTGCTGTGCGTTTCATTTGCATTTATTTAAAGCGGATTATATAAGAGAACCATATAAGAAACGAAATTATACAAGACCTGAACTTTCACACATTCACACACGATAAAACAAAACTGTCACTTAGTTTCCATTTGAACTCAATTTCACGATCCAGTGTGTCACAAACCAGATTCAGATTTAATTCTATCCCAATCCACTCATGTGAAGATATGAGCAATTAATTACATCCCCCAATTCTTTTTTGGTACATTTCTTCTTAAGTTTCCAGAAAAACAAATTCTTAAACTGTGTATTGTTTTTTGAGCATTTGAGTATTTAAAGTATAATTATTTCAAGTCTTAGGGTAGGCCATCGAGATCTCATAGTATTAACATACGTATACAGTACGGACCTCTCCCGAAAAAGTGAAAGAACAACTCCAATCCGGCGAATCCCCGGTCGATAAGTCTTCTTCTGAATATCAGAAAGCTTTAGGGGAGAGTGGGGCACATTTGAACAATGCTTGTAAAATTTTACTTTATTACTCTTTTTTAAAAGTAATTTAAAATTTTAACCTGTCAATACCTACCATATCCATAAACGTCATTGACTTTCCTTGAATATCTCAGTTGTCTCTCGGACTTAGAGGTGAAAGGTACTTTTGCTAGTGGAAGTGTTTTGTTTTCGTTTTTTAGTTTTAAGAGTTTAAACAAGAATTACTGCTCGATTTTAAAACAGGAACACATTTTTTTTAAGGACAAATAAAATTTAAAAGTTCTTTAATTCAGTAAAAAAAAATTATATCACTGTTCAAAAGTGCCCCTTCCAAGTTCAAAACTGCCCCATACATGGGGCATGGTACATGTATTGATTTGAGATAAAAATTCAATATAAATATTTCGTTAAATGGACCAAATATTTTTCTAAATTGAACGTCAATACCACTGTTCCATGTGAGTAAAATATCAGGCCAATTGCTTGAATATTTTAGGTTTTATCAGTATGGCAAGCAAAAAGTGTTCAAATGTGCCCCACTCTCCCATACAAAAGTGGGTGGAAGACAACAAGATCATACCGGATACACAGTTCGGTTTTAACGCGGGACATGATGTAATTCATGCCGCGTCTAAACTAGTCTCTAATATCCAATAGAACAAATAAAAAAGGCAGGGAACTGGTGCCTGTCTGGTTGATTTGGAGAAGGCTTTCGATCGACACCGTATTTTTAGAAGGTGTCTCTATCTAAAGTTGATCATACTTGGTATAATTAAACCGCTATTATATATGCTTTATGATAGGCTCAATGGTAGAAAGTATGTTGTCAAAAGTGGCAATGTAACTTCTACCGCAATTTTCGATACCAAAAATAGTCTTCAGAATCAAGCGATCAACTCGTCGATTCTTTTTAGCACATACACCAGCTATCTGATAGGTAATATAACTCAGGCAATTGCATATGCCGACATTTAACTAGCGTACAGAACACCTCCAAAAGTCGAGGTCATCAGAATTCTTTTGCATTGTTACTTCGATGACTGGAAGTTGAAAATCAATTTTCTGAAACCTGAAACTATTCTGTTAAGGACTCCGTGACATTGCGCCTCAAGGCAGAAAGAATTGGCGCAAGTTACTGGTCGTAGGGCCACTTGAAAAGAAACTTGTGAGCAAAGTGTCGTAAAGTACCTGGGCATCTGGTTGGATCAGTATTTTTTATTAAAGTTGTATGAGCGATCTCTCGACCAACAACCTAATGTTGGGAATTACTGCCCTAGCAATGGGTATTATGAGAGCGGCTTCACCATGCTCGATGCATTTCTCTACTTCGACAGTCGAGGGCTAGTTATGGATAGAATAGCGATTCCGATAATCTATTACGTCTGTCGTTGAACTGTGGCAGCTAATCTATAGTCGAGACCTCCTCGCCCCGAAAGGTCAATTTATCAAGAGCTGCACATCATCAGCGTAAAAATGAATCAAACAATGTTGAGCAACTTGTGGCAACTCATTTATGTAAAGTGAGAAGATGATCGGTCCAAGGATAGATCCATGTGGCACTCCACTTAAAACATTGAGAAATGTAGACGAGTGTCTACCATTGATCGCATATATTTTTGAACCTGCTTCAGAATAGTTGAATAGCTTGAAAGCAACTTTGAAAAAAAGGAAAGAATGGCTACCGCCCGGAACTCTGAAGCAAAACCTATTTTTTTTTTTAGTATAGGAATAATCTCGGCCTTCTTTTATTCTAAAAAAAAAATCGGAAGTAGGTTATAATATGCTATTAATAAATCACACAAAAAATCGTTAGTATGGGTGTTATTATTATTAATAATCTTCAATGAATGAATGTCAAAATGTTCTAACCAACGTCGGCGTCGTCTCTGCGTACGAGCCAATTTGCGCCATTGACACTGCCAATACTCGAGGATTGTCGTTAAATTATTCACTCTGTCCTCCGCAGATTGTTTATGGAAAACAGCTCTCAAGTCCTATCTGACTCTGACATAAGCAGGTCGAGTTCCTTCAGAATAGATCTATCTGTCAAATTAATTTGATTTTGTTCTCGAGTTTGTTAGGCTACGTTCACAACAAATATATCGACGTTTTTTTTTCAAAATTATTCTCACGATGTCGGTGTTACACCTCTTTGAAAATAAACCTCCAACTCGTTTGTTATACTGTTTCCCATCAGTCTTAACAAATTCTAAAAAAATCCAAATTGATATTAACAAATATCTTTTTTTTGGACGAGCTCGTGCGTCTTCTGACGAACAAGACACCTGCACTGAAATCGCTTTCATAAAAAGATAGAATTTTGTTAGTTTTGACTTGTATGTCAAAATAATTGTTCGTCAGCATAAACATCCTCTGTAACCATATAACATTTGAAATTTGAATCTAAGTATCGTGGTGGCAGTTGTCAGGTGTTGAAAGGCGGCCGACGGACGTAGAAACAAACTGTTTGACCGAAGCTTAAATCTCCTCATAGGCACTTTTTTTATTGTAATAAAAAAGATCCTCTCCTTTCTATTCATTCATGTTCACTTTTGTTAAACAAAATCTTGCTGAATGATCCGTAATAATATCTTAAAAACTTTAGCAGATAAGCTAGACAAATAAACTTAAAACTTCGAGCCGACCATGGACTGAACTGACTGGACCATGGTTTGAAAAAAAAAAACAAAACAAACATTATATTGCGAAATCAGCTTCGTTATCTCTTCTTACATAGTAAATTCATGTTCGATTTAAATATCAAGTTCGGATCTTGTTCCTAGTTCTTAAGAAAAAAAATACACTGACAAAAAATGTCACAACTGAATGAAATAGATTGCATGAATACATCAAACATCTTATCAATTTCAAGCTCGATCAGTTAATTATTTCTTATTAAGTTCCATTAACCCTGATAACCCCCGCAGCTTGAGTGACTGATTTTCTATTATTTTTTTACTTCCTCTATAGGACGAGTATTGGTTTTGTGTAAAAAAAAATAAAAATAATGTTCATCAAACTATATCCTCAAAATTTTTATTAATACAAGGTGGCCCAAAATTAATCGTCCAATTTTGTTTTTGAATAATTTATTTACTAAATAAAAAAAATGATTTTGAGTGGTGGAAATCTTTATTTAGACCTTTCCACTTTTTTCTGTCCAGTGGCTGCCGACATCAGCCCGTTTTATAGCATTCTCCATGACGCATTCCTGTCGAATATTCTCCTTAAGGGCTGCGATTTTCTTGGCCTTGTGCGCATATACCCGCAACTTCAAGTAGCCCCAAAGTAAGAAGTCTGGGACGGTTCAATCTTGTTGGCCATGCCAAATCGCCAAAACAGGAGATTACGCGACCAGAAAACGCTTTCTTCAGAATATCCATTTTATCTCGTGCTGTGTGTGCGGCTGTACCGTCTTGTTGAAACCATATGTTCACCAAGCCCCGCTCATCCGATTCCGGCAGTAAGAGGTCGTTTATCATGGCCCTGTAGCGTTCGGCAGTAATAGTGACCGTATTGCTGATGGCGTGTTTTAAAAAATACGTCTCGACCACTCCTTCCGCGTGAACACCGCCGCACGACACAGTTGCTTTGTGTGGATGTAATGGTTCTTCGTGCATCACACGCAGATTTTCATTGCTCAAAAACGCAGATATTGCTTATTGAATCGCTTAAGTGGAAACGCGCCTCGTCGCTCATGATGATTTTTGACACAAAATCATCATCTTCGTTGTTGAGATTGAGAATGGCTTGACAGTAATTCACACGCGACGGACGGTCAGCAGGCATTAACTGTTGCACTGTTTGCACTTTGTACTGGAACATGTGTAGGTCTTTTATTAAAATTCGCAGAAGGGCCCGTCTGGTGATGTCCAATTGCGTGGCTCGAAGTCTGGTTGATGTTTCTTCGTTCTCAGCGAAATGCTCGGATGAACGACCAGTGCTGTGACGGCCGCGACCTCCTGTGGTTCTAGTTTGTTCCAGTCGAGTATCTATAAGTGCTGGAATGTTTACCCAGTTGGCGCGACACAATTAGGAAATCGACGTCGAAATTGACGCTGCGCTATCACCACCGAACGATTATATTGGTCAACAAAATTGACGTAATTATTCCACGCTTTTGCGGAGTATGGCATTCCATTGCTTGTTTTTTTGTATACAGCAGCTGTCTAGTTTAAAAATGTCAAATATGATTCACGTAAGACGCCATTTTGGATCTTCCGATAGGTTGATTAATTTTGCGCCACCTTGTAGAAGATAAATTCAAACACTTTCTTACTCTGATGGGTGGATGGATTTTTTAGGCAAGGTAGTGTAAAATACAGTGCAAAGAAAAAAGACGAAAAATAATTGAAAATGAACAAACATTAGGATAAAAGAGATGACCATATAAAACTGCTGTCACTGTGATCAATATAGTTTTATAAACTGTCAAAGTTCGGAAATCCTCATTGGAAAACCCTTTACCAACAAATGGTCGAAATTTACAAGTAATTTTGTTTTACTAACATTTTATGATAGTAAAACATAAATCCTCAAACATTTCATATGCGCGCCTGCATTGTTTGCACTATATTACCGACATTACCAACGAAAATTAGATTCACATATTAGTCACTGTGGTGGGTGTGAATTTAAAGACAAACTTTTAGTTCTGTTTAAAATTTAAGACCGATAGTCCTGTCCCCATTACTAGACAATTTGCCTTAAATTTATTTTTTTTGCTTAAAAATTAAAAGAAAATAAATACAAACACATCTTAATATAAGATATATTGATGAACCTAACCAAATTTAATGCAAGTAAATGCAACAAAGTGATGGGTTTTACTTTCAATATGCAATGCGTGACTGATGGTACAAAAATAACCGATTCGTTTCGTTCGAATGAACTCCAAAGAAAAAACGCCTTACACTTAATTCATATGTAGGTACGAGTATGTTGACTATTGTAGTAATTTAACATATCTTCGCTAACTGACTATTTAATGACAGTGCATTATGTTATTATATCTATAAGCTAGTCGTTTGTTTTTTGAAAATGCAATAGATACAAGGTGTGCATGTTTTGATTTTAGCTTTAAGAAATAAAATATACATTTACAAAATTTTCTTTAATTGACTAAATCCGAATTATGGAAGAAATCTGTACATATAACCACCCGCAACCTCAACCAATAATAGATCATTTAAAAAGATCGTTCATGCAATGCACATATCCAATGGAAACCACTAATTTCATGAACAAATTGTATATTTTATGAAATGGATTTCAATCTATATAATCTTTGTGGCAATCGATGCGGCAATAATTCGATTTCTAGTGTAAGTTGGACTGACTTCTATACTGCTTTTCACCTTTGCATGCAGGGTCGGGAAGCTTAGTCGAAATTCCAGACTGTGTTTTTTGTTTGCTTGCTTTATATTGCAAAGAATGCGTTAACTTACTTAAGATGGCGCTACAGTCCGTGAGTGAACGAGAGTCTCAACCAAAAATCTTCTAGCTCGATTTGTAACTAGCTGTATCCAGTTTTGCACACCAAGTTGGTTGAAGAACTCTTCCACTTCTGTTTAGCATATTTATATCAAGTAGTCCCATGATGGTGCCTCTTCTTGCCAAAAACATTTCTGATATCAAGGGACTCTAATATATTGGAAATATTGCTCGTCATTATTAAAGATGTTTTAAACCCATGAAATATTCTTGAGTGTCGGTTTGAAGTATTATGAATATTTGGTGTATGGGGGACTTTTCTGTCCTAACATACATAGTGCAATATCTTGTAATTTCAGGCAGAAGGCAGAAAAGCCATGTTCTTATTCTTAAGTAAAGAAATATTGCTAAACATTTTTTTGTATAATAAAGAATCTACCTATCTTTCTATCTATAAATATTTTGTAGGCAATGTTAAGGAGATAAGATTTTTATGATGGGCTCGTGCATACACCTAACCACCTATTACAGAATTCGGCGAATGAGCTAAAGTGACAGTTTCAATTAATTTCCAAACTTTTGCTATTACTGAATCCGACGAACGAAAGTTGAACGAATGTCGGTAACAATCCCTGCACCACCGACATTTTGTTCAACTTATATGGTATTATTGAATTCGCAATCCATTCGCACTCTATACAATTTCTATCATTTTACATTCGCACCCATTTCGAGATGAGTTGTTGGTAGCTGTATAACAGTGGGATTTCATTCATTATTGCAATTATATAATTTGGAAAAATTTGTCTCAGTACCGACTAACTGCGATTCTACTTCTTAACTCCATTGATCTTCCTTTCAGGCTTCAGTCCAGCTTTGTAGGTTTTTACGTTTTCGTTAAACTTCCAGGCTTCATTTCTTTTTTTCCATCGCGCGCTTTTCTTATTTTGTTTAGCTGTATACAATTTCCGGGCTGGAATTCATTGTCAAAGCGGATTTAGCTGATCCCCAGATTATGAGGATCGTAGAATACAAGTTCTTAGATGTTAGAAATTCGTAGGACTTCCTGATTTCTTGGCGTCCGACCTCAAATTTGATCAAGGTATTTCAAAGTGCGTGCTTTGTTCCATATCAGTAACTTGACTACAACATGGTAGTGGTCCGACTAAGTATTAGTCTCTCTGACATTCATAGAGGCGTGCCTCGTTGAACCCAGTGGGATCAATCTGGTTGACGGTTGATTGACCGTTAGCTCTCTCTGTCCGCCTGTGAATATTGATGATCAACCTAATTCCGTAAAAGGACATAGATATGTGATAGGTGATAGTGCCGTTCGAGCCGTACTTTCCGAGTGAGCCAACAAAGATGTCTTCTCTTCCAAGGTTGGCGTTAATATTGCCTAAAACAATTTTAATTTCTTAGCTAGGGCACTACTCATATGTCATGTCCTGGAGCTCGATGAATATGTCATTTATTTCATCATCTTATTTTGATGAGAGCACATGCGCGCATAAGAGCTGTCGTCAGTATTCCTTCAAAAATCAAATCCAAACCTAAATAGACGCTACTTTTGTTCTCTATAACAGTCAATGTAGAATATTTACATACAGGGTGAGATTTATGTTCCCAGTCGATTTTTTTTGGTTACCATTTTTGTGTGAATGAAATTTGGCATTTGACAGTCGTAGAGAGTGGTCGATAACAATTTATTACAGTTTGCAGGGAAATGAACATTAACGTCGGCGATATTGGAGCGCTCGTGATTTTTGGCAACAAACTATTATAAGCGATGAAAAGCTTTTCTTATTGGCCGGCTTTGTTAATAAACAAAATAGCCACTATTGGGTCACTGAAAACCCTAGATAGATACAGCAAAGACCACTTCACGCTCGTAGAATAACTGTGCGGTGCGCCATTTGGGCCGGTGGCGTCATTGAGCTATATTTCTTTGAGGATGCCATAGACTAGATAGAGTAACTGTAGGTGCGTTTTATTATTCACAAATCTATCTGGATCCGGATCTGGATTAAGTTTTAACATGTATTACAAAAACAATTTGGGATCCAGTTTTTTATCGGGATCTATTTCAAAGATCCAAAAATTTGTTACTACACTGGCGAGTAGATGGCTTTTATGATAAGGTAGTGCGAGCTATTGTGTAAAGAAAAAAGACAAGAAATAATTGAAAATTTGCAAACCCAAGGATAAAAAGAGACGGATATATAACACTGCTGTCACTAAGATCCGTATCGTTTTATTTTCAAGGGAAGATCCAGATCCGGATCCAGATAGATTTGTGAAAAATAAAACGCACCTTGTAACAGTTTCCGGTGACAGCTATCGAAATATGTTGTAAAACTTTCTTGTGTGCGAGTTGGATCAATTAGATCTACAAAACTTGCGGTTTCAATAAGATGGTGCCACATCACATAAATGCGAATTTAACGACAGATTTTTCCGGGCCGAATATTTTTTTTTTTTTTTATAATGCACTCGCGCTCAAGGGTATGTTTATAGACCCTTATAATGTTAAACATAGCACGGGCGATGGGAAAATTAGGGAGGGAAAAAAAGGAGGTGACGATGAACATTGGTTTTGAATGTTTGCAAATTGAAATGGCGAGGGAAAACTGTGCCGGGTAAGTTATTCCATAATCGTGTTGTGCGACTAAAAACGAATCTCTATATTTGACGGTACGACCAAAGTTAGGCTCAAGGGTGAACTGATGAGCATTCCTAGCGAAGCGATTATTACTGGTGAATTTAAAAAAGGGGGGGAATGCAACTGGCTACTTCGAGTGAACATTGCTTGTGAAAGAAGCGATAAAACAGGGAAATACATGAAACATTCCGATGGTGTTCAAGGGGTAGGAATGAATCCATGATAGCTCTGTTTCCAATCAGTTTTAACGCTCTGTTATGAATTCTATCCAATAAATGGAGAGAAGATTGGGCTGCACCTGTCCAAAGGTGTGAGTTATACTCGAGTTTTGGACGTATAAACGCCATATAGATTGTAGCCAGATCAGAAGGGGTGACAAATTTCGGAGACAAAACGGAGCCTTGAGGCAATATTGACTGGCCCCTTTACATTACGGCCAAAGGCGGCCACTTGACTGACATCACATCCATACATAATGTTAAAGACCACATAATCAATCAATAAAATACAAATTTTAAAATTGTATTTCATTTTAAAGTTATTGGGAAAAAAAGGAAACAAACATCTTCTGTCCGGCCGCCCCGCCCATCCCACCACATCACATATCTTGGATGGCGGTGATATCTGCTTTGCAGCAGTCTGGTCTTGTCTTGGTCGGCTGGACATGCAGATCCGAACTTCATTCCCTTAATTCCGTTGGCTTTGTTCGTCAATAGTAAAACCCCCCATATCAGAGGCTCGTTGGTGCCTCGCCACTTAATGGCTTTAATTGATCGGGAAGTCACATAAAATATCACGAAATAATAGAACAAAAAAGCAGGAACAAACATTTCCGAAATAAAAATAGAAATAGAACAAAATGCTTGTGGAGGCAATGGGTAAATTCATGGCTACCATGACACCCGCAGTCACAACAAATTTCGAATCCGATTTATTTTTATATTTTTCTTCATACACGTTAGCATCTCTAAATAAAAAGTCACGTTGACCCGACTAGCCTTCTATTCTCAGTCGTCATTCTATTGAAATTTTTAATCAAATGATGCGCTTGCTTTAGCTTTAAGTATACCTGATGTCTGTGTTTAAATCTTCTCAATTGAATTCCATCGTCAATGACGACAGTAAAACATAATAATTCATCTGTCGTTGATTGCTTACATACGAACGAGTTAACCAACTCGTATGTATATTCAGGTACATCTCTCAGTTTAGTGTGGTGAGTAAAAACTTAGAAGGAATGAAATAGACAAATTGAACTTTGGAGCTACAGATACGGATTCCCCATAAGTGATGTTTCTCTTTAAAGACTTAAATTGCAATACAATTTTTCTCTAGAATAATAGCAAGAAATTGTTTTTCGCTCGATGTAGAACTTTAAGTATTCAACAAGATGACTCATCAGATGTTGACCCTTTCTTCGATCCAACTTTGAAACCAAACAAAAAATAAACCACACCAAAAGTACCTATTGTGGCTTCTCACGCCTTTGTCATATTGCGTGCCATAAACTATTTGCTGTGACATACCAATTTAAAAATTAGTTTCTGCGTAGTTGGGCGATACATAATGTTTCTTCTTTTTTCCTTCTCAAGCAATTTAATAGCAACAGGAATTTGATTTCTGATTTTACATTCAAATAGAATTGTTATTGTAATGTTCCATTGACTTTTCAATTTAATGAAACTAAAAAGTTATAATGGCAGGGTTTTTTCCCCGTCGAATGGTTTAAAATAGTTTTTGTTTTAATGAAAGAAAGTTTTATTCATTGCAGGTAAAAATCGATTTTTCTTAACTAATATAATAAATAGATGGGTGTATTCTCTTCAATTATTAATAATACATTATTAGGTGCGTTTTATTATCTACGGATCTATGTGGATCCGGATCTGGATTAATTTTTAACATGTATTACAAAAATAATTTGGGATCCTGTTCTCTATCTGGATCTATTTCAAAGATCCAAAAATTAGTTCTCATTCTGGCCGTTTTATGGTAAGGTAGTGTAAACTACAGCACAAGGAATAAAAAAAAAGAAATTATCGAAAATTAACAAACAAACATAAGGACAAAAGAGGTGTGTATATAACACTACTGTCCCTATGATCCGTATCGTTTTATTTGTAGGAGATGATCCATATGGATCATTGGCCTGGTTTTACTATCGCCAATGGATCATTGGCCGAGTTTTACTATCGCCAATGATCCATATAGATAAATCGAAGTAGTAGGTCCGTTTTATTATTCACAAATCTATCTGGATTAAGTTTTAACACGT
Source organism: Philhelius festivus (assembly GCA_963931855.1). Classification (NCBI taxonomy): domain Eukaryota; kingdom Metazoa; phylum Arthropoda; class Insecta; order Diptera; family Syrphidae; genus Philhelius; species Philhelius festivus. The sequence goes on along the minus strand of OZ007554.1, from coordinate 40,387,632 downwards.
TGTATGTATTACAAAAACAATTTGGGATCCTGTTTTCTATCGCGATCTATTTCAAAGATCCAAAAATTAGTTGTTATACTGGCGAGTAGACGGCTTTTTAAGGTAAGGTAGTGTAAGCTATAGTGTAAAGAAAAAAGACAAGACATAATTTGAAATTTCAAACCCAAGGATAAAAAGAGACAGGCTTATAACTATGCTGTCAGTAAGATCCGTATCGTTTTATTTTCAAGCGATGATCCAGATTTGTTGAAATTATCGAATTACGCACCTAGTATGCCCACATGGCGCATAAAAAGGACCGAACTAGTTCGTGGACACAGTTTTTTATGATGTTATTCGGTTTTAGTTGTTATAATTTACAAATCGCCTGAAAAGGCAAGAATAAAATTCAATCTCCTTAAGCCACAATTCAATAAAGCTCTGATCAACACAAAAAAGTGGTTCTGGAGCATTAAAATTCAAATATTTTTCGGTCATTTTCACTTTTCATTTAAAATTTCACAACTCTACCATTTAACAGCTGATTTTGGCATGTCCTTCTACGTCGGCGTATTGGCGTGTAAATGCCCATACAAAAGCGAAGTACTTTGTCGATTAGGTTGATCGATGTGGCTTGTGTGAGGGGTAAGTAGTGTGATATGCTCATCTCTCTTTTGCTTATATATTTGTTTATTTTCAAGTGTTTTTTGTTTTTTTCTTCACACTGTAGTTTGCACTACATTACCCTAAAAAGCCATTTACCCGCGAGACTAAAACTGGTTCAAATTCTGGTGGGCAGATGGCTTTTTATGGTAAGGTAGTGTGAACTTATTGCAAAGCAAGAAGACGAGAAATATTTGAAAACAAAAAAATATATGGGAAAAAGAGGTGTACATATAATATTGCTGTTCGTACCGTTCTTTGTTAAGGAAAGATCAATATGGATTATTGGCGATAATAAAACACGCCTACTACATCGTGTCTTGGTAAACATTCGGATTAGACCGATTGCATTGGTCAACAAAATTGAGTTTTTTTTTGTTACAAAAACCAAACTATATAATTTTACGGTGTGCTCGAGTCCGATGTCCGAAATATCTTATTAGGTTTCTGGGATGTCCCTCTTGGAAAATCAAAGACGTTTTTTTTATTGTTTTCGAGGTTACACTGCAAGCCAAAAGTTTGGTTTAGAGGTTGCCACCTGATTTTATGAATTAAAGATTGGGTATTTCACCTGAACAATGCACAACTTGGTTTTTTAATTTACGTTTTTTTTTTAATGCGGAAAAATCGATATATATGGATTATTAAGAAGTATTCGGGTTTTTCATAATTATAAATTTTTATGAGTTTTGGTTGTTGACATCGAAGAGCTGCGTTGCCATACAGCCCTTATGCAAAATCTTACTTATCTCGAAAACGGCTCTAACGATTTAAAAAAAAAAAAATATGTGCTATCTCGTTCTAAATCTTGTCAAAAAAAATAAAGAAAAAATCTTATTTACGGCACCTGTCATATAGAACCGTGTTTTGATTTTCGACTTTCTCATTAAGGGCTCTAAAGATTTTGACCAAAATTTGTATATCGAATTTAGAACCTCTTAATGAATTGGAATAAATATTGTTTATAAAATTTTTAAATTGTTTGTTAAGAAAATATTTAAAAATCTTATTTTAAAATTCAATATCTTGAAACGAGAAGATAAGAAAATATTTAAAAATCTTATTTTAAAATTCAATGTCTTGAAACGAGTGGACGATTTGTTTTTGAAATTATTTTCCTAAATGTATATTATTGAATATTTAAAATTGACATCTCAAATTATTTTTTAGAAAAATTTAAAAAAAAATATTATATAAAAAATTAATTTAGTAATAAAACGATTTTTTAAACTTTGTTTGTATAAATTCATAATTTTCTAGAAATCCGACTTAATTCTAAACATTTAAACATTTTTCTCTTATTACATAAGCTTAAGTACGAGCGATCAAGTCGTGGAATTTTTTTTTTTTTTTTTTTTTTTTTTCAAATAAATTTCTATTTCCTATATCAAAAACACTACACCAGATCTAAATTTTGTTTTATTAAAAAAAAGGAATATTAAAAATTGAAATTAAGATAATACTGGCTCTTTTTATCGTCATAACGGATTTTAATAAAAATTGTTCCACAGTATCTTTTTAAAAGTTTTTTTTTTTTAATTCGATAGATATAGATATCAAAAACGTTCATTACAATATATTTTTACGACCTAAATTTGTTATTCTTGTGCAAATTCATATTTTCTTATGTTATTCTGTTTTTAGTAAACGAAGATGAAGAAAATATGATAATTATTTTATGATTGATTTTAATTAAGTTGAAAGTTTAAATTAGTGACTTACACTCTCAACCATTTCTGTGTGCGTGTTTGGAGAAATGTAGAACCAGCCTTTTCCAAGCGACTAATGAGCAGCATTTTTCAGGATAAGAGATAATCTTTGGAGGATTTGTCAATTCCTCGCAAGAGATAGTAAACCCCTAAAAAACTTATTAGCGGCAGTTGAAAGTTTAAGTGAATTCAACGTCCATTTAATTTTTTTTGGTTAGGTAGGTACCTGGGTCCTCTTAATGGCCGCCAGGCGATTTTTTTTCTTGCTGTGTAGAGTGTTTAACATATAAGTTTTACTCAGGATAGAGCGATTGTTAGCGAGGCAATCTTAATGCGATTTTTTATAACCTGTTAGGAAAATCCGATTTAAAGTGTATTAACAGTACGAATTATCATTTTTTATATCAATAATTTGATAATCAAATAATACAAAGGGATTATTCCTTTGTTGCGCTGTACTGATGGATGCATTATATTACAAACACAAATTTCCTTATCATTAAGCATTTTATGGATAACTTCCGTGGGTAATGAATGTACAAACATCAATTTCAATGTGTATACAAACCCAACATCAAAGCTCATACGACAAAATAGTATCTATAATAATGGCTCCATCAATGTTATCATAATTATAAATGGAATTTACTTCTGGTCTTTCCTATTTTCCCAAATATGTTCATATGTACATATGTATATACAGACATTTAGTTTACTATCTTATCTCCTATTAGATTAATTAAAATATAATTACATACATTTGTATAGAAGTTAACAAATTGTTGCAGTTTATTATTTGCAATACGCTCTGGACTGGGCAGTCATATATCCTTAATTAAAACAAGAGCATCGGTGGTTCAGTGGTAGAATGCTCGCCTGCCACGCGGGCGGCCCGGGTTCGATTCCCGGCCGATGCAATATTCTTTTTTTTTTTGTAATTTCAACTTAAAACTAAATTTTTACTTGCTCTTCTGTAGCATTGAGTTATTGGATTTTAAGCAAAAAATTCGAATCCAAAACTACGATTATGGAGAAGCCGTCTCATAGCGTTCATAGGTGTTTCTTCAAGAACCGCTTTCCTGTGAAATAATAACAAGCTTTTTTCCTTCTTATAAACGGGAACAAAATCGCTTATTTCTTTACCACATTTTTGTTCATATTTTTACCAAAGTACAGACGACTGTTAGATCTGTAAGGTTTGACAATGCTCTGGGATTGAGCAAACAATACATAACAAACTTAAGTTAAGTTAGCTCGCGCGTTTTGTTTGTTAACAAAAAAATCGGATATTTTGACTATCCGACATAACATTTTGAGCATTATCCAATGGAAATCAAAAAACGGGTATTATTTAGAGCCTTCTCCTTGATTCTGTTCATGAGTGGCACTATTTTTACTTGCGACTTATAGGTACTATAAGGCAAGTTATGCATCCGGAAAAAAAATCGAACTCGAGACTTTGATCAAAGTTGACATTACGATGATAGCGAAGACTAAAAAAGTGGGTCTCGCAATTCTGTCTGTCTGTCTGTCTGTCCGTTCGATTGCAGCTAAACGGCTTGGCCGATTTTCTTCAAACTTGGTAGATATGGGTTTTAATTTTTTCCCCCCGGATGTTTTTTGATTTAATTTTTTAAGACATAAAATAACGGTACCTGCCATACGAATTTTTTTTCGAAATTTTATAAACATTTTTTTTTTCTTAAAAACTGTTTGACAGATTTTAAAAATAAAAACACAAAAAAAAATTAATTAAAGCTAGGTACTTGTTGAAAAAAATTTTCAGAAAAATGGTTATTGAGGGTACCCCCCATGGAACCATTTTTTTTGTTTTTAATTTTCTCAAAAACGGTACAGCCGATTTTGATCATTTTTTTTGCTAAGGCTCGCCAAAAACCTGAATAGAATTGTGTACTCAAATTTTCAAAAAAAAAAAAAATTTTTTTCAAAACTCAATATTTCGAAAACCCCTTGCTAGATTTTTTTTAAACTTGATAAATAAAAGTTCCTTAATATAATCTACAAGATGTGAGAAAAAAAATTTTATTTTACCTAAAACTAAAGGTACTTACCATACAAATGCTAAAAAATTAAAAAAAAATAGTTTCCAAAAATCGTATTTTTCTCGAAAACGGCGCCTAGAATTTTGATAAATTTTTTTTTCTTTCAATTAATTTTTACGATCTTTAATTTAATAAAAAAAATTTTGAAATTAAGTTATTACAGTTTGTACCTACCATAGAACCATTTTTTCGAATTTTGAACTTCTCATTATCCACATAACGGATCTTAATGAAAATTTTTATAAAGAATCTTCTAAAAAGTCTAAAACACATTGCATTTCAAAACTTTAAAATAAACATTTTTTTAATTTTTGAAAAAAAATCTATTTTTTCTTTTTTTTTTTTTGAAAATTCGATATTTTAGAAACGGCTCAATATTTTTTTTTTGTAAATTTTACATATTTTTATTCGAACAATAATAAAAACTTTAAATTGGCGTACCAAAATTTTTTCTTAAAAGCTTTTAAAAAGTTTGTACATAAAAGCTTTTTTTTAAGAAACCACTACAACGACTTATAATTTTTGTTCTTGCATAAATTCATATTTGGATAGCATTATGTTTTTGTCTCTTACTACTAAAAGAATTTAAAAAATAATTTGATCCTTATGAACAGTTTTCTCTAATAACATTCTATTTTAAAATTCCTAGTCTGTTACATAAGAGCAAGTTCGTGCGACCCAGTCGTGCATTTTATTTTTATAGTTTTGGGCGCATTAAAGGGACTATGACTATGACCTTTGTATATAAAACTTATAGTACTATCAAGAAGACGAAAGATTGTGGCGACATCTTAAGGCTAGGGACTGCAATTGCTAGATTTGTCTTTGCTAAATTTAATAAAAAAATATTCTCTTTTTTACTACTTGTTTTGTATGTTATCCTATTCTCCACTGTAAAAGCGTGCGCTAATTTCTGCGCCACCACCAGGCTAGCGTTCGCAATACAAAATCACGCTCCATGATAAAAAATTGCTTGAGCAGAGTTTGGGCGTTAAGGAAACTTTGTAGAGAATTTAAAGGTGATATCGAGAATGTCTGAATATCGTACTGGGAGGGAAATATTTACCCAAGTAAGGTATTCCATTCCCAAAGTCAAGAGCTTATTATTTATCAGCGTTTCCAAGAAATTTTAGAAAGAAGGGACGTTAGTGCAATTGGACGATGGTTACAGGGGGAAGAAGATTCGCATTTTTTAGGGACAGGCTGTACAAATGCTGTTTTCCAGCCACTCGCAAAAATGCAAGTAAAATAGGAAGGATGGAAAACTTTACGCAGTAGTTTTTCTAGCGTTGAAGAACACCTCTCCAGAACAATGGGGGGAGATACTAGCCGTATCGAAAAAACCGAACAGATTTTCTATAAATAACTTAAAACTACAACGTAAACATTTACATTACTTGGTCTCAGCCGTAATGTTTCATGTTTCATGTATCTTCGGCCAACTTTTCAAGAGTCCATTCACCAAAAATTCGGCGTTGTGGTAGGTCGTTCGGCTTCAATTCTTGCACCAGCTTTATTTTGAAAGGCCTCACACCTGAATCCTTCCGCGAAATTTTCCACGTAGTGGAGTAATAGAGGCCCAATTGCTGCGAACAGCGCCGAATCGATAATTCACGGTCATCACTAACACTGGCCGATACAGTTGCGATATTTTTCTCAGTTCACACTCTACGTAAGCGTTTTGGTGGTTTAATGTCCAACAATCTAAATTTGGTTCGAAATTTAGTCACAATAGCCCGAATAGGCGCCTCAGTAGGTCAATTAAACTGACCATAAAATGGAAGAAGCGCGCGATGAACTTTCTTAACACAGCACGCATTTTGATAATAAAATTCAATAATTTGCAAGCGTTGTTCGTTTGTAAGACTATTCATGGTTAAGTTATAGTTCAAACTGAAGATGTTTGACAGTGACACAAAACATGAAACGTGCGTGAGCTGTCAAAATCAGTGTTGCCAAAAAGAAAATAGCAGCAAAATCACCCATTATGATTTTTGTTTGAAGAGTGTTTTAATGAAATAGTTAATAGTCAGTTGCATTCCTCTTCTAAAACAATTCAACCGAACCTCTTGCGCTTCTAAGAATGCTCATCAGTTTATACCAAAGTTCAATTTCGGACGTACCACTGACGAATTATTCAAAAAAAAAAAAAAAAAAAATGGCCACGAACATTCCGCCATCTTGAGGAGTTAGACGTTTTATAGTTTGTCGAAGTGATTTATTCTGTATTTGTTACCAAAACAATTGACAGTTGCCGCCATTTTTAAAAGTTATCGCATATTTCGAAAGAGTGATATTCGATTTCAACATTTGCAAACGAAAAATCCAGACTTCTCGTTATATATGTAATCAAAAGAAGACTCGAAGTTATAACTTCAGTCGAATCTACAAAAATATCATTTTTAATAACAATAAAAAATAAAAACACGAATGCAATAATTATATGAAAAATGTGCCAACCTAGATATTCTACCCACAAATATTATGTAATTCTTGTTTCCGTTCTCCATACTCGTAATCTCACAAGCTGTGTCCTTATCTAAAAATCAATATTGCTCCTATTAATGTGTATTCATGCATTAAAGATACATAGTTTCCTTTACTGACAGCTTACATAATATCAAAAGCAACTCATTCCTTCCTCGCCGAAGGAATTTTTTTTGTTGGTTCGAAAAGTCCTTTAACTTGGCCTTGAAGTTGTGTATTAATATCAAATTATACTGTCCGCAGGCTTCATGCATATGTGCATATGTACATATCGGCATATTCGAGTAGTGAGAAGTTCATGTTCAAGGCTTGGTATAAATAAGTACGTACTCGTATCTGAGATCTGTCTATGGAAATGTGCAACTATCTATAATATCTAAGCGAAAGAACTGATTACTCATACATATACTTCAGGATTTATTTAAAATAACTTTCAAGTTCCCTTAGAAGGAGATCAATACCATCGTAAACAAAAACAAAAACTTCCCCTGACCTTGAAGTATAGACTTTTCAGCATACTTAAATTTATGTGAGTTTCAAATAATTTTTGGATTTTCCTCATTTATAGTACAAGTCAATATTTCTTTCTAAATCCAAAAATATACATAAATAGGTAAATACTTACAATCATTATGTACATACATACCTATGTATTAACTAAAAATGAAGTGCATTTTTTTGTAATTGACTTAGGTATCGAAGAGAATAAAATAATATGTAATTGTGTTGGGCTGTCTTATTTCGTTAAAGTATTTAGAGAACATATTTATAGCTTCCTGGTAAGTCTTAAGTTGAGTGCACTTGGAAGAATGCCAAGAAGTTTTGGTTCTTTGTGATACTGTTTGTTCTGAAAAATAAACTGCAGGAGTAGGTCGCACGTACTTGTCCTCAGAAATTGCGCCGAGTGTTTATAATTTGTAAGCAAAGCATTCAAAATAAATTTCTAAAACCAACATCAATAAGAATTGAAAGTACAAAAATAATTTTTCTTTTTTTCCTCACAAAAAAAAATTCGAGAATTTAGCAAGAAACTTTCAAACTTGGTGTTCACAATCAAATTTAAAATTTCGAAACACAAATAAAAACCAAAAAAATATATATTTTTTGAAGAAAAATGTCAACATTGCTCGCCTAATTCTATTACTTTTTCTGGAAGTTGAGAACATCCCAAGTTCAATAACTTTTTGTTTTATCAAATTTCAAATATCAAAGTTGAGAAGTGAATGAAAGCAGCTTCTGAAGTTGAAAAAAAAAGTCTGACATATTTTCATCTTCGACGGAATATCAAAAATTATAAAAACCGCTTAAGGCGTTTTGTAGAAATTTGTACTAAATTAAAAAATAATATTTAGGCCTATTCGGCAAGATCTTTTATTTTTCTATTCTGTTATTCTGCTCTGAATTTTCATACAAATGTTTGAGCTGTCAACAAATCTTTTATGAATTTTAATTTTGGTATTGAGCACGCTAAAATCTGTTATAAAATCTGCTAAGAAAACTTTTATGAACTGTCAAACGTTCGAACATAGAAAAACTCTTTTACGAATAGCATTTCTGGTATTTAGCATGCCAAAATCTGTTATGAAATCTGATAAAAATCATAAAAGAATAAAAGACAAACTTCTGTGACTTTTATCATAAAAGATTTCAATAAGTAAACAGGTGCATCAAGTAAAAATGAATATTTATCTTTTATTTCGTCAATGAAATGTTCTTTAAAGGAGACAAATGAAAGAAAATATATTAAAACACATATCATATAAACATATAAGTATAGTATGGCCATGGTATTCCCAGAAACATATGAGGTAAAATCGTGTTCCATTGTATGGATACCAATAGTGTGTAACGCTAGGCGCGCACTTTCAATTTTTAGTTTCGCAACTGCTTAGTTCGAGCAACTAAAAGTTTGTGTTTTGAGACAAACTAAGCGATTGCCTAAAATGAGTTCGCTATTTTGTGTAACATATAATTATATGCACCTGGGCGGACATTCAACTAAATAGTTCATCTATTTTCTATAAGCAACCAAACAGTTGTGCAACTAAAAATTGAATGTGCGCGCAATCGTTTAGTTTGTGTCAAAATACAAACTTTTCAGTTGCTCGAACCAAGCAGTTTCGAAACTAAAAATTGAATGTGCGCGCCTAGCCTAAGAGTTTACTTTTTTGTTCGTCATCCATTTTAATTATGTCAGATGAAATATTTTACATAATCACAGCTGATTATGATAACAGATTTAGTTCAGTTTCATAACAGATCTCGTTTTCGAAGTAGCATAACAAACTTTTATAAGAGTTCGAACCTCTGAATACTAATCATAAAAGGTCTTTTAAGGTGGAAATATTTTATGATTCATAACAGAAAATCTATAGCAGAATAACAGATGTGGCAGAATAGGCCTAATTATCAGTAATAGAGTAATGACTACTTTTGTATTCTCAAGTCCTTACGTCACTCTTCTTGACTATGTCTCGCAATTCTAGTCTCCTCACCACAATATTTATATAAAACGTATTGAGTCTTTTCAGCGTATGTTTATGCGATTTTTAAAGACGACTTTGGCTTTGATTTCTTACCTCTGACCCTGATAAATACATATCACATACAATATTAAATCACCTCTAGGCACATCAGATCATTGTGTCATATCTCATATCTCTCATGTCAACAAAACCCATTTAGTGACAAAATTCTTTAGAGTACCTTATGGCAATACGAGAAAGCCACTTTAAATGGTCAATATGCTTCCTGTCCACGGCACTATCCTCCAGTGTTGATATGATAAAATATTTAATCGTTGTCGGAATGAGAAATTTTGTCCCGAATAAGGACAAATCTATCAAACCGAAATAGAATTTTTTGTTTCATTCGAGCTGTAAGCTCAGAGAAGTAATATTCGACGTTATAAAGCTAATCCTACTTTGGAAAAGCGGAATAAGTTCAAGCAAGTTGGAAAGACCGGACTTGTCCGTGTGCTTTACTTACTGACATTATATTCAACTAACCAAATCCTTGCATGACCAAAAATTATGGCGAAAAAAATACTGCCCCAAACTAGTACAAATTTGTGGTCGTTAATGAAAAATTAACGAAATATTACTTCGTCTTCGGTTCTAACGCTTGTCTTCAATGACACTCCTTGCTTTAGTCAAAGAAAAATTTGCTTGCAGGAAAGTTTGCTGTTAATTCGACGCTTCCAGAGAGTGTCATGTCTCCTCCTGTACTTGATAGCCTAAACGGTCTTATGAGACAAATGCAATTTGTACAGTTGCAAGAATACTGAAGGATCACGATGTACGCTTTCCCAAATAGTATTCCTCCCATTGTTCTGAAGAGGTGTTCTTCAACGCTGAAAAAACCACTGCTTAAGCTTTTCCATCTGTCTTACTCTATTGCTCAGTTTCCGAGTGGATGGCAAACCGCATTTGTCCAGACAGCCCTCAGAAAAAAGTGAATCTTCTTCCCCCTCAAACTATCATCTAACTGCATTTAGGTCCCTTCCTTTCTAGGTCATGAAAACTCTGATTAAAAATCAAGTTAAGAAATATCTCCAAGAACGAAAGATTCTTAGTGACCAGCAGTACGTCTTTTATATCAATAGATCCACTGGAGATCTAACGGTATATTTCACCGAGCACTTTAAGCAGTCTTTACATCCTTTTGGAGAAAGTAAGTTTATATTGCACTTGATATTTCAATAGTATTTGATAGAGTTTAGGATCAAGTTCTCTTATCGAAAATGTGTGCATTTGGTATTGATGAATCTTAGAAATTTACTTTCGAACCACTTTATACAAGTTGTATTGGAAGGTGTAAAGTTGTTTTGTCTCCGATTCTATTCCTCATATTTATCAACGATCTCCTGTCTAAAGTTTCTAATCCAAGAAATTGTTTTGCTTATGACAGTACTCTCAGCTTCTCATATTCGTTTCAAGATTCATTTCCTTGTTCTTCGGACGTGGAGCTTGAATGCCAAGATCGTTAAATTCCGATCTCGGCAGCGTTGTCCATTGGTGAATATACTACCGAGTAGAATTTAATACTCAATGCTGTCTTCTATCGTTAAAACAAAATCCACTTCTTATGTCACTATTCACGAGTGGCACTATCATTGACAAAACTGTAGGTTTTCTCCGAGGATGCAAGACATTTTTCACTCCTTCTGATCTAGCTGTAATTTATAAAGCCTTTATTCTTTAGAAAATCGTATAATTCTTATATTTGGGCAGGTGCTCCAATTATACACTTGGTCTTTAAGATAGAATTCAAACGAGAACTTTAAAACTGATAGGTGATAAAAGTATAACTGAAGCATTTACATCTCTCGAACACCACCGTAATACTCGCGCTTTTAGGAATACTCACCAGTTTACCTTTTAGCCCAACTTCCGACGTACTGTGAAATACAGAGATTCTTTTTTTCAGCCGCACTATACGAATGTGGAGTGCTATACCTAACTCTATTTTTGTTCCCATTGTATTTTTCTGAAATTTTAAACTAATTTGCATCGGTATATCTTTTCAAAACCTTTCCTGTTTTCCTAGGGCTTGAACTGTGATAATTATTTTAAGGGTTGTAATAACAACTTGAGTGCGCGCATACGAGTATTATAAAAAAAAAAGAGATTAGTTCTTTATCTGTCGAGAACGACAGAAGAGACTGGTGTTAAAATTTTTGGGACTTGTACCAAAGTATCCATACTAATGGGACACTCCACTAACATTTTCCAGGCGGACGTCAATATCATAGCCGAATGTGCAGGTCAAAATTTCGAAATATATTACCGAAACCTTGTAATTATGACAATCATGACAAAAGCCAAGTCGCAACTCAAAGCAGTAAGCTCATAAGCCATTACGTATAAGTAAGTGTGGGAATGTGAAGGCAGGCAAGAACAATAATTGCTCACTTCATTGGGTACCTGGACATGTAGGTGTCCAGGGAAATAAAGAGGAAGACTCCCTAGCAAAAACAGTCGTAAGGGCTCCTTTAATGGGGCCAGAGTCTACTGCTGAATAGGAGAAAACAGAATTAAAAACGAAATCAAAATAGAGGAGGAGGCCAAAAGATCCAAAAAGAACTCTCAAAGCTGATGCAGGCCAAACTACTTCTTGGGAACTATAACCCAACTGAACTGTATCAGCTTAAGAAGGAACAATCTTCGAATAGTAACGGGTCTCTGTTAACTAAGAAGACACTTTAGTATTCTTAGCTTAGAAAACAGCCCACATGCAGATTCTGCAATACTAATGACGAAACGCCGGAACACATACTAGGCAGATGTGGAGCAATAATGCATCGAAGAAACAAGTATCTCGGACGCTACCATGTAGAAGAGTAGAATATTATCAAAGGGATAAACTTGGAGGAAGAGCTGTACGCTTAGAAACTCATCTAGCTTTATATGAGGGCACGAAATATCTTTAGTTCGAAGTGCAAACCTCCTCTCAATATTCATTCATTCATTCATATCCTCACGACGAATGGTGACTGCTTTAATCGGCTCCATATTTCCCTTGCGTTGAAATATTCAGACATTGAAAACCAATGTACATCAGACCTCCTTTTAAATCAATCCCAAGCTTTCCCAAATGCACGCACTGTGCTCCAACATTTTTAAGCTATACAAAAATAGAATGTTAAATAAATAATAAAAAATGGATAGAAATCAACAAAGTCGTTATTTATGTAACAATTCAATTTATTGCAATAGCAATTTCTTGCCTGTCTGAAAATGTGAACAATCTTAAGTTAGACGTCAAACCTTCCTTCAGGTCTAAGAAGGAAATAGACCCATCTCATACGATGTTTTCTTATCTAGACCTTACCATCGCGCTCTAGCTTTTTTTCCACCTTATATGAATCTAAATGTAGGTTTAAAATTGCTCAAACCCTGGTTTTTCAATCACACTGAAAAATAAGTTCATGATACGATAGAATAAATATTGAATTAAATGAGTTAATCATTCATCCTCACCAAGAAACTTCCATTTTCATGCCTATATGTAATTTTATTTGCAAGGAGTGCTACATTTTGCAAAATATAAACCACTTGTTTTTTTCCGAATTATCAGTTTTCTTTAAAATAGAATAAATAATATACCATGGTTGTAGTTTAAGGTGTAGCACAAACTTAATGACAATAACCGCCTTTGTAATATCCATCTTCAAATCTTAATCTACATTTAACATGCACTCTTGCCAAAGGAGTTTAATAACCTCTACATTTCTTTTTGTATCATTCCAGTTATGTTCCAACTCGAATATGGGGCTTTAGTGGTCATGTTCAAACGGTCTTACACAGTATCGTTGGTCGTGTAAAGTGTCCATGGCCACTAGGTGAACGTGTCTATTTGTCACTATTTGATGAGTCTACGTTGACCTATGATCTTTATCAGCCTTTGAATGAACACGAAGGTGAGTTGTAAACGATGAGGTTATATGTATTTCTATACCCACAAACGAAAGCCCAACATTTATATATAGGTTGGGCTGCGGCTTGCGGTTAGTGAAAAATTAATCGCCATGTTGACTCTATGTTACCCTCTATGATTTTTTTAAAGGGGGGCTTGTACTATCTTATCTAGAACAAAACCAGTCGTAAAACTAATGAACTTTGATTTAAAATAATTATTATTGTTTTTATTTTCAGATGATATCACAGTAGCTATTTGTCCAGGAATTGGAAACACATCGGAAAGTGTTTATATTCGTACATTTGTTCATTACGCACAATGTCACGGCTACCGTTGTGCAGTTTTAAATCATATCGGAGCTTTACCCAGTGTTCAAGTCACAGCATCAAGAATATTTACATACGGTTTGTTGTTTGCAACTTAAATTAAAATGACCATGACAAATTTGTGAAATTAATTTTCAGGACATACGGAAGATTTTTCAGCAATGGTTGAAAATTTGCACAAAAAATATCCGTCCACCAATATTATAGCAGTCGGTTTCAGTCTAGGTGGCAATTTGATTACAAAATATATGGGCGAAAAGAATACAAAAAAACCCAAGAGTGTCATTGGTGGTATATCAATATGCCAAGGATACAACGCCGTCGAGTGAGTTGCATTGCTTTCAGCAAAATCATTTTCTATACTGAGCCAAGTTCTACTGGTTGAAATTATTACATACCGCCTGCACTGGGCTTGAACTATGCTCCAACCATAAAATATCTAGAAAAAAAAAAGCCTATAGGGGCAGAAAAATCCATGTCCATGCAGCGACATGTCTATGAAAATCTGATTGTACATTGAATTGTTGTTGTGATGGGGCATCGTTCATACTCAGTGGGGCCGCATGTGTAAATTTTTATGAATTTATTAATATTTCTCTCTATCTTTGTCCTTAGGGGTACAAAATGGTTACTTAATTGGCAAAATTTCCGTCGTTTCTACTTATATGTTATGACAGAAAATGTAAAGAATATAATTTTGAAACATCGTCATATATTGCTCTCGGATGAGGTTAAGACACGTTTTGGATTAAAAGAAAGAGAAATAATTGCCGCTGCAACACTGCCAGAACTTGATGAAGCTTACACTCGAAAAGTGCACAATTTCCCATCGACACACGATCTATACAAGTGGAGCTCATCATTAAACTATCTTGACAATATTGAAAAGCCAATGATTTTCATCAATGCTAAAGACGATCCCCTAGTTCCGGAGGAACTACTATCACCTATTAAAGACTTTGCTCGTAAGTATATAATTTTGAAAATTACATAAAAAGAACAATTCAATCTTGGGAAATAACCTCTATCTTAAAACGTTTTAAGATGTTGTGAAAATCATAAACTGGTGGACTGATTTTCAATAGCAGTCGTGGCCGAGCGGTTAAGGCGTCTGACTAGAAATCAGATTCCCTCTGGGAGCGTAGGTTCGAATCCTACCGACTGCGGGAGAGTTTTTTTTAATTTTTTTTTTAGCTCCAATCTCTAATGTATGAACATAAGGTTAATTCAGTTGACTCATAAGTTAATTCAAGCTATTTGAAAACATTTTATTATAATTTTGAGTACATTATGTAATCAAAAGACCACAATGGATTTTGCTTTTTTTTCTACGATTTATTAGTAGAATCGGCTCTCACCATGCCCTTTGCTTTATTGAAAATATAACTTTCTGCTATTTCTGAATTGTAGCACAATCTGTATTTCTTAATTGGAATAATTTTATCGCGTACCTGGGTTGTATATTGAACATTTTAATGTGGGCCTTTTTCTTGCGTATTTCTATTTATAGTGAAATTACAAAATATAACACCGTTAGCCGTGTACCGTTACAAAGAATAGGTTTTTGATATTTCGCAACAATATGACTACCGATACAACCCTTAAATGATAATCGTGAGGCGGCTATCTTGGTTAATCGAGCGAGTTCAAATATTCAAATGGATAATTGACGTCACCATTTTGGTTAGCAGCGGAATCAACTGATTTGTATGTCTTCAATTCAAATTTCTTTTTGAATTTTGAAATGTAATTCGTTTACATCCATGTTTTTGGCGGCCAACATAGTTCGTTGGCTTAACCAAATATGATGTCGGTAATTGTGAGCAACGGTTCGGAACAGCTAACAAAACTATCGCATTTGGGGCTTCGAACAACCTTTTCATTCACAACGAGTGATAATTTCGTTAAATATTGGACTGACGGACGATTTCATTGGGCTGTATTTATTTATGAAAGTTATGCAGGTCCAAGTTTTTAAGGGAATGGGTTACATTACCAAGCGATTTTTTCCGAAATGAATGATATAGACGAAAGCGACCATTGCTTTCAAAATAACGGTCTATGATGATCTTCTTTTACCTCTTCAATGCATCGTACATAAATGACATGGGCATTGGTCTTTCGAATTCACTCGGATGGTGTTGAAGACTTTAGCGATTATTGTTAATTATTTCTACACGACACACTTCTTTGATGTGGATTTACACACATTGTTCAACTACACAAACAGGTCATACGTAGGACTTTTGTACAGCGGTTTCTTGGTTTTTCTCGATTGCACTGTATCAGTTGATTTCTAAGCTCAAAGAAACATAGACTGGCAAGATTTATTCTGTTTGATTTGCATCTTATTTCCCGAGTTGAAGAAATTGTTATCTAATCGAAATTATACCTATCAATGGTCACATTTTGACCAATTCTACAAAGAGACCAGGGGTGGAATCGGCTAAGGTGATTGGTGATTATCACATTTGTGATTATCATTTGTGATCACCTTAAATTTTACATCTGGGTAAGGTGATCACAAAAAAATATTTAAAATTTGGCATGACTTTAGAAGAAAAGCAATGACGGTTGTTTTTCATCTCAGTTTTTCTTCTATTTAATTTCAATTTTTGCCGCGCGAAGTAGAATTTTATGGAAAACAAATTATAATTGAAACAATTTTGATAAATAAAAAAGTTGAAAATGTATGTAAGTAAATGCTAAAATACTATTTTAAGAATGTTATGGAATGAAATATACATGTTTTCTATAGGTCACAAGTCAACACATCACAGATAGATTTGCTAACTAACTACATGGAACATCATCCGCACAAATAATAGATATAATGTAGAGGTACCTCCTGGAATTCCAAATTTTTCGAAATAAAATCTTTTTGTTGTCTCCGAGGTTATAAATTTGGTATATGGGTGGACCGAACTCCAGTGGGTAAATCCAAAAGCAGTAAAATATATGAAAATGTCTCTTTAGTTACGCGGACATTTTTCAGAAATCTATTAAATCAAAAAACAGTTATTAAGACATAAAAATCATGAAAAAGAAAAAAAGCTTACTTTGCATTTGGTAGCTCAAATATATTTAATTTGTTTCGCAGATTCAGATTTATTAAACTAACTTGTCTGCGGAAATTATTTTCACCGACATCATTTTCGTTTCTAAAAAATAATTGCACCGGCACAAACACGTTCATTTTGTATTGAAATATATGAAAAATTAACAAAACGAAGTTGAAACACGACAATTTTACTTAGAAGTGATAACAAAATAGCTGTCACAAGCAAATGTCACAAAAATGTGATTATCACATGTGATAGTCACCTTACGCAGAACGAATTTGTTTTTTGTGACTGTCAACTATCACAAATCACCTTAGCCGATTCCACCCCAGAGTATTCTTCAACATCGTATAAACTAGTCATGCCAGTTTAGCAGAGATATTAAAACTAGATATGAATTAAAGTTCTTGTCTATGCTAGTTTTAACATTGATGAACAGTTGGTATGTATCCATATTGAATTTTTATGTCTGCTCCATGTTTGACCGCAGTGTGCCTTCCCAGGTCTGAATTCGCATTCGTAATGGTCAATCATTGGCTAAGGCCCCATCATCTGCTAGCAGATGGTCCTCCTCCTCTTCGATGGGAGGCGGTTCTATTTGATCCTTTAGACTTGGAGATAGGTCTATGCCCTCTATCTCATTGTCTAATGGATCCGATGCTATGTTCCCCTGGCTGGGATATTGGTTTTTTGCAGGTGTGGGAAATTTGGGTGCTGTGGGGTTTGAAGAATTGGTGCGGTTGAAGGAGTGGTAAGTGAGATAGGTCGGTGAAGTTGGATGTTTCCTACAGTTCCTTCGAGGAATCTCTCGTCCTGCCTGGTGGAGGACTGTTCTTCCGGTTCACAGGAAGATCTTGAAAGAGTTGTTTTCCGGATACCATAAACATTATTTTTCCCGAATTTGCATCGGAATCGGCGTCAGTACTGATCATCAATAGTAGTCTTTTACCTTCAGCCGAGCTTTTCATAACTTTGGTTTAAAAGTTTAATCCCTCATTTTGGACTTGCACAAGTGCCAAAGATTTTTTGTCTTCTTGTACAATACTTTTTAACAAGAACACCGTGATATACATAGTGCATTTTCGAGATTTCATTACCCATGCATGTATTCAGTTTAATACCCTTCCAAGTGCTCAATCGGGGTACACTCTCTGAGCCAATCTGCTGTTTCGAATACAGCGCAATCAACCCAGAGCAGAACAGACTTTTGTGTACGATTCCAGCCCAAAGAAACCTCCTCAATGATTGCCCCCTCAAGTGCTGATAAATCCTCGGTGGATACCAGAATAGTAGTTTGTGAGTTCCCGTTAGGCATCCTCTTCAGGTACTTACTTATATCCGGTCTCATATCTTCACCACGGTGGTCTTTCTCCATACGATTTTTTGTATTCATTGCGTTGACATCCTGCGGAGTTTTGAAATTCTTATAGTTTTTCTTGTTTATAATTGTTAGGCATATTGTTTCCACGAGTAGCTAGAGAAATAAAGTGGTCCGCCATATCAGAGCTCCGCATAATATAGTAAGGTCTAGGTTACTCTTTAATGCGACATGGTTTCAAAGAGATTCCGTTATAATACAGCATGTATACTCCCTGACTGCAAACCGTCTAATGGGCACGGGTCTCTTGGATTAGGAATGACAGTTCCTGGTTTTTCGCTCCTCAGCTTCACTACCGATTTGGGGTTATCCCAGGTGAGTCTATGCTACTTTATTCTTCACAACACAGTGGTCTCTTGGATCCCTTAGGATCAAATTTCAAAATTTGACGAACTGCGTCAAAGATTTCAAACCGCAAAATACTTTAACATTCATATTTTTTTATTTCCATTACCTCCTGGGCTTAAGATATTATAAATAATTCAAAAAGAAGTAAAATCCTTAAAAAATTTGTTGTTTGTTTATGTATATGTAGATATATATTTAATATTTTATGAATGTACAAATTAAATAATGTTAAATTTTTATTTTCCAGTTTCGCGCGAACAGACAGCCTATGTTGAAGTAGCTCATGGTGGACACCTAGGTTTCTACGAAGGAGGACTAATCTATCCAAATCCAGTAACATGGTTGGATCGCACCTTAGTCGCTATGATAGGATCGATTGTAATGATACATGCCGATCCAACGTCCAGAAAGATCTCAGTTTAAGCTATTTGGACTTTAAACGCGAAAAATAAAAACAAAACAAAATTTAATAAAACAATCAAAATAAAATCTTAAATTGTTTTATAGATTAAAACATAAAAAAGATTAATCTAAATAAAGTATTATGACATATATATATGTAATTTTTGTTTTGCTTTAAGCAAATTAAAAAAAAAAATTGTTGCATTTTTTCACATGAACCGCTGTTCACATGAATGAATATGAATTTTGAATTTGCAAACAAAAAATCATATACTTACACCTTACGCTCAATATAAATTCATAAATAAAAAAAAGAAACAAATTTATATAGATGTGAAGTTGTTCATAAAATATGCGCAAAAATAAATTAATTGTTTATGACAAATAATAAATGTGTATCAATGTTTAAAACAAATATATACAAAAAAATCTGTACACAGAGACATCTTATGCATTTTTATAACATTTTGAATCCATTTTTTACACACGCAAAAAATAAATGTAAAAAGAAGAAAAAAAAAAACAAAAACAAAACAAAACTGAAAATTCCAATAAGTTTAACATTTAGATATTTTTTAACTGATTATGTACTTATGTAAAAGAATCGAAGGAACAAATTTGTAATTGTAAACAAACAAAAAATTGTACATCTACGATGGAAGGTCGTAGAAAAGAGGCTGCACTACTTCGAGTTATACCTTTTGTTTAGGGGAATTGAAAGAACCGTATTAATTTTTTAATAAGTTTATTTATAAATTTAAATAAAAAAAAACAAAACTGTTTAGGAAATATATTTTAAATTATAACTTTTAAGGTTTACCAAAAAAAATGCTTTAAATTTTGAATCTGAATTATTTTAGTGTCATTGAGACCACCCAAAGGTTTTAATTTTTATATCTGTCTATACTGTCACTCTTATTACGGTCGTCAAATATCAATTGATTGATGAACGCTGAAACTTGTCAATTTATGATATTTTTATATTATGGTTGTCAGTTTATAAATTTTATAATTGCCGATAAATCAATTTAATACTAATGTATAATTAAAGAAAAACATATTCAAAGAAAAAACGATAACAAATTATCACAATGACAAGGCTCCTTTTCCGCCAACTCTGACTGAATAACATCTCAAGCTCAATGGCTATGGAAATATCTTTTACCTCCAGTTGGCAGTCACCATCAAGATTTCTGAGAGAATCCACATTCCACATTCTGATTAAAAGATATTTATTCACATAATTAACTACGAATATTATTATATGTACTTATGTACATGAATTATTTCAATACTCGTAGTTTAAGTTGTAAATATCTTTTATTTCCTAAAAATCATTGTATTGTAATCATTAAAATTTTAGATTTTAAGTCGAAAAAAAATATGAACTAAGAATTGACAATTGACTTAAAAATTGATAACAATATTTTTTACAACGATAATATCAAGTTTATCAATAGAACCATTCACAATCAAATAAATTTTGACGATACTACCGATTCATCAGTTTTGATAATAAATGTCAAATATCGCATTGATAATTGACAACCGTAATCTATTATAAGAACTTATTTCTGTATTTATACTTTTCTTTGTAAAAGATTGGATGAATGTATTTTTATTTTTAGTAACATTAAGGCCAGAACTCTTATGACAAGACTCGAGTACATAATTGCATTTGCACTTGTCTCGAGTCAGCTATTAAAAATTAAAAAAAATACATCTCTGAAATTAAATATCAAAATTTGTTTTGAGTCTGT
The DNA here is from genome assembly GCA_963931855.1 of Philhelius festivus. Classification (NCBI taxonomy): domain Eukaryota; kingdom Metazoa; phylum Arthropoda; class Insecta; order Diptera; family Syrphidae; genus Philhelius; species Philhelius festivus. Next base: position 40,367,035 of record OZ007554.1, on the reverse strand, counting down.
GTTATTGATAGTCCGTTTTTTATAAGTAATAATTTATTTTTTATATAATACAGCCACCACTGTATTAATAAATATACTAAGAAACAATTTGTCACCAAATGTTATATTTTGTTTAAGAAAAAAAAAAAAGTTACTTTGTCGTTTGACTGTGATTTAAAATTAAATTGATGTGAATTTAAGTAACAGATAAAATTGAAATTTTGAAAAAAAAACAAACAGAAAAACATTCGAAATTAAATTGATTGATGAAAAAACTTGATCGAAATTGAATTTAAAGAATATACGAAAGAGTTAAACAATATTGTTTATATCCTAATAGACTTTGACAGAATTTTATTTTAAATTAAATAAACTATGTATTATTGAATGTAATGTCAATAAATGAATTGATTTATTAAATGAAGAAGCGTTTGCGATAAAAATGACAAGATATTATCAATAAAATGCCGTTTGATTTAAAAAAGAACACTTTTTACTTGCGATATAGGTACTATAGGGCAAGTTCTGCATTTGGAAAAAAAATCGAACTCGAGATTTTGATCAAAGTTGACATTACGATGATAGCGAAGACGAAAAAAGTGGGTCCGACAATTCCGTCTGTCTGTCTGTATGTCTGTACCTCGAACTACAGCCTAAACTACTGGAGGTATTTTCTTCAAACTCGGTAGTTAAGGGTCTTCGGTGATTCCCTAGAGGAGAAATTGAAATTTTTGTTTAGCTCCAAAACTAAGGGTACCCCCCATACACCCGTAATGCAAAATCTTATTTATCTCGAAAACGGCTCTAACGATTTTGATAAAAAAAAATTAAGTGTGATATTATGGACATGGACTACATTTTGGTCAAAAAAAATTTTGGGGCAAAATGTTATTAGGGATACCTGCCATAGATCCGTTTTTTTAATTTTCGACTTTCTCATTAACGGCTCTAAGGATTTTAACCCAAAATTTTTAGCAGGAGTCCCCTTAAGTTTAAAATAATATTGTATATAAAAATATTCGAAAAAATATTTATTGGGTTTAAAAAAAAAATTTAAATCAATATCTTCAAAACCTATGAACGATTATTTTTTGAAATTATTTCCTAAAACCAATATTATTAAATACTTAAAATTCGCATCCCACATTTTTTTCTTGAAAAATTTTAGAGAAATTTCTTATATAAAAATTTTATTTAATAATAAAACGATTTTTTAAAGTTTATTTGCATAAATTCATACTTTTCCGGAAACCAGACGGCAATTTTATGCATTTGAACATTATTATCTCATTAAATCCATGTTTTATATTTATAAAATGTATCTTAAATTCCAAAGTACTTTTACATAAGAGCAAGTTCGTGCGATCCAGTCGTGTATTTTATTTATTTTTACGTTTTGAACTAATTATTATCCCTCTGAAAGCAGGGATCACTTCGCTTGTTTTATTCTCTCATGCTACTTTCCATTGGTTAATCCAGGGGCCAAATTACCGCATCAGTTTTAAGGGGGTTCACATTCTCAAATATGTTTGACAAATCAGTGGTCACAAGGCATAACCGCTTAAGTCGATTTTTCATATTTTTCAGGAGAGCAGTTTTAAGTTTCATAATCTCTCTATGAATCAGGAATTATGAATTTTTAAATTTCTTAAATGCAGAAATGAAGAAAGAATACACATTTCTCGTATACTAGAAGTAATAAAATGTATGTCTTATATTTAGTGAGTAATTGAGGAAAAAAACACTTAAGCTGTTATGGCTTATTGAACTTTAAAAAAATAAAAAGCTTAGGTCGAGTTAGGTTGTTATGGCATATTAAGAAAGAATGATTAAAATTTCTTTTGTCGACTTAGGTCGTTATTCCATGTGTGAGATTGTGGGAAAAAATTCCATATGTTGACTTAAGTTCTTTTTCCTTACCAATAAACCAGGGTATTTATTAACTTAAGTTAATTTTCCATGTTTGTTTTCTTTTGGTCGTGAAAGTATCATACAAGTAAAGGAACATTTTGTAATAAGAATATTTTATCTATTCAAGTTTTTAATATGCATAAGTTTAAATTATTTATTGTACATTATTGATTAAATTTTGAGCAAAATTGATATTTTAGTATCTTCTGAGTTGTCAGGGCCTGTTAAATGAGCATAAGTATTTGGCTCGTCCATATTGGATGGAAGATTGTCATAGAAAGACTGAAAATCAAGACTTGATGTTTTAAGTCCATGAAATCTTCTTTTCTTTCGGGAAAAAAGTTGTTTAGATTTAAAGAAGCTCTCGTCTTTTTTTTACTTTTTATAATTTTAGAAACCTCATCTTTGTGCAAGAAATTTGTGTAGGGCATTAGATGCAGTTTTTATAGTAACGTAGCTACCGAATAGAGTTCCAAGTTATTCTGTTACCATCTTCATCTATTCGTTTCCAAGAAACTTTAGATCTATAAAATTTGGCAAAATCAGAAAAATCATTGTCGTTGTTCTTCGTGTCAATTAAATCAGTCTTATTAACGAAATAAAACCAATCTCTTGGGGTTTCAATTTGGACCTTCGTTTTTTTTCTCACTTAACTAATTGAGCTCGTGATGGGCGCAATCACATTTGTAAGCCCTGGTTCAAGGATCGATGAAGGTAAAAGCTTTAATTTAAAAGTGTGATTTTTATTGCTTCTTTTTTTCGTTGCGTTTTGCTTCACTTGCAATGCGAACTTTTCATTCTCGGATTCGGTAACCTTTCTCTTCGAAGCAAAAGAACACTTGTCTACTTTTGGGGCAATAAACTCTTCGCGGATAAATCCAAACATTTTTAAGTATTTTGATAAGCTTGCCAGATTCAAAGATTATGATTTATAATGGCCGTGTATTGATGTAAGATTAAAGCTGGCGTTTAAATATTTTGTACACGAGTCTTTTCAAATAAAGTGGCTTTCATGTGCAGTAAACCTCGAAATATGTCGTTTTATTGTTAGGAGCACGTTTTTCTCTGATATCCTTAAATGGAATCGAACGACACTAACGGCAGTGAAGTTTTTTGTTTTGATGACGGATTTAAAGAAGCTCTCAGTTTCGTCAAAGAACTGAAGAAAATATTTTTTTACAAAAAACATTAAAAATATTTTCGTATTCTTTATACTACGGTCGCGTTTTGGCTTCCAGTTAACTGCGTACACCAAGGTGTCAAATTTTGTATCCTCAATGTGTTGGAGGGAACCAATATATAAAATTCTTTGGTAATAGCTTTCTAATGACCAGTAGCTGTTGAACTACAGTTCAAGTTTTAAAATTTAATGCTCTCGGTGTATTTACTTCTACAAATATAAAGAGGCTTGCAAGCCTTAACGTTATTAGTCTTTCTGCTGATTGAAAGTTTAATATAATATAGCTTTTTCTTAGCTTTGCATTTAGGTCTTTCAAACGTTTCTTCTATTTAAGCTCTCAGAAATTGAATTACTAGACTAATTAAATAAGTGTATCTATTCTGGTTTATTAAAAAAAATACTATCAAATTCGGGATCATTTTCAGCGTTCTCAGTTTCATGTACATACGAGTATTATGTAGTTCACCTGAACAACAAAAAACTGTGTGCATATCTTAACATAAACCTTAGAATTCTATTAAATATTGAAAGTTTTGTTGCTATAACTGATGACTTAAAAATAAGAGTTTGGCCATTCTTTAATGACTGTATTTCGTTATACTCGGTTCAAAATATGGAAACATTTTTGTTTGGGTTAATTGTAACAAAAGTCATAATATTATATTTTGATTTAAAGCAAAAATACATTTCTAAAAGTACACTCTCAAATCATGAAAACAGGGATTGGCAACAGGAATTCTTTAATTTCATTCCATTGTATTCACGCACAAGCTGATCTCTATTATAACATTGTCTTGCAAAAAAATAATAGTACAATAATGTTTTTGAGGTTTGCACAAGCGTAGTAAAAAAAAAATGCTCAATGGAAGATCAATTCTTACGACTTCTTATTTTGATATTTCTTTTTGAATTTTGTTTTAATTTGACACCCCAAATTTATTTAAGAACAAATGAAAAACAAATATTTTTATAAACCGTTTTTCTAATTTCGATTACCAATTTACATAGGAATTTTTTTAAGGGCAGATAGAAAAGCACTGAAACCACGCTTGTTGTTGTAATGAGTACTTTCTCTTATTGAGTAATACCTAAACAAATTTTGTCCCTAGGGCACTGCCCCAATGTTATATCAGCTCCTAAATACATCACATAACTATATCGTGTAATCAGAATGATAATAGATAATAATTATCTTGTAAATTGTAAGCATCCTTGCTAATTCCATTATTTTCACAGCTCTAATCGATATCTTACGCACTTCTTTAATTAAACCTTTCAATTTTAAACAGTACTTACACTACAGATGCGACTGTTCATTAAGACCTATCTTCACTTATGACTCATTTTTATAGTAAACTGATTAAGGCAAAAGAACATAAGTCAACTTAGATTTGTGATTTTTTAAATTGAAACACGGAATAACGGCCTAACTCGATTTAAGATTTTCATGCAATCATAGTCTGGTTAGCCAAAAGAACTTAAGTTCAGTTAAGTTGGTCAAAAAATAGAATTGTGGTTTTCCATAACAACCTAACTCAAGTTAAGAAAAGTAAATATTTGTTCTACATCAGGGAATAAGAGCCTATGTTGATATAAGAAAAATGAAAAATAAGCCTATTTAATTATCGGCAGATTTTAAATTGATTAACTTGACTTATGTTGTTATTCCCGATTATTTTTTTTTTAAATGCAGAATAATAAAAACTTAACTTAAGTTATGAAACCGCCGTTGTATTTTTATTGAGTTAAGTTGTTATGGCTAATTATAATTTTTGAAAAGCGAGTTAGGTTGTTAAGTTTTTTGTTTATAACTTTTGTTTAAAAAAAGATACAGACGTAAAAAATTGAGTGGGGACAGATTTTTATATTCTCAGCACGATTATGATAAAAACTCAATTTCGTCATAACTCGAGTTAGGCGGTTATGGTTTGCGGCCACAGAAATATGGTTTGATGAATATTTGACGGATTGAAACCATTTGCGTTCATATTTGTCAAACATCACTTCTCATTAGAATTCTTACCATGGCGAACTAACTCAGAGCATAGATAAAATATTAGTTGAGCAAATTTACTACCATTTTTATATTTAAAAGTCTACAGAAAATTATATTAATCTAATAAAATCCACCTGAATTACCGCTAATGCATATTATGACTCATTTTGAAATATTTTCTTACGATATGCACTGCTCGAGAACTTCATTGAAAATGAAATTTGCATGTGGCTTGACAAGCATGCGTTCACATTCTCAAATATGCTTGTCAAATCAGCAAAATATCAAAATATTTTGATATCATCAAGCATGTGTGACAATCCATTTGATGAAGCGTTCACATTTTCAAATTCGAGCCAATCAAACAACATTTGTCAAACATATTTGAGAATGTGAACCCCCTCTAAAAGGGGTAATACGTGACTGAATTATGTGAGTTTGGCATTACCGCTTACGTCATCGAGCAATCGATTACGCTAATTTTACATTTTCATTCGATCAATGATGGGACTCGGTTACTGAAGCGATTATTTGGACCCAGATTTAAGGACTATTCACATGAGAGCGACCAACGAATAACAAAACAAATGGGATTTAATAAATATTATACTAGCCTAAAATCTTCACAAAAACTTTACAAAAGGGTAGCAATCTAGTTCAATTTAATGTTAATTTATTAAAATTTGCGTTGTTATTACTAAAATGAGAGAAATTTGAGAAAATAAATTGGTCGTAGCAATCATATTGCAATTCGCGACGACATTAGATAGTAAAACGCACCTCTTAGATGAGCATATAACACAACTCTCACTATAATCCGTATCGTTTTATTTTCGAGGGTTAATCTACATGGATCAAATTGTTTTTGTAATACACATTAAAACTTAATCCAGATCCGGATCCAGATAGATCTGTGAATAATAAAACGCACCTAATATAAAAATATTTTTGGGGCTTGAATTAAATAGTGCCATGAAGTTCCAAATTCTATTAAAATCCCGAAAAACTTAAGAAAAAGTAAAAAATTGCTACAGACGGCTGTAGTAAATTCACATCAAATCTGATGCGGTAAGACTATATCTGATTGATTTTGATGTGACCATTCGATGTTGTCCGACAAAAATCAACGACCGCGTAAAACAAATTAATTAATATAGAAAATATATGTATTGTAATATTTTTGCTAGGTTCGTTAAATAAAACTTATTACTGTTTCTAATATTTCTTCTTTATTTACACTTTTCGAATCAAAACAATAAATCTCAATTTATAATCAACTCTAATACTTTTATTCCAACTTAAATCCACTTTTTTAATTACACTTTCCACAATCCAATAGTTCAGCTTTGCACACTTTCATAATCGAAAATAAACTGTGTCCCGCTCACCGTGAACACTCCCTTTTATACTCAAACCAGTTGTTCTAGAAGGTTCTTGTCCAGAAGGGGAAATTCTTATGGGGGTAGAATGTTCTAGTACTTTGGAATTAGGGGAAATTTAGATGCGATGGAAAAGAGCTTTTTGTTTTGTTCCCTCACAAAGCAGATATGTAATTCCCAACAGATGGCGCTGTAGGAGTATAAAGCTCTGTTCACAACATTGCCCCCTTCTTAAGATTGTTCGTCCCGAACAACTCTATCACCAGCTTCGGCACTGTATCGGTGCAGTCGATCGCTATGCACAACTTTTAGCTTTCCTCTTAACCCTCTTTGAATTCGGTAAACGACATCATTGATTTTCGTGACGACAGTATAAGGGCCTTCCCAGTTTTGTTGAAGCTTCGGCGACAATCCCTTTTGACGATGTGGATTATACAGCCATACACGATCTCCTACTTGGAATCCTGTCGTGTTTGCTCTTGTGTCGTACCTTGTCTTCATTCGATCGCTGTAAGTGCTCATTCTAGTCCTGGTCCTTTCGTGGATGCCGATTAGCCTCTCTTTTAGGTCACTCACGTAATCCCCTGTTTCCTGAGACTCTTGTGGTGGGTGTCCAAACCTTATCTCACTAGGCAGGCGTATGCTTTTTCCGAACAGGATTTCAGATGGTGTTTGTCCTGTTGAGCTATGTACTGCACTTCGATAGGCCATCAAAAATAGTGGTATGTGCCTATCCCAGTTTCTTTGGTTGTCGCCTACGACCTTAGTGAGGTGCTCTTTTAACGTCCTGTTGAATCTCTCGACCATTCCATCAGATTGCGGGTGAAGTGGTGTGGTTCTCGTTTTCTTAATGCCAAGGAACGCGCACACCTCTTGGAATATGTTCGACTCAAAGTTCCTTCCTTGGTCAGAATGGAGCTCCATAGGCACACCGAACCTGCTTACCCAGTTAGACACAATCTGGTCGGCCACGGTCTTGGCTTCTTGGTTCGGGATAGCGTATGCCTCAGGCCATTTGCTGAAGTAATCCATTAGCACCAGAATGTATTTGTTTCCATCATTCGTTTCCGGAAATGGGCCAGCTACATCAACAGCAATCCTTTCAAACGGTGAGCCAACATTATATTGCATCATTTTTCCTTGCAGTTTTCTACCAGGGCCTTTGGTTGCAGCACAAGCGTCACAATTTCGACACCACTTTTCAACGTCGTCTCTTGCATGCAACCAGTAGAATCGTTGTCTCACTTTTTCTAACGTCTTGTTGACTCCCAAATGGCCTCCTGAAGGTCCATCATGCATTTCTCGAAGAACCTCTTTAATTTTTGATTGAGGTAACACAAGCTGCATCACATAGGATTTACCATCAGCGGACTCCCATTTACGCCGAAGAACACCTTCTCGCACATGAAGTGAGTCCCATTGTGCCCAATAGGCCTTTAAAACTGGACTCCTATCGGAAATGTCATTCCATGCGGGTTTTTCTTCATGTTCTTTCCATGCGAGAAGAGGTTCAATGTCGGGGTCTTCTTGTTGAGCAGATCTTATTTCCTCATTGCTCCATCCACAAATGGGGTCAGCCCTTATTCGCAAAATGTTGATGGATTCCTTTTCTTCTTGTCGCCTACAATGCTTGCAGTCTATTTTACAAGGCCTTCGGGATAGCGCGTCGGCATTTGAGTGCAGCTTTCCCCTTCGGTGTTGGATTTCATAATCGTAAGTCTGCAGTCTTTCTATCCACCTTGCGACTTGTCCTTCTGGGTTCTTGAAGTTCAACAACCAGTTAAGAGCACCATGATCGGTTCGTAGAAGAAACTTCTGTCCATAGATGTATTTATGGAAGTGTTTCGTTGCCAAGATGAGTGCCAAGAGTTCTCTTCTGGTCACACAGTAGTTTCTTTCGGTCTTTGACAGTACTTTGCTGAAATAGGCGACAACCTTTTCTTCGCCATTGTGCACTTGTGACAGAACAGCGCCGACTCCTACGTTGCTTGCATCAGCATCAATGATAAAAGGCTTGCCTGGAGTCGGATAGATCAGCACCGGAGCATTGCATAGACGGTATTTCAGTTCTTGGAAGGCTTTTTCACACTCACCTGACCATTTAAACTGCTTGTTCTTTTCCGTAAGCTGATGCAAACTCTTCGCAATTCCGGCAAAGTTCTTAACAAAACGTCTGTAATAAGTAGCAAGACCAAGAAAACTTCGTAGTTGATGTTTGTCCTGTGGTGTTGGCCAATTTTTGACGGTGTCAACTTTTTCAGGATCAGTCTTGACTCCTTGGGACGAGATGATATGTCCCAAATACTTTACTTCAGTCTGGAACAGTGCACATTTTTCTGGGTTCAGTTTAAGGTTAGCCTCTCGAAGTCTCTGGAACACACCCTTTAGGTTCTTACAGTGTTGGTCGTATGTCTTTCCATAAACGATAACATCATCCAAGTAGACAAGACAAGTTTTCCACGTCAGACCTTGAAGGACACACTCCATCAAACGCTCAAATGTTGCCGGAGCGTTGCAAAGACCAAATGGCATCACGTTGAACTGCCACAGCCCATTACCTGTGGAGAACGCTGTCTTTTCTCGATCTTCAGGGTGAATTTCAACTTGCCAATATCCACTTTTCAAGTCCAGTGTTGAAAACCAGTGTGCTCCTTCCATCGCGTCTAAGGTGTCACTAATTCTTGGCAGGGGGTAGCTGTCTTTCTTGGTTACGTCATTCAACCTTCGGTAGTCAACACAAAACCGTGTACTTCCGTCCTTCTTTTTGACTAGGACCACTGGTGACGCCCAAGGACTTTTGGAGTTCTCAATCAAACCATCCTTCTTCATGGTGGTAATCATTTCCTCAGCTTCACCTTGTTTGGCCAGTGGCAGACGTCTTGCGGGCTGACGAATGGGCCTTGCATCTCCTGTATTTATTCGATGCTGCACCATTTGTGTCCTTCCATATTTTCCGTTTGGTGAAGCGAAAATGTCAGCATACTCGTTCAGAAGGCTTTCTGCCGTTTTAACCTGACGTTGGTCTAGGTTAGATGAATTAAGTATCTTTGCCTTGATGCTATTGAGCTCCTCAGGGTTTAATGTCGTTCTCGGTGTTTCAGCGTCAATTCGTGTTATGGCTGCGACAGATTCGCACTTACCGATAACTTCTCCTTTCACTAACTTCACATCGTACGGTTTGGTGTTGAGTATCCGTACGGGGACCATATTGTTCTTCGGAGCCACAAGTGTCTTCCCAATGATGACGTTTTGGGAAGAACAATCTGGGCCTGGTTCCACCATTAGGTATCGATGGCGTCCACACTCACCTTCTACTTTTGTCCAAACGAATACCTCAGAAGAAGTAGGAATAATCACGTCTTCTTTGATGACAGTCCTTAGAGTTGTTGTTCCTTCGTGCCCATAGATCATTGGAATCTCTGTATTCTGGTATTTGAGTACCTGGTTGCCAATATCCAAAATTACTCGATGTTCTTTCATGAAGTCCATGCCTATGATGCATTCGTCACATATATCTGCCACCAAAAATTTGTGTGAGAATTCTAGATCTGCAATTCGAATTCTAAGTCGGACTTCACCATAAACCCTAGCTGCTTCTCCTGTGGCAGTTCTCAGACGGTAGCTATTGGTGTTGTGTAGCCGATTCAGGTGCACTAGGTCTTGACGCACAATGGAGGCGGTGGCACCGGTGTCGATGGTGACCACACGTTTGTTGCTATTTAAAGTTGCCTCGACAGTCAGACTTTTATTGTCTCGTTTAGTCTGGGAGACCTGGATAGTGTTTCTGGGGCCATCGATACCAGAAATCAGCTTCCGCCCCTCGAAGTTAGTTCTTACTTGTTGGGAAACTGTTCGGGAAGTAACACTGGTGTTATTGTTACCTTGTTCTGGGTTTGAAACTCCGTGTCCACAATGTTGACAAGCTCTTCTTGGTGGTAATCGACATTGACGCTGTAAATGTCCAGTCTTATTGCAATTCCAGCACTTTGCAAGTCCGTTTCGTTGGTTCCTTTGGACATCAGTTCTTTGGCATGAGCATTCTTCGACGATGGCTTCTCTAAGTCGATGTACTCCGTGAGAAGCTTGCTCAGCTGCTTCCATTGTCAAGGCAAATGCTAATGTTTCAGAAAGCGTTCGTTTTCCAGCAGTTCGCACGGCCCTTTGAAGATGTATGTCGGAAATGGCGCGAACAAATGCCTCAACTGCAAACTGATTACAGATTTCCTCTCCAACATCTGGATATGCAAGATAAACAAGCCTTTCAATGTCCGCTTGCAGTTGTTGTAGAGTTTCGCCCCTCTTCTGAACTCTGGAATTGAGTTGCACTTTGAAGACTTCTTTCATGTGGCTGTTACCAAAGCGTTTGTCTATAGCCAAAACCAAGGAATTGAAGTCGCCGCTCTTATCTGCTGGTATGGTTTGCAACAACTCAGCAGCTGCTCCTCTAAGAGCAAGAGTTAAGGCTATATACTTGTCAGCCTCATCCCAGCCATTTGTTGTGGAAGCTGCCTCGAATTGCTTCTTGTATATAGACCAAGAAGTCTGTCCATCAAAGGTTGGAGGTTTCATCTCTTTTTTTCTCAAAGTTTCCCCAGAACTTTCCCGAATCTTTATATTTCGAATGCGATCTAGCTCTTTTGAAAGCGTCTCCATTTTGTTGTCGACTTGATTCTCTAATAATGAAACACGTTCGGCTTGATTCTCCAACAATGAAACACGTTCATCAAGTGCAGATACATTCTTTTCGATGTTAACAAGCTTGCCTTCTAGCATGTTTCTCTGTTCTTCGAGAAGGTCTTTTTGTTCACTATGCTGTTTCTCCAGGCGTTCGAGAACATTCTTCTGTTGCTCTTCGAAACGTTCGAGAACATTCTTTTGTACATTCTCCTGTTCTTTCTTTTGTTCATTTCGTTGCTCTTCGAGACGCTCAAGCAGAAGACTAAACATATTTGAAACATCTACATTTTTACTTACGTCTGCTTCCTCAGAGTCAGCTTCAAAGACGAAAATGTCCGGGTCTTCATTTTGTTGTTTCAAATATTCCGCCAAACGCAGAACAAGCTCATTTTTCGATCCTGCTCTAGAAAGTTCTCGCTTGCCTAATTCACTTTTCAGCTCATTACAGTTGAGCTCTTTCAGTAACTTGCTCATTTTTTTTTTTTTTTCCGTACACTTCACTGCACAATAAGTTTTATTCCACTTTTCTGACACCAATGTAATATTTTTGCTAGGTTCGTTAAATAAAACTTATTACTGTTTCTAATATTTCTTCTTTATTTACACTTTTCGAATCAAAACAATAAATCTCAATTTATAATCAACTCTAATACTTTTATTCCAACTTAAATCCACTTTTTTAATTACACTTTCCACAATCCAATAGTTCAGCTTTGCACACTTTCATAATCGAAAATAAACTGTGTCCCGCTCACCGTGAACACTCCCTTTTATACTCAAACCAGTTGTTCTAGAAGGTTCTTGTCCAGAAGGGGAAATTCTTATGGGGGTAGAATGTTCTAGTACTTTGGAATTAGGGGAAATTTAGATGCGATGGAAAAGAGCTTTTTGTTTTGTTCCCTCACAAAGCAGATATGTAATTCCCAACAGATGGCGCTGTAGGAGTATAAAGCTCTGTTCACAACAGTATGTTTATTAAATTGACCAGCCTGTAGCAATGTTTCAAATATACGATTCTGCACTACCGACATTGAAATTGATTTAAGTTCTGACTATGGTTTCTGTTTTTAATATTGTCCATACAGTGAATTAGAAAATGGTTTGTGTACTCGAAATTTCCCAGAAATCCGCTGTACACTTCCAAGAAACTCTTAAATTTAAAAAAAACAACAAATGACGTTAGTTTTTAAAATTTTTTCAATGGCGGAAAATTTTAAAAACTGTTTGCTTAAGAAATAAGATCATCTCTATTTAACGGAGTCGTTTAGTTGCAAGACTTTTGGCCAATTTCGTAAACAAACACTAAAAGCGCTTTTATTAAAAATCCTCTTAAATTTTATCGGACTCTTAAATCTTTTTAGTTTCACCAATCTATGTATAAATGGGATATTTTTGTTAAAATTGAGTTCTCTTTATATCCCTGGGAAAAAAATTGTTTTGTTTTCTTTTTAACTAGCGAAAAGTATGAGGGAAATGAGACAGCATTATGTGTTGAAACAAATGCCAAGAACTGCAAAAAAAAAAACGAATTGTAAAAAAAAAAAAATTGAAAGATCCTGTGGCATAAAATCGTTAAGTAATAACCACTTAATTTAATACACTGACGGGTTTGCTTCGGTTGCACATGACGACCAAACAAATTTAACAACGGATCCACAGATGCTTTGGAAAGTCGGAGTAGTTCTCTGGCGAGTAGATGGCTTTTTATGGTAAGGTAGTGTAAACTACAGTGTAAAGAAAAAAGACAAAAATCTTTTAAAAATCAACAAGCATAAGCATAAGGGAGATAAGTATACATTCGTTTTCGTATCGTTTTATTTTCAAGAGTTAATCTATGTATATGGATCATTGGCGATAATAAAACGCGGCTTATATCGTTATAGTCGGCGAATGCATTCCTGTGAACCCGGAATACTCTTGCTCGGTGAATAACTATGTGTTGCACTTTATCGTAGGATAAAGACGATCAATATTTTGTTCTTAATAAAAAACAGATAATTTAAATATTAGTAGATGCATTTTATTATTCACAAATCTATCTGGATCCGGATCTGGATTAAGTTTTAACATGTATTACAAAAACAATTTGGGATCCTGCTTTCTATCGGGATCTATTTTAAAGATCCAAAAATCAGTTATTACACTGGCGAGTAGATTGCTTTTTATGGTAAGGTAGTATAAGCTATAGTGTAAAGAAAAAAGACAAGAAATAATTGAACATTTACAAACCCAAGGATAAAAAGAGACGGACTTATAACACTGCTGTCACTAAGATCTGTATCGTTTTATTTTCAAGGGAAGATACAGATTCGGATTCAGATAGATTCGTGAATAATAAAACGCACCTATAGTATTAACTTATACATTTTGTATCTTCAATAGGCAATTGAAAACTAAAATGTTACAAAACAAAAATTTCAGCTGCTTATATCAACTTGTTAGCTACATGACATTTCAATGACACTTTTAATGAACCAAAAATGGGCATTAAGTTTATAAGGGTGTTTAAGGCCAGGCGCGCACATTCAATTTTTAGTTTCGCAACTGTTTAGTTGCTAAAATGAAACATATGGGATTATATGGGACACCGCGCACTTAGAGCAACTCTATTCGAGCAACTAAAAAGTTTGTGTTTTGACACAAACTAAACGATTGCCTTCGCAACAGTTGAGCTGTTTTCTATAAGAGCTAGTGAAAAAAGATTGTGAGCGTGAGCAAAGAGTTGTCAGTGCGCGGTTCTCTTTCAACTGGCGATTAAACTATTTGATTTCGATCACAGTTGCCAGTGCGCGACTAGCCTAAAAGCTTGTTTAATTTAAAAACGTTTGGTGAAACCAAAACATCCCATTTTAAGATTTAGAAGCATGTTAAATGTTTAAAATTCCTTCGTGAAATCGGCCATTAAATACAAAAATGGAAAAATCTTGAGCCTTGTTTTTCACGAGGCACGGCTTAAGCTTAATAAGAGTTACGATCTCATCGCGGCTATTGAAAATGTGAATACTACTCGTTGACGCCCGGGCTGATAAATGTTGCCGCCCTTTAGAACAATGAAAATAAAGTAATAAAAAAAAAACACAAAATGCATAATATTTGATGTTTTCAATTTTTTTTTTCTGTGTGTATATTGGTTACAAATTTCATTAACAATAGATTCGTTATCTAAATATTTTGTCAGTTCAGCTTCTATATTTAATAAAGCTAAACTATTAAGACGTTCTTCGCTAATGCGAGACCTTAAATAGGTTTTTATTCGTTTCAATACGGAAAACGGCCTTTCTGCACTACAATTTGTCACTGCAGTGCACAAAAGTATATTAATAAAGCAACCTCAACATATGGAAATGATTTCTTCAATTCTTTTTCTCTTACACTCCGCTTCAACTGAATACGCACACATTTTTTCTAGGATATGTTGTCTATTTTCTCCCAACATTAAGCATTTCTTCGTCCTTTTTTTATACTTGCTAATCGCTTAGTATGTTAAGATAATCATATAATAAAACGGCAAACATGTTTTTTGTGGTACACTTTTCTCCAAAAGTATTTAACCGATTTCGATAAATTTTATATGGTTGGAAAGCCACAGTTACGGAGATGTGCAGAATATACTTGAGACACGCATTTACACACTGTGGGTCATTTTTGTTTTTGCACTGTCGAACACTTTGCATATTACATAAAATAAAATTTAATTTAATAAATTTGCTTGAAAACACTGCCAATAATATAAATAATAAATAATAATTAAATTGACACTCGAATTTCGAGAGCTGGGTCGGCTAGTAAATGAGAAAAATGTTTGCAAAAAGTACCGCTATTTATTCTATTTTTCTCTTTCATTGTGTTCCATATGCGATAATGTCATTTATTTTTTGCTTCAACTGAATAGGTACAAACTTATTATCTTCATTGCTTACAAGCGTTTGAGATAATTGACAAATCAGGTGAACGGTTTAGGACTTTTGAGTGAATTTAAGTGTAATTTTATAATTATTCATCTGAATTAAGAAAAAAATTGGGTAGATCCAAATTTTTAAGTGCCATTGAACAAGCAAAGACAAATTTACTACGCGAACGAAGTTTTAATGTGGTTTATTCCTACCTTAGAAATAAAGATTCCTATGGGAAAAATATGAAAGGTGGCAAAATAACGCCAACAACACCAGCTGATCGAAGAAAAATTATAAGATATAAGATAAAACAAAATGCCGGCGTTAGTGCTAGCACTTCAACAGTCCGAAGAATAATAAATAGTGTCAGCCACTTAAAACGGAAAAAACTGCAAAATAACCACCTCTTAACGAACAACGAAAAATAAAACGGCTTGAATTTTTAAGACGCCATATGAGCTGGAAAGAAGAATGCCATTTTGTAGTATTCTCGGATGAGAAGAAGTTTAACTTCGATGGCCCTGATGGGTTTAATTATTATTTTCATGATCTAAGAAAAGAGGAACAATTTTGAACCCATCATCATAGCCGAGAAGGTGGAGTTATGGTTTGGGGTGCGTTATTACGGTGCAGTTGATTTATGGCCGATTTCATAAACAAACACTAAAAGCACTTTTATCAAAAATCCTCTTAAATATTATCAGGCTCTTAAAAATTTTTAGTTTCACCAACCTATAAAAGGGACATTTTGGGGAAATTTTTGTTAAAATTGAGTTCTCTTCACATCCCTGGGAAAAATAAATTGCTTTTTTCTTTCTAACAAGCGAAATGTATGAGAAGAAATGAGAAAGCGTTATGTGTTCAAACAAATGCCAAGAAATGCAAAAAAAAAAAAAAATGCACACATTATTTGGAAAGATTCTGATTCTGACATTCTGTGGCATAAAATCGTTGAGTAATAACCACTTAATTTATTTTTTATTGCATTGTTGGGTTTGTTTTGGTTCTAAATGAAGACCAAACATATTCAACAAACTCATCCACAGATGCTTTGGAAAGTCGGAACCATATTTTGAAGTCATATAATGTATTTGTGTGAACCGGGAATATTCTTGCTCAGCGAATAACTTTGTGTTGCACTTTATTATTGGATGAAGACGGTCAATATTTTTTTCGAAATAAACAAACAAATAATTTAAATATTTAGTATTATCCTATTCATTTTGTATCTTCAAAAATTGAACACTTAATCCTTACAAAACAATAATTTCAGCTGCTATACCTATAACCAATTATTGTTATCTACATCTGATGACATTTCAATGACACTTTTAAAATTTAATGAGCCAAAAACGGGCATTTAGTCTATAAGGGTGTTTAAAAGCTTGTTTAATTTAAAAGCGCTTGGTGAAACCAAAACATCTCATTTTAAGGTTTAGAAGCCTGTTAAATGTTTAAAAGTCCTTCATTAGAGTTTCAAATCACTAAAATGACTGCAACAACCTACAAAACCATCCTGGAAAGAAACTTTCCGAAATTTACGGATATTTTTGGACCCAATCGATGGGTTTTCCAACAGGACAACGCTCCTATTCACACAGCGCGGGCAGTTAAAGCTTGGATCGACGAGCAAAATGTGGAGTTACTACGATGGCCACCCTATTCCCCCGACATGAATCTAATTGAAAACATTTGGGGATGGCTAGTTAGAAAAGTGTATGCCTCTGGCCGTCAATTTGAAGATGTATATAAAGAAGATGTATATAAAGAAGCTGTATGATTCGATGCCCAATCGAGTTTTTGAAGTAATCAGCAATAAAGGCGGAAGTAGTCATTACTGAAAATTAATAAACATAATTTTCCAAAAAAAAAAAATATAATTTATTTTCATTTCATTTACTATTAATCGTTAGTTTATATGTTTGTACCTATTCAGTGGAAGCGAAAAATAAATGACATTAGGTGCGTTTTATTATTCACAAATCTATCTGGATCCGGATCTGGATTAAGTTTTAACATGTATTACAAAAACAATTTGGGATCCTGTTTTCTATCGGGACCTATTTCAAAGATCCAAAAATTAGTTATAACACTGGCGAGTAGATGGCTTTTATGATAAGGTAGTGTTAGCTATAGTGTAAAGAAAAAAGACAAGACATAATTTAAAATTTCCAAACCCAAGGATAAAAAGAGACGGGATTATAATACTGCTGTCAGTAAGATCCGTATCGTTTTATTTTCAAGGCAAGATCCCGATCCGGATCCAGATAGATTTGTGGATAATAAAACGCACCTATTATCGCATATGGAACACAATGGAAGAGAAAAATAGAATAAATAGCGGTACTTTTTGCAAACATTTTTCTCATTTATTATCTTAACATACTAAGCGATTAGCAAGTACCTATAAAAAAAGGACGAAGAAATGCTTAATGTTGGGAGAAAATAGAAAACATATCCTAGAAAAAATGTGTGCGTATTCAGTTGAAGCGGAGTGTATATGAAGCTTAAGCTGCCTTAAACTCATATTTTTAGAGTTGTTGCTCCAGAAAATGTTTAAGTAAGACACACTCTTCTTGAAAATCTTCCTCAAGATTAACCGGGTATAATTCCTGAAGAGTGGTTGCATTTTTTCGAATTGCTTCTTCACTCATGTGATCAAGCTTAGATAAAAAAACCTTTTGTTATTCTTTCATAGGATGAATTTCTTCAGCGCACTCAATAATTGGTCGCAAATAGGAATGAATGTATTTATTTTGAAATTTTCACGACCACAAAAAAGAACCTTCCCTTCGCGACACTCATCATCTCGTTTTCTCTTCTTGACGATTCTTTTTTGGTCCATTTTGTAATTTTCAGAGGTATTGCCTTTTCCCATCTCTTGAAAAACATCAAAGTATTCTCGTTTTTCTCTCACAAACGGTTTGTTTAAATTGCTTCTTAACTGCTTTGTTTTAGGTGTGTTAAGATTCTTAACACATCTAAAACAAAGCAGTTCTTTAAAACAAAAAAACATTTTTTTTAATTTGTTATATATCAAATTTCATTTCTTTATTTCAATTTACACAAATTTTTTTTGTTTTTAATTCTTACATTAAAATATATTTACATTATATACAAATAATTTTTAACTAACAAAAACGAATAATTTTAGCTTATTTAATTTATTTATCTAGTTCTATTTAGTTTTACCTTTATTACAATATTATTCGCTGCTAAAAGGAACACATTTTATAACTACTGGATTATATGTATATATATTTATGTATTTGCTGTAATAAAATAATTTAGAAAATTAATTTAATATAACTCAAGGGCTTGGAAATTATTTTTGTTGTTGTTTTCTATTTTTTTCCAAAGCTAAATAGTTAAACTTAATTTTAAATACGAGTATGTTGCATTTATTTTTGTTTTAATTCTTTTTTAAACTTAAAATAAAAAATGATTTTTCCTTGAAGATGTAAGTAATTTGATAATTTTAAAAATAAATTTAAAAAAAATTAAAACCATAAAATCACAATAACAATACATGTATCAGCTGGAACACTTTTTGTCTCTTATTATTACGTCACTTATTACCTGTAAGTCGGAAATCTCAAAATTGAAAAACGTTTTACAAACATTTAAATTAGAAAAGATATATTTAACAAAATCTTTTAATAAGCTGTAGAATAACAAGAACTGTTGTAGAGACCTTCCAATAATTGTGCAAAGATTAGATGCTCTTTTCGAGTTCTTTAAAAATATTTTTTTCTGAAGAACATATAAGTTAACGACACAAACATTCAAATATCAAACCGATGATTTAAATAATTTGTTTTAATGAAACTAAACGTGTAAAATATTTACTTATATGGTTTAGTTATTTCTGTGCAGTTTGGCATCACTTTTTTGAAAGAATTATGAGTCGTCTATGCCAATCAACAACACCATTGTGAATAACAAGAACATTAGGGGTATTCATGTAAGCGCGGAAAACCCTCGTAAACCAGATAATTTTATCTCCGCAGAAACGAGCTGTCAAAATTTGTATGGGAAAAAGTTTCTGCAAATCGCATAAAATTATCTCACAAATTTGCTGCGGAAAGTGCAGAAATAAACCTCGTAAACTAAAGAAGTATGGATTCTGTCTTTTAATTTGACATTTCACAAAATATTTCCCACATTTACGCAAGTATTTCTTAGGGGGTGTTCATGAAAACATACATGCTGCGGAAAGTTATATCTTTCTACAAAGCGGAAAATTATCTCGTTACATGAATACCCTTATTGAAAATTATCAACGATTATGTAGAAATGGAGACCGCCGCGGCAGTTTAGCTCTGAAGTGCGCCATTTTGATATCATAACTCGTATGAACTTATAGATGGAATTGATATGGGAAAATGTGGACATTCTCACGGTGTCATCCAGATTGGATTAAGTTCAAAAATATGAAAGGATGTAATAGGTTTTAAAATCTCTTGTTGTGTGATTGCTTTTGTTCAATGATCCGGAAATTGGGTCACTTACTCAGCCGGACCGTTAGGAGTCAAACGGAGAGCGCGGCAAAGAAGTAACCGTCGTTGATCGCGTTGAGAAAAGAAATGAAGTCTTTGATCTTCATTTCGGAAAGTTCATCAATGTCATCAAAACATGCTCTTCCTAATGATTGTGCTCTAAATTTGGCCAGAGCAGGTCATTTACAGAGGAAATGGAGGACTGCTTATTTTTCCCTCTGATCCCCACAGCCAGGGGCGTATTTACCCTAGGGCTAAAAGGGCTACAGCCCGGGGCGGCTTGCGCTTGGCCAATTAATAATATTTTTTTGAAGCTATTAAACTTTCAAAACATTCAAGCAGAAGGACGCAAGCCGTCCCAAACTATTGTCTAATTTACAATATTTAAAAAAAATTAATACTCATTAACATGTTTTTTTGAATAAAATGATATCAAAGTGAAAAAAACTACTTAAAAAACGAAAAAATTAGGTTTGATTCGAAATTGCGGAGAAACGCTTGCCCGCAGAAAAAAAAGTCATTGGACAAACTAAAACTGTAATAAATACTTGATTGGTTATAAAAAAAATCTTACGAATCGAACGTAGTTTGGCAAAAATAAAGCCAGTTAAGGGAAAAATCATAAAAACCGTTATAACTCGAAAACGGGACGAAAACGAGAAAATGACCTCTTAAGTTTTTCGACTTAAAATGACCTCAGGTATCCATGGTTTTCATTTGGGGTGGTGACTGTGGGACATCCTGTATAAATATCCTTCCCTTCGTCAATAGTTTTTAACGACTTAAGAAACAATATAATGATTGTTTTTTGTACAATGGTTTATAATGAAATGATGGATAAATAAAAGGAAAAATAGTATTTTAAAAACTATTGGCGCAAAATTTTAGTCGAATTAGTACGATGTTAAAACTATTTTAGTATAATAGGTTAAAAAAATGATTTTGCTAATTTTAATCAAATTTAGCATCATGCTATCTCTAACATTTTACTAAAGTTAAAATCGTCGAATACCTATTTTATCTTTTTACTACTGTGCTCACTTGTCCCAATTGAAGTCCCTTGAGACAGAAATATTGTCAGATTTATATTGTCAATTTTGGGGTTCTATACTCAAGCAATTCAATATTGTATCAAAAAAAAATTCAAGGTCTTGATACAGATGTTGAAACTGTGTCCAGACTCTACGAGGCACTCATACGAGTATCATCTGTGAGAGAAAAACGAGAATGTTTTGATGTTTTTGAAGAGATGGGAAAAAGCAAAACCTCTGAAAATTACAAAATGAACCAAAAAAGAATCGTCAAGAGGAAAAAACGAGATGATGAGTGTCGCGAAGGGAAGATTCTTTTTTGTGGTCGCGAAAATTTCAAAATAAATACATTCATTCCTTTTTGCGACCAATTAATGAGTGCGCTGAAGAGAAAAAATTCATCCTATGAAGCAAAACCAAATGGTTTTATTTTTAATCTAAGCTTGATCACATGAGTGAAGAAGCAATTCGAAAAAATGTAACCATTCTTCAGAAATTATACCCGGTTGATCTTGGGGCAGATTTTCACGAAGAGTGTGTCTTACTTAAACATTTTCCTTCGTATAAGAGAAAAAGAATTGAAGGAAGCATTTTTATATGCTGAGGTTGCTTTAAGAATATACTTGTACACTGCAGTGTAGAGCTGTGTAAATTATTCATTTTAAATGATCGAATCGTTCAACAATCATTTGAATCGATCGATCATTTGATCATTTTCATTTCACTCAAATGATTCAATACTGTTCCGATTCGATTTTCATTTCGATTTTGATGATAAGATTGAGTTGAGGCTTTCACAAAATACTCTATATTGTAGGCCATAAATTGCCAAATGACATCGAATGATGGCTACTATGTCCATTGATTTAAAAGCGTCAAGAAATTCAAGATACAGAAATTTCATTTGTTTCTCCTGAAAAGATCAATTTTAGGACTAATAGTTACTGAATGACTTGGTACTATCGAAAAAATTAACTTTTAGATAGTATCGCATGTAAGTCGAAAGTTTTTATTCGATAAGTCACATTACTAGTTCAATTCCCACAGTAAACATACCAGATCCTGGGGGTCAATTCTCTATCTGTGAAACTGTGAAGTGATAAACAAGTTATCATTTCAGTTTTCACAGCCATTTTTCATTTTATCATTTCATGAACTCATATAATGCGATTCTGGAACTCATTCTGATAAGTTTGTCAAAACATGTACGAAAAAGTACTAAAATGAGAAACGCTCTCATTTTTGATATACGATACTCATTTTTGAGTATAATTTTGTTTTTGTAATTTTCATATTTTATCAGGGCTTTTCACAAAATCGTTTGAGTGTGAAAACAAATTTAATATTTGAAAATATTTTGACATTTTATTAATTTTTTTCATAAATTGCGAATCGGATAGTGTGTGGAGTTGTGAAAAAACTTATCACTTCACAGTTTCACAGATACAGAATTGACCCCCTGGGCCCATATCGCATAAGAGTATATTGATCACTAAATTATTTGATTGTCGTTTTGACAATCGCTCTCTCTCTCTATATTTCCTTATTGATATGATAGAGACAGCTATATTCAAAATGACAATCAAAAAATTCACAATCAACTATCACCTTACGCGATTCCACCCCTGATACCTCAAATAACACCAAATCGAATCGAGTAAATCATGGTTAATTGAGTTACCTGATATTGAAGATCGAGACCCATTGAAATGATTGAGATTGAAATAGAAAATCGAGAAACGAGAATCACCTAAATGATTGAGATTGGATCGATTAAAATGAAAATTTGTGTTTTCGATCATCAATACTTTTCGATGACCGGATCGAGAAAATCAAATCGATCCTGATTGACAAAGATCTACTGCAGTGACGAATTGTACTGCAGAAAGATCGTTTTCCGTATTCAAAAATAAAAACCTATTTAAGGTCTCGCATTAGCGCCTTAATAGTTTAGCTTTATTAAACATAGAAGCTGAACTGATAAAAAATTTAGATAACGAATCTATTGTTAATTAATTTTGTAATGAATATACACACAGAAAAAAAATCAAAACATCAAATATTATGCATTTTGTGTTTTTTTTTTATTATTATTTTTTATTACTTTATTTTCATTGTTCTAAAGGGCGGCAAATTTTATCAGCCCGGGGCGCCAAATCCTTAAATACGCCCCTGCCCACAGCTATGACAGTAAGTGTTGGAAGGAATGCCTAGCTTCGCTGCATGCTCTCCTATTGGTCATTGTCCGCTACAGGTGGCTATATGATCCAGGCTTTGTCTAGCTGGGTCTGTATATCAGATCAAGTGTTCGGGATGTATTTTATGTGGCCCAAATCTCTCTAGATATAATGCAGTTTGATAAACTGCTCCACCTACGGTTTGATTCGCTTAGAAAAATTGAGAGAATATTGCCCTTCACAACTCCGAGCGGAATATTTAATCTTTCTGCAAGTGAGTTATGAAGGGCTGGTCCTTGTATAGTCAGCTCGTCAGCCCGTTTATTCCCATCAATGCCACAATGACTCAGAACCCAGATAAGAGTGATAATTTTAGTTAATAGGTGCGTTTTATTATTCACAAATTTATCTGGATCCGGATCTGGATCATCCCTTGAAAATAAAACGATACGGATCTTAGTGACATCAGTGTTATAAGTCCGTCTCTTTTTATCCTTGGGTTTGTAAATTTTCAATTATTTCTTGTCTCTTTTCTTTACACTGTAGCTTACACTACCTTATCATAAAAGCCATCTACTCGCCAGTGTAATAACTAATTTTTGGATCTTTGAAATAGATCCCGATAGAAAACAGAATCCCAAATTGTTTTTGTAATACATGTTAAAACTTAATCCAGATCCGGATCCAGATAGATTTGTGAATAATAAAACGCACCTAATATTGAGGCTAGCAAGTTTATCCCGGAATTGCTGGACCAATATGGAGTATGATGTACTAGAATTAATGGCTTTAAATCAGTGATTAGTTTTTAAATAAATTGATAAATTAAAATACCAAATTTGAATATTTAAATATTTATTGATAGTTGACAAATCACACAAGGGTCTGTTAACATCTGCGTTATTAATCTTTAAAGACCACTGTACTATAACATAAACTTGGAATACGATATTGAAAACACATGCTGGAGTTGTTTTTTATTATACTATTATGTAGCTTCATACGAGTATATGTATATCAAAATATTTTAAGTCTTTCATTGGTAATTGGTTTTATTTAAATAGAATTGTAATTGATTATTTGCCAAGTTTTACATCAGAAGAGTTGTGTGAATTTTTACGCGAAAATAGAACAGATGGGAATTGAAATCTTAAAAATGTAGTTTAAAAAAAAATGTGATGGATTTCCAGAATTACAGGTAAGAAGCAATTTATATAGTTTGATAAATTCATATATATATATTTATTTATTTATACCTTATGTATTTTATACATAGCTAAACAATTGCATAGCATAGTACACCTATACTCAAGCTATTTTTTAACAATAAATTTATAAATCCTAGTTTAATTTATTTTTCTACTTATTTTTAGTTTGCGCTAATTTTTGTACAAAGTATTTTATTTACAATAGTCTTTATATTTTTTTTTTTTTGTAGTTCTTTATAATACATACATATGATTGAAGTTAAACTCAAAATTGAATGTGTAGTTGATATGATGAAATAAAGGAAAATAAATTTAAGGTGAATTAGTTTATATTTTGAAACTGATTCTTTTCAAGTTACGTTGACGTTTATTGACTAATTCAAATCATACATCATCTTTTCCGCATTATTTGGCTCTTCGCAGTCAAAAGATGCCATCATGAGTTCTGAAAATAAAAAAAATTGTATATATAGTAAAATATGTATAGATACATGTGTATGTTTTAAAATGTTCATTAATTTCATTAGGTATTACATATTCGTATAGCTTCACTTTTTTTAGGTGAAATAAATTTTCAAAATTAAGTCCTTAAATCTAAATAAAATGACAAATGAAAAAGATTTCATCTGCAACTTTTATAAGCCAATCAAAAAATTTCGGTAGCAACAAAAGTGACCAATGATACTCACCATTACTTAGGCGAACTATCAAAGAATCACTTTTTTTAAACTAAAGGTTATAATTTAAGGAACTATATAATTGACCTCTGCTTTAAATTAGTTGCCATAAGGCTTTAATAAAAAAAAACACAAAATTTCATAAAACCAAAATATATGCGTATTACATATATCAGAGATACATAACTCCTAAATTAATATGAATTATCGCCCAAAAGTTTGACATAAGATCCAATGTAACTACAAAAACGCCAAATTTTTTTGATAACATAAACTTGAAGTGTGTGAAATATTATTATAGTTTCGTCTTTGAGAATCTGTAATTTTGAGAAGGGATCTGGCGCGACGGGCGTAGCGCACCATCCCACTTTCTTGGCCCGCTTTCCCTCATATTTTAAACGCATACACGGCTTTGATTATTTTTATAATTCCACTTACACTTATTGCATCGGTGTGGTAGATATGACTAGGTCCTTAAAAGTTGTTCAAAGATCAGCAGTACAATGAGAAATAACATAGGAATACCTCCTTGTGAAAGTTTGTCAAATTTAATGAAGAAACGAGACTGTGAAATTGAGGCCTAAATTACCGGACTTATTATAAACGCACTTTTTGAGAATGTACAAAATTGGATCTGGTTAGCTAACATCGCAGATTAATGTAGACTAGCTTATTGTCGCATCCGCAAGTGTGTAATAAAAATACAATATCGAAGCTAATTGATCCTTGTGCCTTCGGAAGTTGTACATTTCATCTAAAACGAAAGGAACCTATCGGAAATTAAAAAAAAAAAACATAAAATTCAGAAAAGTGGATGAAATCTTTATTTAAATCGATAGTACGGTCGATATAATTTAAATTTTGAAAATTATTTCATGTAAATGTTGGCCGCAGCTGCATCACAAATGGTCCATGCGCTTAGTCCAATTTTGGCATTCTCTTTCTAACATTTCGGCCGGTATCTCGCAGCGGGCTTGTCGCGGGCTTGAGCCCTAACATAGCCCTACAAAAAATAGTCTAGAAGCGTTAAATCGCACGATCTAGGCCGCCAATTGACGGGCCCCAAACTTACGTGAAATAAACTGTTCACCGAATTCGCCTCTCAATTGGTCCATCGCTACGCGGGTTGTGTAGCATGTGGCACCGTCTTGTTGAAACCACATGTCATGCAAGTCAAGCTCTTCCATTTTGCGCAAAAAAAAGTTGGTTACCATCGCACGGTAGCTCTCACCATTCACAGTAACGTTGCGATTCGCATCATCTTTGAAGAAATACGGCTCAATGATTCCGCCAGCCCATAATCCGCACCAAAAAGTGACTTTTTCTGAATGCATTGGTAGCTCCTGCAGTGCTTCTGGCTACTCTTCACTCCAAAATACGGTAGTTTTGCTTGTTCACGTATCCATTCAGCCAGAAATGAGCTTCGTCGCTGAACACAATTTTTCGATAAAAAAGTGGATCTTCGGCCAACTTTTCAAGAGCCCATCCACAACAGGTAGCTAGGTTCCTGAGTTGTGCGGGATCGGAGGCAATCGAACTTTTCCACACGTTTGGGCTAACCGAGTTGGAAAAGAAGACGTTTAGAGTTGTTAAAGAGAAATTCGAACAGTATTGCAACGTGGTGTATGAGCGATATCGTTTTACATGCGAAGCCAAAAAGAAGGTGAACCTTTCGATCACTTTTTGAAAGAAATTTCAACTTTGGTGGAGAGCTGCAGTTTTGGTGACGAGAAAAAAGCAATGCTTAGAGACCGCATAGTTATCGGAATTGCTGACCAAAACCTACAAGCGCAGCTATTGAGAACCAATGATCTGGACCTGGAAAAGGAGGTGGAGACGTGTCGTATAGCGGAGATGACGAAAGTACAAAGCAAGGTCATGCAAGGAGAAGAGTATCCAGCGAAATCATCTTCGTCTGTAGATGCAAGAAAAGCGGGGGAAGTAAAACTGGGGGATTTTATGATGGGAAATGTATTAAAACAAATTCTAATTTTAATTGCAGTTGGAAAGATAGTGCACATCCATTGGAAAGAAATAAAAAATGTAAATTTTGTAACTACTTGCATGAAAAAGGAAAATGTCCAGCGTATGGGAAAAAATTTGCTTTATGTGGGAAGACTAACCATTTTGCTTCAGTCTGTCAAAAACGGAGACAGGTAAGTGATGTTGCTGTCAAACAAGATAATTATTGTGATAGTGAGGATGAGATTGACGAGACATTATATATAGATTCGGTGGATGTGCATGAAACCACCAATGCAAAACACGTGTTCTTCTTCTTGGATTGAGAAATTGCGCGTGTGGAAAATAGTTTAATTGATTTTAAACTCGATAGTGGGGCTCAGGTGAACATAATGCCAAAAAGCATTTTTGATAACCTCAAACCCCGACCTCTCTTGAGGGCTGACTCGGTTAAGTTAGAAGCATATGGAGGGTTCAATCTATCAGTTGTAGGGTCAACAGTATGCGCAGTGAGGCATAGGAAAAAACTTTACAATTTGATATTCGTGGTAACTGACAGAGGCTGTCAACCGTTACTCGGGTTAGATTCGTGTATTGAGTTAGGTTTATTGAAACGGGTAGATTCTTTAGAAACTCAAAGCGAGGCAGAGTTTATTGAACAGAATAGAGATATTTTTGAAGGCTATGGTTTTTTCCCCGACAAATGCAATTTGAAAATTCGAGAAGGGGTGTGTCCAGTGAATAAGCCTCCGAGGCGCATACCTTTGGCGTTGCAGGATAGGGTAAGTAGTACTCTGGGAAAGATGGTAAAAAGGGGAATTATTTCAAAAGTTGAAGGTCCAAGTGATTGGTGTAACAATATGGTAGTAGTCGAAAAAAAAAGGATAAATCCCTGCGAATATGCCTTGATCCTAAGGAGCTCAACTCAGCCTTAGAAGAGGAGCATTGTGTGATACCAACTTTCGAAGATTTTCGACACGAGATGAGGGATTATAAATTTTTCACGGTGCTAGATTTAAAAGAAGGCTTTTGGCAACTGAAGTTAGATAAAGAATCCAAAATGTTTACAGTGTTTAGTACACCCAATGATGGGTGGTATATGTTTAACGTTCTTCCCTTAGGAGTTAAAGTTGCGCCAGAAAAATTCCAAAAGGTTAATAACAAGCATTTTGGGCGGCTTGAAGGAACTTTTATATATATCGATGATTTAATTGTAGGTGGTAGATCGATAGAAGAGCATGACAAGAATTTGAAGCGAGTTATAGAAAAAGCAAGGGAGCTCAAGATAAAATTTAACGCAGCCAATGTTCAGTTCAGGGTGGAGAAGGTTAAATATCTTGGTCATATTTTTTCTGCCACTGATGTGACGCCTGACCCTGAGAGAGTTGAAGCTATTAAAGGCATTCTCGATCCAACAAATCAAAAGGAGTTGCAACGAATTTTAGGGATTATTAACTATTTACGCCCATATATACCGTACCTTGCTGACCTAATTGCACCGTTTCGCGAGCTGCTAAATAAAGATGTTTTGTTTGTTTGGAATGATTATTATTCGAAGGTACTAAATGATGTAAAACAGGCAATTGTAAAGGCAACAACTCTGCATTCATTTGATCCAAAACTTCATACAGTTATTCAAGCCGATGCATCCAAAGATGGATTGGGATGTTGCTTGATGCAGAATGGTAGACCTGTTTGCTTTGCATCAAAAAGTTTGACAGAAACAGAAACACGGTATGCACAGGAGTTACTGGCGATAGTCTTTGCATGCAAAAAGTTTCATGAATATATTTATGGTCGACCAGTTATTATTCACACTGATCATAAGCCACTGATATCCTTAGACAAGAAACCTTTAGGAAATAATTATTCGGTTAGACTTCAGAGAATGAAAATCAAGCTCATTATGTATGATTTGGATATTCGGTATATACCTGGCAAGGACTTGCATATTGCTGACCTTTTGTCACGCTGTGTAGGAACTGACACAGAGGTTAAGTTAGATGAAATTTTCACCGAAGATGTTCACTCCATAAGCCTAGGAGAAAAAACTAGAAGTATTTATGTCCAGGAAACTTTAAAAGATGAAGTATTAAGTTGCCTTAAGAAGTATTATAGAGACGGGTGGCCAACGGCAAGAACTAAAGTCCCAGATCATCTTAAGTTTTTTTGGGGCATTAAAGATAGAATTTACGAGGATGATAGTTTATTATTGTAACGAAGCGTCACACTCCTACGACCGACCGACACCAATCAACCTCCATCTGCATACCCACCAAGTGAAATAACCAACGCCAACACGCAGCCGAAATACAAAAAACAAAATATATGCGATATTGTGGTTCATCGTTATAGAGTTCACAGTTGGTTCCTGCAGGAGAATTGCCTTATGGACCCAAGAAATCCAAAGAAATTCGAAGCTTGCTCGCCGAAGGTTATTAAGGTTTTTACTTTATAATACAGAAGCACAAGTTTCCCCCGATATTCCCCTTCTCTACTAAGAGTCGATGGGCCGTTGCTCCATAGCGTGCTGTGTGGTAACAACAAAACATTGTATTATTAAGCTATTCCCCTTCACCCTTCCGGTGTCGCCGGGCACTTGCCGTATTATTAAGTTATTCCCCTTCATCCTTCTGATGTCGACGGGCACTTGCCGTATTATTAAGTTATTCCCCTTCATCCTTCCGGTGTCGACGGGCACTTGCCGTATTATTAAAGCTATTCCCCTTCATCCTTCTAATGTCGACGGGCACTTGCCGTATTATTAAGTTATTCCCCTTCACCTTTCCGGTGTCGATGGGCTCTTGACCGTATGATTAAGTTCGTATATACTAGGTAGTATTATCTCTAGGTATTATTATCTATGGTATCATATTGTTTAGTCTTAAGCCGCTTTATTGGATTAATAAAATAAAATCTGAAAAAGGAAAATCTATTTTTCATTTGGAGAGAGCAGTTTGGTCGACTATCTATACTCGAGTTTCGTGCTTTCTCGAGACGACCCTGGAGTCCGGCGAGCTTACCTCAGCCTAAGGAAAAGAAGTATCACATTATTTTATGAGGACAGAGCTTTTGTCCCGAATTCACTCATTTCTCAGGCATTAAATGATTTACACGAACACCATTTTGGAATAACAAAGACGATTGAACGCGCGAAAAATCTATATTAATGGCCTTATATGAGCAGAGACATTGAGAACCTGATCAATAAATGTCCAGTTTGTGAAAAATTTAGATCTGCCAAACGACCTCATAAATTACAACCACATAGTGTTCCAGAATTTCCTTACCAGAAGGTTGGTTGTGACATTTTGAAGTTCAAAGGAAAGAGCTTTCTGGTGATCGTAGACTATTTTTCTAAGTGGTTTGATTTGAAAGAGTTATCAAGAAAGTCAGCGCATTGTGTAGTGGTTGTCATGAAAGAAGTTTTCTCTACTCACGGAATACCCAGAGGAGGTTATTTGTGACAATCAGCCATTTAATTCATTTGAATGGTTTGCTAAAAACTGGAATTTTAAAATTATTTTCTCCAGTCCATACTATCCCAAGTCAAATGGCATGGCGGAGAAAACTGTTCGAATTGCCAAGTCAATTTTGAGAAAAGCGGAGCTCAGTGGAACTGATCTAAGTTTAACTCTCTTAGAATATCGCAGTACTCAACTTGCGCACTTAAAGTATACACCTTCCCAATTGCTAATGAATAGAATCTTACGAACAAAACTGCCTATTGATAAAACTAAGTTATGTACATTATAATCATATAGATGAAGATTATTTAGATAAGATGAAGCAAATAAAAGAAAAACAGAAATTTTATTATGACAGAGGAGCTTACTCAAAAGAGCTAGATCTCAACCCAGGAGATAATGTTGTTTTCAAAAAGGGTTTAACATGGGAGCCTGCTAGAGTTGAAGCTAAAAGTGAGACGCCAAGGTCCTACATCCTACGCACTGAAAACAATACAATTATTAGACGAAACACTGAGCATATTCGTAGGTCTTACAATTCTCCAAAGTTTAAGGGTCTAGCCAATGATAATGAAGAAGTAGGTCAACCTAGAGCAAACGACACAATGGAACAAGAAGAAACATTGCACAAAACACCAGTTTCAGAACAAACCGAACGCATCTCGCCTCCTATCGGACAGCAAGGTCACTATTGTTACGGCAGAGAGGTTATAAAACCGAATTTTTATAAAGGCTTAGCCTAAAAGTTTACAATTTAAACTATTTGTTTTGTATTTAATTTTCTTCCTATCATGAATTACATTTTCTTTTATAATTAAACATAAGAGAAAAAAAAATGAAAAATGAATTTAATTATATTCTTTTTAAGGAAAGGGAGAGATGTTATATATGTTATATATGTGAATATATATGATTATATATGTATTTATGGTGTTTCATGTTGGTGTGCACTCTCTCTATTCTTCTAGTTTAAACGCTCTGCCTTCTGCAGTCAGTCTAAGTATAATTGTCTTCTTGTAAGCAACGTAACCAATAAAGACCATATTTCATAAACCAATGTTTCTCTTAAATACTACAGTGGTAGATTGTTCGGCTTCAATTATTGCACCAGCTGTATTTTGAAAGGCTTCACACCTAAATCCTTCCGCAAAATTGTCCACGTAGTGGAGTAACAGAGCTCCAATTGCTGTGAACGGCGCCGAATCGATAATTCACGGTCATCACTCATACTGGCCGATACAGCTGCGATATTTTCCTCAGTTCGCACTCTACGTAAGCAAGCATGTTGGTGGTTTAATGTGCAACAATGTAAATTTGGTGCGAAATTTAATCACAATAGCCCGAATAGCCATCTCAGTATGTCGATTATACTGACCATAAAATGGAAGAAGCCCACGATGAACTTTCTTAACAGAGCACGCATTTTATAATAAAATTCAATAATTTGCAAGCAATGTTCGTTTGTAAGACGATTAATGGTCAAATTATAGACCAAACTGAAGATGTTTGACAGTGACACAAAACGTGCGTGAGCTGTCAAAATCAGTGTTGCCAAAAAAAAAAAAACACCTATTAGTTAAAATTAATTCCGCTAGTCTACCAATTCTTCTGAAGAGTTGTTCTTCCTCGCTACAAAACCATTGCGTAAGCTTTTTCATCGCTCCTACTGTTCTGGAAACTTCCCTTTTCGCAGCAAACGTTTCACTGGTTATCTGATGGAATTGACTGATGGCGGAGACTGGAAAATATCTTTATAATATTGTTGTGGAGAAATTAAGATAAATAAATATCATTATAAGGAATTTGATAGAGTTTAACATCATGCACTCTTTCCGGAAATGCATGCATTTGGTATTGATGAATTTCTTCATCGTTTGATTAGAAACTACCTTTCGAACCGCTATATTACAAGGTATATTCTAGACACTTAATTTAGGTTTACTTACCACTTTTTTTTTGATTTTATACTTTTCAGTTGATATCAATTATAAGTACACTTGAGGGCTAGAAATTGGATATCTAAAGACTAAGACAAGATATCAATTTTATTTAAATGAATCTAAATATATTTTCAAAGCCAAAATGAGGGCGGTATTTCATGAATGAATAATTTTGGGGCTTAAGTGAGCTACGTTCTTAAGATCTATTGTGCCACCGTCTAGAGCAGAGTAAGATCGCTCTTTCTCTAGACTTGATTCACACTATTCTATCTTATAACATCCCAGATACGTGCATCTCTGATGCACGAAGGGTCCGGTGTTTCCTCGAGCGCATTAAAATTTTGCATGTTGTACTGGTCACCAGGCCGGGCTGTATTTCCCAAGAAGAATTTTGGCCTGCTTCGGTTTTTGGGAGTTCTGCCCATATTTTTGATCTTATGGCCTCCTCTTCCATTTTGATTCTATTTATTGTCGTGTACACGCGATATACAATATTAAATAGATCGAAACACTGGTATGGTATACTTTTATACAGGAAGATGTCTTTATTCTTTAAGTGCTGAGAGTCTTCTGTCTAAAGTATACATTTATGTACTCTTTTAATATTAAAACATATAAGTAATATGTAAGCTTAATATAATACATTTGAACTATACTTGGCAGCTTTACTTACTCTACAACAATTCCCCCTAAGAATAATATTAACATAATTAAAATTAAAATAATTCATTACCTATTATATACATAATAATAGAATATAAGAAAAGTAGTAATAATTGAATAATTCAAATTGAAATAGAAAAGATGGAACTTCATTTAAGGATTCAAAGAACTTTGAACATTCCTATTCCACAATAAAGATCAGGCCCCGTTATGGGTGTCGTAGCACCATTATTTTCAAAATAGTCTACTTCTTGATTTCCAATGACACCAAAGATTCCCGATACCCAATGAAGTTGTGACAATATTATGTTCGCCGAGGTCGTTTGGCCTGCATAGGAGTTTTAAGCTTTGAGTGCTGCTTGCCTGTCAAAAATGGTAATGTTTTGGTTACGGTCATTTATTTCGAGGCTTTATTCGGCACATTTCATGTTTGATTTATTTCTGCCTAGAAAATGCTTGTGGATTGCCTCATCGACAGGGAAAGCTTCGTTCTGGGCCAAAATTCGATCCAACAGTATAACGACCGTTCTTAAATGCAAACTGAGTTTGTAGTAAAATTGGTCCTCTTGTTAAAAGATCATGTTCACCAAGCCCCGCTCATACAACTCCGGCAGTAAGAAGTCGTTTATCATGGCCTTGTAGCATTCGCCCTTAACAGTGACTGTATTGGCGATGGCGTCCTTAAAATATACAGCCCAATCACTCCTCCAGTGTGAATGCCGCACCGCAAAGTGAATTTGAATGGATGTAATGGCTCTTTGTAAGTCACACGCGGATTTTCAGTGCCCTGGAAACATGATTTTCCTTATTGACATAAACGTTTAAGTGGAAATGCGCCTCATCGCTCATGATGATTTTCGACACAAAATTGTCCTCTTCGTTGTTGAGATTGACGATGAGTTGACAGTTATTCAAACGCTACAGACGGTTAGCAGACATTAACTGATGCACTGTTTGTACTTTGTACGGGACCATATGTAAGCCTTTCACTAAAATTCTGTAGGGTATATCTGGCGTGGCTCGACGTCTGGTTGATGTTTCTTCGTTCTTAGCGACATCGGCAGCCACAGCTGCAATATTCATGGCCGATCGACTGGTCCAGCAGCCATGCTCTGCACCTGTGGTTCCAGTCTGTTCGAGTCGAGTAGCTATGTAAGTTCCGGAATGTTTGCCCAGTTGGCAAACGACACGATTAGGAAATCCATGCACAAAAAAAAAAATCGACACAATTATTCCGTTATTCCATTGCTTATCTGTTTGTATACTGCAGCTGTCTAGTTCACAAATGTCAGGAGTCGACTTTTGTACGCTGACGTGAACAGACGTGTGTTTGGTTTACATTGTTAGAAACTGTTCGCGGTTTAACCGCAGCAATCGATAAAAAAAAAACTCAATTTAAATTATTCTTCCTCTGTGAGATATAGACTCAAAAAGTGGAGGAAAGTGAACAAAACAATAAATATATTCCAGCTCAGCTGGAATATAATAAAAATCTGACTACTCATGTGCCTTTATTAAAAAGTGATAATCATAATTAATTTGATTTAACACGCGGAAACATTTCCCTAGCTTCAATTCCTACAAGCTTGTCCCAAACCGGTTTAGAGAAGTGAACATTCTTCAAGGCCAAAGCAAAGAGATCGTGATGAGCAAACCACAATCAAACCCAAACGATTGGTCTACTGTTATCAGTAAACTTAATCGATCTGCAAACAATTTCAATAACAACCGTAAGAGAAAAAGATTTAATGAAGAGCCAGCTCAAGTCTCTCATAACAATGAACCATATCTTGATAACAATCCGTTTGGATCACTCGTGGACCTAGAGCAAATGGAAACTTCACATATTACAACTGATGATGTTGTCAACACCAGCGAACACTCAACTAATACTAGAAGAAAAGAAAACAATATAATTAATTCCTCTGACAATAAAATTGTATATTGTCCCCCGATTTTCATTTTTGGTGCAAATTGCACATTAATTGCAGACTTAATTAAGCTTGCGGCAACAGATTGTAAAATAACTGACATTAAATATAAATTTGTAAATATTGGCTATCAAAAAACCAAAGTATATGTAAATAATTCAAGTGTGCATAGATTGATAATTGAGCGACTTCGTGAAACAGGTTTAGGTGCATATCCTTTCTCTCCAAAGGAGACAAAGAAGGCCTCTATTTTACTCAAAGGTCTTGACGCTGATACACCAATCGAAATTATTTTGAATGCTCTTAGAGAGTCTGCACCAAACATTAAGATCTCCAAAGTACCGCCATTTTTCACTGCGAGAACAAGAGAACTTAATATTAGGCTAAATATCTTTGTTGTTCAACTTGATGTGGGTGAATCACTCAAGGATTTAATATGTATTCGAACTTTACTTCATCAAAGAGTTTATTGGGAAAAGAAAAATAGTAGACTCGTGATCAGGTGCTACCGTTGTCAAAGATTTGGTCACACAGGCGACTGCTGTGCATACGATGATCGCTGCGTTGTATGCGGAGACAATCACGCCTCTGAAGCCTGTATTGCAATGTGCAAAACTAAAAAAGAAGCAAATGAGGAGGTCCCAACGCCCAAATGCATTAATTGCAACGAAGTTGGTCACGCAGCTAGCTCTCAAAATTGTCCAGCATTTCTAAAATACAGGGAAAGGAGGCAAGCTTCATCCCAAAGAGAAACTTTCGTTGCTCTTAATAACAAAAGAATTGTACAAGATACTTTCAGCCAATTGGCCAAACCAAACATTTCTTTTGCTGATATTACAAGGAATTCTCTTAATAAACCCTCTAATCCAAATATGGAAACATCCAAACAAGGAAACCTTAATGACTTTCTGAATGAATCTAAAAACTTATTTAATATTCCTTTCAAAGACCTTTTAATTAAAATTCGGCATTTTTGGCCAAAATATCAAAAAATTCAATCTCAAGAAGAAAAAATGTTTACTTACCTAGAGTTCGTCGCTTCTATATAGACCGAGAGCCCACAGCAATTTTTGGGTGTGATTGATAACAAAAAATAATTAGCATAATTAGATAGGCCTTTTATAGTTATTTATAAATGTGAACGTCTTGCATACTCTAGTGGGCGCAGTAGTGCATTATAGTGCATCAAGTATGCAGTTCTTTCCAAAGTCTAAAAAATTGGGATACAAAATTTGGCATAACTTCAAACTGAAGAGCTAAGTGTCCTGATTGCAAATATCGAGGTCCAAGACGTTTTGAAGGTGGCCTTCTTAATGCAAGAAGCAGCCTATTCTTATCGCGTCTGGCAGGCTGAAGGCTGTCTGTAAAACGTCTTGGACCTCGATATTTTCAATCAGGGGGCTTAACTTTACATTTTGGCAAAGTTTTTATCTCAATTATTTGGACTTGGAAAGAACTGCATACTTGATGCACTAATGCTCCCACTAGAGTATGTAAGACTTTCACATTTGTAGATAACTATAAAAGGCCTATCTAATTATGCTAATTATTTTTTGTTATCAATCACACCCAAAAATTGCTGTGGGCTCTTAGTCTAATAGTAGTATAATGGCTTCAACAAAACTCAATATTAAATCTATGAATTTTAACTCTATAATTTCTAATGCAAAACGACTTGCACTTTTGAATATCTTAAGAAGTGACAAGCCAGACATCTGTTTTCTCTCCGAAACAAGACTTTGTAGGAGACGTACACCATGTTTTGAAGGTTATAACATTATAAGAAACGACTCAGGAAGAGGCACTGCTATCGTTCTTGGACAAAACTTTTCATTTGAATCTGTTCCATTTCACAGTGACATTTTTTTCAGTATGCTTGGCAATGCTTACTTTTCATAATTCAAGGACCTCGGAACTTCGATTGTTGTTTGGAAGCATATATATACCTGGAAACTGTAGTCATAGTTTGCAAAGAGATCTCGACAGACTCTTTTCCTTAGCAAGTTCTTTTGATGCTGTAATCATAGGTGGAGACTTTAATGCACGCCATCCTCATTGGGGAGATAGTTTTCAAAATAAAAATGGGAATTTAATACACGACTGGTTTTTTAATGGGCCATTCTTAAACCTTGATCTTATTCCATCTGATGGGCCTACCTTTCCGCGCTCCTCTTCATTTATAGATTTCTTCTTCCTCTCTTCAAGACTAAAAAATGATTCTACCTCTGATATCTGCTCGACGTCCGCAATACCAGTTTTCTCAAAAATCGATTTTTCTCAATATTTATACGATCTGAACAATCAGATTTGTTTTCAATATCTTCGGGAATTCCACAAGGCTCGATTTTGGGACCAATTTTATTCATCATATACTTGTATGATTTTCCATTCCAAAATATAGAAGGCAACGAACCAGAATCAATACTTTTCGCAGATGACACCCTGATAACAGCTAGCGATGTGAGACCACACAAAGCATTATTGAAAATTGAACAAAAGCTTCCCAAGCTAGTTGATTACTTTCATAGATGGGGTCTGAATATTAACTACGCAAAGTGCAGTTTTACATGTTTTCGGAACGCAAGCGGAAAAGGCCATCGACTGGCTGTAAAAGAAAGTAAAATGCTCTCATTAAAAATTGATAATAATCCTATTCCTCTAAGCTCTGAAATGAAGTACCTAGGAATTTACTTTCATAATAGGTTTCTTTTTAATAAGCATGCTCGGAAAACGTTATCTAAAGCTAAAGCTGTAACCGCTACATTAAAACCAGTGTTTCATTCTAGGGCAATGTCGAAAAATATAAAAATATTGTTATATAAAACTTTAATTCGACCAATTTTGGCATACGGCTTCTGCTCATGGTTTACTATTTCATCGACGACAGCAAAAGAATTAGAAAAATGTTGAGATTTTGTTGCGGAAAGTTTAGGAGGGCAAACAAAAAATACTTTTCGAATAAAATAATTTACGAATCCTGTAAAGTAACACCGCTTCTAACATATTTAATAAACCTCACAGCAAAAAAACTTCAACGTATTGAAAACCATCCTAATGCGCTAATTAAATCCTTGTTTGATTGTAACGTAAAGCGGTCCCTAGACTATCAATATTATTGAACAATATATTGCACAATATTATTGACTGGTACCCCACACTAAACAATATTTCGCACAATAAATCATTTGACAGTTCTTTATTTGTGCTTCAACATCATGCTCGATGATATGGATTATTGTTGTGTGGCAATTGCTCTTGCTATTTCATTAAAAAAAGGCAAAGTTTCATACACTTCGATTAATTCCACTATGAATTTGCGTTCCTCTTTTTTATTTTTATTGTTTGCCATTTCGATGTTATCACTACGAAAATTCAAAACAAATGACAAAATATTGTGCAAACACATCCACAGACTATACAATAAATTTGGTTGCACAATAAATATCAAAAGGATTTTGATTTTGTACAATATATTGCACAACCCTTCAATATGAGCCCTAGACTCTCAATAATATTGTGCAATATCAAATATTGCACAATAATATTGATAGTCTAGGGGCCGCTTAACAGATTGCTTGTTGAACTATTATATTTCTCCATTTAATATGCTTAACGAAAGTTCTCTGCCAACTATTGTACCTGATTTGAATAGAGACTCAATTGGAATTGTTCCCTTTTACGAGACAGCATCGCGCCTAAACCTGAGAGGATAGTAAAAGTCCTTTAATTTATTGGTTATAAATATTATGCGTAATGTAAATATCTACTTTTTTTCGAACTTTTAATTTCTATTATTTCTTTGGTTTAAGGAAACAAAAATATGTTATGAATTAAAAATGTTTAGTTTGGTATGAAAGCCAACTTTTTGTATATGTATTGTCTAGTCATAGTTTTTAAGTACATGTAAATGAATAAAAAAAAGTATGCCGGGAGCAAGCATACAAGTTAACTTTTGCTATACAAAATCAAATAAGTATCCGCTAATGTGTAGATAAGTCATTAAATAAAATTACTTTTTAAAATGTTTTGCAAGGCATAAATTTAAAAGTCTGCTACATACTATATTTAAGATAAGCAAATATTGTTAAAAAATTATTATGTTTTTCAAAAAGCCTCAATAAAGAATTGAATTGAATCGGTCATTTCAAAAACCTCATAAGTCATTCAATTATAATTTTTCAGGAATCAATAAAAACTGTTTCATGCTCAAACAAATGAGTTTTAAACCACTTTCTTATGCTAAACTTAGTATTTTAGTGGTAAGAAAATTAAAAAGCGAAAAAAAATCACAGTTTATTAATAGAAATAATGAAAAAAACCTAAAAAACTGTTCTTGACTTAAGTTGTTTTAGCAAGGACTGGGGTAAGTGGTATATAATTTAACCAAAAAAATGGTAGTAATTATATTTTGTATTGCTTATTATTGAAAATCACACTTAAGAATAACTTTTTGTCATGTTTTAATATCTTTAAGGTACATAGATTGATTATCTTCAACATTTTCTTATTGATGGGCACTTTTAAAACATAAGCCTTTGCTGATAGAAGTGAAACCGAAGTTGCAACTTTATTTAAAATATAGTTTTTTTTTTATTTTCTAAATTTCGAATGAGATGGACGTGAATTTGACAGACGTGACGGATGAATATGAAAAGCTAAGATAGACAATGAAGTGCAAATCATCATATCATTCAGTTTCAGAGATCATTCATAAAAATAATAAAGAGAGTCTGAGACTAAACGGAGACCTTGGGGTCCCCAGCATTTATTTTGTGAAGATCCGATTTGAAACCTTCCAAAAAAAAAGTATTGAACAATCCAGTAGAAAATTTCTATTCCAACGAATAAGGGCTTCATTGATACCAAACTCAAAATTTTCGATATAATAGCTTGATGCCAAAATCCATCAAATGCCTTAGAAATATCAAGCTCAATGATCTTACTTCGACATATGATTCTACTCTTCTGCAACTTGATATCAACAGTTCATCGGTTTTTCAAATCTCTTAGATAAATTAGTTTATGTCTTGTCTTTCAATTTTATAATTTGTCATAACATTTCATTAAGGTATTACACGTTCTCTTCTTTTTTGGCGCACCATCACTCTCTGTTTCACTTGAAGACATTTTTAAAGCTAAAATTACTTTTCGCAGAAAATAGTTGTATGAAAAACGCAAATTTGACATTGATGACTGTTGTTATCAAATTGAAGATTTGAATATTGTTGAACCAATCAGAGCAAAGCAAATTTAAAATATCAAACTACTCCCGCCATTTTGGTAGTGCATGCAAAAACCTCTTAAGTCACTGACTTATGTTGTTTATGCAATGAACGTCTTTCCTACGGTATTATTTGAAGAGGAAGGAATGTACAGACTTACGTGGTTCTTACCCAGAATACGCATCTCCCTTTAAGGAACCATTTTCAGCAAAAAAAGCATTTTGGAAAAAAATGTGACTTAAGAGGTTTTTGAAATGACCGATTCAATTAATTGAATTGTTCACAAATGTCAAATATGATTGACGTACGACGCCATTTGCAAAAATTATAACATCTTCCGATAGAGTGATTAATTTTGCGCCACCTTCTATACGTTGCACACTCGTCATATAAAAATGGTCCACAAATGTGTGATATTCATATTTATAAGACAGAAAGCATATG
Organism: Philhelius festivus; assembly: GCA_963931855.1. Lineage (NCBI taxonomy): Eukaryota > Metazoa > Arthropoda > Insecta > Diptera > Syrphidae > Philhelius > Philhelius festivus. The sequence goes on along the minus strand of OZ007554.1, from coordinate 40,326,799 downwards.
AAGTCATATATGTAAGTACTTTCTGTCATATAAATTTGTATATCACTCTTATATGTCACTTTTGGGCCGTATTTATTTGGCTAGGTGTCCATATATGTATATGCTAGTGTAAAATCGGTTTAATTATTTTCTTAATCCCTTGAAAAATGTCCAGATGTAACTGTAATATTCTTATATGCTCGTATTTTGAAAACCTTTTTTTAATTCTATATGGAAACGTATATTTTTACACAGTATACAGATTTTCATTTTGTTTAAAAAGTAATATTAATTAATTAAATAACATTAAATTGAATTCAATATTTTCGCGCAGACGATTATTGTGCTTTTACAATTACACAAAATTACAGACATGAGTGTATCATATAACTGAAAAATAAAACCTTACACAAAAATCATATGGCACCAAACAAATAAAAAAAAAATGCTTCGACATAACAAGAAATCTCAACAAAAGTTTTTCACCCTTCTCCGTGTTGACACATGGTCATTTTATGCCAAAGGCAAACAAAAAGTTGAAAAAGGTGAATCACATAGTAGAAAACTTCCCCGCTGTCATCCGAGTGGGTATTTTTTTTCGAAAAATGATGCTGGAAGTCAAAGAACCAAGGACACAACTGGAACTCAATTCCGAGGTATGATAAAAGTGTCTGAAAGCATCGAGATAAATATTTTTTCTGACGCTCATTTTATTGTCTTTTGTTCGTTGCCATCATTGTCGTCATCGACAACTACTACTATGGCAATGATGATGACGAAAACGACGACCACGACGACTATATGAGGCGTTGGTTGGTGAAATATCGAAAATTGCCAACGAAGAGATTTTGTTCAAATAAATGCTATTCCGCGGAGTGAATGGTGTATGACAAGGCTGCAAGGCATACTGGATGATGGTTTGATCACACGTACTTTGGGCTACCACTTCTTTTTTTTAAACTGCAGAATATTGCCACACCCATCGTTGCAATACTTGCATTTGCATAGCATGTTAGATAACATTAAACCTGAGTTCTTCATAAAGGGTTAGGTAGTTCGAATAGCTATCCGTCAGTTCATATCTTCATGAAGAGATTCTCGTTTGAATTTGACAATTCTACATACATAAGTAGAACAAAGGAAGGTAGGTATGAAATTTCAATCAATATTTGCAATGGTTCGGCAGTTTACAATCAGAGAAAAACGTCGGTCACTTTGTGTGTTACAGTTTAATTAATTAGTAAAATTGACGGAAATATTGTAAGCTTTGTTCTCCATTTTTTTTTGTCACAAGGTTGTAATTTAAGAGATATTTCAGCACCTTTAATAAGAGATTGGGTTGCATTTGTATGGTTCAACAAACGTCTTTGAGGAAATCGAAGAAAAAATAAAATTTTATGGATCTGAGGAAAAATGGTTGAATGAGTTACCAAATTTATGCCAGCAATATTTTTTTTTTTACCTACTACAACGATTTCAATAAAACTTCATACCTGCAATATCTCATGCGGATGAAACAACACCGTGATTCAGCTTTTTGCCGATTGTTTATTATTTATTTAATGAATAACTTTTTTATTTATTTTGGTAAAAAGTGGGGTCTTCAATCTTAGATGATTTTGTGGACATATGTACACAGCCGTAGTTCGACTGATCCTCAGGTATAGTGGCCCCAAATCATATAACATCGATAAACTGAAGAAGGTACAAGGAACTGCTATACTGTTGGCACGATAGGGGCTCTAAGATTCTGCTCAACTGATACCTTAAGCATTTGTATGTACCTTTTACCACTTGATTTGAACATTAAGAATCTAGTATCTTGCAGCACATTAAGACTAAAGGAATCGAGCTCTTGGATTGCCAATCCTTACAGCCACTACTATATTAAGGAGTTAATCCCAATAGAGATATTTTTTTTAGTGGAAGACTGACCCCTAAAATGGGCATCAGTAAAGATTTTAAGGTTATGTTTCCATCAAGAAAGTACTGGGATAATAACTGCCTCACGGAAGACTTTGACACAACTATCTTTACTGATGGCTCAAAGATGGAGTGGGACGTGCCGTGATGAACTTGCGAGCTTCAATAAAATCCACAATATCACTCTTATCTGGGTTGCGCGTCATTTCGCCATTGATGGGAATGAAAAAACCTACTAGATCCTTTCATATTTGTGAACGTAATCCAAACTGGATGACTCGTAAGAATGTCCACAATTTACCATGTCAATTCCATCCACAGGTTCATTCGACCCATTAAAAATGGTGTACTTCAGCGCTTCTTAGGTCTCAGGGCCAGATTGCCGCTGCTAAGGCGTTTAGGTTTCCTTCGACGATCCAAGAAATTTGATTTGGCTGTTTTCTATTAAGTCTATATTCCTCCATGGTTTGAGAACAAATCTCATATTAAAGAAAAAAGTTCCAATAACCCACTCGAGTCACTTGGATAGTACCCAAAAAATGAGCTCAAAAATGATAGGTGATAGAACTATTAATGTCTTGCCTTATTTTAACGCAATTTTTACAAACAATGTGGTATTGAATTAGCGAGTTGCATTCCTCTCTTTAAACAATTCAACAGTAATATTCGCGTTCAGGGAATGCCCATCAGTTTACCCAACTTTGGACGTTTTGTGAAATTCAGAGATGCTTTCTTTAGCCGCACTATAGGAATGTGGAATGCCTTAGCCGACGAAATATTTTCCTCTAATTATGATATTCAGACATTCAAAACCAATCGGTATGTCTTTTTCAATCCTCTCCAACTTTCCTAAAAGCTCGCACTATGTTCTGTGTAGGGTGGCGTATGTGTAACATTTTTGGTGGAAATGCTTTTTTTTTTCAAATTCAGAATAATGTCACTACACATTTGCCAGCAAATTGAAAATAAATCATCCGGTATTTTCTTAATACTGTCATGGGTTCCGTGTCGATTATGTGTTATGGGGAAAATCTCAAGAAGCCGCTAAAAAAGCTTATATCGTGAATTCTAATGATCGGGTTGTCAAGATGGAGGTATTTTGATTTAGGAAAAATGTCCTAACAAAACATATTTTAAGTTATGAATTTGTACTTCTGACATATGTTTCAATTGAATGAAATCGGATTTTTCAACAACAGACAACCCTACCACAAGGCTCGAAAAATACTCAATACAAAAAACACTCAATCACATTTTGATTATACACTCCGCTTCAACTCCCAAAGTTTGAAAAAAATTAACAACATAGGCGTTTTTCTTTTTTAGCTCCGAACGGGGCACTGAACTGTCAAAAAAAGAACTATGTTACTTTTTTAACCCAGAGCGCCCTAGGCGCTCAACTTGCATTTCTTTTTTAGCTCAGAGCTCGAACGGGGCTCGCTCGATGAGCTCGATAATAAATGACCGAGCAGACTGAGCAAAAAGTTGAGCGCGGCTAACTTCATTAAATTTTTTGGAAGGGATGATAGTAAAAGAAAAAAAAAGAAATAAAAAATCAAAACAAATGGAAATGGCGGGTGAAGCTGGTTGCTCTTCCAGTGAAGGTAAGGAAAAATAAATATAATTATGAGCGAGTTTTGCTCAAAGTTTTCTTCATCATCAAAATCAAAAAACCAATTGAACGCTTCCCTTAAAATAATTACTTTTTCCATTTTCATTAATTAGAAATTAATTAAAAACAAGTTTTCAAGAATATGAAAACACAAATTTCACAAACACAGCTGAGAATTTTGACAGTTTATTTGAAAAATGATACAATGACAATTCAGTGCTTAGATGTGTTTCTTAAATAGCTCGGAGCGCTCAGGTCACGCTCGGTTCGGAGCGAGCTCTAAGCGCTCAGGCCCCGCTCTGTGCCCTGCTCGGGGCTAAAAAAGAAAAACGCCTATACTCGTACCTTAAAGAAACTGTGTGCGTATTCAGTTGAAGCGGAGTGTATTTAGTTTCTTTGTACCTCATTCCTAAACAGTAATTCTTTCTGAGAGAAATTGAAATTGAATTGAAGTCAAGTGAGGTCAATATATCCTTTTAATTAACAATACTCGTAAAACCATTTTATTTATTTCTGATACTTAATAATAATTGTTCTTTGTTGTATTGATAGAAATAATTAAGAGTGGTATAAATTTATATATGTGGGTTCAAAACACAATATTGTGTCCTAGCAAAACTAATTATCTTTGTTAGAAATATACTCAAGGAAGTTTAGGCACACGAATATCTTTCGTTTTATTGGAACTCATTTGAGGAGCTATCTTCTTAATTAATTGTGAAAGTTTAATTTTGGATTGGAGGGTAATGTTCTTGGGTAGCAAGTTTTAACTTTTACAATAGAAATTTTGGCAAAGAAAAGAAGCAAACCCAACCCTTAAATGATATGAAAGAATTATTAATATTTTAAGATAAATCTTAATAAAACTTGGACTTGAAAACAAAAATATTTTACATTTATAAAAACTAGGAAAAAAGAAAAAATGTTCATTTTTCATGTACAGTGATGGAAAAAATAATAGAAACAAAGCTTTACATAATGATCAACCATTAATAACTACATACAATTACGTCTTCCTCGGTTCTAATTTTTATATATTAATTGCACCTAGCATGACTTTGAAATGGTGCGGCGGTTTGTTGTCATTAGCTCTTTCTTTGGACTTAACGGTAAAAAAAATGAGCTAAGTGATAGTTTCGCCTGGAAAAAATAATAGAAACAAGGTACTTTGACTTTCAATTTGACTTAAATTTCCTTTTTTATTTTTATTAAAATAGACGTTTTATTGTTGTTTATTAGTTTATCACGTGTTTCAGTCGTTTTAATACAAAAAAATATAACAGTTATTTTAAAATTTTATAAAAATGGATCGTGGAGTATGCATTGTACTATTACTGAGCGTAATTAAATAAAAAACTTCAGAAAAAAATGGGAAAAGTATGGAAGAACTAGCACAAGCAATAAATTTTTCAAAAAACAAGATATTTACAGTTCTCCATTCAAGTCCAAAGCCAGAAACAAGAGGCAGAAAACGAAAGACCTCAACGCGGTTTGATAAGATATTGTTACGACTGTGTAAAAAAAGCCTTTTTCTTCTTCAAACGACTTGAAAATTGAACTAAATGCGCCTGTTTCAAGTCGTACAATAAGAAACCGACTAATGGAAGCAAGGCTTCCTGGAAATAGTCCCAGAAAAGTACCATTCTTGAGCAAGAAAAATATTCTGCAGAGAATGACTTTTGCAAATAAACACGCCCAACGAGAAAATTGGAACAACGTTTTATGGTTGGATGAAACAAAGATAAATTTATCTGGTTCCGATGGCAAAATGTATGTCAGACGACCTAAGAACGCAGAATTCGATCCAAGGTACACAAAAAGACTGTTAAACATGGTGGAGGAAATATCATGATTTGGGGGTGCTTCTCAACATCTGGGGTTGGTCCAATTTTTTGGATAAAAGACAAAATGTGTGCTATTGACTACGTCCGAATCATAAATGAAGTTATGCTGCCATTTGCCGAAGAGAACATGCCAATTAATTGGAAATTCATGCAGGATAACGACTCCAAGCACTCCTCAAAATTGGCTAAGGAATACTTTAACAAAAATAAAATAAATGTTATGGAGTGGCCATCGCAGTCCTCTGATCTTAATCCCATAGAAAACCTGTGGGGCATACTTAAGAGGAAAATTGGAGACTTCAGAGCCAACATTAAGGAAGAACTGTGGTCTATAATACAAAATGTATGGTATTCCATACCTTCCGAGACATGTGCCAAGTTGGTTCATTCCATGGGGCGGTGATGTTAAGCCGTCATTAAAAATAAAGGTGCAACGACCAAGTACTAAACTAATATGAACCAATTTAACTGTTAAGTTTCTCTTTACCAAAAAGAAAAACACAATTATAATATTGTTTCTATTATTTTTTCCAGGGTAAAATGGCTGTTAATATTAATTTTACTTTTTCTCATTACTAATTTTTCTTTTTATTAATAAATTTAATATTGTGTATATTTTAAACTTTATAGAGACTTATTGTATGTATTTTTAATTTTTAATTTCCTTCCAATAAACTTTTTGTTTTTAAAAAACGGCACAGAAGAAGTTTGTTTCTATTATTTTTTCCATGACTGTATATCCTAAGTAAAAAACCTTTTGGGAGTTCTATTTAGAGGGGAAATTAAAAAAAAATTAGTAGAAAAGGCCTGTTATATAAATTGACTTTAAATCAAATTGTTTTAACGAATGGTTTTTAAAAATAAACAGTAATTTATCAACCTATTGTAATCAGTTTAAAATATAGAAAAGGAAATGTATCATTCTATACAATTGGCTTTTATTTAAATTAAAATTTCATAGAAGTTCATGAAAGTCATAAATTTAACCTAAACGCAAATAGATTCAAACTTCGAATTCTCGAATGTGTGCTATCTCTAAGTATCGAATACATCGGGTGATGGACAACATTGAGTAAGACAACATGTTTTCTTGGTTTTTATTTTTTTTACCATGTTGGTCTTTTTTCTTAAAGTTTAAATTTAATCATTTTGATCTTAGTGACTGCGATAGGTTAGGAAAATAAATCAGTGGTCACAAGACATAACCGCTTGAATTGATTTTCAATATTTTTCAGGAGAGCAGTTTAAAGTTTCATGTTCTCTCTATGAATCAGGAATTATTAATTTTTAAATTTTTGAAATGCAGAAATAAAGAAAAAGCCCACATTTTTCATATAGTAATAAATTTTAATCTATATAAATAAAAATGAATCGCAAAATGTGTTGCTAAGCGTTAAACTCAAGAACGGCTTGACCAATTCGCTTATTTTTTTTTTTTTAAGTTTTTGTTAAGGTTCATGGAAGGTTCTTATGGAGAGAAAAAACGTTTATTGTGGGTGTGTGAAAGTTAAGTGTTACAAAAACTTGAAATACACTGACTCAAAAAAAAAAAAAAAAAATAAAAGAAAACTTTATAGCTAAGGAAATAATTTCTTGATTTAAATAATAATTAATAATTCTACAACAAACAACAAAATTAACGAGAATAAGAGAACTTAAATAAGGGTAAATATATGTAAATAAAAACGAAAACCAATTGTGGTTTTATTTGTCGACTGTGTTTGCTTTTAGAACCATGCCGCCTATTACACGCGGGTGCAGCAATTTGAGTAGAAAAAATCGAAACGCTAGAAACTAAGCTTATTTTCAATCAAATCGGACTTCATTGCAACGTGAAGAGCGAAATGGAATTGAAAGGATTAAGATATTACAAACACGAGCAACGCGTCGTGTTCAAACTGCTTTTACAGTTTTACGAGCGGCTTTCAGTTACGATGTTTCAATTGACTACAGTATGTATTAGGTTCGTTCGTTCAACTTTACCCAGGTTTGACCCAGGTTTTCTTGATAACCCTCAGAGTTGTCAACAAAAACTGAGGTTTTCGGTTTTCAAAAAACAAACAAGGGCTGTCAACTGGTTTGTTGACAACTAAAAGACAGACAAAATAATTTTGTGCTCTGATAAAACTTTCAATTTGTTATAAATAAGTTTTAAAAATGAACGAAAACAAAAGTAATACATATGAAATCTCATATGACTTTTGACAGTTTGACCGTTACCTGAACTCGCCTCAGCAAAATATCTCGATCTACTTCAGGGCGAGTTCAGGGCGACCCCAGGTCTCAAAAAACACAGAATTTGCTTCCCAGAGTGACTTCAGGTTTTTCAAAAAAAAAACGATTTAGGGCGACCCCAGGGTGACTTCAGAGCTCAACGAACAAACCTATTATCATGTGCCACCGAATTGTACAAACTGTTTGTCCATGTTGAATGACATTATTTTATTGACAGATGCTCAAACTAATAAAAAAGTTAGTTCAATGAACTATTACTCCTATCGGCTGATGGTTCATGAAAATGAAGACATGTGCTTGATGATGTCGAACAAATTATTATCTCAATTAGGAATGGCCGCGCCTAATCGCCCAATGCACGACGCTTTTAATCAAGAGTTGCATCGTGAAAAACTGTTCGATCTCGATGCTTTAAGGGAATCGGTTCGAATAAATGTTCCGTTGTTGAACAAACAACAAAAGTATGTATTTGATACAATTATGAAAGTTGTAAATGATGGAACTGGAGGATTTTACTTTTTGGATGCTCCTGGTGGTACAGGAAAAACATTTTTAATTGCATTGATTTTAGTAACAATTCGCCTACAGAATGGAATTGCACTTGCACTTTCTTCGTCTGGTATTGCAGCTACATTGTTGGAAGGCGATCGAACAGCCCATTCAGCGCTAAAATTACCATTGAATACTCAAAGCAACGAAACTCCGACTTGCAACATTTCGAAGAACTCTGTAATGGCAAAGGTTTTGCAGCAATGCTAGTTGATAGTATGGGATGAATGCACGATGGCACATAAAAAGTCTTTGGAGGCATTAGACAGAACTCTCAAAGATCTGCGAAGCAATCAAAACCAATTCGGTGGAGCCATGATTTTGTTAGCAGGAGATTTTCGTCAAACATTACCAGTTATTCCACGGTCTGCACTAGCAGATGAACTGAATGCATGTTTGAAGTCGTCCATTTTGTGGACAAAAGTTAAGATACTAAATTTGAGCAAGAATATGCGTGTCGAATTGCAAAATGATCGATCTGGAGAAATATTTTCAAAACAACTCATTGACATTGGTAATGGTAAAATCCCTGTAGATGTTATGAAAGGCTGCATTACATTTCCTGTCAATTTTTGTCAGTCTACAAAATCAAAAACTGAGCTTATAGAAAAGGTGTTCCCAAACGTAGCTCAAAATTACAGAGATCATTGTTGGTTGAGTGAACGAGCTATATTAGCTGCCAAAAACATGGATGTAAATGAAATAAATTTCAAAATCTATTATGAAATTTCCGTTGAATTAAGGACATATAAATCAATTGATTGCGCAACTAACCAAGATGATGTCGTCAATTATCAACCAGAATTTTTAAACTCATTGGAATTGCCGGGGTTACCTCCCCATAATCTTCAATTAAAAGTAGGATCGGTGGTCATAATGCTAAGAAATATCAATCAACCGCGACTTTGTAACGGCACACGGTTAGCAGTGAAAATATTAATGAACAATATGATAGAAGCAACTACTCTGAGGGGAAAATATAAGGGAGAGGATGTATTGATACTACGCATCCCAATGGTACCAACTGACGTACCGTTTGAATTTAAACGACTGCAATTTCCAGTGCGGCTTGCTTTCGCTATGACTATAAATAAATCACATGGTCAGTCGTTGAGTGTTGGCGGCGTCAATCTGGAAAACCCATGCTTCTCTCATGGACAGTTGTATGTTGCCTGCTCTCGCGTCGGAAAACCGACGGCTTCATTTATTTTCGCGCCAGGTAATCAAAAAAAAAAATATCATGTACGATAAGGCATTACATTGAAAATATCAGATTATGACTACTACTACTAAAGTCTTGCAATTGACAAAATATGACACTTATAATTGTAAGTAATCGTTGTTTATCATGAAGATATAAATCTATAAATATGAAAAGTGATCACTCCTAAAAATGTTTTGTTACCGTTGTTTTAGAAAAAAAGGGCAGAACAACGTCTGCCGGGGAAGCTAGTTAGTAATAAAATTTATATTTTATAATTAAGGAGTAATATGAAAAAAAAAACACTTAAGCTGTTTTGAACTTTAAAAAAAATAAAAGGCATGGGTCGAGTTAGGATGTTATGGTATATTAAGAAAGAACTATTAAAGTTTCTTTTGTCAACTTAGGTCGTTATTCCCCGTGTGAGATTGTGGGATAAATTTGTTATGTTGACTTAAGTTCTTTTTCTCTACCAATAAACCAAGGTATTTATTAAATAAAGTTAATTTTCCAAATTTGTTTTCCGATAGTAAAGGAACATTTTGTAATAAAAACATTTTATCTATTCAAGTTTTTAGTATGCAAAAGTTTAAATTACGTATTGTACATAATTGTCAAATTTTGACCAAGATTGATATTTAAACATCTTCTGAATTGTCAGGGCCTGTTAAATCGGGATGAGTATTTGGCTTGTACATATAGGATGCAAGATTGTCATAAAAAGACTGAAAGTCAAGACTTCATGTTCACTTCATTAATCTCGTTTTATGTTCTATGCTCCATAATATATTTGATATTTGAACCCCAAATCTGAAGTGGCACGTAGAAAAACGACAACACTGCAGGTCGATTGCAGGCACACTATAAACGGAACAGACCTAATGTAAAAAACATTATTGGAAATCAAAAGTGCTTATTTTGCGAATTCATTTTCATTAGAAGTACTCGACGACGGTATACCCGCTATATTTTTCAAATCTTGTGCTTCTTCAATTTGTTATCCTCTGCTTCAAATATTTAATAAGTCTCTAGCTGAAGGAGTTTTTCTGAACACCTGGAAAATCCCTTACCTAGTTCCTATTTACAAATCTGGGTCTAAGAACTTAATTGAAAATTACAGAGGTATTTCAAAACTCTCAGCAATTCCCAAGTTGTTTGAGAGTATCGTCAAAAATAAAGAAGAGTTTTTAACCAAAGAATCCATATCGGAATCACAACATGGTTTTATATCTGGGCGATCTACCACTACTAACATTGCTCTTTTCTCATCATATGTGATTAACTCCGTTGAGGGAAAGTGTCAGGTTGATGCTATTTATACAGATTTTAGCAAAGCCTTTGATTCTGTTGACCATCTAGTTTGATAAGGAAACTTGAGATATTTGGTTTTCACTCTAAATTTCTTAGTTGGATTTCGTCTTACGTTGTTCGTAGGTATCAAAAAGTTTTAATTGATAATTCATTTTCGAGGTCTATAAAATGTAGTTCTGGTGTTTCACAGGGGAGACATTTGGGTCCTCTCCTTTTTAACATATTTATCAATGATATTGTGTTAGTTTTTCAACATTCCCAATGTCTTTTATATGCAGATGATCTTTAATTATTTTTGGACATAAAAGAAGTTGAGGACTGTTATCGTTTACAATCTGATTTAAACCGAGTTGTTGAATGGTGTAACGACAATAGATTAAAATTGAACTTTAAGAAATGTAACGTTATTTCATTTTATAATTCTAGTAACCGCATTGTCTTCAACTATTTGATTGAATCTAATTTGTTATCTCGTATAGAACGAATCAAAGATCTTGGTGTAATGCTCGATTCAACTTTTTCTTTTAAAAGTCATATCGAATATGTTGTTGGTAGAGCGAATTCACTTGTTGGATTTATTAAGCGAAACTGTGTTGATTTCTCCGATCCTTATGCGTTGATATCACTATATATATCACTTGTTAGATCTATACTTGAATACGCCGACGTTATATGGAATCCAGCCTTTAAGAATCTTTCAAATCGTATTGAAAATATTCAACGGCGATTTACAAAATTTATATTTTTTAAAATGAAATGGAATTTTGCCCCCGATTATAAAGCTAGATGTCTACTACTTGAAAATAAATCTTTAGATTCAAGACGCACGATTCATGATGCAATGCTTGTAAGGGATGTATTATGTTATCATATAAGATGCCCTCCTTTACTTTCAATTATGCCAATTTATGCTCCGTTTAGATCACTACGCTCAAGGAATTTGCTTTTCGAACGGTACCACAGGACCAGTTATGGTAGTAATGAGCCTATTTCTAGAGCTATAACTCATTTCAATGAAGTTTGCCGACTTATGAGTATTGATATAAGTTTTTCTAGAAACATCTTTAAAGCTAATCTTTTATTTTTATTTATTTTTTAGCATTATATGTATTAGACTGGGCCAAAAAAATTGACTATTTTTTTTTTTGAACGATATATCGAGAATATCATTCAGAATGACAAAAAAAATTTTCGTAAAAGTTTGAGCCCTTAATATCAATTTTAAGAGGGCTATCATCGCTAATTTTGATTTTTAGTCATAATTTCATGTTTTGCGTCAGAACTGACAAGACATTGAAGTAAAAAAAATTCATTTTGACTTACTTTTATATAAAATTAAATTCCCTACAAAAAAGGTCTAATTGAAAATTTTCGTCAGACAAGCCGTTTTTGAGTAATTAAGCTTAATAAATTGTTATTTTTCTTCGATTTTACTTTTTTAATTTGGAATTTTGTAACTAACTACCTTAGGTAAAAAGTTTTTCAAAAACATCAAACCAATTCAATCGGAACAATAACTCAATAATATTAACGAAAGTAACAGCATTTACTTCTATAACTGCAGTTCCAGTTGTAACTTTACCTAATTTTTGTTAAGCCTATCTTAGTAAGTCTTATTGGTTTAAATTATGTTTAATCCTACGTACAACCGAAACTAACACTTATTAAAATGTAATTAATATAAATCTTGGAATCAATAACTCAAAAGATATATCCAGGTAAGTAATGCAAATGTGTTCATCGAAAGGGTTTATAATAACAGTGAACTTTTTAGAATCCAATACAAAATAAACTAATTAAAAGTTTATTTTTCCAAAGAAAATTACCTTCAAAGTAGATTAATTATGCAAAAACTTTTACTTTCCCTGGACGCATTGAACGAAACTTCAAAACTTAAACAAAAGAACGAGGCAACTTAAGGAGGAGGTAAAAGGTAAAACCGTTTGCAATTCAAACTGGAAAATATTGTTAAGTTTGAAATGTTCAACCATTACTCGCATCCAAACAACATTTAAATCCATTGAGAAAAAAGTTTACAAAAGAGAAATCTTATACTCGGATATAACCCCTACGAGGTTCTTTCGAAAATTGTTTCAAATCGAGGAAATTAAGAAGATTAATTATTTCTGAGGCTATCTCGATAAGCTGCGATAGCACTCTGCGAAACGAATACGATAATAGCAGGATTGATTGTTCAAATCTTTTTGCCATTCTGTTTAAAGGCTGTAAAAGTACAAAACTTTTCTCGCATTATCTACTTAAAGTACCTACAATGGATTTAGGCAAATCGAAGCAAAAAAGAATGTACAGAAAAGTTAGGACAAAAAATCAATGCCGGAAACCGCCCCACTTGTAAATTTCCATCATCAAAGCCCAACCCATTGCCTCTCAATGGCAAGTAATAAAAAGAAAGCCAATTCCAAACGCCTGCTTTCTGTAGTACATCTTAATCTATGGCCATTTGGCAAATTCAACGAAAACTTTTCGATTGCACATCAATGAATAATTTCATGGGTCATCAACTCGGAAGGAGGAAGACAAATCTGATAGTCATTGACGACTATCATCATCGGCAGCATCATCTGAAGCCCTAATATCAATACCTCGCAATGGTGGTGGTTATATTATGTAGTACCTACCTAGCCTTCAATAATACACCAGATACCATATCAAAGTCCACGGGCTGACGACGACAAGGACAAAGGAATTGATTAGGTCTCTATCCTTGAAATGATGAAAGTTCTGATGAATGAACGAAGACGAACGTACTTCCTTTGCCTAGTGTGACGTCCTGCTGTTGCTCTGTCGGACGTGTCTATTTCTGTGATTATTTGTGTGAAGAACGTATAAATATAATAAATCAGGGCTACCTATGGGGGGCCAATAAGGTATTATGATGGAGAATTCATGCTGTTTATCTCTAGAAGCGAAGCACAAGCCCACCTGATTTGACGTGTAAGACTGGAAACAGGGTGCCATATAGTAATGTTTGATTAGAATTTAATTTGAGGAAGTATTGGGAATTTGTTTGATTCTTGTTTACAGAGGCCGAATTTCAAAAATTTGCCAATCAATATCGAACCACTGCTACTTCCTACAAAGTCTTATTTTTATCATTGACAGAAATATCTGCAGGTGGCCTATTGTGAGCAACATGGGATATCTTTTGAAAGAAGGAGGTATGCTTTTCAGATTTACATATGTGATAAGGATAAGCTTTGTCGAGGGTACACCTGCTGGTTTATGAGTGAAATTTTGATCATATTTCAAAAGGCAGATATTAAATTCATAATGTAGCACATTCAATGCACACACTCAATTTATTTCGTTCTTCAGGCCTTGACACTCTTGGGCTCTTTTTTTGCAGTTGTTTTAATGGCTCTATTACTCATTCAAGGATATAAAATTGTCACTGATAATAATTTATCGTTAGCTGGCGAGAAGATTACTTATCGATTTATTGCTTTACCACTTCGTAACACTGGTTCGTAATCGTATGCGTTATTAGTTTTGATTTTCTAAAATCTTTTTCTTAATGACCTTTGCGAAAGTGTATGGGTGGACAGCTGGTTAATTTAATCAGACCAAAAACATAAATGTTAAAAAAAGAGCCAAGTTCTTTTATACAAAAACCTTTGTGTAGCAAGTCAGCCGTGAGAAGTACTGAGATCTAAAAGTACGCCAAGTTCTTACTTCATGAAGGTTTAATAGCGAATATTTAATGTAAAATAATATTGAAACAGCTACAATGTAATAGAGAAATTTTATTATTTAATGATTACTGACTAAAATTTGATGAGTTCACTGGTCAAGTTTTTAAAATCTTTGGAATTGGGCATAGCTTTACCACTCTACCAAATTTCATCATTCTACGGCAATCGGAAGTGCTCCATATAAATTAAACATTTTCTCAGAAAGTGGGCGGATACCACGTCCCCTGAATGGAAAACCTCAATTTTTATTTTTGGTCCTTTATATGCAATTTGAGCCCTACCGTTCTACCAAATTTCATTGTTTTACTACAATAGGAAGTGTGCCATATATAATTTACATCAGTTCTGAGAAAGTGGGCGGATACCACACCCCTGAATGGAAAACCTCAAATTTTATATTTTTTTCTTTGTATGCAATTTAAGCCCTGATACTTTACCAAATTTCATAGTTTTACAGCAGTCGGAAGTGCTCCATTCAACCCACACCAGTTCGGAGAAAGTGGGCGGATACCACGCCCCCTGAATGGAAAACCTCAAATTTTCGTTGTGCGAAATTACAAGATTCTATGATGTCGGGAAGTGCTCCATAATTTTGATGATCTGTCAGTCAGTCAGTCAGTACAGTTACGGTTTTTGTGATTTTTGAGGCCTTATATCTCAGGAACCGCTTATGCTAGAAAATTGAAATTTAGTGAAGCGCCTGTGCCTGACTAGCTTAGCAAATATTCGGAATTTTAAGTTTCTGACTTCATTGGTACTGAAGATAGGTAGGGGTCAAAAACCGCCTGACTTTGTTCCTGTAAAAAGGGTGTAGTGCCAGTACTTGGTTGGGCACTACCGTGCCCTTTGATATTTTATTCACAGAGCAAAAGGATAAAATTAATAACTTTGGTGATGCAACAACTTGTAGAAAATCAGGACCTAGTGACTTATAACTCTGAACGATATCTGTGTCCGTGTTTCAAGGAATCGAGGGAATCTTAAATTTTCGGCCGACTTTAGACACCTAAGATGAGCATCAATTTTCAGGGAAAACATACTCTTGGAGAATTTGTCACTTCCTTACAAGAGGCAACACATTTCTAAAAAACATTTTTGCAGCGACTGGGAATCGAACTCTGCTGCGACCACCCTGGGTGTCTTCCATCTGAAACCTTCAATTTTCCCAACTCAGGTCCTTATATTATAGACTGAATCTGACCAATAATATTGATTAGTTTTCAAGGTTATGGTGGTTTGTGGTTTCTTGGAATATACCCGTCACTTATGATAAACTCTCAAGAAGAATTCTAATGGGGTCACATCACATGATATTGGAGACTAGTTCACATCGCTTTCGCTTGAGATAACCGTTTTCAGAAATCGCTCGGGAAAAATGTCAATTTTGAGACTGGTTGTGTGGTACGTAGGACTGTCCTGTTGAAACCACATGGAGTCGGTGTCCTTATCATCCAATTAGGGTCAAAATAAATTGGTTACTATCGTCCAATAGCACTCATACTTGACGGTGATGACCTGGCCAACGTCGGTCGTTCTCGAAGAAATATCGACCGATGATGTCGCCAGTCCAAAATCCACACCAAACAATGGAGGATTGTTATCGTCCCAAATTCGACAGTTTTGCATATTGACGAAGTCATTCATCCAGAAATGAGCCTCTATAATTTTTCGAACGACATTTTGGGCAACTGATCATGGCTCAGCAAGTCTTTGCCTATGGTAATTAACTCTGGGCTCCTGAGTAAGTTGAATTTCATCACGTAAGATTAGTAAAGTTGTGGTCTGCAAAAGGTCGAGTCCTTGTTCTCGTCGTGGAATTGACTACCTCGGATTCTTCTCCACACTCTTAAGTGCACTCAAGGATATATTAAGACACCCTTATTATGCTAAACACAGCACGGGCGATGTAGAAATTAGGGGGTTAGGAGAAAGGAGATGTCGATGAACATTGGATTTTGAAAACGGCAAGGAAAAACCGTTCCGGGTAAATTATTCCATAATAGTGTTCTGCGACTAAAAGACGAATCTCTATATTTGACAGTACTACCAAAATTATGCTCTAGGGTGAACTAATGGTCATTCCTAACTAAACGAGTATCACGGGTGAACTGCTAAAGGGGAGGAATGCAATTGGCTACTTCAAGTGAGCATTACTTGTAAAAGAAGCGATAAAACATGGAAATTCATGAAACATTTCGGTAGATCTTGCATTTTGTTGACGTACGGGTGTTGACGGATTATTCACTGAACAGGTCGACTCAAATTTATTCAAATTTATTTAGTCTTCTCGGAAGGACAAGTATGGCCAACGTTGCTCGAACTGAAGACCCACTTTCATAAAACAATTTGATCCTTTCCAAATGCTGTTGAACGCTATAAATCTCCATTTTGCTAAAACAGACTTAATAAGTGACAGCCAGTTTGACAGATGGGGCTTCAACAAAATGGCCCCAATGGCCTGTCAAAGTTTAAAAATCCTTATTAAAAAACTCTTTAGTAACATTGTTTCAGGTAAAAAATTTATCAAAAAAATTGATGAATCCATATTATCGTTATCAAACATCAGTTTGTGTTGATAAATTTATAAAGGGTATTCATAATTAAATTAGGATCTATTGTGAATAGTTTTATTGAAAAATATTGGCGCAAAATTTTAATTGAATTAGTAGGATGCTAAAGCTGTTTTAGTATGATACTATGTTAAAATAACGAATTTGCAAAGTTTAATCGAATATAACATCATACTTTCTCTACCCTTTTATTAAAGTTAAAATTATCGAATATCTACTTTATTTTTTTAGTATCGTGCTAGCTTCATATGACTCTTTGACATTTGCAAACATCAAAAAAGGTTCGTGTACTTACTTTTTTACACGAAATGTCATTGTTTTAGGTGTGTTCAGAAGCAATTTATTAAGGAAATTCTTTTAGTACGATACTAGTGAGAAAATGTTTAAAATTAAGAATGAGTTAATAAACTACTATAAAGTTAGCAAATTGTTAAGTAGTATCATACTAATACCTTAATAATAGGCTGTTTAAAATTTTGCGCCATTGTTATTTATCATTTTTTTAGTTGAAAGTTTGCAAATTGAAAAATTTTCAATTGATATGTATTATTAAATGATTTGAAAACTGATTTTACTTGACTGTAAAAAAATCAGTTTTGGAGTTAATAAATGAAGTTCATGTTGTATTCGTAAGTTTCTTTCATTCATAATTTTTTAACGATTGTATTACAATGATGGTTTTTTAACATCTCTTCCGATATTTTGAAACTCCCTTAGGAGTTTCTTTTGCTGGTAAGCAATGTTTTTTTTTCTATAGGTGTCATCTTCGAGATATTAGAAAGATGACTTTGGTTTTTGAAAAACAAATTTTGATAAAAGCATGAAGATGTAGCAGTATCCGAAACGCGTCGCTTTCTTTTAATTTATTTTATTTATTTAAATTTTAATGTTGTTCAATTGGTTCAAAAATAAAGTTCTTAAAGTTGTCAACCGAAAGCATGTAATATTCATATAATTTTTAATAATAAAATATAACCTAGAGACAGAATAACAAATATATAATATAGTTATTGGCGTTTGGAAAACACTTTTTTTGAATATGTTTTTTTTTATTATTAGAAAACTAAATTGATTTATAAGTTTTTGTTTCATTTTAATTTAAAGATAAATCAATTACAAAAGCTCAACAAAATCAGAAAATCCAAGACCTGAAAACTGAAATGTAAAATTAAATTATCTATTCACAATCGTTTAAGTTTTTTCATTATTCACAATAATAGTAAAATTCATCAATTTACAAGTAAAATAACCAAAATGGTAAGCAATTGATAAGCTCTTTTGATTATCGATCAATTGATATTTTACAAATTTAATAAGGGTATTAGTAAGATAGATTGCTTGATTGACTGAGCGGCAAAATGCTTGGGAAAGTTCCAATAGAGTTCACGATTGAGTGAGGATCATGTAAAGTTTTATTGTAGAAAGAGAGGTGTGTTGGGAAATCATCGGATTTTTACTTTAAGGCAAGTTATGTATTCATAAAAAATTCGAACTCGAAATTTTGATTTTCGAGTTTTTTTTAAGGCCGAACATAACGGTACCTGCCATACGATTTTTTTTTCAAAATTTTGTAAATATTTTTTCTTTCTCAAAATCTGTCTCACAGGTAAAAAAAAAAAATTCAAAAAATTTCATTTAGTTAAACCAAGGTAAAGGTTGAAAAATTTTTTCCAAAAATTAGTTATTTTTGGTACTCCCCTTAAAAATAGAAATACATACATATACATATATATATTTTACTCTTTCGATTTGGTAATGACATATTTTATGGCTATTTTTTTTTAATAATTAATAAATAATACTAATAGTTATTAAAGGTATTTTGTTTAACGAAATCTTTAGCAGATTTAAGTGCACGGTGATAGCTTGGATGTGTGCTGTTTTTTTTGATGAAATTTTCCATATTATTTTTTTTATGAAAAATAAAACAATTTAAATATTTTGTTACTTAACGTTGACGAAACAATTCATACAATAATGAAAAAGTCTAGTTGTTTATTGTAAAATAATTAGACCATCGAACATAAAATCCACAACTGGTTGCGGTTGTGTTTCAAACTTTCATCGTGGCCGTGGCGCGATGGATGTGTGCTCGTCTGTGAACCTCATGATCACAGGTTCGATCCCTGCCGTCGTCTATGTCGTTTTAATTCCATTAAAAACCTTCTAAAATTGTCATCAATGGGTTGCTGGTTTACTCATTATATGTTGTTCAGGCATAACACTAACAACATGTAATTGAGTTAAACTAGTATGCCCAACAAGGATGAACACGAATAAAATAATGTGAATTATAAGCGACATAGAAATAAGACACGGCATTCTCCGCTTTAGTTCAGCCGCCATCCCTGGAGATAAAATATCTGAGACAACAACCTTCAGTCTCAGAACATCGTGCCACACATCTTTCCTATCCTTCTTTCTCTTCCATAACTTCATGCCCGCGCTGTGTTCAAACATTTAAAGGGTAATCATAATCCCTTGAGCGCGTGCAGATTATAAAAAAAAAAAAAAAAAAATTAAGAATGTTTTGAAACTAAAAATACTTCCACTTCTAGTATTTAGAGATATTGTTCTCCAAATTTTTTACACAATCTGTCAAAACACGAGAAATTTGAGAATAACTGCTACTTTCATAAAAAACGTCGAAATATTGTTTCAGTTATTTTGTTTACTTAAGACTATGTTTCTAACAAAATGAAAAAACCAGATTTCGACTGAAAACGTTTGATATTTAAAATTGAAGGAACAAGTTTTCATGGAGATTTTAACGAAATCTCAATGAAATCTTGCTACACAAACTTGAAATTTCAAGATTCTTCAGCTGAAATCTCATCAAATTTTTTGGAACATAATATAATTTATAAGACTTGAAAAGCAGATTTATTGCAACTGCGTTAGGCAACACATGTAAGAGGTTTATAGGAAATGTTTGAACCTTTTCTCATGAAATTTGAAAAATTATACTCGTTGTATGGCAACTTCCCTTTCTAAATGAGTTAAGCCG
Organism: Philhelius festivus; assembly: GCA_963931855.1. Classification (NCBI taxonomy): domain Eukaryota; kingdom Metazoa; phylum Arthropoda; class Insecta; order Diptera; family Syrphidae; genus Philhelius; species Philhelius festivus. The sequence continues at coordinate 40,306,855 of OZ007554.1, read as the reverse complement.
AAAGTCAAATTTCTTCATAAGGGATCAAATCGAAATATTCTGTATGAAATTTGAAGTAAATCCAGGTTCAAGATCGGTTAGGAACTCGGCGCAAAGAGAAATAAAGTTGGAAAATGGGGTAATGTCAGGCATCTTCTCAGACAACCCACCCATAAATAGATCGTTAAAGTTACCAAACGTTTGCAGTGCTTTCTAAGTGGAAGTGCTTGCAGTTTGCGAGACTGCAACAACATTTTTCCACATGCGAACTGTCGAACAAAAATATTGATATGTTCATAGATATCCCGGTGGCAATCAGAGCCATTTCGTTAATTATCACGTAGTCAAAACTGGTTGATCGTTGCCGTAGTGAATTAAGATTGCATGCTGAAACCTTCAAGGGATCCCGGGAGACCGTGACATTTATGAAAATGAATTTTTGATGAACTGACCAAAAACTGTTCATCATCATCTACCGAGCCAATTGTACCCTGAGTACTTATGCCATTGGAGCAGGAAAAGTATAGAATTCACCAAAGCTTCCTTCAGACCGCAAGTGACAGATGATCAAGAATTGACACCTGTCGGGTTTCCAGGAATCTTCGGGCAGATTTATCAGGGAAAAAACAGCGTTTCTACTGAAGCTTAGCAGACCCCAATTGTCTCTCTAAGTTGGAATTCTTACGGGTTACAACTCAATAGAAACCCACATGAAAAGAATGGATATCAGCACATCTGACTTATGCAGAGGGTATCAGAACGAAAAGGTGGTAAAGGTGGTAGAGGGCTCATCTCATGTACGTATATACAATTTTTTTTTTAAATATTGCTTGTGAAATTTTAATGTATTTTTTTCAAAAGTTCAAGTGGATCGGACACACGCTTCTAAAAGGCGACAACTGTATTGCGGCGCATGAAATGCAGTGGAATTCGCTCACTCAAGAAGGAAGAAGAGCTGGACGAGCGAGAAGCTCATGGAGAAGGACAGTCGAGGAGGAGTCAGCCCAACTAGGCAAGAGTTGAAGGGAGTTGCGACTCATATCCAGGGACCGAACACGATGGCGAGCTGGCGTTGTGGACGCCCTATGTCCCACTAGGGGTCCTCCATGGACATAAAAGGTCTGAGGACCTAAGTTATACCTAAGTAAAGAAATCAGACGACATATACGAGTATTTTGCTATGACAATACATGGAAGAACGTGTATGATATTTTAAGCTGCTACTAATTACATTTTTGTTTGGGTTATTGTTTCTGTGTGCGTGTTTGGAGAAATGGAGGGGACCTACAATATTCTGCCGATTCCGAACCATTAATGAACAGCACTTTTTGACAAGAAATACTCTTGGAGTAAATACTCTTGGAGGATTACTCAATTTCTTAGAAGAGGTAATACACACCTCGAAAACTTTTTGTAGCTGATGAGAATCGAACCCAAGACATTTCTGCATGACAGTCCAACGCACTTACCATTATGCAAAGCAGCTTCTTAGCTATGTTTATATTTTAGTAAAAGGACTACCACTAAGCCTAAAGGTATAAGCGTTGGATTCTCACACCAAGGTTTTGGGATCAAATCCCAGCATAAAAAACATACGAAACAAACATTCTTGCTTAGGAATATTGTCTCTTGGGAAATAGATACGAATCCACAAAGAAGATTATCTCTTGTCACGAATATAAGCTTCCCTTTGTAGGGGTTCAGATTCCGGAGCAAACAAAGACATGTGTTCTCTACGATCTATTCTCTTTCTGTAACTTATTTAAAATTATTTTTTAAGAAAAATGTGCATACGAGAAGGATATACATACATGAATCTTTTCCATCCACTATTTTACTTCACTAGTTTTGAAGCATAGCTTTGAATACATTGACAAATTTTGACTACCGAAATTATTTTAATGATTTTAATTTGATAATTCCTTGTCTTTCATCTTGAAAACCCGGAGGTATTTAAACAATTCTATTTACTCCAGATATAGAAAGAAAATTTGCTTTGAAGTTTCCACAAACAATGTGCGCGATTCCTCAGGCTAAAGAAAGCAATTTAAAACTATATATTGTCACTCTTGCAGCCCTTAAGTAAATGAATTTAAGGAAGCCACACTTATACTCTCCAAATAAAAAAACAACTGAAATATTTGTAACTTTCAACTATGTACAACTCGGTTTTCAAACGAAATTCAAGTGAAATTATTTAAAACAGTAAAAGGCGTATTAGACTTTCTTAAGAGAACTTATAAGCAAATTAAGTTTGTTTTCCTCCCTCTGTTTGTTGATAATTATAAACACACGATGTACCCTTCTTTGGTATTTGTATAATTTTTTTGGAGAACAAATTCTTCTCTATATCTGCCATGTTAGATCTTTCTTCAAGGTAAAGCATTTTTTTTTCTGTGAAATTCCTAAATCCACAGCCAAATCCAATTAACAAACAAATTTGAAACGTACGCTGGAAAAAAATGTCGTTATATTATAATAATCCACTGACAAAGAAGAATAATTAAATAGACTTCACCTCTTGATTCTGTGGAGTCGTTTGCATGGACCGGCTGGCTTATCCTGGGGAGGTTCATGCAAAGTTAATTTAATTTCAAAGTAAAATACAATTAGCACCTCCTCGCTTTGGCATGTTGTCTGCATCAACATTTCGTTTCATTCCAAAATTGAAGCTGAAGCTCACTACACTACCCTGTTTGGCTTTATTGAGATACACATTCCTACGATTGCATACATTTACAAGAACTCCAATCTAGAATGGTTGGTGAAAAACGGCACGTCGGCGGTTATCCTTAACCTGTGTTCAAATTAAGGCAACACAGGGTTTTGAATTTAAATACCCTATATACCGCTACCTACCTATGATGCCCTTTCCCTTTGGTTTCACACCCTTTCCTGCTCGTTCTCCAGCTACATTACCAAACAGTGCTGGCATTCATTTTCATCCACTTAAGCGAGCAATTAAAATAAATCCAACCCGTCCTTAGCTTGCAGCAATTCTTACAGCCTCAAGCTGCTACTGTTATTGTTTGTGTTAACGCTGCTGCCTTGTACGTTTTTCATTTCACAGGACGACCGACGACGAGAAATGAGGAAGTCTAAATGCGCAAACTTTCACAGTATATCTCATGCGTATCGTCATCATCCTCAACAAGTACCCCAGTGACACAATAGATTTCTTTAGAGCGAAGCGGCCTTAAGTGCACTGCTTAGAAGGGAATCCAACTGAGAGAATTTCCATTCAATTTAATAGGTCAGACGAGTTGTAATGCTATAAAGTCAGCTAAGGCTGTATAGATATACTGTAAATGACTCGATATGGCCCACGTTTATATAGTTTTTATTTTTCGTTTGTGCAGCAGTTAAGTCCGCTTTTAAGGTTTCCATACAAGAAGTGCAACGAAATTGGCGTAAAAGGTTTTGCCAAATCTGCAGCTTCTCTGTACTCTTATTGCTGTGCAGACCAGATACGGGTATGTTAAGGAGTTTAAAATAGAAGTATTTATGTGAAAACATAATGCAAGTTTATAAATTGTCAACACTATTTTAGACTACTTAAATTTAATTCAACTGTTCTTTGGAGGCTTGAAGCTGAAGGTTGAGGAAAATGAACTTAAAGGTTCACTGTGGCGTATACTTTTTATTTTAGAAATTAATATATTGATATGCAATTAAATAAGGTAAAATTATATTTCTTAGAAATTGCTTTAGTAGTTCTGTTGTAACTTAAGGCTTCAAGGTGACTCAACATAAGAGTGCCTTATTATTCTGATTTTTGTATTTCTAATCAAACACCCAGATATAAATTTTTTGGGTCGTAGGGCATTACAGTTTTTTTGTGTGAAATTTTTTAGATTCATTGGATACAAAATACAGGACGAAATAAAAAAGTATGAGGTACTAGAATCAACGTTTGTCTGAGTGCCGAATTTTGCCATTCAGATTCAAACTAAATATGAAGTTAAGAAAAATCAGGAACTGTATTGCGCCCAAAACAGTTTCTTGAGGTACTCCAATATTTATATTACGATTTTCAGCAACTCTCACCTTTCATTTTTTATTTTCAAGAAATGATGAAAGCCATTTCAAATAAAATCCCTGAATTCAACCTTTTGTAATTTTTACTTGCAATATAGGTATAGGGTGATTTTTTAAGAGCTTGAGAACTTTTTTAAAAAAAAAAACGCATAAAATTTGCAAAATCTCATCGATTCTTTATTTGAAAGTTAGATTGGTCCATGACATTTACTTTTTGAAGATAATTTCATTTAAATGTTGACCGCGGCTGCGTCTTAGGTGGTCCATTCGGAAAGTCCAATTTTGTGTAACTTTTTCGAGCATTTCGGCCGGAATAGCCCGAATTTCTTCGGAAATGTTGTCTTCCAAAGCTGGAATAGTTGCTGGCTTATTTGTGTAGACTTTAGACTTGACGTAGCCCCACAAAAAATAGTCTAAAGGCGTCAAATCGCATGATCTTGGTGGCCAACTTACCGGTCCATTCCTTGAGATGAATTGTTCTCCGAAGTTTTCCCTCAAAATGGCCATAGAATCGCGAGCTGTGTGGCATGTAGCGCCATCTTGTTGAAACCACATGTCAACCAAGTTCAGTTCTTCCATTTTTGGCAACAAAAAGTTTGTTAGCATTGAACGATAGCGATCGCCATTCACCGTAACGTTGCGTCCAACAGCATCTTTGAAAAAATACGGTCCAATGATTCCACCAGCGTACAAACCACAACAAACAGTGCATTTTTCGGGATGCATGGGCAGTTCTTGAACGGCTTCTGGTTGCTCTTCACTCCAAATGCGGCAATTTTGCTTATTTACGTAGCCATTCAACCAGAAATGAGCCTCATCGCTGAACAAAATTTGTCGATAAAAAAGCGGATTTTCTGCCAACTTTTCTAGGGCCCATTCACTGAAAATTCAAGCGTTGCTCGTTAGTAAGTCTATTCATGATGAAATGTCAAAGCATACTGAGCATCTTTCTCTTTGACACCATGTCTGAGATCCCGCGTGATCTGTCAAATACTAATGCATGAAAATCCTAACCTCAAAAAAATCACCCGTTACTATAGGGCAAGTTCTGCATTTGGAAAAAAATCGAACTCGAGATTTTGATCAAAGTTGACATAACGATGATAGCGAAGACGAAAAAAGTGGGTCCGGCAATTCCGTCTGTCTGTCTGTATGTCTGTATGTCTGTATGTCTGTATGTCTGTACCTCGAACTACAGCCTAAACTACCGGAGGTATTTTCTTCAAACTCGGTAGTTAAGGGTCTTCGGTGATTCCCTAGAGGAGAAATTGAATTTTTTTTTTTAGCTCCAAAACTAAGGGTACCCCCCATACACCCGTAATGCAAAATCTTATTTATCTCGAAAACGGCTCTAACGATTTTGATAAAAAAAATTAATTGTGATATTATGGACATGGACTACATTTTGGTCAAACAAAATTTTGGGGCAAAATGTTATTAGGGGTACCTGCCATAGACCCGTTTTTTTTTATTTTCGACTCTCCCATTAACGGCTCTAAGGATTTTAACTCAAAATTTTTAGCAGGAGTCTCCTTAAGTTTAAAATAATATTGTATATAAAAATATTCGAAAAAATATTTATTGGGTTTAAAAAAAAAAAAAAAAAAAAATTTAAATCAATATCTTCAAAACCTATGAACGATTATTTTTTGAAATTATTTCCTAAAACCAATATTATTAAATACTTAAAATTCGCATCCCACATTTTTTTCTTGAAAAATTTTAGAAAAATTTCTTATATAAAAATTTTATTTAATAATAAAACGATTTTTTAAAGTTTATTTCCATAAATTCATACTTTTCCGGAAACCAGACGGCAATTTTATGCATTTGAACATTATTATCTCATTAAATCCATGTTTTATATTATTTATAAAATGTATCTTATATTCCAAAGTACTTTTACATAAGAGCAAGTTCGTGCGATCCAGTCGTGCATTTTATTTACTTGCGACTTATATAGGTAATATAAGGCAAGTTATGCATTTAAAAAAAAAAAATTGAGATTTTGATGAAAGTTGACATTAAGATATTAGCGAAGACGAAAAAAGTGGGTCCGGCAACTCCGTCTGTCTGTCTCTATGTCAGTGTGTCTGTACCTCGAACTACAGCCTAAACTACTGGAGATATTTTTTTCAAACTCGGTACTTAAGTGTCTTCCCTAGAGGAGAAATTGAAATTTTTGTTTTACCTCTAAAACAATCGGTACCCCCCATACACCCATAATGAATAATCTTATTTATCTCGAAAACTGCTCTAACGATTTTGATAAAAAAAAATTAAATGTGATATTATGGACATGGTTGGTTGACAAAAATTTTGGGGCAAAATGTTATTAACGGTACCTGTCATAGAACCGTTTTTTTGATTTTCGACTTTCTCATTAACGGCTCTAATGATTTTAACCAAAAATTTTCAGCAGAAGTCCCCTTAAGTTTAAAATAATATTGTATATAAAAATATTCGAAAAAATATTTGTTGGAAAAATCAATATCTTCAAAACCTATGAACGATTATTTTTTGAAATATATATAAATATATCAAATACTAAAAATTCGCATGCCACATTTTTTTCTTGAAAAATTTTAAAGAAATTTCTTATATAAAAAATTTATTTAATAATAAAACGATTTTTTAAAGTTTGTTTGCATTAATTCATACTTTTCTAGAAATCAGACGGCAATTTTATGCATTTGAACATTATTATCTCATTAAATCCATGTTTTATATTTATAAAATGTATTTTAAATTCCAAAGTACTTTTACATAAGAGCAAGTTCGTGCGATCCTGTCGTGCATTTTATTTTTCGAAATTTTGTAAATATTTTTTTTTCTCAAGAATTCTCCCACGGATTTAAAAAAAAATCTGAAAATTTCATTTTGTTAAAGCTAGTTGAAAATTTTTTTCCAAAAAATGGTTATTTTTGATACCTTTGAACCATTTTTACTTGCGAATTATAGGCACTATTAGTCAAGTTATGCATTCGTAAAAAATTCGGACTCGAGATTTTGATTAAAGTTGACATTACGATGATAGCGAAGACCAAAAAAGTGGGTCTGTCTGTTTTTTCGACTACAGCCTAAATGGCTCGGTCAATTTTCGTCAAACTTGGTAGATATTATTTTTATTTTTTCCCCCCCAGGTTTTTTTCTATTTCTTTTTAAGAACAAAAATCTATTTCTTTTGTGCTAAGGCTCCCCAAAATTTTAAATAGAATTGTGTATTCAAATTTTCAAGAAAACATTTTTTTTTTGGATTTTTAAAAAAAGTTTCAACATTTTCTTTTTAGACTCAATATTTTGAAAATCCCACGCTAGATTTTTTTTTTAATCTTGGCAAATAAAAGTTTCTTGATATAATCTACAAGATGTGAGAAAAAAAATTATTGTACCTAAAAATAACGGCACCCACGGAAAAATCTAAAAAAAATGGTTTTCGAAAATCGTATTCTTCTCTAAAACGGCTCTGAGAATTTTGATAAAATTGTTTTTTCTTTGGATTAATTTGTTTACGATCTATAAATTAATAAAAAAAATTGTAATAAAGATGTTACTGATCTTTTTTCTCAACGCAACGAAATGGCTCTAGGACGAATTTCGGTTATTTCTGTGCCGTGTCCTCCGTTTGATTTCTTAGATCCCAAGCTAGCGGACTGAGAGTTTAGACAGGACCGGATGATCATTAAATGGGATTGGCTATTGTTTCAGCACCAGTCAAGATGCTGCCTAATTTGGCACAGTGTAGGTGGTGTCGGATGAGTGTGGTGGTGCAGCTGAGTGAGCGATCCAATATTGCTTTTTACAAAAGCAATCACACAATAAGAGATATCAAAACCTACTAGATCCTTTCATATTTTTGAACTTAATCCAAACTCGATGACTCCGTGAGAATGACCACAATTTCCATATTAATTCCATCCACAGCTTCATACGAGTTATATTATCAGAATGACTCACTTCAGCGCTAGATTTCTACTAAGCTACCAAACTTTTTGGTAAGGAAATCTTGTAGTATTAAAACGAGAGGAGGTTACGTATTTAGCTTGTAAAAATCCTACAATACACTATGAGTACATCCGCAATATAGTGATTGCTTATGCAAACTGAATGAGTATTGAGTTGATTGTGAGACAACGCATGAGTGATTTAAAGAAACCAATACAAAATCTCAAATAAGTTTAAACGTGTCGGTCGTGAGCCTGCATATGAATTTCGAAATTTCTAAGAACCCAGGGTAGGCCATTAAAAACCCTGAAAAAAAGGGGGCCAAAGGTTGAACCCTTTAGTACATCAGCGTGAGTGAAAAAGAACTAAGATAATATTGAATTGGCAGAAACCGCCTGAGTTCTTTCGGTCAGAAATTCTTATTCAGAAGGATGACTGACCTTTCAAAACTGCTTCAAAGTATTCTGTGAGAGATAGCGTCGAATGCCTAAAAGAAGTCTAATAAAACCAACGTTGGTAGTAAGTTTTTATCTATTTGGAGACGTATTTTTTCCATAATTTTTAAAAGCGCTCTTGTACAGCTATGATGATGTCTAAAATAAGAAACAAAAAAGAATTAGAATTTGGAAAAAAAAATTATGCAGGTACTGTTATTTTTAGTCTTAAGAAAAATATGCTATCTACCAAGTTCAAGAAAAAATTGACTCAGCTGCTTGGACTGTAGTCAAAAACACAGAAAGACAAAATTGTGAGACCAACAATATGGTCTTCGCCAACATCGTAATGAATAACTTGCCATATTCTAGGTAAAAATAAATCGGAAGGACGAAGGACATCTTTTGAAGTAATTACGCCTTTCTACCAACCTAAGAAGACCGAACGCCGGAATTCTACTGCATTTACCACACCGGATGAAGTAGCCAGAAAGTATTGCATACCTTAAGGCGCCCCCGCAAAATCACAAAAGAGGACACACACAGATGGCTGTCGACGTCAGCAAATAAATTTCGTTCGCCAACTTTATAATGCACATTTGGTTTTGGCCGCCAAGTCGACAAGTAAGAGGTAGAAATGAAGCAGAAATCAGATTCTTCTTGCCACTGGGTGTTTGTACCAATTTGGTGTACAAGGCATAGAGCATCTCATCTAGAAGCACGCTGCTGGTCACCTATACCAGGAAGTAGCTTCGCAATATTTTGGCTTCCGCCGCAAAAATACCTTTCCCGTTCTCCTAATCTCCGCTATTCAGACTAGGGACTCTATCCCAACCTTCGCTGTCTGAATTTCCTTTCCTCCGCCGCCGTAGTTAAGACTAGGGACTCTATCCCAACCTTCGCTGTCTAACAGTTCGCGTACACTAAAACCGAATCATCGGCCGATATCGGGTCGGAGCTATTCGGACGACTGTCTCGGACGTTCGTCTGCATACACTCCTTCCGATCTCGGATGGTGCCGGTCTGGGGTTTATTTTAATAATAAAAGGATTTTTAAACTTTGTTTGCATAAATTCATACCTTTCTGAAAATCAGACGGCAATTTCATGCATTTGAAGATTTTTACCTCATTAAATCCATGTTTTATATTTATAAAATGTATCTTAAATTCCAAAGTAATTTTAAATAAGAGCATTTTATTTTTGCATGAATTTCATCGCAAGAATCAACCGGACAACTGCCGAAAAATCCAAACATGTTGGGATATGCCGGTTGATCGCTTATTATCGGGCGTCATCGGACGATGTCGCTTTCAGTTGTGTACGCGCTCTCTTTCCTTTCTATACGTTTGGTTCGATCGGCCGATTTCGGCTGACAACGCCCGAGTATACTTCGGCCGATGACGGATTAGGTGTACGCGAGCCGTAAGCCTCCGCCGCCGTAGTTAAGACTAGGGACCCTATCCCACTCTTCGCTGTCTTAACCTCCGCTATTCAGACTAGGGACTCTATCCCAATCTTCGCTGTCTGAAACGTCCGCCGCCGCCATAGGTAAAGACTAGGGACTCTATCCCAATCTTCGCTGTCTGAGTCTGTTCTACGATACCGCCGTTAGTGTATATGAAATACCGTGTTATCTTATTGTAGGACCATACCTTTTGATAAAGTATATGAAATACTCTGTTAAATTTTTATTAGAAGGTCATAAATATTGTATTTTTATATGAAATACTGTGTTAACCTACTTATACGTTGAATAAATATAATTTGGAACTGGAGTATTGAACTCTCTATTTGGCCGAGTTTTACTGCTTTCTTCGGTTGACCCTGGACCCCGCTGACCTACCTCAGCTGGAAACAAAAAAGCATCACAAGGGCTAGATATCTTTACCTTCAATTAGGTATAGGAATAAAGTTTGTTCATACATTGGGCTAAATATTTTTTCTTGAATAAGCCTCTAGCAGAAATCGGATTCTAATCATTTTCCCAGCTCTATACTTCTAATTAAAATCTTATCCGTTTAGTCTTAAGGATAAGAGATAAAGTTCTTACCGTTTTGACCATGCATGATTCACTCATTTTAGATAAATACTCGTATCTGAAGATAATTACAAAAGATTTAAAAATATTTGCAAACGTTTTGAAATAATTAGTTAAGTTACATATCAAATCAACTTTTAAAAAATAGTCGCAGTTATTTCCGGAATTTTACACGATTTCTTTCAGAAAACTCTGAACTTCGGCGAACTAACCGCAGCTTTGCCATTAATCATAACATTCCTCCCCTAAGCCCAATCTTTGACGTAATATTCAGTGCAGAAATTATTTATTTAAATGTGCTTACTACACATAAAATAATTGTAAGAATACTTGTGCCTTTTTTTCCTCTAATTGATCTTTTCAAAAATTCTAAAACCCATTTATGTATAGGTATTTATATTCATAAGTATCTCTTGTTAACAACATTCCTATTCTCAAACTGTGCAAATCACTTTGAGGTTAGTCATAACCCTTGAGAGTATAAAATAGAACTTTTAGAACTTTTGGTTTTCACTTTTTTGTTTTTGAAAAGATTTTCGTCAGCTCCTTTTATATATCTTTACTATGTAGGTAAAATGTATGAAATTGAATACGAATTTTCTCTCAAGACTGTTTCGTCGTAATCAACGTAATCAAAACCCAAATGACCGTTTAACTTAAATTGTTGAACAGTGAAGTTATTGGATGAACACTAATTTTTCGAAATAACCTTAAGACCCAAAACTCCCAGTTCCCCCGTCGGTCGCCCTCCGTACTCCTAAATTAATTCTCAAATTCCAACAATATCTTCAAGCGCTCCCTTAAACCTTATATAACACTGAAATGAGCCTGAAAATCTATTATAGCTCTTTAACCCACGTCGACAGCCCTGCTAGCCTTTAACCTATTCTCCAATTGTTTTAAGTGCACTTATTGTTGTGTATTGTTTACATAGCAAGTTCAATTCTTATTTAGTGTTTCATATTATCTCTTGCACCAGGAAGGCAATACCAGGCGTTCCATCTCCTATCGCCTAGCTTTCTATATGGCGTGGCAACTTCCGCCCCAAAAAAATAGATGAAATAGAATGAAAAAAAAAACGAAAGAAAAACAAGTTAAATAAACGAACAATATGCGGGAGGAATATTCTGGTAGCTTGGAAGCGAGAGGCTACCAGTATCATCATTTTGTGTGGATAGGTACCTTGGGGGCATAAAGTCGCAGCCTGATTATAAATGCAAGTGCATTTTCAGTAAGTCCTTTCGAGTTTTACCCAGAAACAGAGGGCCCAGCAACAACGAGTACACTCGTAACCTAAGGGGGCAAAGTGAATTCATTGTCAGGATAGGGATCTTCGTCATGGTTTGTTGGTTTTACTGCAGAGTTAGTTGAGTTTAAAACCAGTCCAGTAAAACGTTTTAATTTGTCTCGTTGGAAGTCCTGCCATATATACGAGTTATGCGAGCCGAAGTGGTGCGGGGGTTGGTTTTTTGAGTTTTTAATGAATCAAGAATAATAAGAATAGTTTTTTTTTTGTTTTTGGAATTGAGCTATATTTATGAGAAGAGAAGTTTCACAGTTTAGTTTTTTGTAATGTATCGTTGGACAAAAAAAAGTTAAAGTTAATTCAGTTAAAAGTTTATTATTTTTTATAAGAGCCCTTAAAAGGTTTCATATTTCGAAAGGAAGGAAGCTTGAATACAAGTTATTTTTTTTTAATGAGAATTTTAGACGAGAAATCCGTTCTTGCTAGGAATTTTGAACTATTAAAATATTAAAAGTTTTATTCGCAAATTCATTTGCTTTTGTGAAAAATTCACAAATTCTAAGAATTCTTTAATTTAGCACAAAAGGTATTTTTATTGGCCTTTTGATTTTTATTCGTTGATGTGAGATGAGCAGGGGCATGTGTGTATGTATGTTCAAAATTAAATTGAGAAGAGTCTTTGAATTCACAGTTTTTCCGAATAACCTCGTCAATAGCTTCGTACTCGTAAACAAAAATATTAATTTTACAAAAAAATATATATGCAGTCAAAGGTTTTGGAAATCATATGATGAAAGGCCTAAGCTTGTTTTTGGATTGATCTATGATCCTCTGCGTGTTGGAAGAGCTCGTCCACTGAAAAATATTGTAAGCATTGCTCGGGTTCAAACTGGTATTTAGGAATACCTAAAAACATCCAGAAAACAAGACAACTTTTTTTTTATTAGGTTATATCCAAACACTTCCTGTAAGCAATTTCACGCCATTTAGTTAGGTAGATAGAAATGGTGACCACAGGCAGTCTAGCCCTGTGGACCAACTAGCACTGAAGTGCGCCATTTAGAACCTGTTGATAGAATTAATATGGGGAATTGTGGACATTCTCACTGAGTCATTCAGTTTGGATTAAGTTAATTCTGAAAAAAATCTAGTAGGTTTTTTATGTCTCTTATTGTGTATTTATTTTGCACAATCATTCGGAAATTGGATCACTCACTCAGCCGGATTACCAAACCCGTCCGACACCATGTACGCTGTACCAAGCTAGGCAGCTTGTTGAATGGTGCTGAATCAGTAGCTGATCCGATTGAGTTATCATCTGGCCCCTCACAGCGTAAGCGTTCCTAAAAGCCCTCAGTCCCCTAGATGCCTAGATCATTTTCTATAAGGAGGTAAACGGAAAGCACGGCACAAAAGTAATAGAAGCTCTTCCTTTTAGAAAAGGGATCAAGTTTTTGATCTTCATTTCTGAACGTTCGAACGTTTGTTAATGTCATCAAAATAGCCCTACTAATTATAGTGCTTTAAATTTGGACCAATCAATGCATTGGCAGATGAAATATGTAGGCCAAATCTTTCTAGATGTAATGCATTTAATTAAAAGAATATAGCCCTCAATTACTCTTTCCGCAAGTGATCTATGAATGGCTGATCCTTGCCTAGCCAGTTCATCCGCTAGTCATTAGCATCAATGCCACAATGACCCAGAACCTAGATAAGAGTGACATTGTTAATAATATCGAGGCTAGCAAGTTCATCCCGGCATTGATGGATGAATTTTGAGGATTATGTTCTAGAATTAATGGCTTTTACAGCCGCCTAACTGTTTGTGAGTACGAGTTCGAGCTAGGTATTGATTGACGAAGAATGTCCCCATTAGCATGCGCTCAAATTCAAACGTAAGTCATGTGTTGTGCATCAGTAAAAGTGGAAACTACCAGAAATTAAGACACTACCAAAACCATTGAAAGGCTTGCTCATCGGTACGGATACAGATTCAAACCTTTTCCCGAAAACCAGGTTTGATTCATTCTTCTAAATGATATTGTTCGCAGCAACAGAAATAGTTCATAATACTGCGGCAAAAATTCAATTCAACGTTCAAAATTGAAACTAAAGTTGGATCTCCGGTAATTTTACTAAGGAATTTGAAAACACCACGCTGTGCAATGGCACGCGATTATCGAAGACACCATATTTTAAATGATAAATTCTGAGGCGAAAATGTTTTGCTGACACGTATTCCATCAGCAGACAGACGTGGCAATTGAATTAAAAAGTATTCAATTACCTATAAGACTGGCATTCGCAATAACAATCAATAAGTCCCAAGGCCAAACGATGTCCATTTGCTGCTTAGATTTGGACACACCATGTTTTGCGCATGGACAATTGAACGTGGCATGTTCTCGCGTGAACAAACCATCAAACGTATTTTTTTTGTTGGTTAAAGACAGACTGACAAAAAATATCGTACACTCAATTACTCTTCGAAATTAATATTGATTTTCTTTACTTCATTTTTATTCTCTACGATAAAAAATATATTACTTTTTTCACTTTTATGTTTTTAATTTAAATTTTAACAGATCAAATAACGAATTTGTTCGCTACGTCAGTGAAATACATTGGATAATAGGCCGTCATCATACTCAGGCTCGGAAAGACTATTTTCCCACGGTGGTGCAACGCCAAACACGGTCAAACCTTCTTGATATACTTACTGGCGAATAAGTTGCATCCACTGTCGTCGGACTTAAGGTAACCGGCCCAGTACAGCTGCAACCGAAATCGGGCCCAAACAATTCCAAGAACAGAACTGCGACACACAACAACATCACACTTTCACATACAGTTTCAAATTTAATATTTCACCACCGATTTATACCTACGTTCGATTTCTTTGAGATCTCCGCCTGGGTGTCCAAACCACCCGACGAGATAAGTCATGATATGCTTGATTCTACCGATATTGCTGAAGTGCTCCGCACCGATATAGCGCTGCGACATTTTTCTTCTCAATAAAACACAAAAGTCTAAAACGTTTCACGTTTATTTATCGAATGACAATGCGCACCGCCATTGCCGGCAGCATAAACGTCAAACACACTTTCGTTCAAATCGTTTTATTCGTTCCATTTTATCGATCACATTCGATTAATTTCTTTGATCGTTAAAATATTCAAGAACACTCTCAATACAACCTTAGTAAATGACAATCCAATTGACATTTATGTAGTTTCAACAATATGGCCGCAATGTCTGTCAAAGTTCGTAAATCTCTATTGGAAAACCATTTATAAAGCGCCAACAATGATCTTAAAAATCATGGCCCAGGGCGATTTTAATCTAACCAATGTATCTTGGAAACGTTGTCCCGATACATACGCAATGGTTCCAACAGGAAATCTATCAATGGATGATTTTCAAACTCTTGACAGGCTAACGTCACTTGGTCTTCACCAAATAAACGACATCAAAAACTCTAACGCCAAGATCCTAGACTTAATTTACACAACAATTGATGCCGGTATTTCACTTGACAGATCAACTGATCCTCTAGTGAACGAAGACTCTCATCACCCAGCACTTACCATATCTATTCAAAACTTTGAAATGAATAATCAAGATCCTGACAAAGTTTTTAAATTTAACTTTAAAAAAACTGATTATACTAAATTAAATTACTTGCTATCTTTAATTGACTGGTCATGCCTTTGCTCTTGTTCAGATATTAATTCAATGGTTTTGAAATTTTATGACAAAATATTTGATTGTTTTTAGCATCTGTTCCTCTAATATCTATTAAATCAAAATCGCTTGCTCCTAGCTGGTATGATAGTGAACTACGAACATTAAAAAACCGTAGAAATAAACTATGGCTTAAATACAAACAAACTGGACTAGTTACCGATTTTAATATTTATTGTGAGGCCAGAAATATTTTCAACAGAGAATCAAGTATTAAGTATCTTTTTTACATACAAAAGGTTCAAAGTAATTTAAAAATGGATCCTAAATCCTTTTGGAACTTTATTAACAGCAAACGAAAATCTAGTCCATATCCGTCCGTTCTTATGCATAACAATATCTCAGGCCATGACCCACGTATCATAACACAACTATTCTCAGACTTTTTTCAAAGTGCATACATCTGTGATTCTTCTAACTGTGATAACTTTTCGAACTGTGATAACCTAAACTGCGATAATCATGACGAAAATGATCAATTATTTGGTCATTTGAAATCATATTCTCACTTGACTGATATAAATTTTCATATAACTATTGACGATATTATGAAATTTATAGCTAATTTAGAAGATAATGACGCGTCTGGTCCTGATGGGGTACCAGCTTCAGTTCTGAAAAAATGTGTCAATAACTTGTCGATGCCACTTTCTGTTCTTTTTAACTGTCCATTGTCTACTTGTAAGTTTCCTCATGTATGGAAACAATCTTTTATAATTCCTCTACATAAAAAAGGTAAAAAGGATCAAATTATTAATTACCGTCCAATAGCTAAACTGTCGGCTATTCCAAAACTTTTTGAAGCAATTGTTTGCAAAACATTAAGCTTTTACACAAAATCATTTATCGTTCATAACCAACATGGTTTCTCAAAGGGCCGCTCGACTGTCACCCTACTCATGGAGTTAACGGAGTTTTGCGTCGATTCCTTAAGAAACAAAAAACAGACGGATTGTGTTCTTACAGATTTTATTAAAGCATTTGACAAACTGTCTCATAGAGTTTTGCTTAATAAAATGAGTAGGCTGGGGTTCAGCGTAAAATTCATCGCTTGGCTAAAATCTTATTTACTTGACAGATCCTATTCAGTGAATTTTAACGACTACCATTCAAATAGTTTTGTCGTAAATTCTGGTGTTCCCCAGGGTAGCCATTTGGGTCCAGTTCTTTTTATATTGTTTGTAAATGATCTTCCTTCAGTTTTAAAGTACTCTAATTGTCTTATGTATGCAGACGATGTTAACATATTTAAAACTATTTCTATCAATCTTGACTGTGAGAAGCTTCAAATTGATCTAAATGCTTTCTATAATTGGTGTGCACGTAATTATTTGTTGTTAAATATCGATAAGTGTAAGATTATAAATTTTACAAGAAAATTGTCCGTTTTATCTTTTGACTACAGTTTCAATGGCGTAAATCTATTAAATGTAAATGATGTATCTATCCTTGGTGTATTGTTTGATAAGAAACTCGAATTCACACAGCATATCAATATGGCATGTAATAAAGCCAATTCAATATTAGGTTGGATTAAAAGGGAATCACGTCAGTTTTCTGATCCTTATGTTATCAAACAACTATTTACAACATATGTCAGACCCATTATAGAGTATGCTTGCCAGGTATGGACCCCCTACTACAGTTGTCACAAAATAAGGATTGAACAAATTCAAAAAAGATTCCTAAAATTTGCTCTTAGAGGCTTAGGCTGGCAGAATCCATTGAATCTTCCTTCATATAGCAGCCGTTTAAAACTCATAGATTTACCCAGTCTGGAGCGCAGACGTTCTTATTTATGTTTTGTTTTTATTGTTAATCTTATTGATGGTAATATCGATGCTTTAAACCTTTTGTGTCGTGTTTTGACACGAACTAAACGATTGCCTAAAATAAGTTCGCCATTTTATTGAACATATAATTATCTGCAAATTCACCGACATTCAACCAAACAGTTCATCTGTTTTCTATAAGTAACCAAACAGTTTCGCAACTAAAAATTGCTAGTGCGCGGCTAGCCTAAGAACATATAAATAACACAAACACAAGACATTTAATTTTGACAGTTCGAAAGTAATTTGTGACATTTTCGAAATCTATCGAAATGTAGAACTCGATTTCGACCGAAATGCCAACTATGAGGACTTATAAAACTATATAAATCTGTTACCCAGAACAATGAGTTTAATCAACACACCCAGGCTTTTAACAAAATTATTAGGTATTATTTAGAATTTAAGGCCTGTGTACACAGTTAATTAAACCAATTAATTCACTGAGATAACCTTGACCGCCTAAAAAAATTAATAAAATTAAATGTAAACCTTGTCTGTGCTTAAAAAAGCACTCCATTTTTTTCCCATCTCAAGTAGGACAACTAATTAAACTTCCCTTGGCCTGCCAGAGAACAAAAATAAAGTATTCTATTCCTATGACCGTAAATTGTTGACCAACTGCCCTATTACTCACTATAAGTCTCCCCCAATTAAATACTCATTTCCATCACTCGTCCGGTTTCAAATTAGGCTACACTTATTTAATTTTTAGTTAAAACGAGTGTTGCTTCTTGAATATTAATTTCCATTTCAAATCAAGGTCTCCATTTAATATTATGATTGCGACCATTCGCCAACCTCCATTATAGCGCGTTTAGGGAAGGATTATAGAACAAATAATATTTTCCAAGAAAATTATTTTTTCTTCGAGCGAGGAAAAGTGTGTAAACACAGCAGGGGGTAGCTCACGAAGAAGCCAAAGTCAGTTGGAGAAGAGTAGGTTTTTTGTAAGGTAAGAGCGATAGCGCACCATCAAGGTCATCAGCATCGTCCAAAGAAGATTCTTAGAAATTAGTTGAAAATAATTATTTCTTATGTCAGATATTAATGAATGTAAAATAAATATTTGTCAAAAAAGGAGAAGAAAGAAATGCCAGAGATAAATTTTGAATAATTTAATACCCTTCCCACTCAGAGCTCTCTCTATATCCATAGATATATACTGTCCCCAGTGCAAACATTTCATTCGAGGAGATTTCTTTTTGTTAAATGGGATGGTCCGGCAGTTGGTTGGTTCTCGTGGTGGTTCATCATTTGGGCTCCATCTCCGAGCTCCTCCAAAAGAACTCTCATCTTGACGCCGCTGCTGGTGATGATGATGATGGTTGCGGTCTGTCGTTTGTGGTGGATGGAAAAAAACAAGCCCAAGCGCATATTGCATTAAAATCTCTAGAACACCTTTTAGCCACCCACAGGAGGTTTTTCTACACCTTTTGAAGCCAAATACATATAATCTTACGCTCGGCATCGTTAAATTCCACTTTTTGCTCTGTGGTCGTTATCTTACTTTTTTCACTCTCTATACGAAGGCCCTACCTGATGATGCTTTCCTGGGTTTCACTTGAATTACCGCTTTAACTCTTTGTGTTTTTTTCTTGTTTTTTTTTTTTTTGTTTTTTTTTGAAAAAAGTCGAAAGGTTTTAAGAAAGATGTGGAAAAGCAGCTTTTTCCTCTTTTGTTCTCTTAGTAACATAGGTTTGAGCAAAGAAGTGCGTTACAAAAGAAGTACTTATGTCATAAAGGACGTACACCATAAGCTTTAGGAATTAACAACTGCTTTTGTAAAAAAATAAAAATTGTTCCGTTTAAGAAAAAATATATTCAATGGTTAAACAGAGCTTTGAAATTGCATTTTCGTAAAAACAGAGGTAGATTTAAGGCTACTTAAGCTGATGAAGTTTAATAATGTCGGTTGAAGTGACTTTTGAAGTCTTGAAATTTCAAAAGAAGAATAATAATTAAAATGATAATAACTAGAACTCGGCCAATGGTCGAAATTTTAAGGTTTTAAAAATGAATATTTAAATTTTTTTAGTAAAATCGATTTTTGTACTAAATAAAATAAAAAATATTTGTACTTCTTTGAATAGTAAACGACGAACAACAGTGAGTTAGTATTTATCCGACAGTTAACTTGTGATTTTTATTAATACATTTGTAATAGCCAGTAGTATTTATGACTGCAACAGAAAGCTTGATTCATCTGTTTCTGCGTTTGATGAACGAATAATTTTTTTCAGCTCTCTCAAAATCGTCATCAAATTTTGGTGAAATTCTAGTACACGTGTCATATAATATACTGAATAATGAAATTCATGATTGCAGTTGTAAACTGTTTAGTGAGCTGAAAGATATCATAAAGCAAACATTTGTTTATTAATGAGAAAAATTATCAAACAAACAAATTCTTTAGCTGTATGCACGAATACAAGGGTCTTATTTACATGCAGAGGGTTTTTCAAAAAAAAGTGGGTAGATGTTGAAACGAATTAAAATAAGGTGTGTGTCACAATTGCGAAAGATAACCTTAAACTCAAATTTTTCATCCAGAATGTCAATCCTGACGTCTGATATGTGGTACGTAGTACCTTTGTATATTATATCCTATAGTATTATCATGGAGCGTGAATTTGTATTGCGAACGCTAGCCTGGTAATGACGCAGAAATTAGCGCACGCTTTTACAGTGGAGAGTAGGATAACATACAAAACAAGTAGTAAAAAAGAGAATATTTTATTATTAAATTTAGCAAAGAAAAAATCTAGCAATTGCAGTCCCTAGCCTTAAGATGTCGCCACAATCTTTCGTCTTCTTGATAGTACTATAACTTTTATATACAAAGATAGTACTGTTCTTCTCGCCATTAACGGTAACCTCCTCAACAGCGTCGTTTTCGAATCTATCCAAAAAATTACCTCGTCGATAAAGAAAATATTTCGTTATGCCAATTTTAAGTTTTCGTTAATGAAAAATAAAAATGAATTATGAGGGACATAGAAATAAGACACGGCATTTCTCCGCATTAGTTCAGCCGCCATCCCTGGAGATAAAAATCTGAGACAACCATCTTCAGTCTCAAAACATCGTGCTACACATCTTTCCTATCTTTCTTTCTCTTCCTTAACTTCACGCCCGCGCTGTGTTGAAACATTTAAAAGTTAATCATAATTATAAAAAAAAATAATTACCCGTTTTTGTATATCGAATTTTCAGAAATAAGTTTTTAGGTTCAATGTTTCTTAATTTTTTTTTTAAAGCCTTCTGTAAGAAAATTTCATTTGAATCAGTTATGTTATGGATAATAAAAAAAAAGGAATCGAAAAAAGAAAACGATTCTATGGCAGGTACTGTAAGTAAGACCTTAAGCTAAACTGAAAATTGTTTATCAAAATTCTAGGTTTTCGAAAACCATTCTTTAATATTTATTACATTCACATGAAATAAATGTTACTCATACTCATGTTACACAAAATACTATTCAAACTTTAAAGGAGCTTTAGATTAAGATAAGACTAAAATCAGTTTTAAGGTGTTCGAGCAATTCGAAAATAAAACAAAAATGGTTCTATGGGTGTTACCATTAATTACCATTAAAAAAATGTTGACCATTAGCTAGCTTTTACTAAATGAAATTTTCTGATTAAAAAAAAAACTATAGAACAGTCAAGTCTGATCAAATTCTCGAAGTTCGTTTTTTTAGGAATGCATAACTTGCCATATAGGTATCTATATTGTTTTATTGGATACAAGAAAAATCTTTTTTTTTTTTATCTAATTAATATTTGACGAAGCAATTTTTTTTCTTTAAAAAAAATATAGAAATTAATATTTTTTAAATCAAAGATTTAAAATGTTTGCTTCTGCATATACATTATGTATGTATATTTGCTGAAGAAATCACGACTTTAATTATTTTAGCTAATTAGTAGTCTTAGCTAAAAAATTAATATAAATAATATAAATGAAATGCACGACTGGATCTTATGTAAAAGTACTTTGGAATTTAAAATACATTTTATAAATATAAAACATGGATGTAATGAGATACAAATGTTCAAATGCATGGAATTGCCTGATTTCCGGAAAAGTATGAATTTACGCAATTAAGTTTAAAAATCGTTTTATTAAAGTATTTTTTTATATAACAAATTTCTTTCAAATTTTTCTAGAACAAAATTTGGGATGGCAATTTTAAGTGCTTAGTAATATAGATTTTAGGAAATAATTTCAAAAAATAATCGTTCACACGTTTTCAAGATATTGATTTTTTAGAAAATAAATTGAATTTTTAACAAAAAAAAAAAAAAAAACAAAAAAAAATATTTTTTTCAAATATTTTTAAATATACAGGGTGATTGGCATAAGGTGTGACAAAAAGCTAGGGCGTGTAGGTTGGACTTAGACAAGAAAAAAATCGTATGGGAGGGGGGGGTCTATTTCCCCCCGTTTAGACGGGAGGGGCAATTTAAGAAAAAAATCACTTAAAACAGAAAAAAAATTATTAGAAAATAACGGTGATACCTACAGAGTAATGCTATGGCATTTTGAAAAGCCAGAAATACATTCTTTAATTTTGTTTTTAAATAAAGTTGTTCGAGTGAATAGTTTTTGAAAACTTAATTTTCAAAATCAAAATTTTGAAAAAAAAAAATGAAATTTTTTTTTTAAACAATTTTTTTTCAAAATTTTACGTAATTAAGTATTATTTTTTTATTCAATATTCAATGCTCTTATTAATTTTTGATCAAAAACAAAAAACCAGATGTCAAAATGTTTTGTAGTTTTTGAGAAAATCAAAAATAACAAAAACTACTTTTGTTCTAAGAAAAGCCTTTTATTTTAGTTTTCACGTTTTTGGATTCTTATGTAGGTGAATTTACGATTGAAAGGATTAACTTTCTTTTTACTATTCTTTTAATTATCGTCTTATAAGCATACAATAATGTGACAAAGTACTGGATTAACCATATTTCACACATTTTTTCATTGAGAACACCTGCGTGAGAGTATTGGTTTAAAATTGACCTGCCACTTTTTTATTATGGTGGGGTCGGCTTGGCTTAGGTGCATTTACGAAAGAAAGGATTAACTTTAAATAAACAGTAATTATGTATTTTATCTAAATATGCATGTATTTATTATTTAAATTGATTTCAAGATTCAGGAACATTTTTGTTCTTATTTCGCAATTGCATTTTTCTGTCACTAGTTAGGGCGTGTAACGCTGCATTATTTAAAAAACATTCGCAGATCAATATTAATCCAATGCTCTCACGCAGGTGTTCTCAATGAAAAAATGTGTTATTGTATGCTTATAAGACTGATAATAAAAAAATTTTACAAAAAAAGTTAATCCTTTCTTTCGTAAATGCACCTAAGCCAAGCCGACCCCACCATAATAAAAAAGTGGTAGGTCAATTTTAAACCAATGCTCTCACGCAGGTGTTCTCAATGAAAAAATGTGTGAAATATGGTTAATCCAGTACTTTGTCACATTATTGTATGCTTATAAGACGATAATTAAAAGAATAGTAAAAAGAAAGTTAATCCTTTCAATCGTAAATTCACCTACATAAGAATCCAAAAACGTAAAAACTAAAATAAAAGGCTTTTCTTAGAACAAAAGTAGTTTTTGTTATTTTTGATTTTCTCAAAAACTACAAAACATTTTGACATCTGGTTTTTCGTTTTTGATCAAAAATTAATAAGAGCATTGAATATTGAATAAAAAAATAATACTTAATTACGTAAAATTTTGAAAAAAAATTGTTTAAAAAAAAAAATTTCATTTTTTTTCAAAATTTTGATTTTGAAAATTAATTTTTCAAAAACTATTCACTCGAACAACTTTATTTAAAAACAAAATTAAAGAATGTATTTCTGGCTTTTCAAATGCCATAGCATTACTCTGTAGGTATCACCGTTATTTTCTAATAATTTTTTTTCTGTTTTAAGTGATTTTTTTCTTAAATTGCCCCTCCCGTCTAAACGGGGGGAAATAGACCCCCCCCTCCCATACGATTTTTTTCTTGTCTAAGTCCAACCTACACGCCCTAGCTTTTTGTCACACCTTATGCCAATCACCCTGTATATATTATTATTTTAAATTCAACGGGGCTCCTGGTGAAAATTTTTGGTTAAAATCGTTAGAGCCGTTAGTGAGAAAGTCGAAAATCAAAAAAAAAAAAAAAAAAAAAAAACGGTTCTATGACAGGTACCATTAAAAACATTTTTCCCAAAAATTTTTCTTACAAAAATGTAGTCGATGTCCATAATATCACACATAATTTTTTTTATCAAAATCGTTAGAGCCGTTTTCGAGATAAAAAAGATTATGCATTACGGGTGTATGGGGGGTACCGTTAGTTTTGGAGCTAAAAAAAAAATCACTGAAGACTCTTAACTACCAGGATCGAAGAACATAGGTCTAGTAGTTTAGGCTGTAGGAGAGGTACAGGCATACAGACATACAGACATACAGACAGACGGAATTGTCGGACCCACTTTATTCGTCTTCGCTATCATCGTAATGTCACTTTTGATCAAATTTTTTTTCCAAATGCAGATCTTGCCCTATAGTATCTACCTATATGTCGCAAGTAAAAAATTAAGGAGTTATTTTACCAATTTCCAAATTTCTAAATTGGATGATGATTTAAAGATTTGACAAAATTTAAAATTAATTTTTTTTACAAACCGACAAATAAAAAAATGACTTTTATAACTTTCAAATTGCTTTGAAGTATACAAATAAAATCTATTTATACTATTAAATCTTATAAGGCCAAAAGGATCGTTAGCCTGGTGATAGCTTGAGTTTTTTAATTATGAACATCGAATAGTTTGAAGTTACAAACCTTCTCTTATTATGATGTTTCTATATAATAAAGAAGATTTTACAAATTTTATTAATTTCTTCAAGTTTTCGGCATTAAGTATTTCCATAACTTTTGTTTCATATAGATAGTTTTGCTGCTATAACTTTCCAATAAAATAGAGCACTTTGATACATATTGTACAACAGTTTGTCTTTCTCTGTTATAAAACATGGAGAAATGAAGGAGCAGATCAAAAACCAAAAGAATAAAATAGATTATGTAACGCGCACCGTAAAGTTATTTTAATTAATAAAGTGTATTATGTAATAGTCTTTAAGTTTATTGAGCTATTGAATATTGTTATAGGTTATAGAATCAAGTGAATAGATAAATAAAGAATTAGATCGTTTCAGTGCGCAATAAAAGTAAATGTTAGCAATACTCCCCTCGCTTATGATCAAAAATATAAGTACCTGCCATACGAATATGTTTCGAAATCTTATAAAATATTTTTTTCCCAAAACATTTTCGACTGATTAAAAAAAAAATCGAAAAATTCATTTAGGCAATACTTCAAGAAAAAAATTGCCGAAAAATGGTTGTAATGGTACCCACCTCCTAGAACCATTTTTTTTCTTTTGAGGTTTTCAAATTTTCTTTCATTTTTGTATGCTAAGCTCTCCAAAAGTTTGAATAGTATTATTTATTTAAATTTTCCAAAAAAAAAAAAATTTTGGATTACAAAAAAAAATCCAATACAAAACTCAATAAAAAAAATTAAGATTCTACTGTCATTTATTTGAATATTATTTTTTGTGAAATTTAATTTTTATTCATACAGTAATAAGAACTTTAAGTTGGCGTGTCAAATTTATTTCTTAAAAGTGTTTTAAAAATTATTTTTTTTTTAAGAAACTGCTACAACTAGGCTAAAGTCGGGTGATATGGTAACAGGGCTGATATAGCACCCTTCCAATATCTTCCACTTAAGGATTTTTTTTAAAACAAAGTGATCAACATATCATTCAATCTTACTAAAGCTCTTAGTGGATTCCGTCGAAATCGCAATAGCCTTTGAAATTAAGTATTTATAACGGGAAAAACAAATTAGTATAAGTTAGAAGTAATCTCAAAAGGGAGATATGGCACCTTAAAACGTCAAGATATATGGCACTGGTGCCATTTCACCCAATCCTACTTTTGTACCTTCTTTTATTGTACAGCAATCAATCATTACTTCGTTTTCTTTTTAATTCCCTTTACTGCCTTTAGAATATCGCTTAAAGGGCTAGACATTAAAAAACTCACCATGAAGACCACTACTGCAAATTATTATCATTCAAGTAATGTTTTTGAAATTTAACTTCTCTTCGTTAACTTTCAACAATTCAACTACACAGCAAGATGTTCTATTTGATACCCTATACCTCCAGGGGTATCAAGCTACACACAAGGTCTCAAAAGTCTCGAGTTTTGAAATCAGTGAAAAACCTGAAATCTTTATGACTAAAATCTTTAGAGAAATTAAAAGTTAAAAACATACCAACATATCGAAAGAAGAATAACAACGCTTGCGCTACCATCAGTTCTTCAGAGGAGGAGATAATATCCCTACATGGTGAGTCAAGTGGACCAGAAGACTTGGAGGAAAACATTTGTGTGTGCTGTAGCGAGGATTATGCTCGAACCATTAAGCCAGACAAGTGGATTAAGTAAATAATATGTCACTTTTTGTTCCATGATTCATGCACCGCATTTATTAATACTTGTAACAAATGTGACCAAAAAAAAATGTAAAAAAAGTAGAGTGCCATTACACCCTCCACTTTTTTGATCGTGTTTTTTATTTTTACAAAAAAAAATATGAAATTGACTGAGAATTCTCCCTACGTTTCTATTTTTTCTTTCAAGTGACCTCAACTCAAAGGTGCGTTTCGCCCATTGATTCAATAGTCTGACCACGGACATTATTATTCTAGGTGTCTGAATTTAATTAAATTCTCCTAGAAAAATAAAATTCACAGAAAAATAAAATTTACAATGTTGTGAATTTTATAAGAGTTGGTAAACATTGACCAATATTTGCGTCTTAGAAAGGTATGGCAGCATCTAACTTATGAGCCCACTGACGTACCTGAGCGAAACGCACCTTGAAGCTTTTAATTGAAATTAATTTTTAAAATTCGTGCATTTTTTTGAACGATTTTAGGCTACACTCATTCCTGTGGGGTTTTTCAAATTTTATGTGTATGACCTAATACTCCATCGGAAAAAAAATCTGTCAATTTGCATGGGTTTTCTACCCTTCGAAAACTTACCTAGTTTTTTCAAAAATATAAATAGTTGAAAAACATCTAGAGTGAGATTTTAACCCAGTTCTGTGACATGATAGTCGCGCTTGAAATATTAATAAAATTGAGGCCAACAGTTCGAAGAGAACCTGGAACCACAGATAATTATATACAGATGTCGCATGCCCATAGAAAAAACTGACATATGAAAGTTCACTCTTTGAGTGAACTTCATAGTGAGCGGTTGTGCTTTTCAAATTTTTCCTTTTTATTTGCATTTTTTTTTTTCTCTCAATATGGCCAATAAGAGTAAATTTGTTAAAAGGTGTTTTGCTTGCAAAAATGAAATCCTTGATGAAGGTGTTAACTGTGGATTTTTTTGCGGTAATTCTTTTCACAAAATTTGTGCAAAAATGTCAGACGACATGCAAAAGGAAGTTAATAAAGAGCATTCGAATGTTTTCTTTCGTTGCTCCGATTGTGCCACCTTTAACTTGACTCATTTGTTTGCAAAAGTCAATGATCTCGCTTCAACAGTTGACTTAATTGCAAAAAAAATGCATAATATAAGTTCTCTTCATACTGACTTACGGAAATTGTTTGATGTTGTTGGTATGTTTAGCGACAGTAAAAAAACATACCCACACTCAACCGACGGTACCTGTGAGGGAAGTGGAGCTTCCATCAGTACCAACAACAAATGCACTACCTCTGTTTCTAATTTAATCTCTATGAGAGATGGAGTGGATTTACTCGATGGACAAGCATTATCAGAGAAGGTGAGGAGTGAAGCAGATAGAGTGCTAACTGAAACGAGAGTGACGGAGACAAATATACCACCGACAAGTGATGCGCTTGTAAATAATGTTTTAGACACTGCTTGTGTTCGTCCGCAAAATACTATACCTGCAATGCATGTATGTGGTGAAGATGTTGCTGATGGTTTGAATGTGGTTGTAACTCACCAATGGTTTCATGTATCCAAATTCGACGCATCAACATCTGTTGAGTCTTTAACCAAATATGTTGCTGCTAAATTTGGAATTAATGAATCAACAATTAAATGCTATAAATTGGTAAAAAAGGATGCAACAAATTTAAGATTTGTCAATTTCAAAGTTGGAATTCCAAGAAATAATTTGAACTTAAGTATGGCTTTATTGGGGTCTAATTGGCCAATGAATACTGTTGTTCGCAAATTTGTTCAGCAAAAAAATTCAAAAAACCTTATAGCGCGAATTCCCGATCCAGGCGAAATGAATTCCAATCAACAACAAAAAATGTAAACAAACCTGATGTTTCTATTTATTTTTAAAATATGGGTGGACTGCGTAGTAAAATTCATGCTCTCTATGCTAATGTGGATTCACTTGAGTATGATGTTTATGCATTTGTCGAAACCTGGCTTTATCATGATATACGAAATGAAGAATTATTTGATACATCGGATTTTACTGTGTTTCGGCGTGATCGTTATGATGTTGGATCCAGAAAAGGTGGTGGTGTTCTTTTGGCTGTTCGCAATGGTCTTTCTTCTTATTCTATTGACCTTGATTTAAATTCTTCAGAAGTAAATATTGAACAATTATGTATTTGTATTCAAGTTAGTTATGATCATAAGTTTCTAATTTTTCTTAGTTATATACCTCCTGATTCTCAATTATCTATTTATATAAGTCATATGAATAATATTGAAAGAATTATTTCTAATTTCTCTGATTTCAAAACTTCTGTTTGTGTAATCGGTGATTTTAACTTGGGTGGAATTAAATGGATGCAACGTGAAAATAATGTATTGCCAGTTGTTCTTACAACTGAAAAAGAATTTGATTTTGTTGATACCCTATTTGCAATAAATTTAATTCAAGTTAGTTTTGTGCATAATTCCTTACAAAGAATGCTTGATTTGGTGTTTGTTAATGATTGTACTGAAGTAAATGTTTCTGAGTGCATCCCTTTATTTTCCAATTCAATTCACCACGTTGCCATGTCTATTATTTTGAAGAATATTTGCTTTAATAATGTTAATGCTTATCAAACTGTTAACAAATTTAAATATCATTTTAACTCTTTTAATTTAAATATTTTGAATGAATCATTTCTGAAAATTGACTGGCAACTTAATTTATGTAATCATTTGAAAGACAATTTTAATCATTTTGTAGATATTTTTGTACGAGAATTGAATTCCTCTGTTCCGCGTTCTTTACTTAAAGTAAACTCTCATCCTCCATGGTCGAACTTCAGATTACGCAAACTGAAAAATGCAAAGAATAAAGCTTTCAAAAATTACAAACTTACAAAAAGCAATGATGATTTCACTCTATATTCGCGTTTAAGGAAAGAGTATGTATTTCTTTCAAAATTTTGTTATAGTAGTTATGTTCATTACACTGAAATTGAGTTGAAGAATAATCCTAGAAGTTTTTGGAGATTTTTAAACTCTAAACGTAAATCTGTCGGTTTCCCTTCAATAATGAATTATAAAAATGAATTTTCGAGTGACTCTCGTACAATTGTTGATTGGTTTGCCCACAGCTTTCAAAGTGTTTATAATACTTCAGACATAGCAGTTGGAAATAACTATGTTTCAAATAATTTATTTCCAATGACAGAGTGCTGTGTATTGAATTGTGATTTGGATGAAGTTTCTACGGCTTTATTTGAATTGAATGCTTCACATAATCCTGATTTTCATGGAATTTTCCCAGTTGTGCTGAAACATTGTTTCAAATCATTAAGCTTTCCCCTTCAGATCATATTCAATCAATCACTTTTATCTGGAATTTTTTTAAATGAATGGAAAGTAGGTTATATATATCCAATTTTCAAAAGTGGTGATAAAAAGAAAATTGAAAATTATCGCCCAATCTGTAAGCAGCCAACCATTCCAAAACTGTTTGATAAAATTATGAAGAACAAAATATATGCTATGATTAAATGCCATATTTCAAATAGCCAACATGGCTTTTATAGTGGTCGGTCAACTACAACAAATTTGGCTTGTTTTTCAAAAACGTGTTTTAATACACTTGAAAATCGATGCCAATTGGATGTTGTTTACACAGACTTTAAAAAAGCTTTTAGTAGAGTAAATCACCTTGTTTTAATTAAAAAATTAAAATTATATGGTTTTGATAGAACTCTTCTTAAATGGTTCTGGTCGTATCTGATTGATAGAATGCAGATTGTTAAAATTGGAGATGTCGAATCTAGACCAATTATTGTTTCTTCTGGCGTCCCTGAGGGAAGTCATTTAGGCCCACCGTTGTTTGATTTGTTTATCAATGATTTTCCAACAATATTATCTTCATCAGAATGCTTAATTTTTGCTGATGACATAAAAATGTTCAAAGTCATAAAGAATTATAATGATTGCATTGCATTTCAACAAGATATTTGTAAGTTCGAGGTTTGGTGCCAGCAAAATGATTTAAGTCTAAATCTATCTAAATGTTCTGTTTTAACTTACAGCCGTCTGTCTAATCAAATTGTTTTTGATTACACTTTAAGTGGTTTTAAATTATCCCGGCTTTATGAAATCAAAGATCTTGGAATAATTTTTGATGCTAAACTAAGTTTTGATTCTCATGTTTCCTACATTGTTTCTAAGTCAAATAGTATGTTAGGTTTTTTAAAAAGAAATTCCACTGATTTCAAAGACCCTTATACTCTTAAAGCTATTTATTGTTCTATTGTTCGACCATTATTGGAATATGGTGCAGTTATTTGGAATCCTGAAATTAAAAAATCAATTGATAGAATTGAAAACATTCAAAAAAATTTTTTAAGATTTGCTTTAAGACAGTTTTCTGCTAATAACAATGTACCTCTTAACTACCATAGTAGATGTTTATTATTAGGAATACAAACTCTGGAATCAAGACGAAGAATGTATAGTGTATTATTTGTTCGAGATATTATTTCAAATGATATCGATTGTGAATTTCTTCTTTCTTCAATTAATTTTTATGCACCTACTCGATCATTGAGAATGAGACATTTTATTTATGAAAATCCTCATTCTACAAATTATGGTCAGAGGGAACCAATATCTCATTGCTGTAAAATTTTTAATTTATATTATGATAACTTAGATATAGTAAACACTAGATCTCAGTTCAAAAATTCTCTTTGTTCATTATTATTAAATAATTGTTAGTTTAAAATTGAAATTTATACTTATTTTGTATATAATAATATTAAGCATAATCTGTAGATTTTTCAAATCGTAGATGGAATAAATAAATAAATAAATAAATAAATAAAATCTTCATTTGAAAGAGCTTTTAAGAAAGCTGTTTTCAATTTATTATTTTAAGATTATGTGAGAAGTGCTTTTTCTCTTTAAAATGTGTGCTCTCTGAATTCACGAATAAAATCTATTTCGTCTGTTGCTCTTGCGTATTCAACTCTGCGTTTGTATTCTTGTTTTTTTATTTAATACCGCCAGACCCTTTTTTTTAAATAGATTTGTTATGGACACAAGAACACAAGATACCTACGATTTTCATAGAGGGATCTTGGCAAAAAAAAATTGTATTTTGTGTTTATCTGGGAATCTAAGGCAATTTTGTTCATAAAAAGGACACTTACTTAGATATTTTGTTGCATTTAGAAGCAAATTAGGAACTTATGTAGGTAGGTATTTCAAAGCCTTTGGATGGATTTGTGAAAATTATTCTCTATCTTTTAGGTAGGTATTTGTTCTTTACAATTCCCATACAAATTATTCTAATTTCGTTGCTCAATTTTGTCTATCAGATCCAAAAACAGACACAGTACCTATTGTTTGTTACTCCTAGTCCTAGTTGCTACATATGTATGTACATAGATACATATGTACGTATTTTGCATTCAGGTTCATGAATGCAGGCAGGAAGGTTGGTCTTATTTGATTTGGTGCGGTCTTTTGATGATGGCGAAAATAACGTGGTTGACTTTTTTTGGGTTTGATAAAAATAAAAAAAAATCTGAAAAAAATAGTTAAATTAAAACTTCAATTTGAAGTAGGGCGACAAAGAAAAAGAAAATAATGTCCTAAGAAATTGTGGATACAGATTTTTTTACGGGTTAGGTACCTATTTATTTTATACCACCTCCCTACATAATTAAGAGGTTGTATGGTTGTGATAGGTTGTAGGTATAGGTATGTTTGTATGAAAAAACGCAACCAGAAGAATAACTGTAGGTACGAGAATATACATTGTACATACATACGTATAGTACATACAATTATTATGTACTATATTCTTCTTATTCTTCTTCTTGTTATTCATTTTTACAATTTAATATGGCCGGATTGGCGGGAAATTCAAATTTTAGACCAAATTTAAATAGGTAGTTCACAATAGTAAATTTTATTGTTTTAATTAATTCATTTTGATTTTTAAAATTGTTTGCATCGTCAAAACACCTTTACTGTAGCAGAAGTTAATTTATAAATGTTACGAATTGTCAAATGAAACAATTTATTACCTACTACAAATTTCAAAATTATTTCATTTCAGTATAAATAAGAAAACGTAGTATGTACGAATATGTACATACGAAGGTAGGTACATAAGAACGGTTTTTCTGTTTTCTATTTTTTTTTTGTAAGTGAAAAAATAATGATAGTGTTAATAAAGAAAAAAGGAGCATTTTTAAGCTTTTCTGCTCTTAGCCTATTCCATATAAAATGTCGAAAGCATTTATACTGTTAATTGCGTATTATGTGACGTTAACAATCAAAACGGTGCTAAAGGCACTTTTTTCAAAATATGGAGTGTGGTATACCAAAATTTGCGTATCAAAGAGAGCTATAGAATGGTGGAAAAATTGTATTTCAAAACGGGCTGGTTCAGAAGTTATTACTATTTTAATGTTGAGTTAAGGATAAAAACGAGGCTATTTGTTATTTTTTAACAATCAAATGGGTGCTATTTTTCATACAATGCTTGTAATTTTCAAAACAGCTCTATTTTTCTCTAAATGAAATCAAATAGATAGGATTGTTTTTCAAAAGGGCGCTAAAATTGTTTATCCTTATAAAAGGATCTTTTGTTTACCTATCGTATTCTTTGTTATCATTGTTAAATAAGTTTTAATGAATTCCAATAAAAAGAACTTTTTCTTACTTGAATTTTCTCTTCTTTTTTAATTTTACAGGCATTTGAGAATCAAAATTTAAGAAACTTATTTTCAAAACGCGCTAAATATATTTTTAACAAACAAAACTGCCTAAAAAAAAAAACATTTCACTAAAGGACGAAAATAAAAGGTCCCTTTATTTTTTTTCTTGGTCAATCTAATAAAAAAGACTTCTACAAATTTTATAAAATTTACTGCATTAAATTATCTTAAATATTTTAGGAATTATAGGTTTCCGCCCTTTTGCTCGGTTTCATGTTCATTTTTTTTAGCCTCTGTTTGATTGTTAACGTCACGTCACATTTGCTTAGTTCACCCACCGTTCATCCCATTTTACATTTATTATTTTTACAATCCATTTTTAGTTTTTCATAGATACTGTTTAATTCTTAAATTTTTCAAGCATTTACTAAGTTCTGTAGCTTCTTATTTGTATATTAAGGTTTTAAGTTTTTCTAACGTTCTTGTCATTTACAAATTTTTGAGAGAAAAATAATTACCAAGAAGTTGACTGTATATCAAGTCTGTGCGTACGGCATTTTTACTAAGTTAAAAAATAGGATTTCGCTAATTTTAAACGATTTTATCATCTTACTATCTCTAAACATTTTACTTAAGTTAAAATAACAAACTGTTTACTTTAACTTTTAGTAATTTACTAAATTAATATGAAATCTGTCATTTTCTTCAAACAAAATCTCTTGGCAATTTTAGAAGAGATAAATTGTGTTGTTTTTATTTCGATTCGTGAGTAAATTGTTTTTAAAAGTAAATAAAATATTATAAAATGTTTTCGGAAAACGAAGATTTTGATATACTCGTACATACATATGTATGTACATATATGATTGAAGACCCAGCTTTATGGAGAATTTTACTCCAGAAATAGGTTTGACAAGATAGCAGATCAGTTTTAGTTGAAAAACTTAAAGAACCAAGATCGAATTATAAGCCGTAGGCTTCCGATTGCACCCGAATTTCAGGTACCTACTATTTACATTACACTTTCTTGGAAGAAGACTGGTGGTCCAATCCAAAGTGGCGAAATAATACAAAAAATATTTCGAAAAAAGTTGTCAAAAATAAACAAACAACAAAATTAATTTAAGGTTGTCCTTTTGACTTTTGAGTTTCCGACATTTCAAACTATTAGGTCTGTTCCCCAGATTTAGTTTAGTTTGGTTTGTTAATTTTAACGAACTGTCATGATTTAAATGTGTTCAAATGCACCGTTTTTGATAAAAGGGAATGAGTCTATTACTAGTTAGTAAAACAAAAAAATTTTAAAAATTTCGAAGAGTTAGTAAATTACTAAAATTTTAACAAATTGTTAACTAATAAAATGCTAAGCCCTTAATAAAATGTTGTTTAAAATGTTGCTCCTATGTTTCTACCATCACGTGTGAACGTTTGTTTCCTATTGATAAATCATATAGGTAATCAATTTATTTATCTAATATAAGTGTATGTTGGGCTTGCATAGGTATTCATTCAACTAAATGTTGTGAAAATTTGTGTAAAAGCTGAAATAATTCTCTTCTAATAGCAACTGATTCATTTATTGTCTGTACCGACATTAATTTTTTTTTTTTTGAAAATCTGTATATATGTGCCAGTTTGTAAGCTTTGGGCATATTTTTTTTTTATTTTTTCATTGTTGAAGATAAATTCGATTACCTATCAGCTAATAATTCCATCAGGTGGTTCTTAAAACAAAAACAAACTTTAACCAACGAAGGTATATGAAATACTAATAATATGTGCGTTTAGCGCAGGTACGACAGAGGGCACATCAGTCAGATGCTGTCTGCCGTACCCTTTAACATCTTAGTGATGAGCCCACTGTCGTAACTGGGCGAAAGCACTTTGGAGTTAAGGTCGCTTGAACTTCAATTTAATTAAAAACTGATTTTATATTTTATTATTATAATAAATATTTCATTATTACACAACTTGAAAACCCAAAATATATATAAAAATATAAGTTAAGGATGTAAGTAAATATTATGTAAGTACACGGAAATTAAGGACGAAAAAAATATTGTCAAAACTTAAACCTACATAGTACCTACATACCAACAAAACTTAAAAAAAAAAACAATATATTTTTGAAAAACCTGTCTACACTTAATGTTTCTCTAATAGGCATATAATATTTATATAGAATCAGGAGTATTTATATTCCAATATTTGCAGAAATATAGATCTCTTATACCACCTACTCAATTAAAAAACAAATACTTTTGATTACAAGTAGTACGAGTATTTGACTAATATGTAAAATTCAACCATATGAAAAAAATCATAAAAAAATATATATTTATCTAGGGTTTAGTTAAAGGTATCTATAAAACTCGTTTTTGAAAATTGTAACTTCTGAAAAGCACAATCAATCATTATTTTGGTGCTATCATTAATTTTTTTCATTTTATTTGTACAATTATTTCTTCTGTGCCTGCATACCTTCCACATAAAATCAATTTTTATATTTCAATAATTATTGGTATGTTATTCTTACGAGTATTTTAAATTTTCGGATTAGCCGCGTATATAACAGAAATTTAGCAAGTGCAATATGCAATACTGTAATCACCTCGAACGTTTCTCCGGTATATAAAAAAAATTTAAAAGTTCGTATTTCGCTATAAAATAGTTCATAAAAAAAGATTAATGTTAAACTAATGTTAATGTTGTGAAAACACATAATAATTGATGATGGTGTTTAAAAAGTGAATAAAAAAAAATAAGTTTAAATTTTCAATGATGAGTTTTAATGATAACCTACTTAGATTTGTCTGTATGCATGTATAGGTACATATAAAGTCTAAAGTCAAATTACGTATTTTTTTATCAAGATTTCTGTGTTAGACAAATGCCGTGATTTTTCTGTTAAATACGATACATTAAATTTTGATATATTTAAATAAAAGTGTGGGTATAATTAACACTTTATTATAACATTAAAACCTTTCCTTGTTATTTTATTTTAACTTTAGATAATTCTTTCCTTGCTTAGAAACTTGAATGAAGACAATAATTATTTTTATTTATTTTGTATTCGTTCTTCTTATAAAAGCTATGAACAGTTCTAATTTAAGCAATGAAACCGGCTCTACTTAACGCAGTCGCTTAGCTTGGAGGCTTTGTCTAACTTTTTCATAATTTTAAACACTTTAGATAACTCTTCTAACTAATGTGGGTTTTACAACAGAACCTCAGCGAGTTTACGTTGAACAACCCTTAATTTGACAGATACATAACTCAAACACAACAACACAAATAAAAAAAATATAAAGCCAACTTTAAACCAAATAATCACCGAAAAAAGTACACTTTATATACTACCTCGGTACAGAATTTGATTGTTTATGAATTATTTACATTATTTTAGATGGAAATGAAGTAAACATATATAGCTAATTAACAGCATACAAATCCAATTTTGTGTTTCCTAGTTGCAAATTCTTTTGGCTATACTCGTAACATCGTAACATACTCGTATGTATGCACACTTGTATGTACAGATTTGCTGATCGTAGAGCACTTTTGCACGATTGTTTCGAATTTCTTATATTCAGTAATTGAGTCTATTTACAAAGCACATCTTTTAAAAAATCGAATGAAACAATAGTAAACATTTTTACTTCCATTTGTTTTGGTATGGAATAATCATTGTCAAAATGGATAAAGTACACTTCTAAAAGACTAGTTTATCTTTTATCTATTTGCTGCTGTTAAAGTTAGACGAGCTCTTTGACGTTAAAGTATAGTTTATGTCCTTTAAAATTAACAAAAAGTCGGTTCTCGCTTTATATACAGTAATTAGAGCCGACTCCAATTCTAAAATTGATTTAGAGCAGGTTTTAAATATTTACAATTTTGCGCCTGTCTTTTATTTGTCTCACTCGTGACAGAAAAAAGACCCTGACTATTTTCAAAATACATAAAGGTGGTGTTTTTTTTTTCATTTCAGCAAAAATGAATTAGTAATAATATTATTAGTTCTAAGAAAGTCCATGTAGATTTTATAAGAAAAACTAAAAACTCTTGACTGTGGAATTACACTTTAGAAAATTTCATAAAAATGTTCTGTAAAAAAATTGAAATTCATTCACCCGTGCGCGGTGTGGGCTCTGTGTTGTCAAACTTACAAAAAAACACATGCACATTCTTCATAGAATACCGACCTACTCCATGGATATACACACACAAAGAAACAATAACAACATGACGAACAGGTGTAAAGTATTAATAAAAAAAAAACAAAGATTATAAATTAATATTACACAAATGATGGAGATATTAATAGAATATGTTCTATTTACCTAATGCCTTACCTTTTGCCTTTTTTCTGAACAAGAAAAAAGATATCCCAATAGGAAATTGCTTTTTTTTGGTAGATACTCGTATCTACATAATATTCCACATGAAAAACAGGTAGCCGCATTGTCTGCCAGTTTTATCTTTCTCGCGCATAATAAAAAAAGTCCTTAAACAGAAGAGAGAATATTACTCGTATGTCGTATATTGCTCTCTTATTAATTCAGAAAAGCTTTCTTACGACGACTAAAGGATTCTCTTCTTCGTATAAAACTTCTTAAGAAAGCTTTTGTCTGCTCGAGATTGTCTGCTCGAGAAAATTTTCGATGACATAATTTTGTATGGAGGTGAGACATCTGTATATACATAATTATCTGTGCTGGAACCTAGTGACTTATAACTCGCAACCATTCTTGTGTTCGTGTTGTTGGCAGAATGGGAGGACTTTACATTTTCTGGTGAGTCCGAAATGTTTAGATGAGATATGTCACTTTTTTTTTTGTATTTAAAGTGGCAACGACTGGGAAAGACACTAACCATTATGAAAAGCGGTACTATACTCTGTCCAACAAAAATTGTCAGTACAGGGAAGATAGGACATTTGTCTCTCATTCTGTTTGCATTGCCATGCATAAGTGTGTCGCCTTTTAAAGCTCTCACAGGGATTCCGTAGTTTACATTATAAATCGCCGCAAATGAGAGTAAAAAACGCGTAGGGCTACCGTCTGCCAATTCAAAACGACTGAAAACAATATTCAATTTACCTTTTCCCACAACGCCAAGCGGTAAGATAATATGCGCGTTTTTTTTAAGTTGAAAAGCAATATGACAACACTCAACATACTCATCTTCTTAAAATGTGTTCTCAAAAGCTTCAAATCCCAAAAGCTCCTTAATAAAAACAACTGAAAAAGCTCCTTGCTTGCAATTGAGAATGATAATGGTAACTCTGTTTTGATGTAGATAAAGAGCGCACGATCGTATTGAGTGACACTTTACAGTTTACACTCTTGACAGTATCTCATCAGCAGTGGGATACGACGGTCGTGTTGGGGTGTACAACTTTTTGCAAAGAATTACAACAACAATTCCTTAAGTAAAGTCAGTGGCTTGCTCTTTTTTTAGTGGCATCTTTCCTAACGCATTGAGTGAGGGTGCATCAGGCGCCACTGCTTTAGAAAAAGCTCTCCCATAAGGCCTGTACTGACAATTTTTGTTGGACAGAGTATAGGTACTACATTTCAAGGTACTTTTCATTACTCAAATCGGTATTGTACGAGCATTGTTCATACAAACTTAATTGAAACAATTCCAGACGGCTTATAATTTTGAACTGACTTTCTGGACTTTCTTGCCATGACAGGATAAAGGCTTCCCTTGCCATATGTAATATTAAATGAATTATTGGAATCCAAGCCTTGAGGATGATCAAGTTAGAATATTGAGAATGAAGTTTGAACTTTGAAGAATAGGGCTAAGGGCTTTTCCCTCCAGGTACTCTTGAAAAATCTCAGAATTCAGTAAGTTTATTATTTCCAATTCTTTGTATGCACAATGTACCAAAATATGAATGAA
The DNA here is from genome assembly GCA_963931855.1 of Philhelius festivus. Lineage (NCBI taxonomy): Eukaryota > Metazoa > Arthropoda > Insecta > Diptera > Syrphidae > Philhelius > Philhelius festivus. Next base: position 40,268,452 of record OZ007554.1, on the reverse strand, counting down.
TTCTTGAACTCCCTCAAGAACTGCGAAATCAAAGGAAATATGATTAAGTCTTTTCTTTAAATTATTACAACTTAAGCTTTTGTGAAATAGTTTCTTTAATGCTAACAAAGCACAGATAAATGTCATGTTTCTGACGTTACCAAAGTTCCTCAAGATAAATTCCAAGCAGAGCCCTCTAGCAGGATAAGATATTCACAAATCGACTTGAGAATAAAACGTATTTGTCTGGCGGATGTGTGATTAACTATAAAATTTCAAAGGAAAACACAAAGATAAAAAGTTGAAAGTGCAACGAAGAAGATATAAAAAAAAAAAAATTACAAACTACATATTCACGTAGAGCTAGAAAACGAAACCCAGAAAAGGATATCTTACTGAAGAGCGAGTTTTTCTATTTTGATTGTATTCGAATGAATTACAGCTTTGTTTTGCCTTAAAGTTGAGGTCGATATTTCAATGCAGCTGCAACACACAGATACCAGAGATACCAAATCCTCATTCCATACACAATCAACAGCAAAATTTACCACAAGTGAGTTCCTTGGAATTTTTTTTCTGTTTACGAAAATTTCCCGAATCCTGGTGAATCCCTGTAGGTGAGTAAACACAAACTTTCCCCTTGAAGAAAGGAAAGAAAGATGATATCTTACTTCGTATAGCCAAGTCAGCCATTGAAGAGTGTTGTTTTGTTGTTGTCCTGGTCGAGTGTTTTCCTATATTTCCGTTACATAAGGATTCATTGGTTTACATTGAGAACCCCAGATGGCTACGATTGCTTTTTGCCATAAGCGAAATATACAGAGAACATAAATCACCAAAGATTCAACGTTCTTACTTGAGTTGGTTTTCGTGGAAATACCAAAACAAAAAAATCAAATCAGAAAACAAAGTGTACTCTTCTCTGGCACAGGCGAATAGCTATATGTAGCATTGGCGAAGGATGAAACTGAAAGTCTAAATGAGAGCAACAAAAAAAAAATACCTTCTTCCATTACATGCTGTGCTTTCTCTAAGGATTCTGAAAGATATTGTGTTCGGTCCTTCCGATATCACATTAAATGCAACTGCAGTAGAAGAATCAGCAAGCACGAACAGTATTTCCCTTCAGGTTTTTCGCTTGAAAATTGTGAAGGAAATTAAGAATAAAAAAAACGAGATCCACGAATCAAGGAATCCAGGAGAGTTTAAATAGATCGACGTAGAAGATAAGAGGGAAGTGTTAATAGAACTTTAAACAAATTGCTAAATGGTCTTCCAGGGAGATTCTAATCTTTCATTTCAAAAAAAAAAAATAAAAAAACTGGGAAAATAAAAGAAAACTGGATGGTCAATATCTGATTCTATATTTTCGAAATCATTTATAAAACGCAATGGCAAGGGTAGTGTTAGTTTTATCCGCTAAATTTAGCAGATTAGAACAAGCAAGTTCTTCTCACCAATTTCCGGGGAGGTTCATTAACCCCATTTTTGTATTAAAGAACAATCCGTAACACACGGGATGAGCATTCTATTTGGTTAATAGTAAAGTAAAGAAAGGTGACGCTTCAGTCTGTAGTAGACCGGGGCCTCGACAGACAAACTTCTTTAGAACATTTTTAGTTTTGCATGCCAAGTTCTCTGAGTTTCTCTTACGTTTACTAAGAAGTAAGAAAGTACAAAGAACTGCTAACATTGGCATCACAGGGGCTCTAGGATCTTGTTTAACTGATGCTTTAAGAGTTTTCCTGTACCTTTTACCACTTGATTTACACATTAAGCATGTAGTATCTTGCAGTGAATTAAGACTAAAGGAATCGAACTCTTGGATTGCCAATCCTTATAGGCACAGTAATATTAAGGAGTTGATTCCATATAATAGAGATCTTTTCGACTCCCACTGACTACTGCTCCCTAAATTGGGCGACAGTAAAGATTCTATGGTTATGTTCCCATCAAGAAAGGACAGGGATGATGACTTGCGTCGTGACGGAAGACTTCCACATAACTGTCGTTACTGATGGCTCAAAAATTGAGTGTAGTGTTGGAATCTTCTATGTGACCAATAAGCAAGGCATTGTTCTGTAATTAGAACGAAGCGAGAATTATGCCTGGTTGGTGTCTGATTTGATGGGTTCCCTTGTCAAGTTTTTAAAACCTTTCGAATTGGGCATACAAAAAACTTGCCAAGTAAGCCCATCAAATTTTAGACAGTAATCATTGAATAATAAAATTTCACTATTACGAGTACATTGTAGCTGTTTCAATATTATTCTACTTTAAATATTCGGTATTAAATCTTCATGAAGTATGAACTTGGCGTACTTTTATATCTCAGTACTTTTCACGGCTGACTTGTTACACAAAGGTTTTTGTATAGAAGAACTTGGCTCTTTTTTTAACATTTATGTTTTTGGTCTGATCTCCCTCCTTTTTGCAAAGATTTTAATATTTTGCCATGTCAAAATCTCGAAAGATACGGAATGATAGAAGTGTGGACTCTACCTACTAAAATCAACTTAGTTTATAGCTTCGTATTTCTCTTGGTATATTTTCTTTTTGTTAATGGTTGTTTTGATTTGGGCTTCAATTGTTTGTTCTTGTTCTGGAAAGATACCTTACACTAACATACCTACCTTAATTATAAATACGAGTACCTATGTACATCCGCTCAAAGTCATAAAAAAGCAATAATTGTTGAGAATGCGATGATGTTTTTATTGCAATTTTAAATCCTTTTTTAAATGAAGGTAGCACACCAATTAATAGCCTAATTAGTGGTTTTTTTTATAGTTCACATTACAGTTAAGAGTTTTTTTTATGTAAACTCATAATTTTTCAGGTATGCAAATATTTTATTTTTTTATTCATGTTAACATACCACTCTAGTTCTAAGAAAAGTCATTAATTTTCAAGCTGCATGTATGTAGGAACAAAGCGTAGCCGACAAATAAAGTTCCAGTTTGTCATGTCCGTTAGTCCGTTGTCTTACTACCATATCTCATTTTTGCAAGCATCACTCTCAATCGTAAAGTCATCTTGTTAAGTCGAGTCATAATTATAGGTATGTTACATAAAGTCATTTTTGCGAGTTTATTTAAATCTTTTTAATATACATAATCGAACTAAAATTAAATTGTTAACTTTTATTAAAACTAATTAATTTAAATAAAATAGATTAAACGATCTTTGATCGAAAACAATCGCGTTATTATTTAAACTACATGTATAGTTTAAAAATGGCAAAATGACAATAAAAAGACACTTCGAATGAAAAATCTTAGATTTTTTTTTTTTTCGCTTCGAATGTACATTAAGCTATACCGCTCTACCAAATTTCATCGTTTTACAGCAGTCGGAAGTGCTCCATTCAACCAACACCAATTTGGATAAAGTGGGCGGATACCACGCCTCCTGAATGGAAAACCTCGATTTTTATTCTTGGTCCTTTATATGCTATTTGAGCCCTACCGTTCTCCCAAATTTCATTGTTCTATTGCAATCGGAAGTGCGCCATGTATAATTTACATCAGTTCTGAGGAGGGAGGCGGATACCACGCCCCCAAATGGAAAACCTCGATTTTTATTTTTGGACCTTTATATGCAATTTGAGCCCTACCGTTCTACCAAATTTCATTATTCTACTGCAATAAGAAGTGTGCCATATATAATTTACATCAGTTCTGAGAAAGTGGGCTGATACCACAACCCTGAATGGAAAACCTCAAATTTTATATTTTTTTCTTTGTATGCAATTTAAGCCCTACCACTTTACCAAATTTCATCGTTTTACAGCAGTCGGAAGTGCTCCATTCAACCAACACCAATTCGGAGAAAGTGGGCGGATACCACGCCCCTGAATGGAAAATTTCAATTTTTTTCCTCTGCTTTCATGACAAGACCTACCGTTGTCCAAAATTACAAGATTCTACGATGTCGAGAAGTGCTCCATAATTTTGATGATCTGTTAGTCAGTCAGTGAGTCAGTCAGTTACGGTTTTTGTGATTTTTGAGGCCTTATATCTTAGGAACGGCTTATGCTAGAAAATTGAAATTTGGTGAAGCGCCTGTGCCTGACTAGCTTAGCAAATTTTCTGAATTTAAAGTTTCTGACTTCATTGGTACTGAAGATAGGTAGGGGTCAAAAATCGCCTGAGTTTGTTCCTGTGAAAAGGGTGTAGTGCCAGAACTTGGCTGGGCACTGCCGTGCCCTTTGATAATAAAACAGAATGTACTTTTAATTTTTGCACAAATACAATGTGCATTTGGCTGCATTTGCATGCCCTTTAGTTGCCATTACTTTGCTTTTCACTTGAAGAACCGAATTAAGAATGACTTAAAACCTCAAGGTGATGGATGTTTATAATAAAAGCGAAGTACGAGTATTTACTATGTTTTTGGATGAATTTTAAGTATTTACTTGAATCAATTCAGTAATTCTTCTTCTTCTTCCTTTGTTTCGGCGCTGTTATGATCTCGATGTCGAGGGGATCATAACTCTCCCACGTATCTGCTTCACACTAGTGATCCGCCTGTGGGGTTCGCCGGGTTGACCTCAGAAATCGGCGGCAAGCCTCCCGGTTTTGTATTGTTCCATTTCTGAGGCCAACTGAATGCTGGTGTTTTTGCATTTGTTTGTACCAGGAGTGTTTAGGCCTACCTTTCTTTTTACTCCGAATTGGAACGTTGTATGATATTGCTCTTTTGACGGGGTTCTCAGGATCTCTCCTTTGAACATGGCAATACCAACTGAGTCGGTCGTGTTCAATTTTTTGGGAAATGGTATTCTTAACATGAAGGCTTCCTCGGATCTTCGTACTTCTAATTCGATCAAGCTTTGTAACTCCTGCTGTCATACGAAGCATCTTCATCTCAGCTGCCGTTAGCTTACTCTCATACTTTTTGTACATTGTCCAACATTGTGAACCGTATGTGAGTGCTGGACGCACAACTGAAGTGTAGAGCTTTCCTTTCAGCTTAGGGGGCATTTTTCTGTCACAGAAGATAGCAGAATTTTCCCGCCACTTCATCCACCCTACGCTTACGCGATGATTGATATCGTCATCACAAGTAGCTTCGTTATTTATCATAGACCCCAGATATTTAAACTTTTCACACTTGGGAAGCACTACTCCATTCAAATAAATGTCTGGAATAGGCCTGTGTGGATCAGAAAATGGGCAGCATAGGTATTCAAATCAATTCAGTAATTACTTATAGTATTTGCAATCAAATATAAAAACTTTTTTTCATGCATACGAAACAAAGTAAATACTGAAAATTGGAGCTTCTTCTTAAATTTTAGTTATTTACTAAAACTTTTTACTTTAAGCAAGTACTGCAATTTTATGCATACCACCTTATGTTTTCGTTTCCAAATTTTTGTTGTGGTCGGGGTATCCACAACCATACTTTGCCTATGAGAAGGATGAGGTCCGAATCAAATACATATATCGCAAAGAATCCGGTATCTCATTTTCCTTTCATGCGAGAATGTTCCCTCCTTGCAAAATTTACTGGAAGATGAAGACGCATGTGAAGACTTTTCCTCACCTGAAAACATTGAAGAAACTAACAATGACGATCCCAGCACTAACAACGTTAATATGATCATTAAAAAAAAAGGAGATAAGAACGACATGAAAAAACTATGCCACATTGAGCTATTGATAGGCTGATAAACGAAAACGATTGACTCGTGGATTATACCTCCTGGGGAAACCACATTAAAAAAAATGCGCCGTAACTCTACCTCAGTGGTGATGTGGAAAAGAGTTTGAACTGTTTCTCTAAATTTTATAATGAACATAGTCAAATTTGAAAATTTTCAAACGTGAGTAAATTTCTTTTTTTGTTTTTTAATTTTCGCAGGATATTGGCCATTTCGACAGGTTATATTTCCTACAGTTTTTGTCGCACATAAAATTTAAATATACCAAAATGTAGGAAATAAAGTGATTTATAAAAAACAAGCTAAGTACTTTTTCGATCAGGTGAACATGAACAGTTTTTCGTCGATAACTTTTTTTTGAAAAGAGGTTTCTAATTTTTTTCTCAACAAAAGTTAAAGAAGATATTTCAACGTACAAACCTAAAAAAAAATACAGTTCTATATATGATAGGAGCCGAGAAAATCGAGTTCACGCTTTCCAAAGCCTTTTTCAAAATAGCGGACAACGCATGGGCGCTTTTTGTTCGAACTCTTTGGATTTACACTCTCCAATATGGATCTTTAAAAAAAGAAAACAAAAATCGACGCAATATTTTTTGTAGATATGTATTTCGAATTAATTAATTTAATTTTACTGGACTACAAAGAAGTATATATGTAAATTTAATTTTCTTTATTTATTTAGTTAAAAAAATCAACTCTATTCTTCAAACTCCAAACTTAGACTAATTTACAATTTATATTTTAATTCTTAAGTAACCTACTCTAAACCCTATTGTATTTCTTAAGTTCGATGTCCCAAACGCGATGTCAGCAGAAAAGATGCTCGTGTGTACGAGTATTTTATATTTCCCACGGGAAAGTAAATTATGCTGATTAAAGCTTTTAGGTGTCGTTAGCTTATCTGTCGTTAACTTATATAAGGTGTTCACTAAAAGTGTTTCAGCCCAGTGGATCTCTGGACTCCAGTTTTTCATATTTGGGGAATTTTTTTCGCTGCCGCTTGGATGAACCACGACAGGTTTTCGAGATATTCTAACCGATTTTGTCTATACTGAAGAACTTAAGATGAGCTCCAAAAGTTCAACTTTTGTTCTTGTATAAATATGAGACAAAATCCAAAAATCCATAAGTACATATCCTTAAGCATGAGTATATTTTTTAAGATTTTCCTGCGAGGGTAAGAAACACTCATCCTTAATTACGATTTCCATTTAATATACCACTGTACCGTGGCAGGTTATGTGTTATTAATTAAATTCCATGAAACTATCTGGCTTTTATCAGTATCGTCTCCATCCGTGTCTGTCTATAAACTATGGCGTTTTATTCATCTACGCAAAAATTATGAGAATAACCAAGCAATTGTCTCGGTTAAGTGGAATATAAGAAAGGTACTTAAGTTATACGATTTTTAAGGAAAGAGGAGTCGTCGTCGTCTGGGTTTTTGTGGAAGTCCGCAGCAGAGGTTTAAGTTCAGCTTCTGCACGAAGAAGTAATAAAGTGAAGAGAGTATACTTTACGATGTGTGTTGGGATAAGCAGAAGACGGCTATGTTTTTCCTTCCTCTGTTTTCTGGGGAAACTATATCCTGCCTATAATGCAATTAAATTAAGTGAATGAAAGCGATGATGATGAAATAATGATTTATGTTTATTTTATTTTTTGTTCAGGGATCTTTGTTATTTCCGGGTCAGGAGACATTGAGGTGGATAAAAAAAAGTTCACTATTTCAATGGGATGAGCAAGATTGATGTTGGTGAAATATTTTATTTAAGATGGCTTAGAACTTGACATCCTTTATTGTGGTCACATTCTATGTAAGTCGTAAAAAAAAAAAAATCTTGCGAGATAAGTAGATATTTTTTTCAATTAGTGTCCTTTCAAATTAGCTAAATATGTTCTTCATTATTTGAGTTCATAGAAAATAAAGGAAGTAACCAATTCAACTGTCAAGATTTGTTTGATGGTTAAACAAATTTCAAACCCATTCTAACTGAAAGCTAAAAACAGTTGTTTTAAATCAATAATTCAAAAAGTCTAATAATAATGCTAAGTCTTCTACTTGGCTGATTTATTCCAGTAGTATATACAGTTTGTATTATAAAAACCTTCATATAATCTAAAGGGATTATCAAGTTTGCAAGTGCATGAATATATCGCCATACATATGTCTCATTTTGATCAAATCCCTGCCTATGCCTGAATTAAATGCTACAGGCAGCGCCAGCCCAGCATATTAATCTTGAACCCGTAACCGCAACGGAAAATCCGGCTCGAAGGACCAAATGTTCTTTCTACAAATCGCTTTCAAAAATTCCTATTTCACTCCAATATATCGCACTGAAAATAAAACCTCGTAATAAACTCAAGAAATAAATCAACCAAAACCTTCTGTATTAAAACTTTCAGTGAAGTACTTTATTTTGATGCCCTCCATATAACCTTCAGGGTAAATACATGATTGGTATAATTTCTTAGGGGTTGTTTGGAAACTGTGGGGGCGGCTGCGTTCAGCTGCCTGTGGTATTGGTTCGTCATTGGCGTTATTCAACACTACCCTTAAAACTATTGAGCGCAGTTCGAGCGTTTTAGGAAAGTTGGAGGGGGTTTAAAAGGAGATACCGATGCACATGTGTTTTATATGTTTGAATATCGTCATTTCCGGAAAATATGTAGACGGTTGAAGCATTCCATATTCATGTAGAGCGCTGAAGAAAGAATGAAAGAATCTCTGAATTTCAAAAAACGTCCGAAGTTAGGTTTAAGTTTAAACTGATCGGCTCGGCATTCCTTAAAACAAGAGTACTCCGGTCGAATTGTTTAAGGGGATGTTAGCAACTGGCTATTTTAATTGAACATTATTGATAGAAAAAGGGATATAGCAGTGAAATACAGTACACGTTACGACGGGGTTTAAGAAAAACAAAATTTTTCGTAATCGATCTGTCTCCTATAAGTTTTAGGGCTCTATTCTGAATTCTATCCAACAGGTTCAAATGAATTTCGGGGGCAACAGATCAGATATGAGAGTTATACTCGAGCTTAGGGCGAATGTATGCTTTATAGATCATAGCGAGATCAGGGAGAAAAAGAATTTCTTGCATTTTAGCCGAAGCATTTCGCTGCGTTTTTAGCTACGTCGAATATATGATCATTCCATAAGTTCATAAGTTCAGTAACATACATACCCACAATAGAAAACCTTTCGGTATCTTTTATACAAGGGCGTTTCATGGGGGTATATATTTTGCTTCGCCGACAACAGACGGCTTTGTGTTTTCGAAACACTAAATTCCACGCGGTTGTTAGAACCCGATTGTATAATGCTGTCGAGATAAGAATCTAATTAGCTTATTATACGCTGCAGTTTCAGTTCCATGACCGAAGAACAGGGTTGTGAATCTGAAAAAAAAATATGAAAAGCTGAAAGTGCTGTCATCAGTGAAACAGTTTAGTGGATAAGAAGTTTCATCATTTATGAAAATCAGGAAGAGTGTCGTAGACAAAACGGAACCTTGGGGCACACCGGCATTTTTTTTTAATGAATATTAGACTTGAAACCTTCTAATACGATTTGTACTGAGCAGTCTGAAAGATAATTTCTAGTTGAAGGAAGAAGAGATTCTTCGGCTTTTTTGGGGACCGGTTGAAAAAATGGCGTTTTCTATCTACTCGGATAAATACCCAAAAAAATGACAGATGTAAAAGCTTACGAAATAGTTTTGCCAGCGTAGATGGACCCCTTTTTCGAATTAAAGATGATATAAAATCTGTACCAGCGGAGTGATGAATTTCAAGGTCTTTGAAAGATTCTTGCGCCTGTACGAGTGCAAGAAATATCCTTCCCATAGAACCATTTACGCTCTCAAGTACAGGAGGAATCAAAACTCTTGGTGGCAAAATCGAATATACTGCTTTTGGAGCATTGTAGTATTTTGTATTTAGATTTAAGCTATGTACGTACAAACTTTGTTCTTCGAATGAGACAATTGCAAGTAATTCTGGCTTCCCTATACTTTTTCCGGTTTTCTTATAGTTGGGTTTATTTTCTAGCATCGGAAGCTAAACTCTCTCAACCTGATAACCTCTTTACAGACATAGCCGTACCAAGAATTTTCTTTGGAACTAAGTCCTTTTGTCCTCTTAGGGATCAAAGTTTTCATTTCATATTCATTGAGAATTATGGCTTTTATAATATCAGCACTGGAATCTACTTCACTATCGAGGAAGTATAGAAAAAAAGTATTGTAAACCGTCCCATTGCCTTAGGAGAAATTTTCTGATATGATGCAGTGGTCCGACTAGCTTAGAGATGTTAATTCACTAATAGTGTAATTATCAGGATGAGATGTAAGGAACAGATCAAACATACTTGCGGAATTCAGAATGACCTCCAATGTCAGATACTCGAGTTGGCTCGTTCTCAAGCTGAGTTATATGGTTTACAATACAAAAGATTTCGACATACATACCTTCATTTGGGTTCTGTCTGACCAGACTGTAGAAGCTAAGAAGAATTATGGGCATTGAAATCGCCTGTAATAATGATTTCAGTCGGGTAAAAATGGGTAACAATTCTTAATATGGAGTCAGAGAGCGCATCGAATTAGCTACTTAAGATCGGGCTCCTATAAATCAACCAAGCATATGTGACGTGTTTACAGACAGTTAATGTTTATCACATACAATAAAAAAAGCAGTTTCTAATCCAACGACGAAAAGATTTCCCAATACCAAATCCACCCATTTTCGACATTAGAGCTTTCATTAATTTTTGTATTCTGTACTTTTTGTGAATATTTTATCATCCATTTTCACAACACATAGGTACTCTATCATGCTTTTTTAAGAACTGGTTGTTCATTTAAGTTCTGATCTAGAATTCCCGGAACATACGAGTATTGTAAATAATGCTGGAATTTTTAAGATTCTGGGCAGAGGAAATTAAAAAAAACATGCGTTACTCTTTAATTGAAAAATTGTTATAAAAAACCTCATTCTGAGTATGCCTAAAAAGTATGGACTTTCTTATACAAAATTCATACAGCCGGTATTGAAACAATGCAACGTAACTTCATTCATTTTTCTTTGAAAACTCTTAACTGTACTGATCCGTATAACCTACTACCTTTTGATATAAAATGCACGAACTTTTTCTTACTTATGTAATAGACTTGGAATTTAAAAAAATGTGTGTTATTATAGAATATGTTCATAAGCATAAAACTCTTTTATAAAAGGCTCAAGCAACTCCTTGAGTAGTTTGAAATAAGAACAGAATGCCATGTGATTTTTGAATCAAATATGCAAGAGCAAAAATTATAAATCGTTTGAGATTTTTTTTAAGAAAAAATTTTAGTCTGCCAACTTTAAGTTTTTTTTATTGTACAAATAAAATTTAAACTAAAAAAAATACTAATTCATTTTTGAGATATTGAATTTTCACATTGTCTTTTTTTCAAAAATCAAAAAAAAAGAAAAGTTATGCCGATAATGAGAAATTCAAAATCTGAACAAAATAGTTCAATGGTTGGTACAGTTAGTATTGTCTTAATTTCAATTTTTTGTTTATCAAATTATACATAGATCGTAAAAATTAAGCGAAAAAATTTTTTCTATCGAAATTCTAGGTAAAATACGATTTTCGACAACCATTCTTTAATAACTGTAAGGTGGGAATCGTTATTTTCAGATTGCAACTGCTAATTGTCAAGTTTTAACATTGCATAGAAAAAATTGATCAAAATGCGTTTCACCGTTTTCGAAAAAAAAAAAAAAATGCACGACTGGATCGCACAAACTTGCTCTTATGTAAGAGTACTTTGGAATTTAAAATACATTTTATAAATATAAAACATGGATTTAATGAGATAAAAATGTTCAAATGCAGGGAATTGCCCTCTTATTTCAGGAAAAGTATGAATTTATGCAAGCAAAGTTTAAAAATCCTTTTATAATTAAAGTAATTTTTTATATAAGAAATTTCCTTAAAATTTTTCGAGATGCCAATTTTAAGTGTTTTTAGTAATATAGATTTTTGGAAATAAATTAAAAAAAATAATCGTTCACTCGTTTTCAAGATATTTATTTTTCAAAAAAACTATTGGATTTTTTTTTTTAAACCCAAAAAATATTTTTTCGAATATTTTTATATACAATATTATTTTAAACTTAAGGGGACTCCTTGTGAAAATTTTTGATTAAAATCGTTAGGGCTGTAAATGAGAAAGTCGAAAATCAAAAAAACGTTTCTATGACAGGTACCGTTAATAACATTTTGCCTCAAAATTTTGTTTGACCAAAATGTAGTCCATGGCCATAATATCACACTTAATTTTTTTACTTGCGGCTTATTGGTACTATAAAGCAAGTTATGCATTCGGAAAAGAAATCGAACTCAAGATTTTGATCAAAATTGACATTACGATGATATCGAAGACTAAAAAAAAGTGGGTCTTGCAATTCTGTCTGTCCGTTTGTTCGACTGCAGCCTAAATAGCTCAGCCGATTTTCTTTAAGCTTGGTAGGTATTATTTTTAATTTTTCCCCCCACACGTTTGTTTTTTTTTTAAGATTAAAAATAACGGTACCTGTCATACGAATTTGTTTTCGAAATTTTATAAATATTTTTTTTTTTTCAAAAACTGTTAGACAGATTTGAAAAATAAAAATACAAAAAAAATTTATTTAGTTAAAGCTAGGTAATGGTTGAAAAAAATTTACGATAAATGGTTTTGGAGGGTACCCGCCATGGAACCAGTTTTTTTGTTTTTGATTTTCTCAAAAACTATTCCACCGATTTTGATCATTTTTTTTTTGCAAAAACTTGAATTGAATCGTGTATTCAAATTTTCGAAAAATTTTTTTTGGATTTAAAAAAAAATCAAATTCTTTATTTTAAAACTTAATATTTCAAAAACCCCATGCTAGATTTTTTTCCTAATACCTATAATCTACAAGACGTGAGAAAAAAAAATATTTGACCTAAAATTAAATGTACCACCATACAAATGTCAAAAAACGGTTTTCAAAAAGTTTTCGAAAACGGGGTCTAGAATTTTGATATATTTTTTTTTTTTTCAATTAATTTTTATAATCTTTAATTTAATAAGAAAAAATTTGAAATTAAGATATTACAGCTTGTACCTACCATAGAATTATTTTTTCAAATTCGAATTACTCATTATCGACTTGACGGATTTTAATGAAATTTCATATAAAGATGCTTTTAAAAAGTTTAAAAAACATTGCATTTCAAAACTTCAAAAAAATATATTTTTTTGATTTTTTTGAAAAAAAAAAACAAATCATTTTTTTTTTTCTTGGAAAATTCGATATCTCAAAAACGGCTCAATATTTTTTTGGAAATTTAGTTTTCATTTGTACAGTAATAAAAACTTTAAGTTGGCCTACCAAATTTTTTTCTTAAAAATGTTTTAAGAATTTTGTATAAGTATAAAAGCTTGTTTTTTTTTTAAGAAACCACTACAACGATTTATAATTTTTGTTCTAGCTTAAATTCATATTTTCAAGGCATTCTGTTTTTGTCTCTTACTACTTAAAGAATTTAAAAATATAATTTTATTCTTATGAACAGTTTTCTATAAAAACATTCGTTTTAAAATTCCTAGTCTATTACATAAGAGCAAGCAGGGTTGCAAAAGCTTAAGTCACTTGTTAGCTTAAGCTTGGCTTTAATTCACAAGCTATTGAGTGACTTATGAATTAAAAAAAAATTAATTCACAAGTCAGTTGGTGACTTGTGAATTAAAAAAAATTAAATCATAAGCTTCTTAGTGACTTATGAATTAAAAAAAATTAATTCAGAACCTACTAAGTGACTTGTGAATTAAAAAAATTTAAGTCATGGGCAAGTAAGTGACTTATGAATTAAAAAATTTTAATTCCCAAGCTACTAAATGACTTAGGAATTAAAAAAATTTAAATCATGAGCAAGTAAGTGACTTATGAATTAAAAAAATTCAAATCATCAGCAAGTAAGTGACTTATGAATTAAAAAAATTTAATTCAAAACCAACTTAGTGACTTATGAATTAAAAAAAATTTAATTCACAAGTTAATGGATAAATGCTGATTAGAAAAATTATGAAATGGATAATTTATAAGCTAGCGTGATAATCTTATGATTTAAAAACTAGATTTGAAAGCTTTCGTTAATAATTAAATAATTATGTAGTCAAAACAAGCTTAAAAATTTCCAATCTACCAACTAACTTATGAATTAAATTTTTTTTAATTCACAAGTCACCAACTGACTTATGAATTAAATTTTTTTTTAATTCATAAGTCACTTACTCCCTGATGACTTGATTTTTTTTAATTCACAAGTCACTTAGTAGGTGGTGAATTAAATTTTTTTTAATTCATAAGTCACTTTGTTGCTCATGACTTAAATTTTTTTTAATTCATAAGTCACTTACTCCCTGATGACTTAATTTTTTTAATTCATAAGTCACTTAGTAGCTTAGGATTTAAATTTTTTTTAATTCATAAGTCACTTTGGGGGTTGTGAATTAATTTTTTTTTAATTCGTAAGTCACCAAATATCTTATGAATTAAATTTTTTTAATTCACAAGTCATCTATAGACTTATGACTAAAGGATTTTTTAATTCAAAAATTCGCAACCCTGGGAGCAAGTTCGTGCGACCAGTCATGCATTTTATTTTTAGCCAATCCATAACTTGGCATATAATACCTATCGTTAGTAAAAATTATATGAAAATATTTAACGGAAGAAACCCGTTAGGCGTTCTTTTCTTTTAGTCCAAAACAAAGTGCTTTGAGAGTACTCCCAGCTTCGAATCTTTTTTTTTTGCCCGTTGAAAATGGTGCAAGAAGTTTATTCCACGGGCTTCTGCCCTATATTGGAATCCGTTCCACTTTTCAAAGTGAAGTTAATTCCCATGAGAGAGGGAATTTCTTTCACTTTTAAGTGAAAAAGTTGAGTGTTTTTCCACTAACACTACGTATTCATCAGAGCCAAAATGAAGTAATTTCGAAAGTTACAAAAACGTGTTTTTTATCTCAAATTTGTATTCTGAATTTGATCAAGGTGTATAAATAACTTGTTTTTGCTGATTTGTTTTGTACACATTGGTGCAAAATTTTAGTTGAATTAGTACGATGTTAAAACTGTTTTAGTATGATACGTGGTTAAGACGACGATTTTGCAAATTTTAATTGAGCTTAGCATAACACTTTCTGTAACATTTTATCAAAATTAAAATCATTCCTACGTCTCTTTGACATTTAGAAACGTCAAAAAAGGTCTGTTTACTTAGTTTCTGCACGATGTGTCATTGTTTTAGATGTGTTCGGAAGCAATTTATTTAAAAAAAAAAATGCTTTAGCTAGTTACAAAATGTTCAAAATTAAGAAAGAGTTAGTACACAACTTTAAAGTTATCAAATTTTTAAGTAGTACAATAATAGTAACTTAACACTAGGGTTATTAAAATCTCGGCCAATGTGCTTACACAAAAAAGTGCTACCTAATTGAAAATTTTATTTTCGATTTTTTTATATTATAAAAGTTTGAAATATATTACGATTGTACGTGGTGTTATTTTTTTGGAAAAATAATTTTTCCAAAATGCTACATTTGCAGTAAGGGGGTAACACTGAGCTTCAGGGTTGATGATGTTTTGTGAAATGCATCCAAATAAAGTTTTAAACATAAAATATTGATTGTGTTCTTGTGTGTGGAAAAGTTTAATTTTATTTTTTTTTTCTCAAAACAATATTCTTGAACTAAATCATAAATTTAAATAATTAGCACTACGATGATGAAGAAAAAACAGATTTTCGAAAAGACTTTCGTCGGCCGGTGCGACCAGGTAAACATCGATAAAAAACTTAATTGTATAAAAGTTGCTACGAATTTCGTAGGGAGGATTTTTATGTAATTCACTTAAAAATAAATTGTAATATTTTACCAAGCAGATCTCAAACGTGTTTTTGTTTATTCCCTCAAAGAGATATTGCTTTGAGCAAAAAATAAAATTAAACTTTTCTAAAAAAAAAACACAATTAATATTTTATTTTTGGAACTTTACATGGAATTATTTTGGCTGCATTTAGTATCGACGAAAACCTCAAGTAAAATTAAGAAATGAATATGAGATGTGTAAAATAACAATTAAATGAAACATATGTATATTTAAATAAGCAACTTAAAATACCAATTACCAGAAAACATTATCATAACATAATTAAAACATTCCCTGAGGCGTACACACTGTTCCTCATTTTGAAGTTTGTAAAATGAAGCTGAAATATGCACTAAAAGTAGAAAGGTTTCTTTGTAGACTTTTCTCTCATAATAATTCATTTAATCCAAAAGTTTTGCCACCTTTGTCCTGCCAATGTTAGCCTAAGCTTGCCACTCAATACTGAACACTTCTGTGTCCTAAAGATAAACAAACTTAACCATTAACAATTTGTGGCAGAGTTTGAGTTTGAATTGCAAACCCTCAATATCCTATTTCAGCAAACCTACATTTTTACTAACTTATCCTAACATATCTACAAACATAGGTGTAACTAACAAGTTTCAAACATATTAAAAACTTTTTGTAAAGTCATGTGTTTTTCTATTCTATTTAATGTTGTACTAGCATTTCCTTAAACAAAAGTTAATATTAAATTGCACACTGGCCCTTTACAAATTAGACTTCATTAAAGTCTAATCAAAACTCTTTTACGACATCGTTTCTATGTAAAACTTTGCTCTCTCTCTAACCGTAGAACATTAAAAAGTGCAAGAATCGTCTACAAATTGTTTTGTGGGTAAGGGCTTCGTTTAACTTTTCTGGATACTATAGTACTAGAGAGCAAAAGTATCTCTGCTTGTGGCATCGGCAGATAAATATATTAAATTTTCAAAACACTTTCTATTCATTTAAAACAATTTAAGGTAGAAAATAACTACGTCCCAACATCATCTACCTGGAAAATAAGGGACCCTATTACATAACGAAGCTTGGGGCTATGGCACAATAGAACTCAACATTCAACAACTAAGCTAATTATTCAAACTATGTTAACTATTATGAAAAAAAGTTAAAAAAAAAAAAAATAAACACACACAATATTTCTCCAAGGAAATGTGCTCTTATGAGGTGTAATTAAATAACATCCCCAGGGCTACAAAATGAGGAAGATTTTACATTTCTGAGTACCTCCGTTTGTGTGATTTACTCGTAAGTCGTAAATTATTTTCTTGAGAACGACCAAACCTGCCACTGTCATAAAACAAGCTGAACAAAAAACACAGCAAATTTCTCAATTAATGTTCTTTTATGAGATTAAGATACAATTAGGCTTTAGGAAAGCCTCTCGCAACGGAAAACAATGGTTCTTCCTTTATAGCCAACAAAATGATAAAGTTCCAGCTTCAATTTAAAACAAAATCATCTTAATCAATCCATAATAAAATTTAATTACCAAAAGAGAGAGACAAAATGATAATAGAATCAAAAGACAAAGTTTTAATTTGGTGCAACACCAAGTTGTTATACGCCATCGCCATCGCCATAGGAAACCTAATATAAAGAACTGGCATAATTATACTCCGAGCAGCGGTTTGAAAAAAAAAAAATAATAAAAAGATACAAATCTTAGAAAGGCGACAAAACACCATTCTCGCTAATCTGCAAAGATTTTCTGGTGAATTAAAATTTATTTTGCTCCTTTTTTTGTTGAGGAAGTGGGCTTTTCGTCCTTTTTGTGTTTTTTGTTCATTTTGCGGATGCGACGGCAAACTTTGTGTGCTGCTTAAGTAGTATTTGCATACCTATCTTCTAGTATTTGTGTGTCGTTATGGCGTGCGTCGGTCGTCGGTGTTACTGCTTGGTGGGTATTCTTGAGATTCTTGGAAGAAGATAGATTTTGCTCCTTTTTTGTTATCAAAATTTCTTGTGTTAAGTGAAAAAGTTTTTTATTAAAAAAAAAAATATATAAGCATTCACTGGGAAGGTTTAGATCTTTTTTTGTTTTATTATTATGTATATTGTTTTCATTGCAAACCTTGGTTCATTGTTTAAAATGTATCTTTTCGAAGATCTATGCGAACTCGACTCGTGGTGGAAGGGGACGGTTACATTATTTAGATATTTAGGAATGGTTTATGGAGATATTGGAGCTAAGCAATTCATTTAATTGTTTTGTTTTTGTGTTTTGTTCTAAAGGACTCTAGGGCTCTGTTCGCTGTTCCATAAAGCCATACCTTCGGATAGTTTTATTTATTTTGAATCCAATCAATAATATATTAGGAGAAAATAATGGTTCTATTTAAAAATAATAATGAGCGAATTATGGGTTTTGTTTTGAAACATTTCTCTAGTGTTGCTCTTGTGATTTAAAGCTAAAAGGGGTAAAGCATTGAAGTTGTTTTCATATATTTATTATATAACGAAGTTCTTTAAGGCAGTTTTCGATTGAGGGTAAATCCAGGCAAACATATTGTAGTATTTTTACTAGAAGAAGGAAAAACGAAAAATAAGTTTTTGTTTTTGTTTTTGTGGACTGTATTGATTAAGTATTTTTACTAGGTTCGTTAAATAAAACTTATTACTCTTTCTAGTATCTCTTCTTTATTTTTACTTTCCAAATCACAACAATAAATCTCAATTTACAATCAACTCAAATACTTTATTCAATTTGAAATCACACTTGTTTTACACTTTCCACAATCCAATAAACAGAGTTTTGCACACTTCCGCAATCAAAAATCAACTGTGTCGTGCTCACCGCGAGCACTCCCTTATACTTAAGTTAGTTGTTCTCGAAGGTTCTCATCTTGAAATGTTCTAGATGGTTGGAATAAGGGGAAATACATTTGACATTGGAAAAGAACTTTTTGTTTCTTCCATAAATTAGATATGTAATTTCCCAACAGATTGCGCTGTAGTAGTATAAAGCTCTGTTCACAACAATATATACTTTTTGCGTTCTGACAGAATTTTTTCGAAATATTTTAAGGTGGGCCAAATACAAGTTTTTTTTTTTTTTTAAATGCACTTAAATGAACAAAATTAAATTTTTCCAAGTATTATGGTTTTATTAGTATCAACAAAAATTCCCATTAATTATTATGGAATACAACGCCGTTCAAGTGGCTGTCTGATTTACTGGCTTCGCAGTAGCGCATTCTGTCACTCCAATTTTCGAAGGCTTTTTTGATGGTTTTGGAGTGGTTTCGGATTGCTTCGATGATATTGGCCTTAAGTGCTTGAATCATTTCCGGATTCTTGTCATAACATCAGTTCGTAAATGACTAGTTCATTTTTACTTACGATATATGTATGTAGGTACTATAGGGCAAGTTCTGCATTTGATAAAAAATTGAACTCGAAATTTTGATCAAACTTGACATTACGATGATAGCGAAGACGAATAAAGTTTGTCCGACAATTCCGTCTGTCTGTCTGTATGTCTGTATGTCTGCACCTTGATCTAGAGCCTAAGCCACTGGATCTATTTTCTTCAATCTCGATAGTTAAAGGTCTTCGGTGATTCCCTAGAGGAGAAATTGAAACTAACGGTACCCCCCATACACCCGTAATACATATTCTTATTTATTTCGAAAACGGCTCTAACGATTTTGATAAAAGAAATATGTGTGATATTATGGACATGGAATACATTTTTGTAAAAAAAAATTTTGGGGCAAAATGTTATTAATGATAGCTGTCATAGAACCGTTTTTTTTTTTTTGATTTTCGACTTTCTCATTAACGGCTCTAACGATTTTAACCAAAAAATTTCACCAGAAGCCCCCTTAAGTTTAAAATAATATTGTATATAAAATATTCGAAAAAAAATATTTGTTTTTGTTTTTTGGAAAAAAAATTATTTTTTTGAAAAATCAATATCTTGAAAACGTGTGAACGATTATTTTTTGAAATTATTTCCTAAAATCTGTATTACTAAGCACTTAAAATTGGTATCCCAAATTTTGTTCTAGAAAAATTTTAAAGAAATTTGTTATATAAAAAATTATTTTAATAAAATGATTTTTAAACTTTATTTGCGTAAATAAATACATACTTTACCGGAAATCAGACGGTAATTCCATGCATTTGAACATTTTTATCTCATTAAATCCATAATTTATATTAATACATAAAATGAATTTTAAATTCCAAAGTACTTTTACATAACAGCAAGTTGTGCGACCCAGTCGGGCATTTTATTTTAAATGACTAACATAACTTCTTTAGTAGTTGGAGCTAAAAACAAGATTCCATGTGATTCAAGCTTTCAATAAACTCTTATATACAAAATGTGTACAACATTTTTAAGAAAAAATTGTGGTACGCTAGCTTAATTACTGTAAAATTTCAAAAAAAAAAATTAGAGTCGTTTTTGAGATATCGAAAAAAGTAAATTTTTTTTTCAAAACCATTTTTGAGTTTTTTCAAGTTTAAAAAAAAATCGGTGATGTATATTGAGTCTGAAAAAAAAAAAATCTTAAATAAAAAAAAAATGTTTTAAAAATTTTAGTATCTACACAATAATATTTAAATTTTTGGGGTGCTTTAGTATACAAAAAAAAACAAACTCGACTGTGCCGTTTTAGAGAAAAATAAAAAAAAAAAATGATGCCAAGGAGGGTTACATCAATAACCATTTTTCGTACCTTTTTTTTAACCATTACGTAGCAGTTTAAAAAAAAATCACCGGAACAGTTTTTGAGAAAAAAAAAATTACAAAATTAAAAACAAAATCGTATGGCAAATGGCAAGTAACGTTATTTTTGGTCTTAAAAAGAAAATAAAAAAATGCGTGAGTGAAAAATTAACAAAAAAAAAAGATATCAGTCTACTAACTTTAAAGAAAATTCGCCGAGCCGTTTAGGCTGCAGTCTAGGCGACTGACAGAAATAACTGGGAGACCCACTTTTTTCGTCGTCTTCGCTATCATCTTCATGTCAACTTTGTTCAAAATATCCAGTTAGATTTTTTTCCAAATTCAGAAATTGCCTTATAGTACATGTAAGTCGGAAGGAAAAAAATTCAGAATCATAATAAGAAATTTTAAAAAAACTCTTCATTAAGCATCTTAAGAATCTTCTGCTAAGTATTGTTGTATTGTACCATCTATTTTCTGGAAAAATACAAACAAAACTTAAAAAACTTAAAAATCCTTAAGATCGTCTTAAAATAAATTTGGTTTGTCAATTGTAATTATTATATAATAAACAATTTAGAAAACAGTTTGAAAAACAAGCTTTCACAAGTAATTTTTTTTTCGATAATTCGTAGATTCAATATTATTTTAAATTTAAAGAAGATCTTGTTTAAAAAATTTTGATAGAAATTGGTAGAGCCGATAATGAGACAGTCCAAAAAGTATTTTTTTATCAAAATCTTTTAAAACGACTGTTTGGCACTTAGTGTTAGTTTTTAAGTACCAAGTTTCAAGAAAAAAGAAAATCGCTTCAGTGGTTCAGGCTATACGAGTAGTTTGAGGTACATACGAGCAAACATACAGACAGACATACTTGTAATTGCATGACCCCCTCTTTTTCCTGTTCTCTATTATCGTGATGTCAATTATAAGCAAATCCTAGAGTTCGATTTACTTTCCAAATGAAAAACATGCCCTATAGTACCTACATATGCATATCGCAAGAAAATTGAGCTCAAATAAGTACGCTCTTAAAATAAGGGCCTAGATTATGCCTCCACTATATTTCTTCACCAGGCAATTTTAACACCGAAAACAATTCTCTAAAGTTTGTTTTTACATATCTCTAATATGCCAGAGACACAGTGTAAGCAATAAGGAAAAAGGGAGGGGTTAGAAAGGAGGTGTCGGCTTACATTGGTTTTGAATTCTTGAACATTGCAATGACAGGGAAAGACAGAGCGTGGTAAGACATTCCACATTCGCGTAGTACGGCTAAAGAATGAATTTCTGTACTTGACACTATTCTTAAAAAAAAGGTAGGTATTCGTCATCAGCGTAGTGCCCTATATTCAAGGCAGCAAAACGGTCGTGCGGAGTGCGATATGAGAACTATAGTCGATGCAGGACGAGCATTAATTTTCTGATGTAACATATGTACGACTCAAGTTTTGGACGGAGGCGGTAAATACGTCAGTATATATGCTCAATCGCACAGGTAAGAATTTTGTCGTTGGTAAAATTCCTTTTGAAATTTGGCTCAATACTGAACCAAAACTTGATCATCTAAGGATTTTTGGTTCTGAGGTTTAGGTACACGTACCTAAAGAGAGGCGCACATAATGGGATGCCAAGTCCGAGAAATGTTTAGTCGTAAGTTACTCTGAAAACGAAAATCGTTGAATTAGCCATACTTATAAAAGAACGCGATTTTCTTTCAGATGACTCTGAGGTAAGAGATGAAACCAGTACCGGCACTGAATCAGGTTATACTCGTGCAGACCCAGAAGTGAAAAGCCAGCAAGTTTTAAGGATACAATTAACTCTGACCATAAAATCAAATGGATTAAGGCTATATGGATGGTAAGTATGACTTGCTGTTGAAGAATCAAACATGGACTCTGGTGAATTTGCTTAAGAGTAAGAAGGTCATTGGTAGTCACTGGGTATACAAGATTAAGTACAAATGGGATGGAACAGTGTTAAGGTACAAGCATAGCTGGGCACCGTTAATCAAACAGTTAACTTCGTTAATCGTTAATCCGCTACTAAAAAAGTTAGCTTCGTTAAACGTTAAAGCGTTAAATTTCGAAAGAATTAACGCAAGTTAACGTTAATCGTTAATCCGTTAAAATGTGATAAAAATTGCATTTTTTATATTTTTTTTCTCTAAGCACCGGTTTAATTTCTCATATATTTCATTGAAAAAAAACAATTTTCTTCGCGACTCAAGAAAAAATCATCTACCCAGAATCGTCTTGGCTGTTTTTTCTTCCTTTGTCGTCCATTTTCTAATATTATTAATGCGGCAGCCACTTTTTTTTTCTTAGAGGAAATCATACTCATACGGAACAAATTTAAGAATATTTTAAACCGAAGGCGTGCGTCGACAATAGTATGTACCGAACTGAAGTCAAAATTATTTCAGGTTTGACGTTTGAGTTTTTTGTTTATCGTGGTGCGTTCAACGTGTTCCCGAACGAGTGATCCTTGGTTCCTTGGTTAAGTGTACGAAGGTATCAACTCGTTCATCAACTGGTTAAACAACAATATCGAAAACGCAGTTGATCAACTCGAAAAACTTTTTTTCTGTCAAAATCGAACAATTTTATATCTTAATATATATAATTCTTCTGTGAGTGTGTATGTCACTGAACTTCTCTTAAACGACTGGACCGATTTTGATGAAATTTTTTGTGTGTGTTCAAGGGGATCTGAGAATGGTTTAGATTCACAATTAAAACAAAAAATATTCGTAGTTAGCAACGCGAGCACGGGCGGCTAGTATCTATATATAATATGTACCTAGCTGGTTTTGTTTCACCCGCGGCACGCACCGCGCGGCACTTGTCTCATACTTTTCTGAACGTGTTTTTCGCGCCGCGCGGTAAATAGTAGCCATTGGATTAACGATTAACGGACTTAACGTGGATTAACGGATTTAACGTGTCCGTTAACATTTTTAAAAGTTAACTTAAAAGTTAATCCGTTAATCAAAATGTTAACTTCGTTAATTAACGATTAACGGATTAACGAGTTAATGCCCAGCTATGGGTACAAGGCTTGTAGCCAGAAGATTCACACAGCAGTATGGAATATATTTTTGTGAGACATTTAGGACAGTTGTGAAATTCGAATAAATAAGGATCATTCCACCGAGAGAGTCTGATTCTCCGAAATTTCGATATAAAAACAGCTTTGCTTTAAGGTGAACTTGTAACGAAGCGTTCCATGCTTGTACCAATACTAAACACATTGGGTGATTTGATTCACCATGACTAAGCAGCCGCCGCCGCAGCACCGACCGACGACACCATACGACGCCGCAGCTACCAACGACACCAGTTACCTCGCCAAGATAAAGGGATTTTATACCTTGTCTTAATACAATATGCAGTCACTATAAGATCTTGACGTCACAGTTGGTTGAACACATTGAGTGATTTACATTCGACCAGTATATAATTCACACACAGTTTTTACGAAAAATATAACAAGAGGACCTCCTTTTGTGAAGGAAAGTCACTTGTTTGCTACGGTCGAAGCTGACGAGCTAGATTCTAGTTTACGAGTCATCTGAAATTGTCCGGCTATTTCGTTCCATCAGTTTGGTTCGAAGAATAAAACGTCCTATGTGCCTACCAGCGGCCTTAAACTGTTGATCTTGTGCCTACCAGCGGCCTTAAACTGTTGATCTTGTGCCTACCAGCGGCCTTAAACTGTGGATCTTGTGCCTACCAGTGGCCTTAAACTGTGGATCTTGTGCCTACCAGGACCAGCGGCCTTAAACTGTTGATCTTGTGCCTGCCAGCGGCCTTAAACTGTTGATCTTGTGCCTACCAGCGGCCTTAAACTGTTGATCTTGTGCCTACCAGGAGCGTAGTCCGTAGCCCGTATTTATAAAAGAGTGGCCCGATACCGAATGCCAGTTAAAGGAGAAACCATATGCCAGAATAAAGCTTTTTAAAGGAAGCCACCAGGACCCGATACCAGGAGAATAACCGATGTTTACCAGACACACCAGGTAGGGTGTAATTAATTGAAATCAAGAAATATTTAAGTTGTTATATGAAGTTAAGATTTGTTTTTAATAAAGATTTTGTATAAGGTTCTAAAGACCTTTCCTACTGAAGTTTCGTGTTTTTCTTCAGAACGACCCTGGAAATCCGGCGAGCAAAACCTCGGCTGGAAAGCAAAAAGCACATCACAAACTACAGGAAGAAGTTTTTATGAACTCAGGTTGGGAGGAATGGAATGGTAAGATTTGTAATCTCCTTAGAAGCCTCTATGAGCTTAAAGGAGAATTTCGATTCTGGAATACAAAATTTACTGATTTCATAAAGCGATTTGAATTTCAATCTTCTAAAGCAGATCCTTGTGTTTTTTTATCAAAAAGGTATCGATAAAATGTATCTTGCAGTTAATATAGATGATGGACTGATCACAACAAGTTCTGAGGATTTTTATAAACCACTCGTCGTTTACTTAACTAAGGAATTTGATGTAAAATAGTGCGATGCGGAAGGTTTTCTGGGGTTGGAGATAATTCGATATTCTAATGCAGCGGTTCACCTTTGTCAATCGGGGTATGCTAAAAGAATTTTACAAAGTTTTCATATAGCGAGTAGCCATCCAGTCTCCACACCATCAAACGATCTGTCTCTCTGTCTTCTAAAGGTAACAGCGATTCTACAGAAGTTCGTTTTTCATACCGCGAGGCGATAGGAAGTTTAATGTATCTGACTGTTGCAACACGTCCGGATATTTGATGCGCGCTTAACAATACAAGCAGATATTTGGAGCATCCTTCAAATCAACATATAAAAGCTCTTAAGCGTTTACTTCGATATGTCAAAGGGTCCATCAACTATGGCATACAATTTGTTTCAGATATAAATATCAATTTTTCTGCTTACAGCGATGCCGATTTTGCTGAGGATATTGACACTAGAAACTCAACATCAGGCTATGTGTTCACGATGGGTTCTGGAGCGGTCTATTGGTCATCTGAGAAGCAGATGTCGGTCTTATCTACTATCGAGTCGTAGGTACTTTTGTTGAATTATAATAAATAAAATTGATATTCTATATTGTGAAAAACCATAACGAAATCGTACATGGGAACTTCGTTCTTACTGATAGTTTCTGTAGCAGGGTTGCGAATTTTTTAATTAAAAAATCCTTAAGTCATAAGTCTATAGATGACTTGTGAATTAAAAAAATTTAATTCATAAGATATTTGGTGACTTATGAATTAAAAAAAAATTAATTCACAACCCCAAAGTGACTTATGAATTAAAACAAATTTAAATCCTAAGCTACTAAGTGACTTATGAATTAAAAAAAATTTAATTCACCACCTACCAAGTGACTTATGATTTATGAATTAAAAAAAATTAAGTCATCAGGGAGTAAGTGACTTATGAATTAAAAAAAATTTAATTCACCACCTACTAAGTGACTTGTGAATTAAAAAAAATCAAGTCATCAGGGAGTAAGTGACTTATGAATTAAAAAAAATTTAATTCATAAGTTAGTTGGTAGATTGGAAATCTTTAAGCTTGTTTTGACTACATAATTATTTAATTATTAACGAAAGCTTTCAAATCTAGTTTTTAAATCATAAGATTATCACGCTAGCTTATAAATTATCCATTTCATAATTTTTCTAATCAGCATTTATCCATTAACTTATGAATTAAATTTTTTTTAATTCATAAGTCACTAAGTTGGTTTTGAATTAAATTTTTTTAATTCATAAGTCACTTACTTGCTGATGATTTGAATTTTTTTAATTCCTAAGTCACTTAGTAGCTTGGGAATTAAAATTTTTTAATTCATAAGTCACTTACTTGCCCATGACTTAAATTTTTTTAATTCATAAGTCAGTTAGTAGGTTCTGAATTAATTTTTTTTAATTCATAAGTCACCAACTGACTTGTGAATTAAATTTTTTTTAATTCATAAGTCAGTTCGTAGCTGCTGAATTATATTTTTTTTAATTCATAAGTCACTCACTAGCTTGTGAATTAAAGCCAAACTTAAGCTAACAAGTGACTTAAGCTTTTGCAACCCTGTTCTGTAGTCGCACCATTTTGTTAATATGAAAAATGTTTGCAAAAATTTTGATTTAATAAAAAAGACCAAAAATATTCCCAGTTTGACCAGAATTGTTGGAGATGTTTCCAAGAAAGACGGTCCAAAATTGTATTTCAGCCTATTTTTGCCTATACATTCGCCAAGGTTGGCTTAAAGAATAGATTCGGAACCAATTTACATTATTACTTTATCGTTTCTTATTGATTGACTTTATATCCTTAACACACCATTTTCCTCAAGATAAAAAATGAGTCTACCATTTTCTTAGCCAAAAAAAAAATAAGATTTAAATTTTCTCAGGCAATCGATAAGTAAATATCAATTTGTATGAGAGAGAAAAAAAAAATAAATGTCATCACTTAAGATTACAAGAGACTCCACATGAATAAATAAAAATTCAAATATTTCAACACTTATAAGCTCGCTGAATCTTTTCATTGCCAAAAAAAAATTATGTCATTCAGAAAGAATTCCAGCTAAATAATATCCTTAAACAAATATGTACATATACATATAGGACAAGCTCCCTCACTAAGGTGGCAATATCTTTAAAATAAATTCATAGCAAAGTTATCGTGCGTAAATATAAAATGCAAATTGTTAAGAAAAATTTACCCCGCAGCAGGCATTTTCTGGATTTTCTGGAGGTACTCGTATGAACGTCGTATGGAATGGATATGTGATTTTCGATTTCAATCTTCGGATTTTTCTCGTCATTAAACCCATTTCGTATACACAAGCCGTTTTCTATCATCATTTCTTCTCTTATACTCTTCATGTTGTGCATTATTTTTTTTTATTAAAAAACAAAAAAATACGAAGTAAAATAAAGAAGTTAGTTAGAAGGCGTAAGGAGGAGCTGAGTGTTTGCGCAAATTGTATATCAAAACCGAATCCCATCAGGAAGGAGGAACAGTGTAAACCGTCAGGCTTGAGCAGTGTTACCATGAAAAGTTTAAGGAAATAGTTATCTGAAGGCTTAAGGATGATAGAACGAAGATAAAAAGGGTAATCTGATACGAGGTATACATATATAGTTTTCTATCTTCTGTGTGTAGTTCATCTACAGCATAGGGCAAGTATTGGTTTCGTTTACAAAACAATATTCGGTTTTTTAATCAAAATTAACACTTCAGTGATCGAAAAGTCTCGGTTGGATCTGTGAGTATATGCTTCCAAGCGTCACTTTGTCCATGCGTCTATGCATCTATTAGAAACTGGAGTACGACGCCGTTTTAATACCATATACTCGTTTGACCTGTGGGATTCAATGAGATATGATGAGGGATTAATGACTATCCTTTACCTGAAGTCTGCTATCTTGAGGTCCTAAGATCGAGGAGTACCCGTTACAGAAGCCGTCGATGTTTGTCTCAGAGGCACGTTGTCGTGCTAAGAAAAGAGACCAAATCTTTGATCTTTATGTCAGATAGCTTATGTCGTAAAGGAATAGATTTTCGAATAATTCTGCTCACATTCTGTTCTGAGTTGGATATTTACAGGGGAATTGAGGGACTTTTTCATTATCTTGCTCACAACTACGACAGTGAGTATTGTAAGGAATACTCAAGTTCGCTGCATGCTCCCCTATTAGCCAGTGTTCAGTACATGTCCAGTACTGCTCAACCCATGATTGGATTCTGTGTAAACAATTTAGGGAAGATGCCCTTCATAACACCAAGAGAAATTTTAACTTTTTCCGTAAGTTAGCTATGAAGGACTGATCCTTGCCTGGCTAACTCGTCAACCCGTTCATTGCCTTCTATTCTACCGAAAACCATATGTATGAGTGACATTGAGGTTATCGCTAAGTCACGAAAGCTCATCCCGGTATTGATGGACCAATTTAGAGGATGAAAAAGCCGAATCAATGGCTTTAACGGCCGCCTGGCTGTTTGTTGAAATGGCCGTATTCTGGTTTTGATTTGGATCGAGTGTAAGTATTTTGCATTCTTCCCTTATTGCCAGTAATTCAGCCTGAAAGACATTGGCAAAATCACGTACATAGTCGAAAAGACGAACAGACATTTAAAGACTCAGAGAATATTTCCGAAACGACACCACACTCCTTTTTTGAGCCAACAGTAAATATGGTTGTGTTGAAGTCACGACGATATCCTCCCATTCCTTTCTAGATGGAAACATAACTTAAAAATACTTATTGCCCACAGAAGGAGTGCAGTAGACAGTGTTTGGTGAAAAATGTCTCCTGGGAACAGGATTGTATTATTGCTGTGTCAGCATGGTTTTGGCAAGCTAATAATGTGATTTAGTCTTAACGCCTTTGCATATTGAACGATATTATTTACAAGACATCAAAATTCTTAACGGAGTATTTGAGAAAAATAAGATTTTCAAAAACAGTTTTTTGTATAATTTTTATGGTAGGTACCATTATTACTGAGTAATAATTTTTCCAAATCTCTTACGTAATATTTAAAAGCTTAGATGCTTAAAATTTTGATTTCAAAGAAAATAGTTTCTTTTTTTAAATCAAAAATATTTTTTTAATAAAAATTTATCAAAATTATTTTGATCGCTTTTAGAGAATTCGAAAACAAAAAAAGAAAATGGTTCCTTGTGAAATACCTTTATTACCAAGCATTTTACGATTTTTTTTTTTTTAAATAAGCAAGTTGTTACTAAACGAAACATTTGATTTGTTGATATAAAAATCTGTCGAACAACTTTTGAGAAAATTAAATTTTTAAGGCTTAGAAACATTTTGTACATTAGCTTTATATATAAACCCAATAGTATTAGCATGGAACGTCATTTTGTGTTACCAACGCTATCCTATTAGCACAATTTTAGCGTCCTTTTTTATTACGAATATATTTTCTTGTTTGTATGATTTTTGTGAGTACTGAGGTAAAGAGCTATACATACTTACATATCTATATATGAATGTTTATGATGGCTATCGGTATTTTTTGAATGTATTTTCCGTCAAGAAAATGATACCATTTCGAACTATTTTCTGAACTGCTATAAATTTTAATCGAATTTTTTTTGGAAAATTTTTGAATACACAATAATACTATCCAAAAATAAGGATTTAAATCTTATAAATATTTTTTTTCTCAAAAACTATTCAAAAGATTTAAAAAAAAAATCTAAAAAATTCGTTTAATTTAATCTAGCTAATGGTTCAAAAACAATTTTCGAAGAATGGTTATTAATGGTTTCCCCCATTGAAACGGTTAGACCGATTTTTTTTATACTAAAGCTCCCTAAAAGTTTGAATATTATTGTATTCAAATTTTCAATTTTTTACTTGCGATATACATACAGTGCAGTTCACATGAATAGACGCACCATTGTTCTCTCAATAAATTGCAGTTTTATTTTTGTTTTTCTTCATAAACTACGAAAGAATTGCATTCATTTGAAAGGTTATTAAATTCTCTGGGAAAAAAACCTAAATTCACTATTAGTTAGAGACACTAACTTAACGGTTGTTTTGATCTCTTTCTTCGCATTAATGCTAAAAAAGCTCAAATAAATCGGTTCACTTGATTAGACGCACGAATTAATTCAGTTAGTTTCTTAATGCTGGGTAATACAAATTAAATTTGGTTAATGAGTGTACGTTATTAAAGCTTTTCCGAGTGTTTAAAGTGTAAATGGGTAAAAAGAAAATGTTAACGGCGGCGGAAATAGCAAAAATTGAGGCCTACTACTCAGAAGGGTATTCTATGCCCAAAATTGCAAAGAAAATAGGACGAAATGATAAAGCTGTTCGAAATGTTTTATCAAATTCTGCCACCTACGGAAGAAACAACAAAGGAATGACAAAAACACTCTTTACACCACACGAGAAGCGAAAAATTATAAGAATTGCCGCAAATTTAACTAACTCCACGATGAAAATCAAATCAACTGTTCTTCGAGCTTTTTTAGGTATTCAACACTTAAAATTCAAAAAACTAAAAAAAAAAAAACTTAACGCTTCAAGAGAAGAACAGCCGTTCGAGTACGCGCGTCTTCACATGACATGGTATGCGCTGCGCAGGTTGGAAGTGTTTTAAATTGAAGAAATGTGGTGTTTTCTGATAAGAAAAAGTTCAACCTCGATGGTCCTGATGGGTATAAGTTTTATTTCTATGACATCCGAATGCTTTTTGAACCGAAATAATTCCAAGAAAGGAGAAGTATGGGTTTGGGGTGCCATTTCGTACTACCGCGCTTTGAGTTGGTTTTGTGTCTCACAAAATGACAGAAATTTCTTATAAATCTCTTATGCAAACAGCTTTTCCAGCCATAAGATAAGTTTTTGGACCTATCCAGTAGATCTAGACAATGCTCCGATCCACAACGCGCACGTTGTAAAAGCATTTATCCCCAGTGAAAATGTAGAATTTTTGCAGTGGCCATCATACTCACTTGATGTAAACATCATTGAAAACCTTTCGGGATGGCTGACCCATCAAATTTATGAAAAAGGTAAGCAGTATGAAAGCTGTGAGGAGATTATTGCCGCAATTAAAGAAGCCTTGTCTAAGATTTCATTAGATTATTAAAAAAATTGTATGAATCTCTTAAAAGTAGAATTTTTGATGTAATTTCAAATCGTAGAGGTTGTACAAAGTATTGAAACTGTGAAAAATAACTTCAATAACAATAAAAAAGTAAATAGAAAATGTTAAAAATTGATCAACCTCTTTTTTTTAACTTTTAACAGGTGCGTCTAATCAAGTGAATCGATTTATTTTAGCTTTTTTTGCACTACTACGAAGAAAGAGAACAAAACAACCGTTAAGTGTCTCTCACTAATCTTGAATTTAGGTTTTTTTGCCAGAGAATTTAATAACCTTTTAAATGAATGCAATTCTTTCGTAGTTCATGAAGAAAAACAAAAAGAAAACTGCAATTTATTGAGAGAACAATGGTGCGTCTATTCATGTGAACCGCACTGTATGTAGGTACTATAGGGCAAGTTCTGCATTTGGAAGAAAAATCGAACTCGAGATTTTGATCAAAGTTGACATAACGATGATAGCGAAGACGAATGAAGTGGGTCCGACAATTCCGTCTGTCTGTCTGTATGTCTGTATGCCTGTAAGTCTGTATGTCTGTATGGCTGTATGCCTGTATGTCTGTATGTCTGTATGTCTGTATGTCTGTATGTCTGTATGTCTGTATGTCTGTATGTCTGTATGTCTGTATGTCTGTATGTCTGTATGCCTGTAAGTCTGTATGTCTGTATGGCTGTATGCCTGTATGTCTGTATGTCTGTATGTCTGTATGTCTGTATGTCTGTATGTCTGTATGTCTGTATGTCTGTATGTCTGTATGCCTGTAAGTCTGTATGTCTGTATGGCTGTATGCCTGTATGTCTGTATGTCTGTATGTCTGTATGTCTGTATGTCTGTATGTCTGTATGTCTGTATGTCTGTATGTCTGTATGTCTGTATGTCTGTATGTCTGTATGTCTGTATGTCTGTAAGTCTGTATGTCTGTATGTCTGTATGTCTGTATGTCTGTATGTCTGTATGTCTGTATGTCTGTATGTCTGTATGTCTGTATGTCTGTATGTCTGTATGTCTGTATGGCTGTACCTCGATCTAGAGCCTAAGCCACTGGACCTATTTTCTTCAAACTCGGTACTTAAAGGTCTTCGCTGATTCCTTAGAGGAGAAATTGAAATTTTTTTTTAGCTCCAAAACTAACGGTACCCCCCATACACCCTTAATGCAAAATCTTACTCGAAAACGGCTCTAACGATTTTGATAAAGAAAATTAGGTGTGATATTATGGAATGGGTACCTGTCATAGAACCGTTTTTTTATTTTCGACTTTCTCAATAACGGCTCAAACAATTTCAACCAAAAATTTTCACCAGGAGCCCCCTTAGGTTTAAAATAATATTGTATATACAAATATTCGAACAAATATTTTTTTTGTTTTTTGAAAAAAAAAAAATCCAATTTATTTTTTGAAAAATCAATATCTTGAAAACGTGTGAACGATTATTTTTTCAAATTATTTCCTAAAATCTATATTACTAAGCACTTAAAATTGACATCTCAAATTTTGTTCTAGAAAACTTCGAAAGAAATTTGTTATATAAAAAATTACTTTAATGAAATAAATTACTTATTAAATCCATGTTTTGTATTTATAAAATGTATTTAAAATTCTAAAGTACTCTTACATAAGGTCAAGTTCGTGCGATCCAGTCGTGCATTTTATTTTTTTGAATTTTTGAAAAAAAAAATTCATTGTTTTTGTTAAATCTCAATATTTCAAAAACGCCTTGCTCGATTACTCGAATAAACGTCAAATCTCTATCCGCAGCAGGATTTCACTTCTCCTTTTATCGGCAGTGACCCTACAGCGAATATTGTATTTGTTATTCATATAAAATCCTACTGTACTACGGATAATTTTTCCAAAAAAACACGGCTATTGTATTTCAAAACTTAAAATAAAAAACATTTTTTGATTTTTTTAAAAAAAAGGAAATTATTTTTTTTTGAAAATTCGATATCGCAAAAACGGGTCAATATTTGTTTGGAAATTTATTTTCTATTCGTACAATAATAAAAACTTTAAGTTGGTGTACCAACATTTTTTCTTAAGAATGTTTTAAAAATTTTGTATATTAAAGCTTATTTTTTTAAGAAACCACTACAACGAATTATAATTTTTGTTCTTGGAAAAACTAATA
The DNA here is from genome assembly GCA_963931855.1 of Philhelius festivus. Lineage (NCBI taxonomy): Eukaryota > Metazoa > Arthropoda > Insecta > Diptera > Syrphidae > Philhelius > Philhelius festivus. Next base: position 40,235,377 of record OZ007554.1, on the reverse strand, counting down.
TTTGTTTGAATCACATGGCATCCTGTTTTTAGCTCCAAATACTAAAGGAGTTGATTTAGTCATTTAAAAAATTTATTTATATTCTTTACGAATGCATAACTTGTCATATAGTACATTTGTATCGCAAATAAAAAAATGTTGATATTAAGAAAAGATGAGACTGTAATTTTATGTAAATCTAAAATGGCTGTATAGTGTCAATAATACCAGAATAAAATTTAGTATACCAATTTTAAGTTTCATTACTGTGTCAATATAAATTTTATTATTTTATTTTTTTAAATTTATCGTTTTTAAGAAAATCCAAAACAAAATGGCTCTTTGGGAAGTAGCATTAATAACCATTTTTCGTATTTTTTTTTCAACAATAATGAGCAAGCTTTTAATAAACGAAATATTTGATTTGTTTTTACAAAAATCTGTCAAACAACTTTTAGAAGAAAAAAATAAAATAAAAAAATAAAATTATTAATTAATAACTAAAATTAAAAATTAGTCTTAATCTTCGCAGCTTAAGCTCAGCTGCTATCGGCTTCAACAGGAAGGCATGCCACACAGCCCTACACACAATGGACAGATGGACACTTTCTACGAGCGTTTTCCCAACAAAGTTATCTCACGTCAACACAATGTGAATGTGACCCCGTTAAACTTCTTCTATGCTAATAAAGTACAAAAATTACTACTGCATTGCTCCTTTGGCTTTAAGGCCAACATAATCAATGTCATTGGTCAAATTCAGCCTGACTTATGCGCCAGAGTTATGAGAAATTGGACGATTCGGATGCGCTTCGTGGGTCTTCAAAATATATTTCAACATTTGTTGTTCCGTAAATGTAAATAAAATGTTAAGTTGTCTGACAGGCCCGTAAATCAACAGTTTTCTTTGCCAACAGCACTGTGAATGGATCGCTCGTGGGTTTCGATTATAACTCCCCTTTAGGTTCTCTGTCCCACTCACGCAACTTCTTTGCTCCGCTACGCCTATTTTTAGTTGTCCGGCAGTCAACAGTTTTCGAATAAACAGTATAGCGTAAAGAAAATATAGTGTGCAGGAACATAAGTCCCCAGACCGTAAGCCCCGATATGATATTTTTCTATTCTATTATTTTGATTTGGACAAAAGTCCCGAAATAAATTTGGGACCTTATCTCAGTTAAATAGGACAAAAGTCCTTATGGGAATAACGACCACGCGGCATATGTCCCTGCATCCCATTTATCATCTACGAACTGGGAATATTATCATGAACAAAATAAATCTGTTTTATTATACCAATACTTTGAGCCACTTCTTAGATACTATATTTATTGGTTAGAATAATATTTTTAAAATATGCGACATACTTAAAGTTTCACATTTAATGGCAACACTGTACCTGCCAGAATGGCATTCACACTACTTAAAGAAGGTAACACAGGATTGAAATACAGACATTTAATACGAAATTCCCCGGGTGTCATCCGACTACATTCGCTTTGGCATAGTGGGAGATAGCTCGGGGGCTGTCCTGGATGTCTGTCACATCTCATATGAAACATTGGAAATAATTTTGCGAATAATACGAAGGAGTTAGAAGAACAAACGTGTTGTTTGTTTTTCTTTATAGGTACTATAGTGTTCATCCCGTTGTATATGGGAAGATGATCCTTATGTTTTTTTCCGCAAAACAGCTATAGTGGGCTTCGTTGTTCTAATATCGCCACCAGCGTCTCCGTCGCAGTCATCATTGACTGCAATAAGGAACCTAACGAAGTATGAAATCAGTTCATAAACTTCCGTAATATGATCCTTGTTGTGGAAGAGTTTTATTTGTTTTTTTTTTTTCCTCCTTGTCTTCTTTTATTTTATTTTGCCTTCACTTTTCTCTGCTGGATAATCCTTTAAGGCACCTAACAGTCTTCATAATGTATGTAATTCATTTTGTTTTCCTAGCTTTAAGTGAAGCAGTGTAGGACGGTAGAGGTGGCTACGATTTGAAATCCTTTGCGACTAATGTTGTGCAGCTTTGCCTTGTAATAACCTACAATATTATGAAGCTGTTTTGCTAGCTCACACAATCGTATCTTCGGGGAGCACAAACAGGCGGTGCACTGGAACAAACATTGAAATAGGTAGATTATATTGCCAGTGCGGAGGAGTTTATGAGTTCTGGTCTGCGATTCATTTTTTTCTTCTCCATATTTATCCACTTCCATGCCCATGCTCATGCCCAAACCATAAATTAGATGAATGAGATCTTTTGTTTATGGATGGGTCAGATGTCGCGACTGGGTTGAATGTAAGTATCGCTCCATGTGTGGCTTACAGCGAGGAAATATTTGCATTCAAATATTTAATCTTTTCATTGTAGAGTTGCATAAGGATATCAATGCTCTAAGGTTTAATGAATAAGAATTTAAAAATACTTTTTACTGAAAATAAGCACACACAATACGTATTATGTAGAATGGGAATTATAGGGAACGTTGTAGATGGAAGAAGTGAGAAACTAAGTTAAGGGTTTAAATCAAACCTCCAATGCCAGATAGAAGAGCCAAAAAGAATACCAACTTATTCAATGGGATAAAGCTTGCATGTTATAGCTGGGCAGGTTAAATTACTTCATATACTTTTTAAACTTTTAAACCTTCTTTCACTTCGTTTTTATTAATAGGTGCTCAGTACCTCGACAAGTGGCAGCGGAAGAATTCCCCAGATGGCTTCAATGTCTGCGCATGTATCTACACTCATTCATACTGAACTTTTTTTTTTATAATCTGTCAATTTCAAAACGTCATTAAGTGTTAAAATTTTTATCATGGTGAAGTTGATGAATGAGCAATGTTTGGAAGTTTTTAAAAATTACTACTGATTATCTGAATCAGTAGTAGCAGCTTGTTTTAATTTTCTGTCGTTATAAGCATTATATATAACATTAATGTTCAAGTGCGAATAGACGTGTTATAAGTTTCGTCCGCCAAACATAAATATTTGCATTGTTTTTAAACACCCACATGACTCTAAAGTGTGAAAAAGTGTAACTTGTAGAGTGTTTAACCTAAATTATTTTTTTTTTTTCAACTATCTAAACTATCAAAAAAAAAAAAAAAGAAAACTATTTTATTTAGTTTTCAAAATCTTGCACAAATACACTCTCCGAAATAATAAAAAAGTAAGAAATCGTTGTCTAATTTCTCTTCCGTATATAATGGACCGTATGACGCGCTCTGGAAAGGATGAGAAAGAGAAAGTTGTCACTCCTACACCCCCCAAAACATCAGGAAAGCAAAAGATTAAGACAACAATTTCTGCATCGAAAAGAACTGTGAGTCCGCAGACCACACCATCGTCAATTAAATCCAAGCAGCTGTCATCGGCCACCCCATCAATTCTACCAGCCAACACAAATAAAGAGAACAAAACATCATCATCATATTCAACGATTGAACGCTCCGAGATGGAAAAATTTGTTAAAAACATCACTGACGACATTGTTTCGCGTATTTCGAAAGAAATTAAAGATCTACAGAGCGATTTTATTAAACGACTAGAAATATTTGAAAATAATCTATCTGCTCATGTTCATGAAGCCAACAAATCTATTGCATCTCTCAAAGAGCGAGTAACAAAACTTGAAACACACTTAGAATCACTTTTGTCATCACAAACGAGGAAGTGACAGACCTGGAACAGAGATGTGACAGATTTGAACGAAAAGAGGTAGCTGCCGACGCTGTTCTTCTTGGCATACCACAACTACCTAATGAAGACATCACATCGATCTTTAACAAAATATGCCACTCTGTTGAATGTACGCCCATGTGTCTTAAAGCTGCCTTTCGAATTAAACAACGCAACAAAAACTCTCTGCATGACTCCCCCATCATCCTTAAATTCGGCTCCCCAAATGAACGAAACATGGTTCTAAAAAGTGTCGCTCTCTTCCGCAAGACCAACAAAAGACAGCTTCACCTAGAAGACATAGGGGTTAAGGTTCAAGGGGAGGGGAAACGAAAAAAAAATATTTTTCTGCACGGGAGTTTAACAGCAAAAAACCGCTCCTATCTACGGCAATCTATGCGCCTTAAACACATGGGAGCACTTTCTACCGTTTATACGCACTCTGGCTCAGTGTTCATCAAAGAGAAATTTGATTCAGAGAGCATACATATAAAAAATAATACAATTATGAATGCAGTCGCCGCGGCAGCAATAATTAACCGAGATGATGAAACCAGAGAAGACGAAAGTACAACGAGGGCGGTTCCATAAGTACTTAGCCTCACCGCCCGATGGTGCCAATATCGCAAGAGAGATTTAATATCGTCTAGTACATTCTCTTAGACGGCTACTGTCAAAATTTCATCCGAATCGGACTCGTAATTTTGTGTTGACCACGTGTGGAAGCCAGCTAATTTACGAATTTAAGAAAATTCGATTCTTGTTCTTGGAAGGGAAATCACGCAGCAAAGAGCGCTTGTGTACGGTGGCTTTTCTCCTTCGATTGCGACTGTCAAAAATTGGTATAACGAGTTTCAACGTGGTCGCACGTCGGTTTTTGATGAGACCCGCCAAGGTGCCCTGAAAATGGCTACCACGGAGGATAACGTGTCAAAAATCCACGATATAGTATTATCAGACCGCTGATTGAAGGTGCGCGAAATATCTCAAACAGTTGGCATTTGAAAAAATGATTCGGCGGGCAGAAATTTTATTCGAATGAGGAGTTAATCGCCGCCATGGAAGACTACTTTGCAGACCTCGAGAAAATCAAATTTTCGGATGGGTTAAAGAAGTTGGAGCATCGATGGATTAATTGTATCGAGTTAAAGGAGACTATATTGAGAAATAAATCGTCACTTTTCCAAAATTTTTGTTTTTCTTTTGTAGGCTAAGTAATTATCGGAATGCCCACGTATGCTCATACTGGGCTACTACATATACATATGTATGTATTTGTGGCTCAGGTCTTCATATAAGGGCGGTATATCTGACTTCTCATTTCTGGACTTATACTAAAATATTGGTTCTCCAGATTGTAGCTCATACCATTAGGGTCACCTTCAGGTAACGTAAAGCATTAAAGCTGTAAAATAACAGCACATCAACTCTCCACTATACTATAAAGCTGTACTTTAAGAGACTCACCCCCAGTTTCACAGTAGAAGTTTAAACTTAAGTTCAGCTGAACCTGAACTGGAGTTTAAATTTGAAGTTCAACTCGTCCGGTTTCACAGTCTAATCTGAACTTCAGTTCTATTGAAACGTAGATTAACAAAATTGTTTTCTCTTTCTATCTGAATCAAAGAAAAAACAATCAAGTTTCAGTTGTGATCTGTGAGAGGAAAAACAAATTTAAAAATGAAATTAAATTCTATTTTCAAATGTTTGAAGCGGTTGTTGAACTTCAGATTCGTCTCGAAATTGGTGCGAATGTAAAATGATAGAAATTGTATGAAGTGCGAATGGATTGCGAATTCAGGAATACCATATAAGTTGAACAAAATGTCGGTGGTGCAGCGATTGTTACCGACATTCGTTCAACTTTCATTCGTTCAACTTTCATTCGTCGGATTGAATTAAAACTGTCACTTTAGCTCATTCGCCGAATTCTGTAATAGAGGTGATCACTAATGCCAATCCATAAAAAGATCCTTAGAATTTAATAATAATATATCATGCTATTTGAAAACTAACAACTATTCCTAAACTGTTCGAGTCTTTTGTCTGTGACATGCAGAGAGGGCCATCTAGTGGTTTTTTTTTAAATCAAAGGTTATTTTGACACTGACAACTGTGTAGCCCAAACAGTGCGTTTTTTTGAAAAGAAGTTTTGAGCGAAATAAAGTACTCAACGCACCTGCTGTAGAAAGTTTGTGCAAAATATTCTCGAGACTGGAATGCTGGTGGACAACACACATGGTCTCCGCCGTCGTATGGTGCGAACAGAAGAGAATGTGGCTGCTGTAGGTGATAGTGTGAGACTCAATTAAAGAACATCAACGCGCCATCGATCTCAACAACTCAACATTTCACGCACTATCCTGCCAAGAATTCTGCCCTAAGATCTCGGATTATTCGCTTAGAAGATCCAATTGACTCAGGAATTGAAGGCGCACGACCATTCGCTTTGTTATCGCTTGAACGACGTTGCGTTTCATAATAATTAATGGGAATGTTTGCTCTGACTAAAAAAGCCATAATAATTGCATTTTATTGTATTTTTAAAAAGAAATTTGTATTTGGCCCACCCTTCACTTGTAAAATAATAAAACAAAAAAGAAATTAAACATCGGTTTCTTTTGCAGTTGGATATTACAAAATCATCTTTAGAAATGCAGTTCATATGAATCTAAAGTAAACTCTGGTGTACCTCAGGGTAGCCATCTTTGTTCTTTTCTGTTTTTTTTTATTCATAAATGAGCTTTCCTCTATGTAACAACATTCAATGGCATTAGTTTATGCTGCTAACATACAATAAAATAGGCAAAGGCGAGCTCTTTTAAGCACAGACTTCTGTTGTAATGTCACCAATTTCGTTTCTAATGCCCAATTCGAAAGGTTTTAAAAACTTGACCAGCTGTTTCAATATTATTCTACTTTAAATATTCGGTATTAAACCTTCATGAAGTAAGAACTTGGCGTACTTTTAGATCTCAGTACTTTTTACGGCTGACTTGTACCACAGAGGTTTTCGTATAGAAGAACTTGGCTCTTTTTTTAACATTTATGTTTTTGGTCTGATTTTATTTATCTAGATTCTGTTGTGAACTCTGCGATGAAATCGAAGGTTACAGTTACGCTTTCCCACCTTTGCTGTTTTGGGCTTAGAAGGCAGTTGAGTGACAAAGCATTCTAATGGGTGATTTTTTTTGCTATTTTCTTTTTGACAACACTGGTTTTGACAGCTCACGCACGTTTCGTGTTTTGTGTCACTGTCAAAGATCTTTAGTTTGGTCTATAGTTTAACCATGAATCGTCTTACAAATTTTCAACGCTAGTAAATTATTGAATTTTATTATCAAAATGCGTACTCTGTTAAGAAAGTTCATTGCGCGCTTCTTCCATTTTATGGTCAGTTTAATCGACCTACTGAGGCGGCTTTTAAGGCTATTACGGCATTAAACCACAAACTCGCTTACGTAGAGTGCGAACTGATGAAACTATAGCAGCTGTATCGGCCAGTGTTAGTGATGACCGGGAATTATCGATTCGGCGCCGTTCGATGCCACACAGCACGCGTTAAAATGGACTAATTGAGAGGCGATTTCGGTGAACAGTTTATTTCATGTTTGGGGCCGGTCAATTGGCCGCCTAATCGTGTGATGTTATGGCTATAGCCACAAGGCCGCTGGAAGCCAACATTGAAGCATTTATTCGTGAGATACCGGCCGAAATGTTAGAAAGAGTATTCCAAAATTGATGGCGCAGAAGCGGCCAACATTTGCATGAAATAATCTTCAAACATTAAATAATATCGAACGTACTATCGATTCGATTCAGATAAAGATTTCATGCATTTTTCAGAATTGCATGTGTTTTTCTTTTTTAATTTCCGATAGCTCTTAAAAAATCACTCGTTATAAACACTACATCGACTACGAATGCGTAAGCCTTTTTTTTATTTTAAGTTTTAAAGAACCTTGTGATGTGCTTTTTGCTTTCCAGCCGAGGTTTTGCTCGTCGGTCTTGCCAGGGTCGTCCTGAAGAAAACACGAAACTCCAGTTTTCAAGGTCTTCAAACCTTATTACAAAATCTTTATGGGAAATAACTCTTAAATCTATAACATACAATAATCTGCTACTAATATTTCACTTAATTCAGGAACTGGAACGGTTCACGGGCATCAATCCTTCTGGCTTCTAGTCTAGCTGCTCTGCATCAGTTACACTGTTAATGTTCTGGATCTGGTACTAGATTACGGATATTCTGGCTTCTGGTAGTTCGGCTACAAACGGGCCCTTTCATTCGGATCTCTGGTTCTTGACGGGATCCCTAGGTATAAGGCCATTGGTGGCACTAAACAGCAGGCTAAACGCTCTGGTAGATCAGCAGGTTCGAGGCCCCTGGTGGCACTAAACAGCAGGCTAAACGCTCTGGTAGATCTGCAGGTTCAAGGCCCCTGGTGGCACTAAACAGCAGGCTAAACGCTCTGGTAGATCAGCAGGTTCAAGGCCCCTGGTGGCACTAAACAGCAGGCTAAACGCTCTGGTAGATCTGCAGGTTCAAGGCCCCTGGTGGCACTAAACAGCAGGCTAAACGCTCTGGTAGATCTGCAGGTTCAAGGCCCCTGGTGGCACTAAACAGCAGGCTAAACGCTCTGGTAGATCAGCAGGTTCAAGGCCCCTGGTGGCACTAAACAGCAGGCTAAACGCTCTGGTAGATCAGCAGGTTCAAGGCCCCTGGTGGCACTAAACAGCAGGCTAAACGCTCTGGTAGATCTGCAGGTTCAAGGCCCCTGGTGGCACTAAACAGCAGGCTAAACGCTCTGGTAGATCAGCAGGTTCAAGGCCCCTGGTGGCACTAAACAGCAGGCTAAACGCTCTGGTAGATCAGCAGGTTCAAGGCCCCTGGTGGCACTAAACAGCAGGCTAAACGCTCTGGTAGATCTGCAGGTTCAAGGCCCCTGGTGGCACTAAACAGCAGGCTAAACGCTCTGGTAGATCAGCAGGTTCAAGGCCCCTGGTGGCACTAAACAGCAGGCTAAACGCTCTGGTAGATCTGCAGGTTCAAGGCCCCTGGTGGCACTAAACAGCAGGCTAAACGCTCTGGTAGATCAGCAGGTTCAAGGCCCCTGGTGGCACTAAACAGCAGGCTAAACGCTCTGGTAGATCAGCAGGTTCGAGGCCCCTGGTGGCACTAAACAGCAGGCTAAACGCTCTGGTAGATCAGCAGGTTCGAGGCCCCTGGTGGCACTAAACAGCAGGCTAAACGCTCTGGTAGATCGGCAGGTTCAAGGCCCCTGGTGGCACTAAACAGCAGGCTAAACGCTCTGGTAGATCAGCAGGTTCAAGGCCCCTGGTGGCACTAAACAGCAGGCTAAACGCTCTGGTAGATCAGCAGGTTCAAGGCCCCTGGTGGCACTAAACAGCAGGCTAAACGCTCTGGTAGATCAGCAGGTTCGAGGCCCCTGGTGGCACTAAACAGCAGGCTAAACGCTCTGGTAGATCAGCAGGTTCAAGGCCCCTGGTGGCACTAAACAGCAGGCTAAACGCTCTGGTAGATCAGCAGGTTCAAGGCCCCTGGTGGCACTAAACAGCAGGCTAAACGCTCTGGTAGATCAGCAGGTTCAAGGCCCCTGGTGGCACTAAACAGCAGGCTAAACGCTCTGGTAGATCAGCAGGTTCGAGGCCCCTGGTGGCACTAAACAGCAGGCTAAACGCTCTGGTAGATCAGCAGGTTCGAGGCCCCTGGTGGCACTAAACAGCAGGCTAAACGCTCTGGTAGATCGGCAGGTTCAAGGCCCCTGGTGGCACTAAACAGCAGGCTAAACGCTCTGGTAGATCAGCAGGTTCAAGGCCCCTGGTGGCACTAAACAGCAGGCTAAACGCTCTGGTAGATCAGCAGGTTCAAGGCCCCTGGTGGCACTAAACAGCAGGCTAAACGCTCTGGTAGATCAGCAGGTTCGAGGCCCCTGGTGGCACTAAACAGCAGGCTAAACGCTCTGGTAGATCAGCAGGTTCAAGGCCCCTGGTGGCACTAAACAGCAGGCTAAACGCTCTGGTAGATCGGCAGGTTCGAGGCCCCTGGTGGCACTAAACAGCAGGCTAAACGCTCTGGTAGATCGGCAGGTTCAAGGCCCCTGGTGGCACTAAACAGCAGGCTAAACGCTCTGGTAGATCAGCAGGTTCAAGGCCCCTGGTGGCACTAAACAGCAGGCTAAACGCTCTGGTAGATCAGCAGGTTCAAGGCCCCTGGTGGCACTAAACAGCAGGCTAAACGCTCTGGTAGATCTGCAGGTTCAAGGCCCCTGGTGGCACTAAACAGCAGGCTAAACGCTCTGGTAGATCTGCAGGTACCGAAGCCCCTGGTGGCAATTAGGACATTAAACTTCGAATTAAGACCCCTTACCGCTGGTGGGGGGAAGCCTTAATAAGAAATAGCTGGACAATCTCACCTACCTAACTTGCTAAATGACCAACTCGTCTATACTTCTTGTCTACGACTGGATTTCGAAAGATTGATCAGATCAATTTACTGTGCCGCCTGACTGTGCGTATGAGCGAAGAGGTGATTTTCGTTCACCCGAGTAGGTCCTCTTGATAGTTTTTCAGTAGAAACTGAATGTGAACTGTATGGGTGGCGAACGAAAAATATTATTGTTTGATTTTTGCGTGACGTCATATGCCTCTGGTGTGTGTGAATCGTATTCGGGCGAAGTGTAACTCTTATTATAATTCTCGGTGTTAATACAGAAGTAGTATAAAGTGGAGCAGCATGGAACGCTTCGTTACATACCCCTCCTCCTTCGGAGACGAGAACCCTCTCGTCTTGAAATTCGCTTCAACTGGAAAATAAAATTAAATTCATTCATTTTTATATTTTAACTTACCAATCATAAAAACGTTAAATCACTTCATAAAAAAAAAATATCAAAACTGTCGGAAACTTAAATCTACTTTAAAACTAGAACTTCAATCTTTATACATTATTAACTTTGAGAGAAAAAAGAACAAATGTCTTAATTAAAAAAAAAATGTTGTCTGGTGAATTTATGGCGAAAAGATTACTCTCTTCTTGACGCCATTTTTACGGTGGGTCAGAATGGCTACTCCTGGCTTAATGATTCTGACGTCTACTCGTCCATAGCGCCCTACAAGCGTAAATCGTTGGCGTCTATACCGGGGATTGTATATCGGATGTTTCTTGATGGAGATTCCCCTGAAAGGATCATCTTTCGGACGTGGTTTGCTTACTCGTTGCTCGGTCTTACTGGTTCGGAACTTAAGATTCCGTACGGTTAAAGATCTGGTCATAGTGGTTGCAGGAGCGGCGGCGGCGGATATTGACGGAATTGAATTATAAACGTAATCATTGGTACGGTGTCTGGCGGCGGTTATCATGTGGCTGGCAGCTGGTGCGAAAAGGACCGATAAAGCGGTCGATGCCTTGGCAGCAGAGGCGGCGGCGGTATTCGGTGTAGTGGCTGGCGGTAAGGTAGTCGTAACGGTAGATGCGGCGGACAGAATGGAAGAATAAGGCCATCTGGTACTAGCGCGTTTCTTGGTGGTCGCAGCGATGGGCATTTGTATCTTGGGTGGTTCGTATGAACGTTTGGTTGGGACAGCGTTATCTGGCTTATGATTAAAGCGCCTTATTCCAACTCTTTTGGGATCGGTAACAGCAAAAGCATTGGACCTCACTCTAGGTCGTATTTTTGCTGGCCGCGTAGGTTGCCTGTTCCATGGCTGGTCGGTATCTTTGTTGTTGTACTGCTCCGTTTGAGTTGTTGATTGCTCGGCGGTTGTGAACTTACTGGTTGCTAGCTTGCCTCCTTCGTTCTTTTTATGTTCCGGCACGACTAATCCTTTAAGATCTTTTAAGTTTGATCGAACTTTACTGCTTCTCATTATTCTTTTCGGTACCACAATACTGGTAGAGACATATCGGGTGACTTTGCACGGGTCATCATAGCGACGTGCTAACTTTGTACTGGGCGGACGATCGAGCTTTTGGATATCGATATCAAGCATTCCGCCAAGGAATACTTCTTGTTTCCGTTCTCCTCCTACTAGACAAAGCTGGTTCCGGTATTGTTCTTGAACGTTACTTATCATAGGAATTTCTTTACCACGTAGAGTCATCTTGAAATTCGCACTTGCTAGCAGGTCTACGCCAATAACCATATCCTCGGTGAGTTGACTCATGTACGTTAGTTCACCCTGAAATGGCTCATCGTTGATGTACAAAATCAAATTATAGTGTTCTCGGCTAGCTACAGATTCTCCATTTGCTAGATGCGTGAACTGTCTCCGATATCGGACTGGAACTTTGTTTCTATGTAAAATTCGGCGGGTCTTTGCATTAATGAAAGACTTGGTAGCTCCGGTATCCAATAATGCCATAACAGTTTGATCATAAATCCTCACTGGTATGAAACATCTGGGATCTTTTCTTGGTTTCAACACCTCTGGCGGTGGCCGTTGCTTAAAAGCTTGAACTTCGGCTTTCTGGTTCTGGTTTGTTTCTTCTAGTAGAGATTCTACATTATTGCTTCTGGAATCGTCCGGTACTTTTATAGCTGGTCTGGTGTGCCTTGACTTTCTTTTCTTTTCTTGTTGCATCGGTAGTTCGTTTAGCGAGTTCAGTATTGATGCTTGATGTGGGTGACAGGTACAATCATCGGTCAGGCGGCCATCTTCACCGCAGAAGGAACAAAACAGCCGGAAAGGACGACGGCAGTTACTCTTCGTATGCCCACGCTGCTTGCAGTTCCAGCAGTGGGTTGCTCGATCATACTGAACGGTAGGTACGGCGGGTCGGTCAAAATTACTTTGGTTAAATGATACTCTCGGCGGCGGCGGTGTGGGACGGTTATTATTAAACGTCCGCTGGTTTGTTGTGGATATTGCGTTTACCCCTGGGTTCGGTCGTGATGCGGATTGGCGTTGATTCCGGTCTTGGCCCTGTATGTACTCGTACTCTTCGGCTAACTTCATTAGTTCGTCTATATTCTGGAAGTCTCGTCTCTTGATGTACAAGTGGTATTCTGGACGAAGACTGTCATATATTCTATCGACACTTTCCGAAAGACTCATACGGGGGTGCTGGTGTATAAGATATTGAGTTGCCTGTATAAACTCTTTAGCTTTCTCTCGGGTACCTTGTTTTCTCCGCATGATCTCATCCTCTAACTTATAAATGAATCGTACCGGCAGGTAATGCTCCAAGAAGCATGTGCGAAAATCTTGCCATGTTCTAAGTCGGTCCCGATTTATCCTATACCACTCTAAGGCTGTTCCTCTGAGGATTTCTGGAAGGGCTTTTAGCAAATCGTCTGGACGGATGTCGTAGCACTCGGTCAGTTCCTCAACTCTCTCCATAAATGCTAACGCATTTCCCGAAGAATCAAATTTCAATCCCCACTTCCTTACCGTATTCATGACCTCGGCGTCGTGACTGGGAGTGAATCTGGCGACGGGTGTACTCGAAGTTTGAATTTCAGGCTGTTGACTGCGAACGGTAGTAGCATCTGGGGTAACGGCGGGGTGTGATTCAAGAGGCTTAGGATATATCTGACTAGGGCCGGCCGTGTTCGGAACTGGACGGGGTGGAACTTGGAAAACGATTTCCGTGTAGTTTGGAGATTTCGGTATGTCAATATCTTCGGTCCCTTTCGAACTATATGGTGCTGGAACTATGTTGTCTTCTTCTTTGTATTCTCGGTCAATAGTAGTTTTCACAATTTCCTCACATAAATTTTGTGTGGATTTTCGTTGTCGGGCTTCTTTAATATAAGCGCTGAAGCGGGCTCTCAACGCGGTGATCGAACCGTCTGTCTCTATTCCTAGCTGGCTCATTCGTTCCATTAACTCTTGTTTCCTCAAGAGATATATGGCTCCTAGGCTAGCGAAACAATCGAATTCTTCTTCGTTATCAGACATTTTGAACTGGTTCTTATCGGGCGGCGGCGGCGGTTGTATGTTATAGTTTGAGTTTTTCAGATTTTGTTCCTTACGGGGTTGGACCTTATAGGTCCCTGCTCGGGCGCCAATTTGTGATGTGCTTTTTGCTTTCCAGCCGAGGTTTTGCTCGTCGGTCTTGCCAGGGTCGTCCTGAAGAAAACACGAAACTCCAGTTTTCAAGGTCTTCAAACCTTATTACAAAATCTTTATGGGAAATAACTCTTAAATCTATAACATACAATAATCTGCTACTAATATTTCACTTAATTCAGGAACTGGAACGGTTCACGGGCATCAATCCTTCTGGCTTCTAGTCTAGCTGCTCTGCATCAGTTACACTGTTAATGTTCTGGATCTGGTACTAGATTACGGATATTCTGGCTTCTGGTAGTTCGGCTACAAACGGGCCCTTTCATTCGGATCTCTGGTTCTTGACGGGATCCCTAGGTATAAGGCCATTGGTGGCACTAAACAGCAGGCTAAACGCTCTGGTAGATCAGCAGGTTCGAGGCCCCTGGTGGCACTAAACAGCAGGCTAAACGCTCTGGTAGATCTGCAGGTTCAAGGCCCCTGGTGGCACTAAACAGCAGGCTAAACGCTCTGGTAGATCAGCAGGTTCAAGGCCCCTGGTGGCACTAAACAGCAGGCTAAACGCTCTGGTAGATCTGCAGGTTCAAGGCCCCTGGTGGCACTAAACAGCAGGCTAAACGCTCTGGTAGATCTGCAGGTTCAAGGCCCCTGGTGGCACTAAACAGCAGGCTAAACGCTCTGGTAGATCAGCAGGTTCAAGGCCCCTGGTGGCACTAAACAGCAGGCTAAACGCTCTGGTAGATCAGCAGGTTCAAGGCCCCTGGTGGCACTAAACAGCAGGCTAAACGCTCTGGTAGATCTGCAGGTTCAAGGCCCCTGGTGGCACTAAACAGCAGGCTAAACGCTCTGGTAGATCAGCAGGTTCAAGGCCCCTGGTGGCACTAAACAGCAGGCTAAACGCTCTGGTAGATCAGCAGGTTCAAGGCCCCTGGTGGCACTAAACAGCAGGCTAAACGCTCTGGTAGATCTGCAGGTTCAAGGCCCCTGGTGGCACTAAACAGCAGGCTAAACGCTCTGGTAGATCAGCAGGTTCAAGGCCCCTGGTGGCACTAAACAGCAGGCTAAACGCTCTGGTAGATCTGCAGGTTCAAGGCCCCTGGTGGCACTAAACAGCAGGCTAAACGCTCTGGTAGATCAGCAGGTTCAAGGCCCCTGGTGGCACTAAACAGCAGGCTAAACGCTCTGGTAGATCAGCAGGTTCGAGGCCCCTGGTGGCACTAAACAGCAGGCTAAACGCTCTGGTAGATCAGCAGGTTCGAGGCCCCTGGTGGCACTAAACAGCAGGCTAAACGCTCTGGTAGATCGGCAGGTTCAAGGCCCCTGGTGGCACTAAACAGCAGGCTAAACGCTCTGGTAGATCAGCAGGTTCAAGGCCCCTGGTGGCACTAAACAGCAGGCTAAACGCTCTGGTAGATCAGCAGGTTCAAGGCCCCTGGTGGCACTAAACAGCAGGCTAAACGCTCTGGTAGATCAGCAGGTTCGAGGCCCCTGGTGGCACTAAACAGCAGGCTAAACGCTCTGGTAGATCAGCAGGTTCAAGGCCCCTGGTGGCACTAAACAGCAGGCTAAACGCTCTGGTAGATCAGCAGGTTCAAGGCCCCTGGTGGCACTAAACAGCAGGCTAAACGCTCTGGTAGATCAGCAGGTTCAAGGCCCCTGGTGGCACTAAACAGCAGGCTAAACGCTCTGGTAGATCAGCAGGTTCGAGGCCCCTGGTGGCACTAAACAGCAGGCTAAACGCTCTGGTAGATCAGCAGGTTCGAGGCCCCTGGTGGCACTAAACAGCAGGCTAAACGCTCTGGTAGATCGGCAGGTTCAAGGCCCCTGGTGGCACTAAACAGCAGGCTAAACGCTCTGGTAGATCAGCAGGTTCAAGGCCCCTGGTGGCACTAAACAGCAGGCTAAACGCTCTGGTAGATCAGCAGGTTCAAGGCCCCTGGTGGCACTAAACAGCAGGCTAAACGCTCTGGTAGATCAGCAGGTTCGAGGCCCCTGGTGGCACTAAACAGCAGGCTAAACGCTCTGGTAGATCAGCAGGTTCAAGGCCCCTGGTGGCACTAAACAGCAGGCTAAACGCTCTGGTAGATCGGCAGGTTCGAGGCCCCTGGTGGCACTAAACAGCAGGCTAAACGCTCTGGTAGATCGGCAGGTTCAAGGCCCCTGGTGGCACTAAACAGCAGGCTAAACGCTCTGGTAGATCAGCAGGTTCAAGGCCCCTGGTGGCACTAAACAGCAGGCTAAACGCTCTGGTAGATCAGCAGGTTCAAGGCCCCTGGTGGCACTAAACAGCAGGCTAAACGCTCTGGTAGATCTGCAGGTTCAAGGCCCCTGGTGGCACTAAACAGCAGGCTAAACGCTCTGGTAGATCTGCAGGTACCGAAGCCCCTGGTGGCAATTAGGACATTAAACTTCGAATTAAGACCCCTTACCGCTGGTGGGGGGAAGCCTTAATAAGAAATAGCTGGACAATCTCACCTACCTAACTTGCTAAATGACCAACTCGTCTATACTTCTTGTCTACGACTGGATTTCGAAAGATTGATCAGATCAATTTACTGTGCCGCCTGACTGTGCGTATGAGCGAAGAGGTGATTTTCGTTCACCCGAGTAGGTCCTCTTGATAGTTTTTCAGTAGAAACTGAATGTGAACTGTATGGGTGGCGAACGAAAAATATTATTGTTTGATTTTTGCGTGACGTCATATGCCTCTGGTGTGTGTGAATCGTATTCGGGCGAAGTGTAACTCTTATTATAATTCTCGGTGTTAATACAGAAGTAGTATAAAGTGGAGCAGCATGGAACGCTTCGTTACAACCTTTATCAACTGGAGGTGGTTATAAGTTCTAGCTTTAGTACGCGCCAGTACATGATAACTTTTTTAACTGCTGCTTTAAATAAAAAGGATATATACATGCAAGGCTGAGGATAATATAGCTGTTTTGAAGAACTTTAGCCTCATGGTGTTGCTTTAATCACAATAGTCTTCAAAAAGTCAGTAAGCCCTCGATATCGATGCAGCATGTTCTCTTTATCCCTTCTTTTGTTTCAAACCTCTTCTCAATAGGTGTTCTTGTTTATGTTATAGCTTTTTACGGAATCGCATTTATTATCGGTTCTTTTCCTTGTCTGACTGGTAAGTTACGAAAGTTTTTGTTAGCTGTTTGGTAATGTGGTAGCGGTACATGAATGCTTGGGTAAATTATCGCTCAGGGGCTTTCTGTGTATACGTTGGAGAATCATTGTGTACTAAGGTTTCAAACACCTAATTTCTTCTTCTGGGCCTTCGAAATTCCCTTTCGGCATTTTAAAACAAAGAAATTTATTTAATGATTTTTTTTTTTCTTAAATTTGAATTTAATCTGACTCAACAAATTTAATAACCTTCATAAAATCCACATCAAAATTTTGAATAAAAAGAATTTTTTAATAAAACAAATAAACTTGCCATGAAATTCAATTTAAATCTGCCAACGTTCGCCGAGCCCATTTCTGATAATGAACTTGTAACTGTGATACCTCTATTCATTCTCATTCATTTCATTCTATCGAGCAAATATTAATTGATTATTCATGAATCCAAAGAGTTTCCTTTTTTTTTTTGTTCAAAAATAAATCACTTGCCGCTCACACAAACTCCGACCTCAGCCTCAGCCGCAATCATCTCGATAAAAAGATGAAAAAAAAGTAAATAAATTCGGAAAAAAAACTCAATTGCAAAGCTTATCCAGCATCAATAACTCTTTTGAAATGATTCCCCTCGCTGCAAAGAAAAATGAAATTTACATTGAAATTATTAAAAAGTACACACAAACCTACTTCACATCATCATAAACAAAATCGAAGAACTCGCTACATTTTCAAGAGAAGCAAAAATATACGTAAAGGGAGGCACTTTTGAAGTTGATTCCCCTTGCCGGTGCTTGATACGTTCAACATGTTGTGTCTATATTATATCTGCCAACTGATATGCCATAGCCACCACACCATGTTTACTCCCAGGTGGCAGATCACTCCAATCCAACATCTGCTCACCTGCATACTAAAGGCATCAATTGCAAATTGAAAGGTTTATCTGCTCCATTGAACTCTAGCTGTTCCCACCCGCACAAAATATAGATATACACTCGTAAACCTATCTCTATATAATACGACAAACGATTGAACCCAGAGCAGAGCCACAACCTTCAGAATTGGAGAGATGAGTTGGTGTTGGGGAGTTGGAGTTGAGGAGTTGGAGTAGTAGAACGCGGCCAGTAGGGAAATAAAATTGAAATTTTTACTCGGATCAATTTTATGGAAAATTACATTCGTCGAAGAACTTAAAGCTACCTACGAGACTACGAGTACGTAACGTATGTACTCGTATATGGACGGACAACTTGAGCTTACATTAAAAAGGCAAACATTTCACAGGGAACGAATGTGAATTACTACCAGTGCCACATACTTGAAATTTATGGAGTACTTCCTAGAACAGAACTAAAGCCATGGATGTGTGTGTATGGCGGTAGCTTGAACGAGTAGTTAATTACTTTCAACGGTATTTAAAGTCTGGAATGGAAATTGTGAAGGTAGGTTTTATTCGAACCAAAGGTACGAGTACATACATATGTGCCTCAGTTGAAATATTAAAGATCTTTAATTTTTTTTTAATTAAAGAAAGCATAAATGCATGTCGTGATGTCGTCGGTCCGGAAGGAAACCGTTACAAGTCAACAGAGTTTTTGGAGTGAACAGCGGGATTTTTAAGTCTGAAGTGTTTCTCTGCTGGTATAGTGGAATAAGTGTAGTATTTTCCCCAAAGTAATATATTAAAAACACTCAGGGATTGGTTTCTAATGAAATCGAACCCGACGATGGCCACAAGCGGGCAGAACGCTGCGGTCCACATTTGAATGATGTGATATTCCGTGCATAACGGGATACGTAAGAAACTGCAGTGACAATTAACAAACAGTTTGTTTTATTAAAATTTAAATATAGACAAATTTTCGTTATCGAACGTACCCAATAAACAAAAAAAAGTATTAGTTTGTGACTTAAGATATATTCAAATAAATCCAATATTTTCCCCACAATTTATCCTTTCACTTATACTTAAATCCAAAAATATCTCTACATAGCTGTTCATAACGCTTTCCCCCAAAACACATATATTTTTGGACCACGCCCTGTAACTATCGCATCGATTCGATAATATGGGCGACCAATGCGCCAGTTATACACACGCATAGGTACGTAGCCATCATTAAAACTTATGATTGACTTTTCAATCTTTAGTTTCAAGACAGTGTTCACATTAGAATTGAACTTACTCCTCAGACTTATTTTGAAGTGTCTGTAGTAGAGTTTCAAAGTAAAGAAACAAACCTATCTATTTCCTAATTTAAATATTGTAAGAAAAAGAACGCACGATTGGACTCCGCTACGTAACGTAAAGTTTGTTTGACTTATGTTTAAACAGGGATGTTGTTTGACATAGCATTACATTATTACATTTATATTCAAACAGAAATGTTATCTCACTGATCTCTATAATACACTGGATAGCGCATTCATTACATTGTATAACAGATTTTTTGACTCCAATTGAAGATGACAGATGGTGGGCAGCTTCATAATTTGACGTCTTCTTTTCACAAAAAAAAAATATTTTGACATGACAAAGAGGAAAACAAATGTGACTGCACTTGATTATGCGGGAAACAGATTGACACAGCAACTTCAACAGCAACTTTAAGGCTAGGCGCACACATTCAATTTTTAGTTTCGTAACTGCTTAGTTCGAATAACTAAAAAGTTTGTGTTTTGACACAAACTAAACGATTGCCTAAAATGAGTTCGCTAAATTCAAATGCGAAATGATTTTGTCGTACATTTAACGATAAAAATTAACGTAAATTGCGTCAATGTATACGACTTTCACAATTTGTCGTACTAAAATTTATTTGTTTTTAGCAATTCTTCAATTGTCAAAACCAAAATAAATAGACGAATCAAAAAGATGTTTGTTACATTTTCATTTAAGTGTTGATAATACTGACAAATTTCGCCTCAAAAGTTGGTAGCATTTGTAAAGCGACATCGAATTTAGGGTTAAGAGGTCTAACGTTAATGTCGAAGTTGCTGTGTTAGGCTAGGCGCGCACATTCAACTTTTAGTTGCACAACTGTTTGGTTGCTTATAGAAAACAGATGAATTATTTGGTTGAATGTCCGCGCAGGTACATATAAATTATATGTTACACAAAATAGCGAACTCATTTTAGGCAATTGTTTAGTTTGTGTCAAGCCACAAATTTTTTAGTTGCTCGAACTAAGCAGTTGCGAAACTAAAAATTGAATGTGCGTGCCTAGCCCTAAAAACAGTGAAGTGGTTGTTAAAGTTGCTGTTGAAGTTGACACATACCGTCAATCTGTTTCTCTTATTTCTCGCATTTTTTGTAAATTTTAAATATTTATTATTAAACATAAAATAATAAATTGAAAATTGGACGAAAATCATTTGTTTTGATTGACAAATTGACAATTTAATAAAATTGAAGGAATGTCAATTAAATTGAAAATTGGACGAAAATCATTTGTTTTGATTGACAAATAGACAATTTAATAAAATTGAAGGAATGTCGTTTCAGTTCTGTTTCTTTATTACTTTTTGGTCACTTAATTTTGCAATTTTAGTTTATCAAAAATTATTCATTGTTTTTTATTCACACGATAATTTCAACCAAAATAAAAAAGTAGCAAAATGGAAAAATTATTTTACGTTCTATTTTGTTTTGCATTGTGATGCCACTAAATATTGCATTGGGAAAGTTGACAATACTGCACCAGCAAGTTTAAGACTTTGGCCTAACGACGCTGTTGACGTTGCTGTTGCTGTTCTTGTGTGTGTTGAACAATTGAAATGCATTGGTTTTAAATTAATGGCGGCCGCTGTTGCTGTTGACTGTGCTGTTGCTGGTTCAATCTGTTCCGCGCTTTATGATGCTGTTTTAGATGTTATACAGTTATGCTGTTATACGGCACCGTTGGCAGCTTCATAATATAACAATGTTCAAATGGAGTCAACTTTTTTGGATGAATGCGCTATCCAGTGTATTATAGAGATCAGTGTGTTATCTGATATGAAATAGAATAGACTGCTTTTACACGAATACGATTTTAATCTCTGTTTTTCTTTTGGCTTCCTTTTGATTGCATGGGTGGAATGCTCGTAAACACAGCGATTTTAACTTTGTTCAATTGAAAGGGAGTTATCTCTTCTCACTCCTTACTCTACTCAGTTAAGCGAATTTCACTGAGAAAAAGCCAAATATAAATAAAAAAACCACAAAAAAGAATGAACGATAACTCCGCATTTTTCCCAACCCCAGCAATTGCGTGTAAAGCCAAATATACATTGTTCAAACACATGACAAGCACGTGTAAGTGTATTAGTGAAAAATTCATACGTATACATAGATTGGATGCAGGCTTGAAGGAAAATCAAAAGATTTTGATCTAGCGTTCTGCATAGAAATATTGTATAACGCAAGATTGATGATTAATCTTGCATTTATTGGTTCATTTCATATAGTACGTTGAAGAGCACAGCACAGTATAAGCAATGGTTAAAATATTAAAACAGCAATCGAAAAATGTATGATGAAATGGATAAACAAAATAAAACAAATTACAATTTTGCAGAAAACAAAAAAAAAAACAGATGCAAAAAACAGATGTAAAAATAAAAGATTCAAGATTCATGCTTGATGTGTGTATATATGCAACTTCAACCAGCATTTACTAATAGACTTGCACGTGCTTGTCATGCATATGTACGTCCCTCGCAAACATGCTTACAAATTGCAGACTGATATCGCATCGTTTGAACGCAGTCATACTACAACTATTTGCTAGGAGCATTAATAGAGGTATTCACATTCTTAAATTTGTTTGACAAGCACGGCATGATGAATATTTGATGGATGTATAAAAAAAGAAGCGTTCACATTCGTCAAACATGCTGTTAAACATCACTTCTCATTAGAATTTTGACCATGGCGGACCAACATGCTTGACAAACATGCTTTCACATTCTCAAATATGCTTGTCACGCAGCGAAAATGTCAAAACATTTTTTTGTTTGGCAAGTTACTAGATGGAGCGTTCACCTTATCAAAATCAAGCCAATTCTTTAACTTTTTTTTCAGGTTACTATACTTTATCTTACTTTCTCTGTCAGAGATTTATAAGCCGATTGACATCATTCCCACCTTGTAATGGAAATTGTTAAAGTAAATATAAGTGGCAAAAACTAAATTTTATAATCCATTGAAGTCGTAGTCATCATGCAGTTCATGGCTTGACAGATGAAAAACGATCTATATTTTGATAAAGTGAATGCTAAAAGTATATTTTGATATAATGTAGAATATTTAATTCGATAATTAAAATAATTATAATATGTTATGACAGATAAGGGACAAATTAAATTTTGATGTGTCGAGAATATTTCATTTCAAATGTCAACTGATTGCCTTGAACAACATTTTTCGGATTTTGAAATGTCAACTGTGAAAATGCATTTATTGGGAGCAAAAAATAAAATGTAATCGTCCATCACTAACGGAAAGTGGATTTTTTTAAGTCATTAAATGAACCCGCAATGAAATTTTACACCAGTTATTTTGTCTTTTGCCTTTTTGACATAATGGTCGAGAGATGAAAAAATGTTGGGGGATTGAATTAAGTTTTAGCCAGCAATGAAAAGTAATAAAATCGAGATTTCAGTACTTAAAGTTTCCAAAATAAACACGATGTCGTAAGTACGCAATTAGACCTTTTCTGCCAAATCTGTTATTATGTTATAGATTTTCTGTTATGAATCATAAAAGATTTCCACCTTAAAAGATCTTTTATGATTGGTATTCAGAGGTTCAAACTTTTGAAAAAGTCTGTTAAGCTACTTCGAAAACGAGATCTGTTATGAAACTGTTATCATAATCAGCTCTGATAATGTAAAATATTTCATTTGACATAATTAAAATGGATGACGAACAAAAAAGTAAACTATTAAGCTGGGCGCGCACATTCAATTTTTAGTTTCGAAACTGCTTGGTTCGAGTTGTGTTTTGACACAAACTAAACGATTGCACGCACATTCAATTTTTAGTTGCACAACTGTTTGGTTGCTTATAGAAAACAGATGAACTATTTAGTTGAATGTCCGCGCAGGTGCATATAATTATATGTTACAGAAAATAGCGAACTAATTTTAGGCAATCGCTTAGTTTGTATCAAAACACAAACTTTTAGTTGCTCGAACCAAGCAGTTGCAAAACTAAAAATTGAATGTGCGCGCCTAGCCTAAGACTATTTTGTGTAACATATAATTATATGCACCTGCGCGGACATTCAACTAAATAGTTCATCTGTTTTCTATAAGCAACCAAACAGTTGTGCAACTAAAAATTGAATGTGCACGCCTAGCCTTACATACTATTGGTATCCATACAATGGAACACGATTTTAATTCATATGTTTCTGGGAATACCATGGCCATACTCTACTCTTATATGTTTTTATGATATGTGTTTTAATATATTTTCTTTCATTTGTCTCCTTTAAAGAACATTTCATTGACGAAATAAAAGATAAATATTTATTTTTACTTGATGCACCTGTGTACTTATTGAAATCTTTTATGATAAAAGTCACAGAAGTTTGTCTTTTATTGTTTTATGATTTTTAACGGATTTCATAACATATTTTGGCATGCTGAATACCAAAAATGCTATTCGTAAAAGATTTTTGCTATGTTCGAACGTTTGACAGTTCATAAAAGTTTTCTTAGCAGATTTTATAACAAATTTTAGCGTGCTGAATACCAAAATTAAAATTCATAAAAGATTTGTTGACAGATCAAACATTTGTATAGAAATTCATAGCAGAATAACAGAATAGAAGAATAAAAGATCTCGCCGAATAGGCCTAAACGTTTCCAATGTAAACATGGTGTTAAATGCAATCGTCGGTAAGGTAGGTTGCTACACGGAACGTGTAATCGTAATATGTAACCGTTACGGGCTACACGGAACGTTAAAGCCTTACCCACGTTTTCGATTCACTCTACCGCCGCCGGCAAAAATGTTTACACATCAATAATAATTTGTTTATAATTAATTCAAAACAAAAAAAAATACAACGCCTTCATTAAACACTGAATGACTTTAGAAAAAAGATTTCCAGAAAAAAAAAAACATGAAGTTCAGAAAACAAAACCTTCCATTTAAGTTTCTGGAAGTTTTCTTTGCTTATTCCCTTTTCATACGATATTCCATTTTAATCTTTTTTTTTGTCAAATCTCACTTCAGTAACTGGAATCAAAGTATTTTTATCTCTATAGTGCCACACAGCCACATGCACTGTCAATTTTTCGAACTTACAAAGTAGAATTTTGTGAAAAACTTTTTAGTTCCCAATTCCTTTCCCGTTCAACAAACACATAAGAATTTGAAACTTCGTTAATCCCTTTACCAACCTAAAAATAAAAAAACACAGGAGCGCACTATTTCTGATAGACAAATGTATGAGGACAAGAGAAAAACAACAAACGTTATTCCTTTTGCTTTATTTTGCGTTATCACATTCTGTCTTCTCGAATTTATAAATTCAATTTAACTTCCGTTATTTGCGACTTTTTCGATCAGTGTCAGTGGGAAATTTCAACGTTTGCAAACAAACGTTTCGATGACGAAACCAAAAACAAAAACCATCATCATCCTTTGGAAAGTTGTCATGGCATTTCTGCCAATCCCAACATTGCATAAAGCCAACTGGAAAATTTCAAGTAAGTTTTGAAGTTTGTTAACATATACGAGTAGATGCGTTTGCTCAAAGTTCAGGAGGTTGTGAGTTGCTTTTTCTGTTGTTCAAAAGGAGATTGAGAGTAATTTTTTTACTTAACTAAGTTATGGCCAAAAAGGACATTTTTTTTTCGGTGTCACAACTCGAAAGTTTTGTTACTTCAAGGAGTGCACTTGGGAAAGAGTATTACATCGATGCAGAAAGGAAGACCATCTTCGTCACAAAGGACACAGTAGATACCTATACTGAAAATCAATTTTTTTTTCGGAGTAAACTTTTTGACCAGTGTTTTTATTTTATGCGGGGACATCATTAACAATCCAGTCAACACTGTCACAAGGACCAAAATTGGATTATAGTGTGCATACAAGGACGAAACCCTTTACGTATCGGTTCCGCTTTTTGTTTGTCACCAAAGAACAAATGATGTTATGAAAAAAAAAAAAATATCGACGACGACCGACGCGACTGGGGAACTTGAATGATGTTTTTGTTGTTGGCCTCTTATAATTTCCTTTATGCAATAAATTTTATTCTGTAGTCTCTTTTGAGTCTTGTGCACTTTGTTTTTGCTTTCATCTTGAGACTACATGGGGCTCGGACCGAAGAAAAAAGTTTGACATGATATATTATGCTTTCACATGCGGCAAGATTTTTTCTGTTGTTATCGAGCAAGGCTAAATTGAATTCCAGATAAAATATGGAACCATTTAGGGAGAGTTCTGGACTGAAATTGAGTTTTGGTTATTTGAAGTTGTTTTTTTTGTTACTCTGTATGAGTCTGCACAATGCGTGAATGAAAATTGCAAGGCTTGCGAAAGACCTACGCTCCTTATTTTCATGAGAACATACATATGTACATCCATAGATGTACGGCGTAGCTTTCAGAGGATTGATATAGTGTGCTTTAATTGTTGAAGTCGGTCAAGACTTAGGTAAAGCTGCTGAGTATATGTATTCTTGAGTTCTGAATCTGTATTGAAAATACGATTGTAATTTCTCTTTATTAGAGTCAGAGGTACATTCAAGGACCTATATTCTCTAGATGTCCCAACCATCTCAGCCGCTATATTTTCAGTTTTTCGACCAGTATGGAATTGCTGTAGAGAAAAATCCCTAAAAGAACTCTTTGGCAATATGAGAAAGCCAACTGGAACGGTCACAATGATTTCTTCGGGAACTTTAACTGGTCTCTATGCTTCCTCCATAGTGGACGTGGACTCCAGTTCAGATATGATGTCAGATTTGATTCTTTTCGGAATGAGAAATTTTATCCCGAACAAGGGAAAATCTATCAAACCGGAAGAAAATACTTGGTTTGATTCGAGCTGTACAAAAATTATTATCTTTAATTATATATCTTTTCGAACCGCTCAATAGAAGTTATATTTGACTTTTTTAAGCCTGCGATTCATAGAATAACTGCTGGTGTGCCACAGGGCTCCGTTTTGTCTCCGAATCTTTTTTGCATATTCATCAATGATCTTTTTCGTGAAACAACTTATCCATTAAATTGGTTTGCTGACGACAGTACTCTCAGCTTCTCATATATTCGTTTCCAGATTCATGTCCTTGTCATTCCGATGTGGATTAAGAACGGCAGCGAGAGCATTGTAAAATGGGAACTATAAGCCGCGTAGAATTTACCAATTCAAAACCCCAATACTTTCTTCTGTCGTTAAAGGTCAATCCGTGCCGCTAATTATGAGCGGCACTTGCATTTAGGAAACTGAAAAAAAATCCATCAGTTTTTCGTATGTGCATCACAGACCATCTTCTGTGTTATGATCACATATTCGACGTCACTAAAAGCGCTGCTAATTGCTTAGGGTTTCTCCGACTATGCAAGAAATTTGTAACCAGTGCTGATCTGGCTGTAATCTATGTATGTAGCTTATGTTCATCTGAAACTCGAGTACAATTCTCATAATTGGTTGGGAGCTCCAATGGCCTTCAGTTCAACCTTGATCCCAACTTTGGATGCTTTTTTAAATTCAGAGATCCTTTTTTTTTCAGCCGCACTAAACGAATGTGGAATGCTTTTCCTTGCTATTGCGATATCCAGAAATTCAAAACCAACGTACAACTGGAAAAACCCTTGTAAATCTCAAATTGTATTGAAATTCTTTAAAATATGTTGTGCAAAGTAACCTTAATATTTGGAAAATAGATATTTGTCCTCTATTTCTGTACAATCGATGTATGTATTAGAAAACATTGATCATAAGCATACAATTCATTTTAAACGTCTAAGCAACTCCTTTGGTAGTTAGGTTAGGTTAGGTTGTTGTCGCTATCGTCACACTTAGATCAATGTAGATCCATTGTGTTACCCGTGAGTGTAATCACTTTTTTCTGATAAAAACCTGTGTATTCTGTTAATCAGTCAAGCCATTTTGAGGCATTGACGAAGTTCGATATGTGAATTACTGAAATATTAGAAAGATCTTCTAGGTTGTCAAAGAAGTAACTACCAAGTCATTTCCTTCCCTGGTGGCATAGTGAAGGGTAATGACAGAGAAAGTGTGATGTGCATAGGTCATCTGTACTTAGTTTCATTTTAAATTTATGATATTTCAGTAAATTATGTCCGGTGATTATGCTAGTAAGAGAGGGAAAGGACTTCTTACTAAGTTGCATAATTTTGCCAGTCCTCTTCTTGGTAAAGCAAGGCCAATCTTTCCTAGTAGTATCACAGGTGTCAAGTAGACTCCACCTTTCATTGGATTTCTTTAGGATTAAATCTAAAATTTTCTGTTTACATAATGTTGCAGAGTGGGATACTTACCATCTCTGCTTGACAAGCGTCAAGCGCTGATTCCTGTCTTGCCAACTTATCGGCATTTTCATCACACGGTATTCCGCTGTGTTCCGGTACCCAGCAGAGTCTAATATTGTGCTGCGTGCCAAGAATCTTAAGCTCTTCGCGAGAGCAAGAGACAAGCTTCGATTTTATCACAGTGGCAGAAATCGCTTTTATTGCCGCTTGGCTGTCAATGTAAAAGGTGATATCAGTCCGTGGTATCGCCATCATTGATACCTGTCTAGCAGCTGTTGTCACTGCCAGGACCTCCGCTTGGACGACACTGCTATGATGTGGGAGCCTAAGTGAGTTGTTTAGCTCAAGAGGTTCTGAGAAAAAGCCTACACCAACACCTGTGTCCATTTTGGAGTCCACAGTATAAATTGCTATTGCTGATTCACTGGCGGGCGTAGGGTTGGTTGTTCAGCAGTTTGGAATGGTTTATAAAAGTCAAGTTCGGTTGTTGTATAATTTGTAATGATATTATCAACCAAATATTTCTGAAGAATTTGAGCAATGTCGTATTGCACTGTTTTTCCAGGTATTAGTCTGGCTTAGCCTCAAAGCGCTATATGCTGCGGATTCTTGTACGAAAAGGTCTAGGGGTATCAGGTTGAGTATCGCCTCTAACCCTGCAGTTGGTGTGGATCTCATGGTAACCGTAATTTCAATGCACGCAGGTCTCTGTACTTTTGTCAGAGTTTTGAGGTTCGTGCGTTTTTCCGTTGCTTTCCACCATACCAAATTACCATAAGTTAGAAGTATTGGTCTGATTATCACCAAATACATCCACCTGATAATTTTTGGGCTAGGTCCCCAGGATTTCTCAAAGATTCTGTTACATTTAGTAGTTCGAACTAAGGACATAGTGCCATGTGATTTCTAACACGAATATGAAGTTTTTTCTTAAATTTTTTTTTTTGAAAATTTTGGCGAAAATGCTAAATTGCAAATGCAAAATTGCTAAAGTCGATAATGAGAAAATCAAAAATCGAAAAAATAATTCTGTGGTAGATACGGTCAGCAATGTTTTGATTTAAAATTCTGTTTTATTTAATTATAGATCGGAAAAAAAAAACTAAGCGAAAAAAAAAAATATGAACATTCAAGGTGCCGTTTTGTTGTGAAGTAAGATTTTTGAAAACCATTCCCTAACATTTGTATGGTGAGTACAGTTATTTGGATGTTGAGTGACTCTGGACAATTTCTCCGGCTGAGTCTTTGCACCTTCTACTGACGACACACTTTCTTTGCTGTTAGAACATAAATCCTGAAACGCTTGAAACCCCTAACACAATGGCTCGTGCAGGCCAAATCAAAACCTTTGTTATAACGGAGAAAATTTCCTGGGCAATTAATACTTTCTCTCCATATAAGTCTTCAGGTCTGGATAAGATACTGCCTATTATGCTACAAAAACTACAAGAAATGGCAGTTTCATGGCTGAGTTCTGGAGACAAGCAAGAGTAGTTTTCATCCAAAAAGTCGGTAGGCGTTGAATTTTCGGCCAATTAGTTTGACTACTTTTGTGTTTAATAATTTTGAGCGCATTCTGAACATCCATATTAGAGACATTCAAAAGGGATGTCCTTTAGAAAACTCTCAACATGCATACTTTAAACTTTAAAAGTTTAAAGGTAAGTCCAGAGAAACGGTCTTTTAAGAGGTAGTGCGTACAATTGAGAAAACTATTAAAATTAAAGATTATACCCTCGCTACCTTCTGAGATGTAGAAGGGGCTTTTAACAACGACCAACATCCATTCTGAAATCACTCATGGAGTTTGGTGTAGAAGAATGCATCAGGAAGTGTATTATATCTATGCTCAGCGATACAAGAATTATAGGTACAAACTTGAACTACCACTTCAAAATTTTAAAGATGTAATAATTGGATCAATTGTCGTGAATTTGTCGTTAATTTGTCGTTAAACGAAAAATTTGTCGCACTTGTTTTTTAAAAAAAATAAACCCTGGTAATGCTAACTTGACAGTCAAGTTAGCACTACCACCACTCAATATAAGGTAAAATGAACTCGAAAAGGAAAAAGTACAGTGTAAATAATTGTAGTAAATCTGTCATAAATATACCGTTAAAGAAAAACAATTGTCACATCCAATTATTACATCTTTAAAATTTTGAAGTGGTAGTGCTAACTTGACGGACATCCAAGAACGTTAGTGGAGCAACAACCCAGGGTGGAATTCTGAACCCTTTTCTATGGCTTTTAGTAATGAATAAAATCTGGAAAGATTTGGCGTTAAACTGATTGCGCATACAGATGACTACTAGTGTCAGGAAAGTTCACATCTATGTTAAGTGAAATCACAGAAATGGATTTAAAAAAAGTGAGCAACTGGGCTACGAGTTGTGGCCTACGTTTGCACCAAAGCAAAACTGAACTAATGCTATTTACTACCAAATCTAAGATACAGCCCTTTGCCCTACCCCGACTCAACGACTAAACACTCTTGCTCTCTTTCAGTGCAGAATATCTAGGTCTTATTCTAGACTCAGACTAAAAGAATCGAACTCTTGGTTTTGCCAAACCATATTGTCACCAGACATGTTGTCGACTTCCACTGACTAATGCACCTCAAAATTGAGCATCAGTTAATATTTTAAGGTTATGTCCCCATCAAGAAAAAACTAGGATGATGACGACTTGACGGAAGACTTCCACACAACTATGTAGCTTTACTGATGGCTCAGGGATAGAGTGTGGGATGGCTCAGGAATCTTTTCTGAGGCTCTGAATATAAATAGGTCGTTTAGTTTACCCGACTTTGCTACTGTTTGTCAATCTGAATAATTGGCTTTCAGGGAATTATTTTATTTAAACAAAATCCAAACTAGAACGGGAATACGGTTAATATCACAGACAGTCAGGTGGCCGTTACAGCCATCAATTCTAGTACACCAACACCATCCTCCAAAATGGTCCAGCAATGCCGGGATGCACTTGCTAGCCTCAATATTAACCACAAGTCACTTTTATCTGGGTTTCGGGTCATTGGTTCTTTGGTGAGAATGAACGGGCGGACGAGCTGGCCAGGCTCATAACTCACTTGCGGAAAGAGTGAGTTCTACTAACTGCATCATATCTAAAAACATTAGGTTCATCTACAAATAATCAATCCCAAAAACTTGATCTTGTGATGCTTTTTCTTCGTCGGTGTCCAGGGTTTTTCCCAAAGAAGCAACAAACTTGGGTTTGGATGGTCTAAGGCTCCGAATGAAATAACGTTTTTCAATACTGCTAAACTCTTAATCAATTTATTTCGGGGTCTTTTTTATTTCTAACACGATATTTCATATAATTTTGATTTACAATATTATTTCCTTTCTTAAAATAAATAACAAGTCCTTCCATATAATACAATATTCAAAAGCCTAGATAACTAACACGGTATTTCATATAAAGTGTCCCTAGCACGCAATCTAGAGAGATAAACGGGTGGAGCTCTAAACAGAGAACCTGTCCAATGAGGTACCTTGAAGAGGAGATCAGAGGAAAAAAAACGGGTTGGGTTAGTAAATAATATATATAATACTCCTAATAATAATTAAGGTTGGCCCACTCTAGCTAATACCCTACAACCCTACTATGTTATAAAAAAATTAGATCAGCTTCACCATTACAGCAATGCCTCTCTGTCACCGAAACGCCTTATAAAAAGGTTTCTGATTGCGGCCACATCTTAAACTCTCTACACACTAGATTAGTTTTAGTATCCACACAGGACGAGAATAAAAGACATCTTTTTCGTTTTCCCAACCTTCACTTATTGAATCTACGGCTAAGAGTCAGTGTGAATTGAAACAAATAAACGACAAAATTGTATGTGAATCAAATTGATATTGATCACACGACTTCGGGTACACACTGGGTATGTGGAATATAATCATTTAATAAGGCGGTATGTAGGTGTCGTAACCTTTCGCTCAGAAATATGATTAGGGGTCGTTGGTGTCGTAACGTTTTGCTCGCTAATGTGAATACGGATATGTAGGATTGTAACGCTTCGTTAGAATCTGATATGCAGAACCAGGCAAGACATTGCCAGGATCGTATCTACTTGTAGCTTGTCACGGGCACTGGCCAGTAGGAGAGTGTGCATGCGAAGCTAGGAATTCCTCAAAACACTCATTGTCATAGCTGTAGGGACCAGCGGGAAAAACAAACAGTCCTCCATTTCCTCTGCAAATGCCCTGCTCTGGCCAAATTTAGAGCACAATCATCGGGAAGGGAATTTTCGGAGGACATGGATGAACTTTTGGAATAAAAGATCAAAGACTTGATCTCTTTCTCAACGCGACAAAATGTCTCTGGGACGAACTTCGGTAACTTCTTTGCCGTGCCCTCCGTTTGACTTCTTAGATTCCAAGCTAGTGTCCTGAGAGCTTTGTAGAAGACTTGAGGAGCTGGGTGCCGGATAATCAATCAATCGGTGTGGTGGTCCGGTTGACTGAGTGATCCATTTTCCGGATGATTGTGCAAAAGCAAACACACAATAAGTGGAAAACGTATTGACCTAGAAAGCATTATTTCCAATGCAAACACACACATCCCTTAAATAAAAGCATCAGTGGAAAGAAAACAAATGTCATTTATTGACAGCACTAAATTTCGAGCTGATTTCTTTCGAAGATTCATTGGTGTTCGAAATAATTGATTTAACCATGAAGATCATGATTTTAAAGAGTTTTAAATTTGCTTGCCACAAATATTGCTACTCAGTAATTGAAATTAATTAAAATCTGTCTGAAGCTTTCATTACATTCCATTTACCGCTTAAATGCTTCCACAAGTCGCTAAATTGTGCCCTATACCTCAACTCAACAACATTAATCTTAAGTTTAATTAAAATTCTAAAGTCAAAATGGCCCGTCGCGGTTCAATCTATGATAAACCTCTCTGTTTTTATGTGTAGGAAATAAGGTTAGGTGTTATATGTGCATCAGCCCGCATCTGTTTGGTATTCATGACAACGATAATTTATTTGAGTTTGGTTTTGTTTTTTGGCTCAGCTCTAACCACTGATTTAAAATATAAGCTTATGGGAATTTGTTGTAGTAGTTCTTACCACCACGAAGCCATAATAAACACCGAAGGATCATTAATTAAGGCATTCAGCAAAAACAAAAAAAAAAGTAACACTCGTAAATGTATACGAGTTTAACGAAAACATCTATGTGATGCGTCGACAAAGCTCAGAAGGGCTGATGTGCGTAGCCCAGGGTTGGCTGTTGTATAAATGTATTTCACCAGACCGCTAAGTGAATTAAACGTGCAAGGATTGCCGAGCCAGACAGGCAACCATTTCGAAATGAAATTTTATTCTTGCGCCTGTCGTAATTTAATTACACTTTTAAGATGTATATTCCATTTCGTTTGGCAATTTACAGTGGAATTACGGCTGCAATTCACATGATATACTCGCGCCTACTTTATAATTCGATTTTAAGATTACAACGCCATTTTTTATGGCTCATAACCACTTAATTGCGTTTATTTTTATGTAATTATTCAATTTCTGTTAATTTTTCATGGCAAATATTCGATTATATAATTAATTATATTATTTTTATTTGTACAGTTGCAGATAAAGTAGATTGATGTTTATTTGTATTCACAGGTCCGTCAAGGACTGGGAAGGGGAGATTGCCAATATGATAAATACTAATTGGGCTAATTTTAGGATAAACACAATTTATAAAGGGATGTTGAATTCCATGTATCAATGGGTAGGGTGGTTTTGAATGTTTAAAAAAAATTGTTGAATTATTAATTAATATTAATACTAATTTTTTAAGTAAATATTTATTTATTTTTATAAATTTGAGTATCGAATTATACTCAGAATAAACTAACGCTAATGAAAAAATACGATATTAAAACATAATTGAATATTGAATTACAGCTAGCATATTTATTTAAAAAAGTTTATAATCAAATGTAAATTAAAATCTATGTTGTTCAAAGCATAATTAATCGCCCTGGCATTTCGAGTTATAAAGCTTATTGTAGGCACTATTAACTATATGTGATTTACCGGCGTCGTCGGATTGAAAATTGAAGATTGGTTAGTGGAGGTGTGTAGAGTAGGTAGGTAGAAATGGCGACCATTGGCAGTCTAGTCCTGTGGCCCAGTTAGCTCTAAAGTGCGCCATTTTGATACCATAACTCGTATGAGCCTATGGATGGAATTTATATGGAAAATTGATGACATTCTCAATGAGTCATCCAGTTTGGATTATCTTAAAAAATATGAAAGGATCTAGTAGGTTTCGATGTCTCTTATTGTGTGTTTGCTTTAGTTCAATCATCCGGAAATTTGAGCACTAACTTAGCCGGACCACCACACTCATCCAACACCATCTACACTGTGTCAAGCTAGGCTGCTTGTTGATATTGAAAAAGTAGCCAATCCGATTAAGTGATCATTCGGCCTCTCGAGCTGTTAGCCTCTATCAAAGCCCTCAGTCCGCTGGCTAGGGCTATAAGGAGTCAAACGAAGGTTACGCACAGAAGTAACCGAAGTTCGCTCTAGAGCCATTTTGCCACGTTGAGAAAAGAGATCAAGTCGTTGATCTTCATTTCCGAAATTCTTTAATCTATTCAAAAAATACTCTTCCCAATAATCTCGCTCTAAATTTGGCCAGAGCAGGGTATTTGCAGAGGAAATGGAGGACTGTTTTCTTTTCCCTTCTGGCAATGTCTTGCCTGGGTCTGCATATCATATCAAGTGTTCAGAATTTTTTTAAGGCGGGCCTTATCTTTCTAGATATAAAGATTTGGCCCAATGGGTGGGTGGGGGTATGTACTCAGACTAGACTAAGATTATATCGTTCTGTCCGTCTTCCCAAGCATTCTAACGTGTTCCAGGCGAAATTTATGGTGATTTAAGAAGTCCTGTTTCACCTCAAAGAAAACGTGTTATCAACTGCTGATATCTGCATCTTCTCGGATAGTCAATCGGCTATTAAATTTTTGGATTCGAAATCTACTATCTCTATAACAGCCTTTAACTGCCGTTCATTTCTTATGGAGATGCCATAGGGCCATTCAAAGGAATAGTAAGTCTGAAGAACTGGAAAAAAAGTGGAATAACAATACCTATGTATGATAAGGCAAGAGAGGAAAAACCTTTGACGGGAAAAAAGTTATAAACATGTGGTTGAAGAAGTAAAAGCAGGCAATGCTGAATACTTGATCTGGAGCGCTCTTAGTGTTTGATATTCTTAAGTGGATGTTACAACAGCTCGGTACTTGTTGCCATTACCAGACACTGTCTTATAGACAAGTACGGAACGAAGTTTGGCCTTTGTTCAAAGGATTTTTGCGAAGCTGTATGGATATGGAAGATGTAGAATCAATTCTTCATATTTATTGCTATCAATGCTGTATTGGGTGGTTTCAAGTGTGATAGTCATAGATAAGCGCTATTGTATTATAGGGTTCGGTTTTTTGTCCGATTCTCTTTCTCATATTCATCAATGACTTGTGGCCTGAATCTTCTAATCCGCATCAAATTGGTTTGCAGACGACAGTACTCTCAATACTTCATATTTGGTTTTAATTTCAATCAGCTGTAAACTACTGCAAAGATCAGATATCCCTTTTGACTTGCGTTTAATATAGTCAAGTGTCGAGTTTGCCCTATAAGAAATGTTCAATGTGGCATCGAAAGTTGAGCTCTTTATCACAAACGACTCCTACAAAGTCATTATTATTATTGTAGTTTTTGGGAGGAGAAGTGTACGTGAAACCGTCAAGCTCAAGCAGATCTTTTTCGGCACCATAGGGAAAATCTGTCTAGATTTTGCTTTAAAGTACAAACATCAGCAACTGATGAAATGCGCTAAAAGATTTTTGTATCGTCCGCATATAAATCAACGACAATCGAGAACCTGAGTGACATCGTTCGATGAACAACATTGGACCAAGTTGGCTGCCTTCTAGGAAACCTGTAGGTGCATCAAAATGAAGAGAAAGTGATGATCGCAAACATAAAATATTTTCTATTTATTGGATATGAAATCAAGCATAAGATGAAGAGTGAAGGGAAACCCATAGAATTTAATTTAAAGCTCAAGATTTTATATTACATTTTTTCGAAGTTTTTGCTAAAGTTAGCAGCAATAACGTCGACTTCATTCCAATAAACCATAGGACGTGATAAACAAATTCTAGAAGATTGGTTGTTGTTGATCTACTCGATATGAAACCATGTTTTAAGGCATCGAAGTTTAGAGTGTAAAGAAAGAGCTTCATAATTGTATAATTTTTTCAAACATTTTTGGAGTGCTCGATAGTTTAGCTGAAGTCACAATAGTGACTTCGATAGTAGTATAGGTAAACTCGTCGTTGGAAGACTATTCGGCAGATTAAAATCTCCCAAACAAATGTTCATAATTGGTACTAACTTAATCGAATAGTAAATTAATTCACTCTACTACTAGCTGATAAAAATTTTTTTTGAGAAGGAGGTATATTACAATACAAGATATCTTGATTGAAAGGTTTTATGAAAAGAGCTATAAATATTTCGAAGACCGACAGGATTATTAGGGAATAAAAACCGTAACATTAGTTTAAGTTTTTTCTTCCAAACAGACAGACTTGTTAAGCCTAACGTCATCGTAACTGCGAGACAGTCTCTAAGTCTAGAAATAGTGTATCAGGCTTCAGGAGAATCTAAGGTTTGCATAGATAAATTGAAAGTAGGAGTGAGAAGTGGATCAGTGACACGGGGTTCGTAAGCTGATGTGGCGTTGAAACATGAGAAATGGTTGGTTTCCAGATTTTTTTGTAAGAGTTGTGAAGCTAGTTTTCTGGAGATACAGGAATATTTGGGTTAAGAAGATGTGAGAAAGTGACATTTGGATATTTGTAATTGTATATTATGTTCTATGGTTCGAATGACCACATAGTTCGGCGATGCCAAAAACGCTTCTAAATAGAATTCAAAATTGAGCTATAAACATGATAAAAAAAAAAAAAAAAAAAAAAAAAAATAAATAGTAGTAGTAGTAGTAGTAGTAGTAGTAGTAGTAGTAGTAGTAGTAGTAGTAGTAGTAGTAGTAGTAGTAGTTTTTTTTTTTTTTTTTTTTTTTTTTTTTTTCAAATACTTTATTATTCATGAAATAAATTTACAATTTAAAAGTTCCTGCGAAGCCTGGGCTTGTCTGCAGAAGATTATTTTTCAAAATTATTTTCAATAATAAAGTGAGTTTAAGAGCATTTATAAAAAAAGTAAGGAATTATATAATTTAAATACAGATGAATGAATTTAAAATTACAAATTTAAAAAGAAATTTTTTAAGAGTTTTTTTCTAGTTTTGAAATTTTGAATATTGACTAATTCACGAGGTAATGTATTTATTATTTCTGGAACTATGTGCTGAAGTTGCCTTCTACCATACGTGTTGTAGTTTCTTGGGATTTGAAGCATACCTTGGGCTCGCCGTCTGGTGTTAACTTGATGCTCGATTGGTCTAATGAATCGATTATCATCATAGTACTCAAGAACGATCGTCATCTTGAAAATATCGTCTACTCGAAGTACGTTAAAATTACTTTGAACGTGCACTGTTTTACTGTTTTGGACAAGTTTCACTGCTGCATTTTGTATTTTTAATATCTTTTGAATGTGAGATGTTGCTGCATTACCCCATGCAAGTATTCCATAACGCAGTTTTGACTCTATCAACGCATAGTATACCTGTCTTAAAACAGGTTCAGTGGCATGGTACCGCAGATGAGATAGCGCATACAAAGCCTTCTTCAGGTCATTTCGAAGTTTATCAATATGTTTGTCCCAGAGAAAATGACAGTCTATTACAACTCCAAGATATTTGTAACTTTCAACTATCTCGATGTCTTCGTTCGTATTGTTTGGACAGCTATCATTATTTAAGTATATCTGCTTTTCCGTTATTTTGAATTGTGGACTCCGAATATGCATCATTTTTGTTTTTGAGCCGTTAATCACTAATCCGTTGTCGTGACACCATCTAACAGCCTTGTTGAATTCTTCTTGCATTACTATCGTCGCTGTGTCCAGAGACCTATGACGAACAACTATGGCAGTGTCATCAGCAAAAGCGAATGGTATGCTTTGCTTAAAGATTCGAAGCAACTCGTTCGTATATAGGATAAATAAAAGTGGACCCAAATTTGATCCCTGTGGGACTCCATATTGTACCTGTTTTTTATCACTAAATTCATCCTTTATTTTAACGCAGAACATTCTGTTGTGAAGATAGTCAGTCATCCAATCCGCCATCACACCTCGTATCCCAATCCGTCCTAGCGCTTCTAATAGTTTTGCGTGGTTTAAAGTATCAAAAGCTTTACTAAAATCCATAAACAGCACAAGTATATGATGACCTTTGTTTAGGCTTTCATTCACACAATTAACGAATTCCCCAAGTAACTTCCCTGTGTTTTTGTTCTTTTGAAATCCATATTGGCTCTTGTAAATAAGTGAGTGTTTGTCAATAAAACCTTGTAGCCTTTTGACAATAACACCTTCTAAGCACTTTTCTACAACTGGAAGTATTGATATTGGCCTGTAATTGTTCAATTGAGCTTTTACTCCTCCTTTGTAGATCGGCCTTACCACCGCAGTTTTAAGTGTCGTTGGAATTTTTGCCTGAGTTATGCTGAGGTTGATAAGTTTGCATAAGATCGGAGCAAACACATCGACGTTTCTTTTAATATCCCTTGATCTAATGCCATCTATTCCAGGTGACTTATTCTCCCCAAGAGATCTTATGATACTATTAATCTCACTAATATTTGTGGCATAGGTAAAAATAGAATTATTTACGATATGGTTGTTGTTATTGGATGTTATCGCATTACATTTATGTATTATGTTCGCCGTCTGCGAAGAGAAAAACTCAGCAAATTCATTTGAAAGTGAATTGATCTGTGTTTTGAAGTTTTTTGTCAATGTTTCGTCGATGCTCGGTTTCTTTCTTCCAA
This sequence comes from Philhelius festivus, assembly GCA_963931855.1. Taxonomy (NCBI): domain Eukaryota; kingdom Metazoa; phylum Arthropoda; class Insecta; order Diptera; family Syrphidae; genus Philhelius; species Philhelius festivus. The sequence continues at coordinate 40,197,030 of OZ007554.1, read as the reverse complement.
GTATTTCATTTATAAGTCCCCATGTTTTCCTGGGATTGGTCTTAAATTGTATAAATTGGGTTTTATAAAAATTTGATTTTTGTATTGCTATACTTTTATTGATTTTGTTTCTTAAGATTTTATACTCTTGTTCATAGCTTATGTTCCTTCGATTATTTTTCCATTTTCTGTACAATTTATCTCTATTCTTACACTCTGCAATGAGAGCTGGAGTCATCCAAGGATTATTTTTTCTTTTGTTTGTCGTTGTTTTAACAATCGTTGATTTGCTGTAGATATTTTTTATGTTATATACAAGCTTATCGTACAAATTTCCAACATTCTCCTCTTCTAAAACCGATCTCCAATTTTCTTCCTGGATGAGTTGATCAACTTTTGTATTGCATATATATGCAGATCTGACACTTTGCGTATTAGAGAGTTCATGTGGTCTTGTATAATACAAAATTGGAAAATGGTCAGATATATCGCTTTCGATGACTGCAGAGTATATTGGGTTATCCACTTTGCATGTTAAGATGTGATCAATTAACGACTTTGTTCCCTTATTTATATCAATTCTTGTACAGCTTGTGATGACATTAATCAATCCGAAAGATGCTAACATCTCCAAATATTCTTTTACGTATCCTGTGCTAGAATCATAAACATCGATGTTCATATCACCCATAACAAGGAGCTCTTCATTTTTTCTCAATTTTCCAACATCATCTCCAAATTCTTCAATAAACGCCGCTTTACTAAATCCTGGTGGCCTATAGATTCCAACTACATATTTTGTTTTATTCCCTTCTGTAAATCGAATTTTTATATTCTCGTATGAAACCGTTGGTGAAAATATTCGTTGGTGAGATAAGTGATTTCGAATAAACATCATAATTCCTCCACCTCTTCGACAATTCCGATTCAAGAGTTCTTGTTCAAAACCATCAAGCTGATAAAAACCTTTTTCTTCATCTTTTATGTTCGTTTCTACTAAAATTATTATTTTTAATTCATTTATGATGTGACTTATATTTAAGCAGAAATTATTCCAGTGTAAACGTAATGATCTTATGTTAAGACATAAACAGCAGCAATTTTTATTTTTTAATTCATTTACATCAATGCCGCTAAAACCATGTATTACCCTACAATCCAAATCGACTAAAATTTCATTTTCATTTGTGTTTCTCATTTTTTATAAACAGTTTTAAACATCTATTTATTTTGGTTAATACGTAACCATTATTGTATGCGTGTTATACTGTTCACGTCATGAACAGTGTTTATCAATATCGCTTGTGTGCTCTCGTTTCTGCGTGCTAATATTTTTCCCGCACTCTCCCATACATATTTCCAGCTTTCTTGCTTTGCCTTTTCTTTTGTTAACCATAAGAGATGCTTATTTTGCCTTGTTAGTTGGTTGTTTATATAAACTGTAGCATCAAACTCAGCTGGCATCGAGTTTACATTATAGTTGTTGGTGTTTTGTCTTATTGCACTCAGTTTAATGGGACGGGTAGCTCGCGCTTGCTTGACAAAGTTTGCTTTGCACCCATTTGACAAGAATGATACAATGATGGTAGATTTTTCGGGATTTTTTGCGTTCGTTCTGTATACATCAGTTATATCTATATCGTTTATCTCACTGTTTATTGTTTTACCTATTCCTTTTACGATATCGACTAGATTTTCTTGCGGCGTAGGTGGAATGTTCTTGATGTCGACATTGTTTTTGAGCAATTGTTGTTCAACATTGTTGATTTGCACTTGCATGTTTTCTATTATGACGTCTTTTTTTTTGTTGTTTTCTTTAAGTTCATTGATTTCTTTAGTGAAATTTTCTATGAGGTTGTTGTTTTTGATCATATTCGTGTTGATTTCATCATATTTGGAGCTTAGAAAATCACAGCTAGAAGATATTTCCTTCAGTTGATCTCTCAACTGGCGAATCTCTATCAGCACAGCTTGATTGTGGTAGCCGTTGTTGTTAGGCGTGTCTCTGCCTGATATGTCAGGACTATTTGTGGGTCTTATCCGCTTTGCTGATTGCAACTCTGATATTTGCGCTACAGGCGCTTCCACGTTGCCACTGTTTTGGCTATCAGCAATGTTTCTGCAGAATTGACATCTCCAGGCATCTTTCCTTGAAACAGGCATAGTTCGCCATGTTCTTTCCTTGACCGTTGTGCATTCAAAGTGCAGTTTACGCTTGCACATCGAACAATCAGCAAAATCGCCTTCAACTGGGAGAGAATCACCGCAAGAGGCACAGGCAGGCATTTTTTGTATTTATTTATTTTTTGTTTGGAAATTAATTAAAGTTAAAAAATTAATTAGTTAATTAAAAGAAATTATACCAATAAATCCAAAATCAATTGAAATAAATGAATTTAAACTTGTGTGTAATTAAATTTAATAATTAATAATTTAAAAATAAAAACTGGGGATCACTAAAAAAAAACACGTCTAATCGCTTTGGCTCACTCACTTAAAAAAGTAGTAGTAGTAGTAGTAGTAGTAGTAGTAGTTTTTTTTTTTCAAATACTTTATTATTCATGAAATAAATTTACAATTTAAAAATTCCTGCGAAGCCTGGGCTTGTCTGCAGAAGATTATTTTTCAAAATTATTTTCAATAATAAAGTGAGTTTAAGAGCATTTATAAAAAAAGTAAGGAATTATATAATTTAAATACAGAGGAATGAATTTAAAATTACGAATTTAAAAAGAAATTTTTTAAGAGTTTTTTTCTAGTTTTGAAATTTTGAATATTGACTAATTCACGAGGTAATGTATTTATTATTTCTGGAACTATGTGCTGAAGTTGCCTTCTACCATACGTGTTGTAGTTTCTTGGGATTTGAAGCATACCTTGGGCTCGCCGTCTGGTGTTAACTTGATGCTCGATTGGTCTAATGAATCGATTATCATCATAGTACTCAAGAACGATCGTCATCTTGAAAATATCGTCTACTCGAAGTACGTTAAAATTACTTTGAACGTGCACTGTTTTACTGTTTTGGACAAGTTTCACTGCTGCATTTTGTATTTTTAATATCTTTTGAATGTGAGATGTTGCTGCATTACCCCATGCAAGTATTCCATAACGCAGTTTTGACTCTATCAACGCATAGTATACCTGTCTTAAAACAGGTTCAGTGGCATGGTACCGCAGATGAGATAGCGCATACAAAGCCTTCTTCAGGTCATTTCGAAGTTTATCAATATGTTTGTCCCAGAGAAAATGATAGTCTATTACAACTCCAAGATATTTGTAACTTTCAACTATCTCGATGTCTTCGTTCGTATTGTTTGGACAGCTATCATTATTTAAGTATATCTGCTTTTCCGTTATTTTGAATTGTGGACTCCGAATATGCATCATTTTTGTTTTTGAGCCGTTAATCACTAATCCGTTGTCGTGACACCATCTAACAGCCTTGTTGAATTCTTCTTGCATTACCATCGTCGCTGTGTCCAGAGACCTATGACGAACAACTATGGCAGTGTCATCAGCAAAAGCGAATGGTATGCTTTGCTTAAAGATTCGAAGCAACTCGTTCGTATATAGGATAAATAAAAGTGGACCCAAATTTGATCCCTGTGGGACTCCATATTGTACCTGTTTTTTATCACTAAATTCATCCTTTATTTTAACGCAGAACATTCTGTTGTGAAGATAGTCAGTCATCCAATCCGCCATCGCACCTCGTATCCCAATCCGTCCTAGCGCTTCTAATAGTTTTGCGTGGTTTAAAGTATCAAAAGCTTTACTAAAATCCATAAACAGCACAAGTATATGATGACCTTTGTTTAGGCTTTCATTCACACAATTAACGAATTCCCCAAGTAACTTCCCTGTGTTTTTGTTCTTTTGAAATCCATATTGGCTCTTGTAAATAAGTGAGTGTTTGTCAATAAAACCTTGTAGCCTTTTGACAATAACACCTTCTAAGCACTTTTCTACAACTGGAAGTATTGATATTGGCCTGTAATTGTTCAATTGAGCTTTCACTCCTCCTTTGTAGATCGGCCTTACCACCGCAGTTTTAAGTGTCGTTGGAATTTTTGCCTGAGTTATGCTGAGGTTGATAAGTTTGCATAAGATCGGAGCAAACACATCGACGTTTCTTTTAATATCCCTTGATCTAATGCCATCTATTCCAGGTGACTTATTCTCCCCAAGAGATCTTATGATACTATTAATCTCACTAATATTTGTGGCATAGGTAAAAATAGAATTATTTACGATATGGTTGTTGTTATTGGATGTTATCGCATTACATTTATGTATTATGTTCGCCGTCTGCGAAGAGAAAAACTCAGCAAATTCATTTGAAAGTGAATTGATCTGTGTTTTGAAGTTTTTTGTCAATGTTTCGTCGATGCTCGGTTTCTTTCTTCCAAGTATTTCATTTATAAGTCCCCATGTTTTCCTGGGATTGGTCTTAAATTGTATAAATTGGGTTTTATAAAAATTTGATTTTTGTATTGCTATACTTTTATTGATTTTGTTTCTTAAGATTTTATACTCTTGTTCATAGCTTATGTTCCTTCGATTATTTTTCCATTTTCTGTACAATTTATCTCTATTCTTACACTCTGCAATGAGAGCTGGAGTCATCCAAGGATTATTTTTTCTTTTGTTTGTCGTTGTTTTAACAATCGTTGATTTGCTGTAGATATTTTTTATGTTATATACAAGCTTATCGTACAAATTTCCAACATTCTCCTCTTCTAAAACCGATCTCCAATTTTCTTCCTGGATGAGTTGATCAACTTTTGTATTGCATATATATGCAGATCTGACACTTTGCGTATTAGAGAGTTCATGTGGTCTTGTATAATACAAAATTGGAAAATGGTCAGATATATCGCTTTCGATGACTGCAGAGTATATTGGGTTATCCACTTTGCATGTTAAGATGTGATCAATTAACGACTTTGTTCCCTTATTTATATCAATTCTTGTACAGCTTGTGATGACATTAATCAATCCGAAAGATGCTAACATCTCCAAATATTCTTTTACGTATCCTGTGCTAGAATCATAAACATCGATGTTCATATCACCCATAACAAGGAGCTCTTCATTTTTTCTCAATTTTCCAACATCTCCAAATCTATACTATTATAAAGCGAAACCATTTTAAAGTTTGATTCGCACGATCTCAGAAAGTAGGCAACCGATTCATTTGAAATAAATTTTATTATTTTTTATATTGTTATAAGAGTGTTTATGGCTATTATTTTTTTTCATTAATAATTTGTCAAACTTAAATATTATGAATTTTACATTTTTTGTCCATTTCTTTTCATTAGTTGACTTATACAACCACTCATATCTTAAAACCTATACAATAATCGACAAAGATTAGCATTGCTTCATTAAGTCAATATTGTTGGGCAAATTTTAAGCCCAAAATCACTTCTTAGTTACACATACAACCTGAGAAATAAATAAAAACAAATTACCTATAAAATTATAAACTTTTTGAATTTATTTTATCCAGGAATTAGATTTCATCACAATCGAAAGGTCGCTGCTTTGTTTCATTTCATTATCATTCCAAAATTTTTAATTTTCTTTTCTTCCCATGCTCTTTCTCTCTTAATATCTGTTCCATTCAATAGTTACGTTTTTTCTCTTACCTACCTACCTACCTACCTACATATTCAATTTTTCTGTATTGTATTTGTATAGTTTATCTAACTAACCGACACACACACATTTTTTTGTTTCTCTAATTCTATCGTCACATCGCTGAGCAATGTGGGGTTGGCTCTTTTTACTTGCGATATAGGTTATAGAGTACCTATTAGTAATAGGTACTAATGTCGTTTTTATTTGGCAATCCGGAAGCCTTCCGGACTCTTCTGAAAGTGTTCAATTGGGAAAAAATGACAGTTCTGATTCTGAAAAGAAGAGAAATTTGCTTCTGGATTTGAAATCAGAAGCAAAACCAGAAGCACTCACACATTCATATACTTAAACGTCAACATCAACAGCTGTGATTTTTGGTATCCAAATTGTGCAAACCAGGGTTGGCCAAATTAACTACACTACATTTTCTACATGATTTACTACGTTTATATGAGGTGTTAAAGCGAGCTTGAAGCTCGCTTTGAACCTTTATATACCTGTATTGAATTGAAATGAGCTTCGTTCGACTCGATCCCAATCGCTCAGCGGTGTCGAGTAGAAATGTGGTTCGAAAATCCGACCCTAATCCAACTCGATCTTTCGATACTGCATATAAACGTAGTATTTAACTACGCGTAGTTTATTGAAGAAACTATATGCCTAATTTACTACAATTTTTTACCTCTGCTACATATATATGTAGTTAATTCATAAAAAATCAATATAATAAAGGAAATAAAAACAATTTTGCACTTTTATGATCTAATGAAGGTTTGTAAAAAAAGTTTCATTTACCATAAGGATGAAGAATTGTAGGAATAACTGAACGTTTAATTTAAAAATCAAAATTTTAAATGCACGACTGACAGTTAATTGACAGCAATGCTACAATTTGTTAACATTAACTACATTTAACTACATTAACTACATAAAATACGTAGCAGACGTAACAAATGTAGTTATTTCTAAAAAGTGACAATTCGGCCAACCCTGCTTTCAACAAATATTTTTCTTGATTTTGATTATTGTACGCATTTGATGTTTCACATATACAATCAAACAAAACTTCAGAATCATCAGAAGCAAACAAAAGTGTTCAATTGGGATTCCGGATCGGACAGAGATTCCGGATTGCCAAATAAAAACGACATAAGACTAACTATAGGGCAAGTTCTGCATCTGGAACTCGAGATTTTGATCAAAGTTGACATTACGATGATAGCGAAGACGAATAAAGTGGGTCCGACGATTCCGTCTGTTTGTCTGTATGCCTGTATGTCCGTATGTCTGTACCTCGATCTAGAGCTTAAGCCACTGGAGCTATTTTCTTCAAACTCGGTACTTAAGGGTCTTCGGTGAATCCCTAGAGGAGAACTTGAAATTTTTTTTTAGCTCCAAAACTAACGGTTCCCCCCATACACCCGTAATGCATAATCTTATTTATCTCGAAACGGTTCTAACGATTTTGATAAAAAAAATTAGGTGTGATATTATGGACATTGGACATAGACTACATTTTGGTCAAAAAAAATTTTCTGGCAAAATGTTATTAACGGTACCTGTCATAGAACCGTTTTTTGATTTCTTGACTTTCTCATCAACGGCTCTAACGATTTTAACCAAAAATTTTCAACAGGAGCCCCCTTAAGTTTAAAATAATATTGTATATAAAGATATTGGAAAGAAAAAACTATTTCTAAAATCTATACTACCTAATACTTAAAATTTGGCATCCCAAATTTTGTTCTCGAAAAATGTTAAGGGAATTTGTCATATAAAAAATTACTTCAATATTAAAAAGATTAATCAGACGGCAATTCCATACATTTGGACATTTTTATCTCATTAAATCCATGTTTTATATTTATAAAATGGGGGTATTTTAAATTCCAAAGTACTTTTACATAAGAGCCAGTCGTGCATTTTATTTTTTAAGTTACTTGAATACACTCAATAGCATTTTGGGTGACGAAAAAGGACATCCAATTGACTACAGTGCCGTGCACATGTATTCTATAAAAGCGAAAGATTTTAAAGTTTGGGTTGAATGATCTCAGAAAGTAGTCAAACCGTTTATTTGAAATAAATTTTATTATTTTCTATATTGTTATATTTATAATATGCACAAACATGAAAAAGCTCTTTTTTTTCAAGTTTGAAAGAGAATCTAATTCGATACGGTATGTTATACATATAAACTAAAATTAATATTATTGTAGCAAATATGCTCAGTCTCATTGAGAAATGTTTTCATATGCTAATATTAATACTAAGAAAATATTCGTAGTTACAATTTGCGAAGCAACGCGAGTACGGGTCGGCTAGTTCTTCAATAAACGCCGCTTTACTAAATCCTGGTGGCCTATAGATTCCAACTACATATTTTGTTTTATTCCCTTCTGTAAATCGAATTTTTATGTTCTCGTATGAAACCGTTGGTGAAAATATTCGTTGGTGAGATAAGTGATTTCGAATAAACATCATAATTCCTCCACCTCTTCGACAATTCCGATTCAAGAGTTCTTGTTCAAAACCATCAAGCTGATAAAAACCTTTTTTTTTTCATCTTTTATGTTCGTTTCTACTAAAATTATTATTTTTAATTCATTTATGATGTGACTTATATTTAAGCAGAAATTATTCCAGTGTAAACGTAATGATCTTATGTTAAGACATAAACAGCAGCAATTTTTATTTTTTAATTCATTTACATCAATGCCGCTAAAACCATGTATTACCCTACAATCCAAATCGAGTAGTAGTAGTAGTAGTAGTTGTAGTAGTAGAAGTAGTATTTATTATGTGTGGTGGATTCCAAGAATTCTCTGCGTATTTCCATAAAGTGAATAAAAGTTTCAACTTCATTTAAATCGCAGAGTAAGCAGTTCATATTTTCAAGTCCTGCTCTTGATGTTCCATTAAAGTTCCTGTTTGACAGCAATTCATCTAGATTAGTCAAGCCAAAACGCCTTAAACTTTTTTCCAATGCTTCAGCCCAATATATTTCTACTTGCGATATAGGTACTATAGGGCAAGTTCTGCATTTGGAAAAAAAAATCGAACTCGAGATTTTGATCAAAGTTGACATTACGATGATAGCGAAGACGAATAAAGTGGGTCCGACAATTCCGTCTGTCTGTCTGTATGTATGTATGTCTGTATGTCTGTATGTCTGTACTTCGATCTAGAGCCTAGGCCACCGGACCTATTTACTTCAAACTCGGTACTTAAGGGTCTTCGGTGATTCCCTAGAGGATAAATTGAAAATGTTTTTTTAGCTTTAAAACTAACGATATCCCACATACACCCATAATGCATAATCTTATTTATCTCGAAAACGGCTCTAACGATTTTGATAAAAAAAATGAAATGTGATATTATGGACATGGACTACCTACATTTTTGTAAAAAAAATTTTGGGGCAAAATGTTATTAACGGTACCTGTCATAGAACCGTTTTTTTGATTTTCGAATTTCTTATCAACGGCTCTAACGATTTTTACTAAAAATTCTTACCAGGAGCTCCCTTAAGTTTAAAATAATATTGTATATAAGAATATTTGTTTTAAAAAAAAAATTTCAATTTATTTTTTGAAAAATCAATATCTTGAAAACGTGTGAACGATTATTTTTTTAAATTATTTCCTAAAATCTATATTACTAAGCACTTAAAATTGGCATCGCAAATTTTGTTCTAGAAAAATTTAAAAGAGATTTGTTATATAAAAAATTACTTTAATAAAACGATTTTTAAACTTTGTTTGCGCTAATTCATACTTTTCCGGAAATCAGACGGCAATTCCATGCATTTGAACATTTTTATCTCATTAAATCCATGTTTTATATTTATAAAATGTATTTTAAATTCCAAAGTACTTTTACATAAGAGCAAGTTCGTGCGATCCAGTCGTGCATTACCAACACTTTAGTCTATTGTCCTTGTAGGAATTGAGAATTTTTCATATGTACTTTGCAGGGTTCGGACTTATGTTTTAAATTTTCGAAGAAAATACGGAAAAAAAACTGAAGTAGATCCAAAATTTTCGAAGTAGTTTAAGGAAATTAAATTATATAAATAGAACATATAAAAGTAAATTCAGACTTCAGACTTGTAAAAAAATACTAATCAAATATAACTATTTTGAAGTAAATTTTCTATCAACGAACTTGTATTTTTGTATGAGTTTTATCAATTCTAAAGGTGGCTCATAAATATCTTTGCGTTTTTCTGTAAGTGATCTTAAAAAAATTGAATTTTGAACGGTGCTTACGTTTAAACGATTCCTAAACTTGTTTTTAATGTAATACAGAGTGATCAGCGCTGTTTAAATATGTTTATCAAGAATTTCAAAGCGAAGTAGATCATAAAAAAGAGAAGTAGGGAAATAGATACAAATTTTTTCTCAAAATCGAAGTCCGAACCTTGGTACTTAGTTCATATGATATCGCATTGTTAATTCAAAAACTTTTTTCATTCGACATTCCAGCGTGATCACATAGTTTGGAGCTACTCTTAGCAACCCTAAAACTTATGTTTTAATAAGAATCTCTGTATCTTTCCAAGTTCTTCCTATCTTGTATAATGACCCCACACTTGTGCTCCATATGGTAAGATAGTCCTGGTAAGTGCGATAAAAAGTTCCATCTTTGAGCCGAATTTAACTTCCTTGCTTGTGATGAAGTTTCTCCATATTAATTCATTCTTTAAAGAGTTCTGTTAAACATAGACCAGGAGTCAGCCAAGCCCCAAGGTATTTATACCTTATACTTCTTGAAAATGTCTATATTTTCCTTGTTAAGTTTCGATTATTCTTGTGTATTCAACCTCCCACCTCGTTTTCTAAGAACAACAATCTTAGATTTTTCAAGGTTGATTATAAGATTCCTTCGTGTACAGTACTCTGCAATTTTGTCAATAATTCCTTGAAGCACCGAAGCGTCAGTAAACGAATCAGCGTACTACTAATTTCTATACCACTACCAATAAACTCATATACAAGTCGTTGATGTATTGGGTAGAAAAGAGTGGCCTTAGGAGACATCCTCGCTTTACGCCCATTTCAGTTTTAAACCACTCCGAGAGTTTCTCTCCATCTTACATAGCTGATTCTGTACCTTTATAAGGACTTGCTATAATTTTCATCACTTTATTCGACATTCCTATTTTTGTTTAGTTTGTATAAGAGCTGCTTGGTCTATATTATCAAACGCAGTTTTTAAGTCGATAAAAAAGTAGTATAGAGTTTCCTCTTATCATGCATTTTTCGGTTTATAATATTGAACAAATTGAAGAGATTATCTGCATTACTATACCCTTCTCTAAAACCGTTTTGATATTCATTTGGAATTCTATCCTCCTTTTCCCATTTCTTAAAGGTTTTTGCTATGCAATCTACAAAAGATATACCTCTGTAGTTCCCCATCAAATTGCGGTGTCCTTCTTCTTTTCTAGATGTTAGCATACGATTAAAAATTTTTGTCAAAATTTTGTCAACATTTTCTATGAACTCGTGTGGTATTCTGATAGGTGATGAAACTATAAAGCAAACCTTAGCATATCTTGAACACTGACGTAACGATTCATGTCTATCATTGTTCCTTTTGTTATTTTTACAAACGGCGTGAAATAAAGCCGGTTGCATTCGTCTCTTCAGGGAATACCCATCAGTTTGCCCTTGAGTTCAACTTCCGATGTACTGTCAAGAGTGCCAAGTACAGAGACTCATTTTTTAGTCGTATTACACGAATGTGGAATGCCTTGCTGGACTCTGATTTTCCCCCCACTTTAAATATTCTGAACTTCAAAACTTATGAATTGATACTTTTTATAAAACCCTTTCCTATGTCCTCAAAGCTCCCACTGTGTTTGTCATATTAAGGGTAGAGTAAAGCCCTTTAATATGCACTCATTATAAAATATAAAAAAAAAACTTACGACTAGAAATGTCTACAATACCTATTTGATCCACAGTGTATCTACTATCTACTTACTTTTACTCAAACACTAAACATTTAAAATAAATTAGAGGCCATGACGGCTCATAGAGAGCATAAACCTAGTACCTTACAACTCTCAACCATTTATGTATGCGTGTTTGGGGAAATGAGCTCATAACCGTAAAAGTCTACTCATACAACTAAACCAAATCTATATGGAATTTACGATAACATTTGCCTTCATAGATAAACTCCTATCCACTAAATATGCAAAATTAATCCAAAACAAATTGCATGCCATCAGCAATCGACACCTCAGAAATGAGCAATAAAATCAAAATACTATCGTATCGTTATTATATGCGGCGCAGTGCTTGGCCAATCACATTAAGTGAATCGAGCCCCATTCTTCGTGGGATATCGATATCCCATCATCGATGCATCAAATTATACAGACCATTTCCTCTAATCTAATTGCATTACTCTAATCAACTCATTTACCCATCAGCAACATTTTTATCTGTTATTTGAGTTCTCTTTTAATTGCACGGACAGAAAATAATGTGTAGGTAGTACGTCAGCTTAATGCGGAAAGCAATCCTTTTCATCCTTAGAGCCTGCTGTTGTGGGTGAACTTTTATGTTTCTACTCATAATGTAAGATGACCTATCATTATTTGTGATATTAAAATAATACAAAACAAAAATAATGATACAAAACCCCAACACCCCCACGCCTTAATCATAAAAGGAATTCCTTTTATTTCATAGAAAACGAACTCTCCGCCATCATCAATTCTATGATAAACTCGGATAAACTGTAACAAGGGCGCCAGAAGCTAAAAGGGTCTAACAATCGTTACCAACGCTGCGCTGATTGCTTTTACAACACAACAGGCAAGAGAAGGATACAATTCCAAATCACAATCCCAGTACCAATCTTAGTAGTACGAGTATCTGCTATAAACCCCCGGGTGACCAAAATCAAAATGCGTCACGGAAATAAAAATAAAAAGAAAAACAATAATGAATTGCAGCTCCCTTTCATACAACCACTTTTCACAACAAAACTCTTGAAGAAAAATATTTCTTGCAAAAATATCACGTCCTATATTCATTTATCAAAGCCGAGACAATTGCAAAAGTTTTCTTCTTTTCACAATGATGGGGGCGAGGAGCAGTTCTTTCCACAGAGAGCATAACAATAAATGAATTGTGCCAAAAACTTAACCCACATACAATTCCTCCATCACAACCCACAACCCTCGCATACCCAGTGTCCTCGACAAAAATTAAGGATTAAAGAAACGGAGCGAGGGAATTAATTAAATTTTCATTGATTCCTCTGCGAAATTAGTTGATTATTGGGAATATAAGTTGAAAATTGTTTAACAGTTAGGCTTATACACAAGTCGCACTCAGTCATTGGATTCCATCCCTTTCGGAGTTGGTTGTTTATCTTGGTTCCCAGACTTCTTCGTTTCTTCTAACCTTTGGCACTTAATGTTTTTAGTAGAAGCAATGGGTATTGCCATTCCGCCTTGCTAGGCACACAATGAGCTTCGATGGCCCTGAAAGTCAGCTAAACTTTAAGATTTTGCAAAAGATGTTGACTGGATTAAATAAATGTTCTTTTTGTTTTGTATGAAAATGGAATATAATGGTAGAAGAGAAGAGCAGATGACCCTTAATAAGGGTTCTCATTTGAAGCTATGGCGGGCGTGTTATCATTTCTTTTGATTACCGACACGCAGCTTCTGTGTCATGGTTTGTGACCTTTCAGTCCTTTGGTGACTGAATGTGGAAAAAGTTATACTTAATGTCTACCCAGGCCCGCATATATCTTTTAGAGTCTTTGTTCTTTTTAGCTAAAATAATACCCTACGTTCATTATTTAGAACTTAAAAGGGATCATGATGATTAAAAAAAAAAAAAAAAAAAAAACGGTAGAGAATTTCAAAAACTGATTTCAATGGGAATTTGACAATCTAGAAAACTTTATTCATGCTTTCCGTGGACAAGATTTAACAATGTCATTTTTAATCAAAACCTCGACTGCCATAATATTTTACGAATGTCTCGTAAAAAGTTGCTGTTGTTTGTTGATCCCTACATTTTCACTAGAGGAGAAGGTGGTAATGTCGCCCCTGCAGATATATTGGCCCCCCTTGATATTTCATGTATAGAAAACCGCCATCACGCGAAACTTAGCGGTAATAGACAGCACGAGTCACCTGTCATATTTAATTTATCAATCTATCCCCCCCCCCCCGACGGGTTTCACTTTGTCGTGGGGGGAGGGCTTACGTCTATTCTCTCGCTGCTCGATCAGCTAAGAGAATTAGACAACTTAGAAAACCCAAGGGTGTAGTAGGGTCGAAACAGGTGTGTATTGGTGAAATCTCCGAAGGGTCCAATAAGGATGTCTAGGGTGAAATCGATACGGTCTCCGGCTACTTCCGTGGCTGGAGATCTTTAAGGTTTGAAGGCTGAAATTGGTGAAGTCTCCGGCTACTTGCGTGGCTGGAGATTTCTAAGGTTTTATCGGGTTGTGACGGGTTGAATTGGTAAGGTCTCCGACTACTTGCGTGGCTGGAGACTTTTAAGGTTCTACTGGGTTATAAGGAGGAGTTAACTGGTGAGGTCTCTGGCTGCTTACGTGGCTGGAGACTTTTAAGGTTATTAAGGTTTTTTAAGGGTTCTTATTTGTAGTAGCAAATAATAGGAGGATTGTCGTACTCGTTCTTTAGAACAAAGACTAGGAGCGTCTTTCCTTGTTTGCCGTAAGGTAAACTACAGACTAGGAGCGTCTTTCCTAATTAGCCGTAGGGTAAATAAAAGATAGGAGCGTCTTTCCTTATTTGCCGTAAGGTAAGCTAAAGACTAGAAGCATCTTTCCTAGTTCGTCGCAAGGCGAATGAAGATAGGAAGCACACTAAGTTGTTGGTTACTTCCCCGGCGGATTTTCTTGGTGTGTTTCCTAAGGGTTGACAGGCCCAGGGTTTTGCAGGAGCCCATCTGGAAGTGACGGGTTCAAATCTAAGAGTTTCCGAAGCTTGAGACAACGACTCAGATTAGTCCGGGTTGGGATCGTCTAGGATACTCCATGAAATGACAAAGTTGCGAAGCTCCACCGGAAGCTATATTCTGGTACCATATGGGAGATAGTGCCCATTTAAGTCGGAGGTTGAGTTTTACCCTCGGCTCAAACCCTATCTATGAGGTAGGCCCCCTATTGGGAGCATCATGGTGGCTTGGTTTATTCCGAATGCGGAGACATATGGTTTTCAAGATTCTTTTCTTGAATTCAAGAGGTGTTAGATAGACCTCGCCTGCAAAGCAAGAGGTGTGCATATGCTGCAATATATCACAACTTTGCGACCGAGATAGCTTGCTATGTCGGGGTTAATGGTCAGGATCCAATCTGACTCCAAATGGAGGTAGGCTTCCCGTGGGATTGAACCATAATAGGCAGGTGCTCACGTTAAACTAAAGACGATCTTATCAATCTGTCCACCTGAAGGTGCCACAATCATTTGTTTTTCGAACAAGTAGTAAACGCGCAACGGTCAAGTTTTTGTCAGTGCATTCATTTAATTGTTTATTTTTTAAATACAGACTTTTAGCTTTGATGATTTGCACGTTGTGCTTCATATACATTTTCCCACAGAATTTTAAAGGTAAATTGATAAAACATTTGTATTTTAATATTTACTTGATTTGTTTTTAGATTATTTAAAAAGCTGTTGAAGCCTCGAGATCTAAGGTCATGGCCTATAAAAAGCCGTTAAAGCATTTTCTGCGCCTAGATTTACACTGAAAAGGTTCGTAAAGGACTCTGAAGAATCCGTTGATCTATACTTGTAAATAAGCGGCTTGGTAAAAAACCGATATTTCCTGACTTGGAAAAGAAATTAACGGAATATATTTTGCTCATGGACTCGAGATACTATGGACTAACCAGAATGGATGTTCGAAAAATGGCCTATCACTTGGCTCTAAGAAATAATATTGAACATCGATTCAGAAATGAAAAAGCAGGGAGGGCCTGGTTAGATCACTTTTTGAGTCGACAAAGAAATTCTTTATCATTACGCAGACCAATGGGGACATCCTATGCTCGCGCACAAAGCTTTGGCCGTGAAGCAGTCAAAGAGTTTTTCGATATTTTGGAAGCTGAAATGACAAAAACAAACTACCCACCGGATAGGGTTAATAACGTTGATGAGACCGGACTGACAATTGTGCCGTCAAAACTAGACCAAGTAGTAGGCAAAAAGGGCAAGAGGCAGATAGGAGCCTTGACTGCTGCAGAACGAGGGTCACTGTGTACTCTTGTATGTTGCATGAGTGCTACGGGTTCTTTTGTGCCGCCCATGATGGTATTTCCTCGTAAAAATTACACTGATATTTTAATGAAAGGCGCACCACCAGGATCTGCTGGCAAAGTTCATCCATCTGCTTGGATTCAATCCAATTTGTTCACAGACTGGTTCAAGCACTTCATTGATAAAACTCATCCTACTGAACCATCACCAGTACTGCTTATCCTTGATGGACATTACAGCCACACGCGCAATTTAGATATCATTCAGATGGCTCGTGAAAACCACATTACGATCCTCAGTCTCCCACCCTATATGACGCATTAGCTGCAGCCTCTTGACAAGAAATTCATGAGTGCCCTTAAAAGTCACTAGAGTGCTCGACAATTCCGAAGAGATGTAACTTTCAGTAGTAGCTCCGAAAGTGCAGAATATCTAGAAAATGACTCTGATATTCAAGAAATTTTCAGAACAGCTCAGGTACTTGATACCTCAGACACGCCCTGCATATTTTGTGATGCGAATTATTCTAGCGATGAACGTGAAGAAGAGTGGATTCAGTGCAAGAGCTGTAATTAATGGGCTCACACCGACTGTGCAGGTCCTGAAGGCGAATATTACATCTGTGATTTCTGTCAATAAGTATAATGAATTTTATATGGCCCCCTGTGGTCCATATAACCCTCACATAATCCTTCAAGCCAATTTTGCATTGTTTTATTAAAACACAGATTTTTGATTAAGTTGTGGTAGTTTCATTTATTTCACTTTATGTTATGTGTACCTGTACCTGTAGATACGTACATTTTTTTACGGGGCCAAAAACAAAGTGGGGGCCACATTACCCCCTTCTCCTCTACAACTATCGAGGATGTCGTTATTTTATGTGACAGATATGGGTTTTGGAGACAGTGTTGCCGGAAGTTGCTATTTAAAGTCGCTTTACCTACCTTCAAAATTTACTAGGTTCGCTGAAATAATTCTTAACACAAAAAGTCACTAGAAGTTGGCAGAAAAAAAATTTTTGGGTAGAATCTTAAAAAATAAAATGTGAGTGCCGGGACTCATGGTTTAATTCGTTATCAATATCAACGTTTTGGACCTGCTCATTTCTACCGATTCCAAGCGGCTAAGACAAGAAGTACTTTTTCATGACAATATACAATCTTGTTAGATTTGTCACTTCATTACAAGAGGCAATACTCCTGAGAAATATATATATAGAAATATTATTTGTGTTAAGGTGCGTTGACTACGAGGCGGGTTACCTATTTAAAGAGACATATTAAATTTTATGAATTTGCTCTGACGAAGTTTTAGTACATCTATTCCAACAAATGATTATAAGCCTACAGGCAGTAGCACCTGACTATAGAACTACATATCGTCGCCTGAGTTCTATCTTGTTCAAAAGACCATTTTTGGCGAAATTGAGTTAGAAATGCAGTTTTTATAAATCGAACATGCTCTTTCGAATGGCGTACTCCATTTTTTTCTATCTCTTTTAGTTTTACAGTTATGAAGAACTATTTTGTTCAATAAACCACTTTATTAAATATTTTGACTGTCTTTTTTATTCAATCAACCACTGCTTTTTGTTTTTATATGAAATTGAACAATTTTATATTAACTTTAAAAAAAACTACCATGTATTTCTTTGTTGTTCAATGTCCATATCTAATCCATTTAGTTTTGTATGTTATTGAACAAAATCCTATTAAAAAAGTTATGTGGACGGAAAACCGCATTTTTGTTCAATATCACTGCACTGGAATGTACCACACAAAATTAATACTGATATAACATTGGAAGCTGTAAGCACAATGTGATGTAAGCGAAAAGTTGGAGCGTAATCTTCAAACGCTTTTAAGGTATTTTGAGAAACCCTTTTATCTTTAGACAGTTTTTGAATACAATATTTGTCGCTTACAGTATGATAAATCCAGCTCATCCAGGATCTGGTATTTCAGAATTCTATGATTCAGAATTCTAATATAGCTCCTTTATCTGAAGAAGTCATTTCAGTACCTTCATTGGAAAATGTAGTACCAGCAGAAGGTTCCGTTTTATCTAAACAAACTACATGCTTTACACCAAGAGAAGCCCTGGATCGAGTAAAAAAAAAATCGAAAACCATTTTTGTGGAAACAAAATATACAAAAATGGATGGGTCAAGGTGGTAAGCAATATTCAAATGACATTCGCTTGCAACGTTAGTTGCAGTCATAATTGTTTCACCAAATTTTCTTATGATGAACGTGTGAAAATATTTGATTCATTTTGGACCTTAAGGCTAGGCGCGCACATTCAATTTTTAGTTGCACTACTGTTTGGTTGCTTATAGAAAACATATAATTATATGTTACACAAAATAGCGAACTCATTTTAGGCAATCGTTTAGTTTGT
Organism: Philhelius festivus; assembly: GCA_963931855.1. Classification (NCBI taxonomy): domain Eukaryota; kingdom Metazoa; phylum Arthropoda; class Insecta; order Diptera; family Syrphidae; genus Philhelius; species Philhelius festivus. The sequence goes on along the minus strand of OZ007554.1, from coordinate 40,178,735 downwards.
GTCAAAACACAAACTGTTGCGAAACTAAAAATTGAATTTGCGCGCCTAGCTTAAAAGATTCTGAAAAAGGACAGTTTTATTCCAAATTTGTGATAAGATCGAAACCAAAGTGAAAGAAAGTAGCTAAAATAATTTCAAGAAAAAAGTTTACTTTCAATGTAGAAAAATACAATATCGACAATCTGGGGCCTGTTTCTCAGATCATACACATCATACATTGTATGATATTGACAGTTCTGCTGTATGATTTCTGTTTCTCAATTTTGTTGTATGATCCACTGTCATACAACAATGTATGACTGAAGATTACACTGGAAATATTGGAATGTTGTATGATTCTGTTTCTCAGAAATGTGTCATTTACAATTTTACATCATACAGCAAATTTACCTATAAATGATCATACATTTAATACAGCACAAAATTCTGTTGTAAAGTGGCTGCTGCATGTAACATGTAGCAACATTGTTTTCATCAGGCAAAGCTGGGGAAACAAAATTTATTTGAGAAGTTCTCTGGCTCGACAATCACAAAACATGGTAGAGCCTGTAGGGCATAGAGAGAGGTAGTTTCATTGGGGTTGTCTTATGGGCTTGCATTATGCAGATTTCATGATAATGGATTCCATTTCCAAGCTAATGAAGGGTTAACAATATTTGTTGCAAAGGTGACAAGGCTTGTTGCAATTAGTTGAACGCACAATTGATCTTCCCAATTTTTCCACTAAAAATGTTTGGCAATCTAAATTTTTCAACAAAATATGGATCTTTAAGATTGAAATTAACAGGTTCTTTATTTATTTTAGGGCGTCATCTGACACGTATATTAATTTCAACTAGTTCCAACACGTCTTCACTAAAAATTGAGATTTATATTAACCTCACACTCAAATAATAATGAAATGTCAGAATCATACACATCACACAACAAAACAAATGTCATACAACACTTCCAATGAAATCTGAGAAACAGAATGATGTGTATGTTGTATAAAAATGTTGTATGTTGTATAAAATGTACGATGTGTATGATCTGAGCAACAAGCCCCTGATCTTCTTTCAATGCATTACAAATAAAATCATAATGGCACAAAATTTTAGTTGAATTATTAAGATGTTAAATCTGTGTTAGTATGAAACTAGGTTTAAACAACGATTTTTATGAAAAAATAATAAGAAACCAATTACAATAAAACTCAGTGGCGCAAAATTTTAAACAGCCTTTTATTAAGGTATTAGTATGATAATTCTTAACGATTTGCTAAATTTAAAGTAGTTTACTAACTCATTCTTAATTCTTACAATTTTCTAACTATTGTCGTGCTAAGGCAATTTTCTTAATACCTAAAACAATGAAAGTTCGAGCAAAGAACTAAGTCCTTGTGTGGCGTTTGTAAATAGCACGATACTAAAAAAATAATATACTCGTAGGTATTCGACGATTTTAGTATCATACTAAAACAGCTTTACATCGTACTAATTTAATTAAAATTTTGCGCCAGTTTGTTTAAAACAATAACAAAATTTAAATTAAAAATTGTATGTAAAATAAATAATGTATTAATCTGAAAAAAGAAGGGTAAAAAGTGAATTCAAAAAAATGTTTAACAAATTTTGAATTTCATTACCTACCGAGCAGCAGCAATATTTTTACTGATCACCCATTATGTTCTAGTGCTTAACTCAAAGAATGAGTTAGAATATTTTGTTCTATTTTCATAGTATTTTCGTAGTTCCAATGATTTAATTATTAAGTGCTTCTATTTTGTTCAATATTCAGCTTTTTTGTTCAATATCCACCAATTTAATCAACTTGTTTACAGCCCATATAACGTTGTTCAATATCCAAAATGACATCCCACTTGATTTTATTTTTTAACTATTTCAGGATTTAATAAAACCTAGATTTATAAATCATTTTGCAAACAAAAATTATTGAGTTTAATGGAGAAAAAAACTCCACAGTATTTTCTTTCAAATTTAAGTAAAAATTTTGCTTCTGAAGTTAAAAAATCGTTTTCCCAACATTTTCCAAAATGGACTTTGAACAAGATAGAACTCAGGTGACGATATGTATCCCTGCAACTATATTAATAACATAACCCGGTGCCGTTGGTCGTAATCGTAGCCTAAGTAAGTGGTTTCCAACGAATAAACTAATTTCAACATTGCCATAGGAGAACTAATAAGCAGTATATATTTCAAACCCAAAATGATTCGATTTATGTACTTAATGGAACCTTAATACCAGTCAATTAGTTTTGGTCTTCATCCAGGAAACGATAAAATTACTTGAAATTGAAACTTTAAAGTTCAATTCAATTGTCTTCATTTCATAGTACTGCCGTTACAGAGCCTTCGACTTTTACTTAGATCCTTCGTTTTTAAATAAAATTTTTATGAATTATTAAATGAAATACCACATTTTTCAAAATGTTGGCCTTTCTCTAATTGTACACTTAAAAAAAAATACTATTTTATAATAACATACCATAAACATAATTGGACAAGAAAAAAATTTTGTTTTATTTCATATTTTTACCGAATGTGCTATAAAATAATGTTTTTGAATTATTTTCTCGAAATCTATTGACTGTACGAAAAATGTATTACAATCTATTTTGTGTAGAATAAAACATAAGCTATAATTTTAAGAAAGAAATAAAATTCGTTCCATTTCAAAGATTAAAAAAAAAAAATAAATTTTAGTAAATTTTAAAAAAATGTTATTAATACTACCTCTGCTCTCATATACTAATTTTTATGTTTCCGATTTTCTCAAAAACAGTATAAGTATTTTCGATCAATTTGCTTATGCTTAAGCTCTTTAAAAGTTGGAGTAGTATTGTATTTTTTAATGTTGCAAAAAAGCGATTTTTTTTGAAAATTTTTCAAATTCACTCAATATTTCGGAAATTTATTCAATTCCTTAAAGATTCGGTAAATAAAACTTAAACAGTTCGACACTTTTTTTAAATTTTTATTTTTTAAGGTCAGAATCAGCATAAAATTCATTTTTTAAATGGCTAAAATAAAAATTTAGTAGTTAGAGCTACATAAGCACAGGATGCAATGTGTTTTAAGCAAATATTAGTTTATGAAAGAACAAAATTATAATTCTTTGTAGTAGTTTCTTAAAAAAATAAGCTTTTATATACAAAATTTTTAAAACATTTTTAAGAAAAAATTTTTATACGCCAATTTAAAGTGTTTATTAATGTACGAATGAAAATTAAATTTACAAAAATAAATATTCATCAGTTTTAGAGATTTTTCAAAAAAAAAATATACATAGGTATATTTTTTCAAAATTCAAAAAAAAAATTTTCTTAAAGTTTTGAAATGCAATGTAAACTTTTTAGAAGCTTCTCTGTACAAAATTTTATTAAAATACGTTATGCTGATAATGAGAAATTCAAAGTTCATATCAAAGTAATAGTATCTTGATTTCAATTTTTTTTTATTAAATTTTCGAAAACCATTTTTTCACACCGTTACCGTTATTTTTAGGTATAATACATTTTTGTTCTCATATCTTGTACCTAGACTATATTCAGAAACTTTCATTTATCAAGTTTAAAAAAAATCGATTATGGGGTTTTCGAAATATTGAGTTAAAAAAAAAATAAAAACATTTTTTTAAAATTTAAATGCACAATAATATTGAAACTACTGGGCGGCCTTAACATAAAAAATCCGTCGTACCAAAAAAATTGTTCAAAGGGGGGTACCAAAAATAACAATTTTTTGGAAAATTTATTTTCAACCATTACCTAGCTTTAACTAAATGAAATTTTTTGAATTTTTTTTTTTAAATCTGTGAGACAATTTTAAAGAAAAAAAAAATATTTATAAAATTTCGAAAAAAAAAATCGTATAGCAGGTACCGTTATTTTTGGTTAAAAAAATGTGTGGGGGGAAAAAATAAAAACGATATCTACCAAGTTTCACGAAAATCGGCCGAGCTGCTTAGGCTGTAGTCGAACAGACAGACAGACAGAATTGTGAGACACACTTTTTTCGTCAATCGTAATGTCAACTTTGATCAACATCTCGAGTTCGATTTTTCGTTTTCGTAAAATGCATAACTTACCTATAAGTCGCAAGTAAAAATGCGTATAATTTTATTTAAAAAAGTAAAATCTTTGATAAATTTTATTAAACAAGAAATGGAATCGACGGAAGCCTTACAACTCTTTTATTAAAAAAATAAATTGTTGAATTTCTTTTAGTTTTACCCATATTTACTATATTTAAAATTAAAACACGAAAAATATTTTCATTTCAAATAAATGTAATCTCAATTTAAAATTTTGATTTTTTTTACTTGAGACACTATGTTATGCCTTCGTAGGCAAAATTGTTATCTGTTAGACTACAGCCTTAATGGCTCGGTTGATTTTCTTTAAACTGAGTAGAAAGCATTTTAAAATTGTTCTCCTTTTTTCGAAATTTTATAGAATATTTTTTTTTCTCAAATACTGTTCAACAGGTCTCTTAAAAAATGGTTATTAATTGACCAACATTAAACCTATCTTAATTTGAAATAAAATTGTAAACACAAATTTTCGAAAATATATTTTTTGATTATTGAAAAAAAAATTTGTAAAATTCAATTTCATGAAAGAGGGTGTACGATTACTTTTTAAAATTATTTCCTAAAATGTATAGCAATTATTAGATGCGAAAAATTGGTGCACTTATTTTATTATTGGTAAATTAAAAAAAAAAATTGAAGCAATTTTTTGTATACAAAAATCAATTTTTTTTTAATAGAACTTCTCTTACGATTTTCAATTTTTCTTACAAATAATTATTTTTATTTTTCAGCTAGTAGTAGCAGTAGTTTCAGTTATTTAAACAATAAGTTTTATGCATTTGAATTATTTCTTATTAATGTTTTTATATATACAATTTTTAATTCCCAAATTACTTATAAATAAGAGCAAGTACCCGCAATCCAGTAACGCATTTCATTTAATTCTTATAACTCACCTAGATAATTCGAATCATTCGAGTACATTTGATGAATATATTTTTACAAACAAATCTGCACCGACTGGCCTTTTAGTATATATTAAAATGGCCCACATGAATTTTGTTGTGCGATTTGGCAGGTATATAAGAAGTTAAATATATGTACATATATTGTTGGAAAGGTACGTCCCACAGATGTGCAAAATACATAAATGTATTTGATTATAACTAGCTACATTAAGGCATAGGTAGAAATACTCGTAATAAAGAGAATAAAGATTATTCAAAATGTTATCTCACTTTTATGAGAAGGTATGCAGAGCTGAATCACGATTGAACTGTATGTTTCAACCCCTTTATACAGGAACACGACCTGGGTCTGCTTTGACCTGAATAGATTTGTTTCAAATCTATTGCAATCGCTCACGGCAGTTCAGTCAATATCAACGACATATCCAACCAAACTTCAATATGTATGGAAACATTTTGCACTGGGTTGTAGAGATTTTAATAGAGAACATAATGAATATTGTGTCAATGACAAAAAGTAACAGTATTTACTTTGATGAATCGGATAGATGTAAAATTGCAAAGTGAAAATAAAGAGTGTTTTATATATTGCACACGATTCCATTATTGACTTTCAAAAATAGATTAAATGTCAGTTTCATCAAAGCGAAGATTTTTACGTTTGTAAATAAGTTACCGATCCTTATCTACGATGCAGAGACATGGGGCCTTACTAATAATCAAATTTAGTGTTGAGGTTAAAAGAAAATCTCCAGATTTTAGAAAATTCCCATACCAATAACTTATTTAACCTCTAGTTTAGTCGTTAGTTATATGTCAAAATTTAATACACGGAAATCCATGATTAAAGTCGAACACTAAATAAAAAGTGTTGCCTTAGTGCTGTCTTATGGTACCTTAATTTGTATTTAACACTTAAATCTACTCCCATGTTATGGGGTCGATTTTTCAGATTTTTGTTTAAAGTGAAAAGGAAGTTCTTTATTTGTTTGTTTGTATGTTTATGTGCAACAGGAATAGATTATTTATTTTTTATAAATATTTAGTACGTCGGGATTTTACTTAAAATACGTTTTATTTATTTACATAATAACGTACATCTAAAAAAGTATTTTTTGTGTTGAAAGGAAACCGATTTAACATTATTTTTTTCTGTTGTTGTTTTGGTAAAATTGTGTCTATCCAAGTGTATTTATTTTGAAAACAAAAACAAAAATAACATTTGAACCACATTCAGTAGTTAGATGAACTTGAAAAACTTATCTTACAAAAACAAATTTATAGCGGGATGATCTTTCTTTAGTACAAAAAAAAAAAAACATTATAACAATACAGAAATATATGCGTCGAAAACAATCTCAAAACCGAATAATCAAATTTAAAAAATTGCATTTGTTTGTTTATTTTTGAAAAGAATTATAATTTTGATAGATCTACTCAGTTCACGACTTTTACGAAGTTTAGGTTAAGGATAAGTTTTTGATTTGATACACAGAGGTGCTGGTTAAATGGTGTTAATCAATTAACTGAAATCGACTGATTAGCTAAATCCATGATTAAAAACTAAACTCAAACTTTGAATTTTTTTTACGAGTTAAAATAATCATGGATTTAAGATTACACACTGTGAAAAAACTGGGCCGTACTGTTTATCAATAGAAAACCTAAAAAAAAAAAAAATTCTCACACAAAATATGCCAGTTCACTTATTTATAGTTTAAAAATATTTTAAGTTTAAGATTTTCTTACTCTGGTACCTATATGTATATGTACATTGCGAATGAAAAATATTAAAATAATATAAAATAAATAAAGAAATATGTTTCCTTGTTAAAAAATATGGTGTTCTAATTTAAAAAAACAATTGAAAATTTGCTCCGACACTTCAAATCAATTGACATACTATAAGTACTTCAATGCTTTCTTTTAAAAACGAGTACGGTAATACTTAACTTTGATGGTATAGAGCAAATTATGACAGCTCCTGAACTTTGACAGACTTTGGTGAAAATTCTGACAGTTCATTACATTTCTTTCTCATTTGTTGTAGATTTTGCAATAGATTTAATAGAGACTAATCTGAGACTAATTAGTGAAAGGATTAAATTGTTTATTGGTAGCATTTTGTTAAAGCTCAGAATTTTGTTTTAACCTTCCAGTTAAGAGTTAACTAATAGTCAACATTAACGTTTGATTATTAATAAGGCCCATGGACTTTGTCGAAAGTGAATAAGTTCGCTTTAGGATGTTTCGGCAGGAAAATTCTCCTTGTGATGTTGTATCCCGTTTGCATAGATGGGAAAAACCCAAGAATTAGTTTCAGAGTCAACGGCCTTGGCTTTGATAAAAGCATCGCTTCCCATCGATCAGCGAAATCAAGCATCATTGCGCGCGGTTAGTACATGGATGGGGGGCCGTCCAAATACCAACCGTGTGCTGTTGACATGTGTTTCTTCTGTTGTTCTTTCTTTCTGTGTGTCTCTTTCTGTTGTATTGTCTAAGCCGATGGCCTCAGTTGCCAGTGCTTTTCAGTGTCTCTACTTCGTAGATTTATCTAAAAAAAGATCTATGTATTTGAATTTAAAAAAAAAATAATTTTTTTTTTGGAAAATTCGATTGAAATATCGAACGGTGAAATTTTTTTTGGAAATTTAATTTTCATTCGTACAGTAATGAAAACTTAAAGTTAAATTCATATTTGCATAGCATTCTGTTTTTGTTTCTAAAAGAATTTAAAAAAATAATTTTATCCTTATGAACAGTTTTCTCTAATAACATTCCTTTTTAAAATTCCTAGTCTATTACATAGAAGCAAGTTCGTGCGACCCAGTCGTGCATTTTATTTCATAACGCGCCTAAAGAAATATATGTAGCTAACTTCAAAAACATAAATTCAATTTACTTTTGTAAAACTTTGCTTGCACATCGATCAGCCAGCTGTTTATTGTCAACAAAAAATGACATAAATGGAAGTGTTCCGAAAATGAGGTAGGTTAGAGCCCATGGAACGCATTCAGCCATGGAGATTTAAATTTGTATCGTAAGTCATGTTCGTCCGCATTTTTTACGACGCGACGTCTCACGTCTGCATTTTCTATCTTCTCTCTTTCCCTGACAAATACATTTCGAGTATTTTGTATTCTCTTTTTTCCGCAAATATTTAAATTTGAAATGCAGACAAATGTAAATAAGTTTTGAAAATAATTGATAGCCCGGTCAAAATAGACATTCAAGGTTACATTAATTCGCACAAAGCTGAAAATTGGCATGAATGTTGAGAACACTATTACAAACAATTTGTCAAAAGTCCCCATCGATCCGACGTGTGGAAAAAAAATTATTCTAGGTCAAATGTTGCAAATTTCGGTTTTTTGCATTTTTCAGCTGAACAGCAAGTTTTATCATAAGATAGGTGAGACAAAAATTATTCATCATGCAATTATCTATAGAAATCGTCTTAACACTTTTTCTCCTAAGAATCACCATTTTGGAGATACAGCGATGCAAAAAGTTGAAAAATTTGTGTTCTTCATAATATGTATGTCAATTACCGTTATATACATTACACAACGGTAATACAAGTAAAAATATTAGTTTTCGTGGCGTATAGATACATATTATACAATTCTAAAGCCAGATATACACTGTTCAAATGCATGACAAGTACGCTCAAGTGTATTGGTGAAAAAATCACACGTATAGATTGGATTTAGGATTAAAGCAAAATGAAAATCTTTTGAGTTTCTTTCAATCTAGCGTCCTGCATTGAAGTAGTGTATATGCAAGATTGATGATTGACCATGCATTTATTGGTTCATTTGCGTATAGTTCGTTGAAGAGATGAGAACAAAGTACAACATAAGCACTGATTTAAATATTAAAATAGTAAACAAAAAATGTATGATGAAATGGACATACAAAATAAAACAAATTACCTACTCGGATAAAATTGAAAAAATCTCAAAGACGTTCTTATATTCACAATTTCGCCGAAAAAAACTCACAAAGCGCAACGTCCTCTCACCACACCGTCCATGTTAAAGTAAAAGATTGAAGACTCATGCTTGGTGTGTGTATATGCAACTTTAACCCGAATTTTCGAATACACTTGCACGTGCTTGCTATTACTACGTTTATATGGAGAATTGAATCGGAATTGAGTCAGGATTTAGCTCCATGTATACCTGGATCGGATTGAAATAGGATTTCTCGATCCGATCCCACTAAACGAGCTGAATCGAATCGAAAATATGCTTGTATACCAGAATCGAGGAATCGAAGAATCGAGTGTATGTACAAAGCCATATTGTCATTTCGATCCCATTTCAATTCGATCTCTCGATCCAGTGCCACCATATACCTGGATCGAAATCTCAATTCGGATTCAATTCGATTCCTCAATCTTCTCTTGTAACCGGGGTATATACATTTGAACAATGTATATTTGGCTTAAGAATATAAACTCGAAAGAAAACCCAGTCCCTCATTTTATGTGACCGTACGGCCTTGAGCAGCATCTGTCTGCGACGCTCGTATACCTGCTCCGTTTCTAAGGGCCCAAACAAAATAGTATTAGTCCCAAGCGTTCCTTCGTAGTAAGAACAAGTAGATATTGCAAACAGAATTTGTGCAGTTTCTTGTTTGTAAGAGAAATGTATCAATTTTGCTTTATTTGTAGTAAACATTTGGCGGAAAAAGTACACTCGGAAGAGTACCATTACCGTAGTTAAAAGACGTCACGAACAAGAACAAGCTGGTACATCAATAATAAGTCCTCCTCGTACTAGAGCACGCGTAAATGAATCAGTTTTTTGTTTAGGTTACGTTACCTTAGGTTAAGGTGGCTGCTGACCGGAAAAGCCAACACACTTAGACCAATATTTGGTCCGTTGTGATACTACAGGATTTCAAAAATCAATCTTACTCGTTAAACCATTTTGAGCTAACAATGAAGCATTTGAGACAATGAATGAAATGAAAAAAAGCACTGCAATATCGGCGTCAAATTTGTAATGTAATTAGGTGCTTAGATAAGTTTCGGTACTTATCTTTTGTAAAAAATACTCATAATCGCTTTCGTCAAGTATTTTTCAATTAGATACAAAATTTTCAACTCAATAGGACCACAATACATCGTTGAATAGGCCTACCGGGGAAGCCACCTTTAAAAAACGCGCCAAGTGTACTACTTCACGGGTGGCGCGGAACCGTGTGCATATTATGAAGAATACAACTTTTTGCTTCGCTATATCTCCAAAATGGTGATTCTTAAGAGAAAAAGTGTTAAGACGATTTCTATAGATAATTGCATGATGAATAATTTTTGTCTCACCTATTTTATGATAAAACTTGCCGATCAGCTGAAAAATGCAAAAAACCGATTTTTGCAACATTTGACCTTGAATAATTTTTTTTTCAACTTTTTGGTTCGCTATATCTCCAAAATTGTGATTCTTAGGAGAAAAAGTGTTAAGACAATTTCTTTAGATAATTGCATGATGAATAACTTTTGTCTCACCTATCTTATGATAAAACTTGCCGTTCAGCTGAAAAATGCAAAAAACCGATTTTTGCAACATTTGACCTTGAATAATTTTTTTTCCACACGTCGGATCGATGGGGACTTTTGACAAATTGTTTGTAATAGTGTTCTCAACATTCATGCCAATTTTCAGCTTTGTGCGAATTAATGTAACCTTACCCTTATTTTTGAAGCTAATTTGACCGGGCTATGACTTATACAAATACGCAGAGCTTACACTTTTGCATGAATACCCCTATTATTGTAAAGCCATAACTGCAATGAACTTGAAAAGTGAAAATGTTTAAAAAAATCTGTTCTCCTTTTACAACTCAATTTAAAATTTTATCTCCCATCTCAAAAAAAAAACAAATAATAAATGTTTCACTTTTTGAAAACACTAATACATTGAATAAATTGCTTCACAAAATGACCGATAGATGTCGCCAAACTGAAAGCAACAGATATCGCTAGTGTATGTGTGTATTCTTTTTCATTTTTTCATTTATTGCACTTTTTGCAAAAAGTGCCGATTATAGTTAACGCTTAATGTTTCAAAATATTATTGTAAGAGCTCATTTACTAAAAAAAAACACATGCCTAATATTTATATTGATAATCAGCCTTATTGTGAGTTTCGCCCGGAAAACATTTCCCCCGAAACATTTTTGTTCCCCCGGAGAATGAAATGCAACCTCCTAATTCTCTGTTAACTAAAATAGTAATATAATTGAATTTGGGAAATCAGTTATTTGTCGAAATTACTTGCAATAGAGATTGTGGCTACGCTAGTAGTGCCACTCATTGTGGCTCCCAATTATTAAGTGGATTATCTGAAACGAATTATTTGCACACCTATTTTTCAACAGCGGACTTATCGCGTTCGGAAAATGAACAGACCTTCTTGTGAGTTTGAACAAACATATGTTTGTTTTGACAATTGCTAAATAAGAATTTCAGGATATAAAATTAAGTTGTTATTTTATAATAAAGAAAGGATAATATTTATCATAAATATAGCATAGCATAGCGCTACATACGAGTATCTTGTCTGAGGAAGAAAAAATGTTTGAGAAGCGAGCACTTCGAAGGAATTTGAGGGATTACTCATTCTGGACCAAAAGAAGCAACCCAACAAAACAACACAATACAATATTCTCTCTTTTCAGTTTTATCTAAATAACTAAAATTTGTTTAATATTTTCGTTGTCTCATAAACAATCAAATAAACAATGCATTAATTTAATCAATAATGGACCTCTCGCCTTCAGAATCTATTGATAAAATCCAACAAATTAATCCAAACAACACCCCCTCAGAAACCACCGGGACTTTGACAGTCGACCAGCTCGACATCGAACTTTTACCTGTTATCTACGACATCATTCGTTGTGTGGAAAAGGATCCTCTCGATAACGCAGCCAAGCAAAGAGAATCTCAAGAGTAAAGTCAAAAGATCTTAGAGCTACAAAAACTTTTCGAAAGTGCTCGCAATCAAATCAAACAATTGCCAGGCATAAGTTATAACAAACAGGAACAACTTCAGAAGCTAGAGCTTCTCAAGAGTCAACTCCAACTGAAACAGCAGTAGATTAGAAAATATAAGAATATACAATTTTAGAAAATGGTTCTCCGAATCCTCTTTCGATATCTGGCCAACAATGAGCAGCTCATTCAGAAAATGTCCGAAAGCTATCCAACGAGAAGGGCTGCCCAGCGGGTTATTGCAATGATGTACTAGACGAAGAGCATAGCCGATCGGCGTGGTTTGACTGATATGACAGTGGAGAAATTTAAGGAGTTTGTTAGGGCGTTCAATAACAATCTGAAGCAAGAGATCGAAAACGTAAAGGAAGAGCTTAAAAGGAAAAAGTGATATGTTAGGAAGCCCAAAATAGAAACTTTATTAATAATCATGACCTAAGCAATATTAATCCTTTGGAGATGCATGAGTGTGAAAAAAATGAATCCTTATTTTATTCCAGATTTCATCAGTACTACAGGCAGAGAGCTTCTTTGCAGAGCGTGGGTACCAAAAAGTAGTTGACAAAGACGACGATGTTGGTTTGGCACAATCCTCTTTTAGCCTTGTTCTTACTTTTTGTCCACTCAAACTCACTCTTCACCGGCGGCTCTGCACTATTTAACTCATTTAACTCCAATGTAAGCTTCTTCCAAAATTCGGTTTACTTTCTCCCGATTTGCTTTAAGTGAAGCCCTTGGCAATTTAGGATTCTCCTGCATTTTATTAAGCACCATATCGCTTTGGTCTTTTTTTCATTGTTTTGCTCCTGTTATATAACAAAAAACATGAATTTTAAATTTTCTTATCTTAAAAAAATAAACGAACAACTTACATTTTCCCGCTTATTGTGCTCTCGTTCGCCTAATAAAAATAAGTGAAAATTATGTCTGTCAATGGCATATCATTCTGCCCGAAATGATTGCTCACAATAAGGGGAATTTTTCGAACATGAATAATTTTTCGGGTGAAACTCACAATAGGCGAAAAGTGAAATGTCAAATTTTTCGGATGGAATGTTGTTCGGGTGAAACTCACAATAAGGCTGAATATTTCTTCACATTCAACATGTTCATCAACTTTTATCGTGTTGGCGGATTTGTGTAATCTACCCTAATGTTTCGGGTTCTGGCTTTGGGTTTTCGCTAAATGCTTTCATTTTTCATATTCTGGATTTGACATTTTATGTGTCAGTCGATTTGACATTTCTAATTGTTTTTTTTTTTGTTTTCCGGGCATTTTTTTGCAATTTCTATTTATTTTTTTAAACAATTTCTGTGTAGTAGCATTTATGCAAAAAATGCTTTCGTTTAATATGTAATTTATGCCCCTTCGGTTTTTGTGGGCCGCGAAAAGTGCACCACAAAAAACATGTTCGCCGTTTTATTATATGATATCCGTTCAATTTTACTATTGTTAAAAGCATAGTGATAAATTAAACTGACACGATTAACACTCACTTTTACAAAACCGACCCAGACTAAAAATTTAAGAAGTAGACCAATACGCATATTAAGGAATGTAACATCACCTTCCAATCTTTTTAGTGTTCCTATAGATTGGAATCTAGGCCGTTTCTAAAAAATGTCTGCTATTGCCAGTATTAACATATCCGTAAATCCATAGTATTTATTATGTAAGCCATTTGTCGAACAAGTCGTTTGGCAACGAACACATATGTCACATGCCTTCCAGAATAGTCTTACTTACCTTGTTTCTTAATTTGAGACGACTATTTGACGCGACTTTTCTTCAAAAACTTGCTTTAGTTGATTTTCTTAGATGCTTCAAATACAGGTCTCTGGTTAATGAGCCAGGATTCTACTTAACTGTTCCAAAATTCTCTTTTTATTTAAATATATCTACTGAAAAACTGGTCGACATTTTCTGACTACGTATCCTCCGTTTCCTCAATTTCAATAATATAAGTTTAAATATATGTAAATGAAATAAAAATATTTAAAAATAAATTTTATAGAAAAATGTTTCGAATTTCGAGGGCTTTTGAAAACTTTTAATAACCGACCTGAGACTTGGAATCATCGTAGAAAGGAATTTCAGTTCAGTCACTTTATCGTATTAGTATTTCAACCTAGTCTCCTTAGATTAGATGTATCCATAAAAGTCTAGAAAAAAAAAACTCCCCTTAAGTAATTAACCAAAGTCGATCCAAAATTTTGCAGAGTCTATTTTAAAATGGAATTTTCTTCAAATTAATCAAACGCATGCCAAGCTTAGGTGGTTCAGTTGCACCATTTGAGTTCGAAAATTCTCCATCCAATTAGACACACATGACGAAGTCGATTGTTTGAAAGGACTTCTAACTATTGCCAATTTTCTGTCCAGCATGGACACGTTTCAACGTTTCAATTTTCAACCTGCCAACAATCTTTCCAGAACTGCAGAGCAGCTCCAGCTACACATTCTTATACTAAGGTGTTCGCATCTCCATGAGTTCTGCTATTGCATCGCAGAACACATGAGACAAGAATGCACTGAACCGAATGTGCAATGAATGGATGTTGAGAAGCCCGGATAACGGATAGAGGGAATGGAGTCGTTCTTATTGTCTAAAATACCTATAAAAGGACAAAGTACCTAGCAAGAAGTACTACAATACAAACTTACCGGATTCGTTTAGGGTGGAGGTCTTCTGCATGTGCCGGCAAAAGGCTTCGTATTCACCAGGTGTTGTGTCCGCCGTTGAAGGTGCCTTCACGGAGCTCATGTGCTTGGTAAATGCTCCAGCGATGGCTGCTACCCGATCAAATGCAGTTACGTTGATGTGACCATTCGGCAATCTAAAGGTGGGGTTGTGAAAGAAAAGAAGATACAACGATAAGAATACAACATTTTCACAAGCATGCAGATGTCATATATGGTATAGGGATAGGCGACACGACGACGACGACGTCCTGACTGGTGGGGAAATTGGAAAAATAAACTATAAAGGACAATCGGGAGACCTTCATCTTTTAGCAATAGGGTTTCCTCCTTTGTGAATGAGGATTTCATATGCGACGAATGGAATCCCCATTTGAGCACTCGACTGCATAGAGCGTGCTGAAGTTATGAGAAACTGTAATGGATTTTTCTTGAGGAAGCATGTGGTGAACACTAAATTGTTCCTCCATGAAAAAGAATGTTATGCGAAGATAAATTTTCATCAATTACAGTAAAGATAGTAGAGCATTCCCTTGAATGTTTTTTTCCACTTTGTGACGTCCATTGTGGGTAAAAAACTGAGTATAGATAGCCCAAAAAGGTGATGGGACGTGATGTGAAATTTTTCTAAAGCTCTTAATTTTAGTCTCCTTTTGTTTTTTGTCTGGGAGCTAATTCTGATTGTATCTTGCATCTGTTGTAAGAAGATACCCAATGCAGTGGTCAACAGACGTTCACATGTTTCGGACGAGGAGGTAACTTATCAGTGTAAAACAATGTGCCATGAAATGAAACTTATGCCATGTATGCTGCAGCAAGAGGTTTGAAGTTATTTTAAACATGACTATGTCCGAATGGGCTATCAATGGAGTTGAGTGGAAAATGTCTTCATTTAAAATGTGAATGAATTTTTCCTTTAAAGAGGACATTTTAAGTTGGTTTGAACTTTATTTTAAAGCATCTATCCGAAGAGAAGTTGATGGTCCTGGGGGGATTTTATTTTGAAAAGTTAAAATTGAAAATATGTATATATATGTATCTAGATCTGGACAGCAATATTTTTGTGTATGCTCACCACCTCCTCTCCTGTCAATAGTCTTTTCAAACTGCAAATTTGAGATGTTTAAGATATAACCACACATTACTACTAGAGTACGAGGTTTGCATCGGAATAAATTTCCTAAATTTTGAGCTATTTGAAGAAAACATTAGTGCCTTTTGTCCTAATTTTTATTGAGTTAGATTTTAATTTTAAGGGCCGATGTTGAATGTGAACCACACCTAAACGTCAAGTTTTTTTCTGCATTTCATTTGACATTTCTCAATTTCAGACTAACTCAATTTGAACAATGGAAAGATACACAATCGAGCAACAAATCGTGCAAAAATTCGAGCAAAACTGGTCTGTAGGAGATGTGAAAACACCAGTGCATACTTTTACAGCTGGTACTGCAGAAAATATTGCTGAAGTGGCTGAAGAGCCGTCCACCTCAACTCGTCGTCGTGCCTAACAATTGCACCTCTCACGCTCGTCGTTGATGAACATTATGCATAAAGACTTGCATTTACACGCTGACAAGGTGCAATTGACTCAAGAACTAAAGCCTCTTGACTATTTCAAGCGTCGTCAATGGTCAGAATGGTGGCAAGAAATATGGCAACAGTGGATGATAAATTTTCGAAGAAAATCATCTTCAGTGATGAGTCACATTTTCACCTCAGTGCGATTCGTCAGTAAGCAAAATTGCCGCATTTAAGCGAATGATAATCCAAGAGTGATTGTCGAAAAACAAATGCACCCACAAAGATTGACTATTTGGTGCAGTTTATGGTCTGGCTAATGAGCAGCACTTTCCAAGGCAAGATATAGTCTTGGAGGATTTGTCAATTCATCGCAAGAGGCCAATGGGGTACTACCCTTTATATAGGTAATCCTTTTTTTTTTTTTGAAAATAATTATCAAAATCGGTAATACTTGAAAATAAAATTCCGAAAAATGGTTATTAATGGTATTCTCAAACATGGTACAACCGATTTCGATCATTTGGGTGTTTAAAAATATTTAAAAAAACCCATCGTAGACTTTTTTTTAAAAACTTGACTGTTAAAAGTTTTTTGATACGATATACAAGATTTGAGAAAAGACAAAATTGTTTTATCTACAAATAACGGTACCCACCATACAAATGTTAAAAAATGTATTTCGAAAATTGTATTTTTCTCGAAAACGACTTCTTGAATTTTGATTAAATGTTATTTTTTTGTCAATTAATTCTTTAGATCGATAATTCAATAAAAAAAATGAAATTCAGGTATTACAGAGTTTACCTCCCAAGAAACATTTTTAGCTGTATAAAAGCTTGAAAAGCTTTCAGAGCTAATCTTAAAGCTCGTTTATTCAAAAACACGCTCTAGACCAAGATGTGCCTTTTGCCTTTAGAGCAGACATTGAGTGTGAGAGCACTTTTGAACTCTTTAACAGTGCTTGTAATTATGTTTTGTCAGCTAAAAGTTTTAATATACGCTCCAAAAATGCCATAGACGTGCTTTTATGTAGGTAGTGTTATTAATTATATTTTTATTAGTATAAGTACATAAATACAAAACATACTATTAAACACGAAAACATATTATTTTGTATTTGTATTGGTAAATTTCTAAATGCTATTTCATTTTTATCAGATATGTTGATATTGTACTTCGAAAAATTGAAACGCTCTTCTAACATAATTTGTTTGAGCAGATAAATACATTTTTTTTTATTAAAGATTGAACTTGAGAAAAAAAAAATATTTATTTTTCTCGTGTACTTTTTTGTTTTTCTTGATTCTTTTGAAAATGCAGTCAAATAGTTTTCTGTAAATAATCTTGTTTTTCTGTTTTATAAATTTTTTTAAAAATTCGCCCCTTTCTTAGACATGCAAAAAGATATAGCTTAAAGCTCTTAAAGAACACCTTACCAAAATCTTTTGCTGCTAATAGTTATTTTTAAAGGTAAAGAAACGACATGCATTCATGCTTTCTGACAGCTGATAAAAACAATATTATGGAGCATTTTTACTGAGCAGAAAGCTGTTAAACGTAACAATTCTACAAATTGTTAAGAAGTTTTATTATACATAGAGATAATCTAAATTCGTTCACAAGGAGCTGTCTCAGAGCTGTTTAAGAAAATTTAAATAATGTTTAGCTTCACTGATGTATGGTAGCCCCATAGAACTAAATGTTTTTTTAATTGTGAAGCTTCTAAGAAGGTCGAAAAAGATTGCATTTCAAAACTTAAAAACATTTTTTTTTTAATTATTAAAACAATAATATGTTTAACTGATTGCCTTCAACTTCAATAAGACTTAGACATAACTTAGACATAACTTTAAATATAAGTTAATGTAGGGTTATGTCATTTTCACGATTATCCATTCGTTTTATTTATGATTACAGAATTTCAAGTCATGAGCTTTTGAGAGTTTGCAACCACAAGGATTTAGGAGTTATATTTGACGTAAAATTAGACTTAAGAATGCACGTCGATTACACTATATCTAAAGGCAACTCTATGCTCGGATTTTTAATGAGAAATTCTCAGGATTTTAAATGTCCTTTCACGTTGAGGTGTCTTTTCGTTAGTTTCGTTCGACCAGTTTTAGAATACTGTTGTGTCGCTTGGGCTCCTTACTATAAAAATGCATCTAGTAGAATAGAAAAGATTCAAAAATGATTCACGAGATTTTCGCTTCGAAATCTAAATTGGATCTCTCCTATGCATGCATATAAGGCTCGATGTGTTTTGATTGACTTAAAAAGTCTCGAATCTAGGAGAGTTTACTATTCGATCTCCTTTGCGCGTGATGTTAAAGCTGGTCACATTGATTGTGATTCTTTAAAACTGCTGTTTAAATTATACACTCCGGCGCGTTGTTTAAGACCAAGGGCTAACCATTGTTTCTCTATTCCACATCATTCAACTAATTACGGTATTAATGAACCAATTACACGAGCCTGTAACCTGTTTAATGAATATGCTAATGAAATAGATTTCGAATGCTCTAAAAATGTTTTTAAGAATAAAATATTGAATTGATTAAATAGTTTTGATGTTCATATTTAGTTAAGCTGTTAACATATTTTTATTGTAAGTCTAAGAAAGTTTTTTGTACTTATAGACAAATAAATAAATAAATAAATAAATTAAAAAAAAACATTTTTTTTTTGAAAATTCGACATCTAAAAAACTGGTAAATATTTGTTTTTAAATTAAAGTTTTCAATAATAAAAACTAAAAGCTGGCGTACCAACATTTAAGAGGATTTTTGATAAAAGTACTTTTAGTGTTTGCTTATGAAATTGGAGCAAGTTCGTGCGACCCAGTCGTGCATATTAATTTTTAAGTTTTTCCTAAGGGACATTTTCCTAACTATCATTTGAACTAGACTTTTTTGAGCAAGTTTCTAAATGATTTCTATTTTATTACCGTTAATTTCATAAGAAAAAATAGTAAGACGATACACAGGGTGCGATATACTCGTACATATGTATGTTCCAGGTCCATGTTTTTTTTTTCAGTATCATTTAAATGAAATACAATTTTACAATTCTTATTTTACTTATTGATTTTAATGCTCCTAAACATCATGTATTGTGGTTGGATGCTGTAGGAACTGGGGGCTTCGAGCTGTATCTTTTCCTACACATCAAGTGCTTACAATACCTCTTCGTTGGTAACCTCCGGATACTGGTCTTGGCTTTATGTCATGACTTGCTAAACTTGTAAGTGCGAGTGTTGACCAAGGAAACAATTGCAACACTAAACCCATGGCCCTACAGATTGGAGGTTAGTGGGTCGGGCTAACGACCCGGCCACAGTAAAAAACACCAATTGTTATGAGAGAGACGCGAGAAGCCTCGGATAACGACCCCCCTCAAATGGCAACCAGACCCGGAACGAAAATGGACTACGATTTACGAGTATGCACCTGGAATGTAAGGACACTCTACACACCAGGTGCTACTCAATAACTTGAATCTGTCCTCTCGCGGTACAAGGCAGACATTACTGCGCCGGTTCTACAAAACAGCCAAACAACTGGCATCAGGTTATAGGACCGGCACGCAAGCTCTTCGGAATTGTAGACGTGTTTAAGCAGCATTTCCAGCAGCTGCTTATTGGGCATTATTTAGACAAAACCACAGGGGAGCAAAGAAGCATAAGACCAGTCAATGAAGATCCAGTCCCACTACCCAGTACTGAAGAGGTTAAGAAAGCAATACACAAGCTTAAGAATAACAAATCCGCAGGCTCGGATGGCCTACCTGCGGAACTTTTAAGTATGAAGGAGATGTTCTGATAGGGTGCATGCATCAGCTCATCGACTAAGTGTGTGAGGAGGAAAGTATGCCCGACGACTGGTCAAATAGCTCCATATGCCCAATCTATAAAAAAGGCGATCCTATGTCCTGCAAAAACTACAGGGCCATATCCCTGCTTAATGTTGCCTAGAAGATCCTATCCACCGTACTTTGTGAGCGTCTAAAACCTTTCTGCAACACTATAATCGGCACGTACCAGTGTGGCTTCAGGCCAGGCAGATCAACGATAGACCAAATCTTCACATTGAGGCAAATCCTGGAAAAGACCAATGAATTTCAAGTCGAGACCCACCATCTTTTCATCGACTTTAAAGCCGCATATGATAGCATAAGTCGCCAAGAGCTTCTATTGGCAATGTCGGAACTCGGGATCCCGAAAAAACTGATCCAGCTATGCCGCATGACGTTACAAAATACGCGGTGCAACGTGCAAATTTGTAACAGCTCAGCCGAGCTATTCCAGACGTGCACAGGGTTCAGACAAGGAGATGCGCTATCATGTGATTTCGTCAACCTAGTCCTGGAGCAGATAGTGCGCAAGAGTGGTGTTAACCTGGAAGGCAGTATCTTCAACAGGTCTTCCCAACTGCTTGGATATGCGGACGACATCGATATCATCGGCCGCTCCAAGTGAGCTGTGCTAGAAGCGTTCACAGCTATTGATGAACAGGCGAAACGCGTTGGTCTTGAAGTTAATGAGGACAAAACAAAGTATATGCTATCAACAAACAAAGCCGCATCTGTCCATCGCCTAGGACAAAACTTCACTGTTGGTAGCAGTAATTTCGAGGTAGTCAAGGAGTTCACCTACCTCGGAACGAACATCAATCCCACGAATGACACCTTAGTATAAATTCGACGAAGAATTACCCTAGCAAACCGCTGCTACTTCGGTTTGGCCAAACAAATGGGTCAAAACTCCTTTCTCGAAAGACAAAGTGCACGCTATACAAAACGCTAATTTTACCAGTTCTACTCTACGGCTCCGAGTGCTGGACGATAAGTAAAAAAGGGGAATTGATACTGGGAACTTTCGAGAGAAAAATTCTTCGACGGATATTTGGTCTTATAAGCGAAGGAGGAGAAGATTCAATCGTGAATTATACGAGCTGTACCCAGATGTGGATGTAGTCCAAAAAGCCAAAACACGTCGACTAAACTGGCTCGGTCACATCGAGCGAATGGACAACAACGCTCCAGCCAAGAAAATCTTCGAATCCCAGCTCCCAGGTTCTAGACGACGAGGAAGACCGAACCTCCGCTACAGGGACCAGGCGGTTACAGACGCAAGAGCGCTTGGTCCCGACGACTGGAGGGAGCTCGCGAGGGATCGCAACCGATGGAAGACCGCAATAACTCAGGCAGAGACCCTCCATGGATCGGGAGCCGGTTAAGTAAGTAAGTAGCATCATGTATGAAATATGATGTCGGTCAGTTGCCTTTGACCACGGAACAATGTAAGCATTTTTAAGCACATTTAGCAAAACAATTTATTTTATAATTCTGTTGTAATCTTAGCAATTTCGTTTCTAAAAAGATTTACTCTTTATGCATTACGCAAACTTAATTGGGTTGGGTCTTTGCCAGATTATAAATCAAGGTGTTCTCTTATTGACTTAAAAACGCTTAAATGTCGCAGGCAAGTCCAATGTATTTTGTTCATTAAAGATATTATTGATAATAGAATAACCTCTTTTGAACTGCTTTCATTGATTCCATTCTATGTTCCATCAAGAGTTTTTCGCAACAGAAATGAGTTATTTTATCCTCCTCTTCATAGAACCAATTATGGTCTTAATGAACCAATAACGCGTTCTCTAAATCTATTTAATAAGGTTTACAATGAAATTGATCTTAGCATGAATAGAGATTGTTTTAAGAAAAAAATTCTTCAAATATGTAATTGATTAATTAATTCACTAAAGTATTAAAATAATTGCTAACTCTAGTAAATATGTATATATCTTGTATCTTTATTATTTTATTTTTATTTTTTTTGTATTTTTTGTAATCAGCAGATCTTCGAATCAATTGATGAAATAAATAAATAAATAAATAAATAATGTTGTCTAATGTTTCTAAGCATCGAGTTGTTGGCCTGATGACACTGCCCGAGCCAAATAGCGCACCGTATCGTAACTCTACGATAATGTAGTAGTCTTTGGCACTAGAAATGCAGAGGCATAAGAAGGACAAAATGTAAAAAATCATAACAAGAGGTTGCCCCAGGGTGGTGTATTATCACCCTTGTTCTGGAATCTTGTAGTGGATGAATTGTTAGAAAATCTTACCTCTCAAGGTACTCGTATATGTTGTAATGGTTTTGCCGATAAAATAGCTATAATTGCAGTGGGTTAGTTTGAAGAAACTCTTTGCGATATTATTCAAAGAGGGCTAACAATTACAAAGAAATGGTGTCTATCTGTAGGACTATCAATCAACCCCTGCACGACGACAATCATATGAAACCTATCCAGTTAGCTGTCGAAGTGATTGAAACGCAGAAGAAGGCAAAATATCTAGGAATCATACTAGATTGTAAGCTCCTCTGAAACAAGCACTTAATAGCTAGAGTCGTGAAAGCCACAAAAGCCTTCATGATTTGTAAGAGACAATCGGGAGTATTCGTTGCTCCAATGGCTATTATCAAAGGCAGCCAAAATGTGCTTCGTCGCTCACAATGCTTGTTTGCTTCACAATTAATTGTTTTCAACCAATATCTACAACTGTCAAATGCCAACTGTCAAATTTCGTTCACACAAAAATGACAGTTCAATAAAATCGATCTGAATCATGAAACGCACCCTGTATTAACTACTCTTTTTCTTAAAGTAAAAACATTAGTCCAGATAAAAAAATTAAAGCATGCTTTAAGTTAGATACCTGAAGTCTTACCAAAAATAACAACTTTATCTAAAGTCAGAGACAAAGGCTTATATTTAAAAAAAAAAAAAAAAAAAAGCCCCAGACACAGTTCCTCCTGCCATGAGTATTAACAGGGCTATTTGCACTTAAATGGATCAGCGAGGATACAAACTCAGCCTTACAAATGAAAGCCCTCCTGTCTTTAAATGAAAGTTGTCAACAAACGCCACCCATTCTATAAAGTATGCGACCATGTCTTAAAATATTTGGGGAGCGATTTAATGAAATTCATGCGAAAAATACAGACTGTGTCCAATATGCTTCAATAATATTTTACGACATATTATCGGATATCGTAAACTATGTATGTGTCCATTTTCTTCTGTTTTTGTTTTTTAGCAATCAAAAATTCCTCAGAATTTTATTTTTTTTTATGATTATTTCTTCATTTTATTTTGTATCATAATTTGACAAAGAAAGATAATAAAAGAAACAATAACTGTGTCATCTGTTTTTATACAATGAGAAAAATTGTATACCGAAAAAAACGCCATTCTTTTATTCAACATTACTTTAGAGTGAACTGGTATAGGAAATTTTCGTGTCCCTTCTATCTGTCTGCTGCTCTGATTCCTTTCGACGAGGACAACAACGATGAACGTAAAAGATGTCAAACACGCTTGATTGGCTTCATCCATTTGTCCGATTGATCAAATATTGAATACACATTGTATTTCTAAGGGCATACCCTGCCTTCACTATTGATTCAACGTTAGCTGGGCTGACGGCATGCCCGAGCCACCACCGCACCATCATGTCATCATCCTGGTGAATTGGGATAAAGTCTGTGAAATTAGATTTTGATTGATCCTTCAACATAAGAAGGTTTTGCGATGAGGACGGACGGTGCTGTTAGACGTCCGTTGACGACAAATGTTTGTACGTTTCCTCTTGTTGGTGCATTGTTCTAATGCTACTTTAACTATAGTCCTTGCTTGTACAGAGCTTCTCGTATCTCCTTTCCTTGTCTTCCTTAAATTCTTTAACCACTACAAAGCAAGAGCATTTTCATTAATTTGAAAGCATTGTTCCCAGTAAGTGACCTGGGGTTTTATGTATATAGAGGAGGTTGTGTATCTACGTTAACGAAGCTTCCGCTTTTGAGGTTAGGATCCAATATATAAATGAAAAATGAGTAAATTTACTGGGCAACAAGAAGTGTTTTCTTTTTTTGCATTTAATTTTATGGAATGCCACCATCGATTAGGGTCCATTTTGTGGATAACCAATAATCAGATTTGTGCTGGAAAATGTGTTATTTGCGGGGCTAATACCATTAACATTATTATTATACAAAGTAATTGCGTTTCATTCTCTATCAAAATATCCAGCAGCTATATCTTCAATTTAGATTTTAATATTATTATTTTTTGAAATGATGTCTGTTTTGGTTGGGAATTTTGTGGTGAAGCGACGGCACTTACATTGACATGATTATCATATTAATATTATGGGGTCTGAAATGAATTTAAAGTGAAGTAATGAGGTAGTGAAATTATTTTAATTTTATTTATTCAGAGCAGATTTCTCGGAAGTGATTTAACCGTGAACTATTAAGGCACTCGAATAGTGAAGTTCACCATACGCACTCAAACTTATTAAGAGGAGAATATAAGGGTATAAGTGTAATTTAAGTATTTTAAATTCACTCTCCATTACATTTAAATACGCCATTAAGAATGTGAAATTTAATAAAATTCACAGAATATTTGTTGATTTGTTGATTTTTGAGCCTTTAAGCTCGTATAACAAAATATTTCATTTTTTTTACAATTTTTGTACCATTCAAAGTGAAATAAGTGCAGTGTAAATAGTTCAGTACTGAAATTCATAATAGGAGTGATTGAGAAACCAACCACCCTATTAATTTGAAAATGTCATAGAAATTGCAATGAAAACCAAAATTTTTCAGAGTCTGGTAAAATATTTGATTATATTTAATTTTTTCTAAGTATTAGTTTTGTAACACAAAATTATCCTCTCAATTTATTTTCAAATTTTAACATTAGCAGTATTCAAAATAATAAAGCAGTTAAAGTAATTTCTAAGAACAATCCTTAAACTTTTTGCCTTGGCTTGAACACGATTTAATATGCTTAAAAATGAGGTTGAAATGTAATATCATACCGGCATAATGACATACACACACAAATTGAAGAAAGTTCACATTTAAAAAATTTAATAAAAATTACTCATACGCCCGAGTGTACATTCAAATCCTTATACAATAGAAAAGGGTGTGTTTCGAATGGGATTCTTTTAAATTGGAATGGGAGCTCTTAAATTGTATTGTAACAAGAAAAATAAAATGCATGACTGGGTCGCACGAACTTGCTCCTATGTAATAGACTAGGCATTTAAAAATTACTATAGAGAAAACTATTCAAAAGGAAAAATTTAATTTTTTAAACTCTTTTAGTAGTAAGAGATAGAAACAGAATGCTCTGCAAATATGAATTTATACAAGAACAAAAATTATAAGTCGTTGCAGTGGTTTCTTAAAAAAAATAAGATTTTATGTAAAAAACTTTTAAAACATTTTTAAGAAAACATTTTGGTACGCCAATTTAAAGTTTTATTATTGTTCGATTAAAAATAAATTTACAAAAAAAAATATTGAGCCGTTTTTGAAATATTGAATTTTCAAAAAAAAAAAAAAAAAATAGATTTTTTTTTTCAAAATCCAAAAAAATATTTTTCTTAAAGTTTTGAGATGCAATGTTTTTTAAACTTTTGGAAGCATCTCTGTAAGAAATTTCATTAAGATCCGTCCTGTCATTAATGAGAAATTCAAAATTCGAGAAAATGGTTCTATGGTAGGTACAAGCAGGTACAAGATCATAAAAATTAAATAAAAAAAAAAATTATCAAAATTCTAGGTGCGGTTTTCGAGAAAAATACGATTTTTGAAAACCATTTTTTTTAAGTTTTAGCATTTGTATGGTGGGTACCTTTGTTTTAAGGTAAAATGAAATTTTTTTTCTCACATCTTGTAGATTATGTTAAACAACTTTTATTTATTAAGTTTAAAAAAAATCTACCTTGGGGTTTTCGAAATATTGAGTTTTTAAAAAAACATTTTGAAGTTTTTTTTAAAAATCCAAAAAAAAAATTTTTTTTAATTTGAATACACAATTCTATTTAAATTTTTGGGGAGCTTTAGCAAAAAACAAATTATCAAAATCGGTTGTACCGTTCCATGGGGCGTACCCTCAATAACCATTTTTCGCAAATTTTTTTTCAACTACTACCTAGCTTTAACTAAATGAATTTTTTTGTATTTTTATTTCTTAAATCTATCGAGCAGTTTTTGAGAAAAAAAAAATATTTATAAAATTTCGAAAAAAATTCGTACGACAGGTACCGTTATTTTTGGTCTTAAAAAAAAAGAAAAAAACGTATGGGGGGAAAAAAATAAAAATGATATCTACTAAGTTTAAAGAAAATCGGCCGAGCCGTTTAGGCTGTAGCCGAACAGACAGACAGACAGATAGAATTGCGAGACCCACTTTTTTAGTCTTCGCTATCATCGTAATGTCAACTTTGATCAAAATCTCGAGTTCGATTTTTTTTACGAATGCATACTCGTAACTTGCCTTATAGTGCCTATAAGTCGCAAGTAAAAAACTTTAAGAAGACATACCTATACGTCCCCCTTTAGGCAGGGGAAATTTTTCTAAAAGAAATTGACCTAAGTTAAAAAAAAAATGCAAAATGGCTCTATGGTACAGACAGTAATATCTTAGTTTCAATTTTTTTTTATTAAATTATAGATCTTAAAAATGAATTAAAAAAATATTTTAATTCTAGGCGCCGGTTTTGAGTAAAATATAATTTTTGAAAACTATTTCTTAACATTTGGGTACCGTTATTTTTAGGTAAAATCATTTTTTTTTCTCACAGCTTGAAGATTGTATTGAGAAACTTTTATTTATCAAGTTTGAATACGAGCATGGGGTTTTCATTTAAACAAGTACTGGGGAGATCATTAATAAATATACAAAATAAAATTGGTCCTAATATTGATCCTTGAGGTACCCTATTTAACACAGCTTTAAATTCTGAGGATCTCTCGCTAAAGCCAAAGTATAACCTTAGCTTTTGGCATAATATTTCATGATCCACTCTATCGAAAGCCTTGGAGAAGTCAAGCAAACAGAGTACAGTTACATGATCCATATCAAAGCTTATTCTTATATCGTCAAGCATTTTAATCATAGCTGTAGAGGAACTATGATTTGCTCAAAATCCAGACTGGACTGGAAATAGCAAATTATGCAAGGAATTTCTTCAAGACTTTGGACAAACATGGCAAGATACTGATGGGGCGGTAATCTGTTGCTAGAGATGCTTGTGTTTTTTTAGGTACAGGAATGATTTTTGCTAACTTCCAACTATCGGACAAATTTGACCACGTTATGCAGAAGTTAATTATGTGAATAATGCAGCTTATAACGTGAGGTAGAATCATCTTGACAAATCTTCACCTACAGAATTGGATTTTAATGAGTGAATAACATTGATAATGTCAACCTCCGTAGCAATTTGAAAGTCAAAATCGGAATTATGTATCAGACGATCATCAGCGGTTAAATTTAAGCTATTATTAGTATTATTAAAAAAAAAAAACTACATTAAAAGCTTGATAGTTTTAAGTAAATTAATTTTGTTTGTATTTCTTTTTTTTTTTAATCTGTCGAACAGTTTTTGAGAAAAAAAAAATATTTATAAAATTTCGAAAAAAATTCGTATGGCAGTATGGGGGGGAATTAAAAATACTATCTACTAAGTTTTAAGAAAATCGGCCGAGCCGTTTAGGTTGTAGTCGGAAAGACAGACAGACAGAATTGCGAGACCCACTTTTTTCGTCTTCGCTATCATTGATCAAAATCTGGAGTTCAATTTTTTTTTTTTTCAAATGTAGAACCTGCCTCATAGTACCTATGTGTATGTACATATATCGCAATAAAAAATAATGAAAATTGCATGGCTATGCAATGTTATATTTTAAATTTATTAGAACAATTTTTGAAAAATAAATTTTCAAACTTGAAATTTTGACAAAATTACTATTTCTGTTTTCAATATAATGTAATGTCCATTCACTTTTAGTTAAATTTTAAAATCCCCTTTTATAGAGCTATGAAAGTGAGAGAACAAGGTAACACAGAGTGTTATATTAACCACAAGTGAAACTGAAGGACAATCAAAAAGAAAACATCAACAGTTCAATTTTATTTTATTTTTTTCTGGCAAGTGCCATTTTACTTGCAGAAAAGAATTTACAATTTTTAAACGTCATACAATATACATATCTTGGAGTTTATTTTATGTATGACACATGAGGTATAAAATAAATAATTCACTATCAATACAAGATAAAAGGAAATTATTTAAATAATTTATGAAGATAAGTTTTTTGAAGGTATAAAACAATTAAGAATTTTAGTTATAGGTATCTGCTGAGCGGTACGTTAGGAAACTTTTTTTTGCATAATAGATTAAAATATTTATTATAAAAAAATAATCTTACAGAACACATCAAATATGTTGATATTTTTGCTCATAGGCAGATTGGTGTCAACACTCATGAAACTAAACTTGTTCTATTTTCTAGGAAATACTAAATGCTTCATATAGATCCTCCTTTTACCAAAGGTTTAGGTAGGTAGAAATAGCAAATACCACACGCTGACAGCCATGCTTAATTATTTTTTTGTTTATGAAACAAAACAAATTTTACAGAATTTGGAAAAATTTAAAAGAGAATTTTGGATTTACAGAATTTAAGAATTCAGAATAATAGAATTACAAAATAATGGAATACAGAATTATAGTCATACAGAGTTTGTGATACATTCACAGAATTTCGGATAAACAAAAATGAAAGAAACCAGCTTTTAGAAAAATACACAATCAAGGATTAAATTGTGAAGATCGAAAGTTATTTAAATGAATTGCTATGCTTCTGTTTTATTTCGTTTGTAATCTAGTACATTAATGTCCATTTACGATTTAAGATATACCTCCACATCTCGATTATTAAAAAAAAATCATAAAATAAAAAATATCTCTACAAATTACTTTCACCAAGGAGGATACACATCTATTCGTTATTATTGGACCTTTTTTTACAACTGATCTCTGTAATATTTGCCTTCTTCCTTCTTTTATTAATCAGATAACATGAATTCTACTCCTGTCATTGATAAACAAAAAACAAAACAAAAGATTCCAGCACTGGTAAATCTACTTTCATCTCTCATCATCACCTCTGTGCTTTTTGCCTATTCAGTGATGTTTCCTCACACATTTTTCTTCCTTAATGAGCATCTCAGGTATTATTCTTGCTGATTTATACCTTAAGCCATACACACAATATCGAAATCTAATGCTTGCCATCCAACAGACAACACCTGCCATCATTTATCCCGAGCGCACACCACTTTTTGCCCTGTAAAACTTTTCTCAAACTAACTTTTTTACATGCAACGGTATTCCGTTATCGTTAGCTATACATATCTATGCATTTCACCCCAAGTAAAGAGGAACAATCTGTAGTGCATTCTTGCCATTAGTGAAGGTTCTGTGATTTACAAAAGTGCACAATTCTGTTTTCCTTATCATCAAGGATTAAATACTGGGATTTCTTCAAGTTTGCTGTTCTCCTGCGCAAACAAAAACAAACGGAAAAATATTAAATATTAAACGGGAATGAGGACTGCAAACAGGAACGAACGGCATAGATGAATAAGGTCTTTGTGTAAGACGTTAAAGTGAAGTGAACAATAAAAACTAAACAACATTGTCGTCGTCGTCGGTACTAGAGCAGCATGATGGATTCACAATCGTAGGGGTTTGAAGTTTTCCATCGTCACCGTATGAAAAACTCCAAACTTCAATAAACTTAGATATTTGTATAAATTCAAGGGATCTGTGATTGGAAAAACAGAATTTGAATTTGAATCCAGTGCTGTCGAGTTATTAGGTTGCACATCTAGTACAATGTGTAGATAATCACGGAGGAAGATAATATGGTGTTGGTGATGGTCTCAGCTGCCAGCGCTTTAAGTGTTCTCTACTTCGTAGATTTATTTACGGAGTAGTGTAATATGTATTCTAATGTATGGTAATTTCTCTCCTAAAAATATACAGTTTAGAGATTTTTTCTTTAGCCGCAATGAGAAAAGCTTTACTTTTGAAAATAAATGTTATTTGAAAAAATGTTCAGAAGCATAAAATTAATTGTTTTAAGGCTAAAACAACTGAGAACTGAATGCCAAGCAAATATGAATATTATATAATTTATGTAGTAATACGAATTTATGTAAAAAATAAAAATTATAGAATACAAAAAAATACAGTTTTGGAGATGTTGAATTTTCAGAAAAAAAAATTAAATTAATGTAAAAAGATTTATCCAATTAATGTTGATAGAGTGGGCTTCAGGTCAAATGAAACAATGTTTTACAATGTCACAACGTTTCGTCCATGTATATGGACATCATCAGGTGCGATCAATGGTTTAATAGTTACATTTATATTACACTTAAAATTTTAATGAAAACAAATACTGTTCACATGAACAGAAGTCCAAACTCAAGGAAAAGTGAAACTTTTCATCTTTTAATAAGTGTAAAAAGATTTATATTAAGAAAAGTTAAAAAAAAAAATGATTTTTGATATGCAATTTTTGTTACAGTATTTATGAATTTTATTCAAATCCGTTATGCCGAAAATGAGAAAGTCGAAAGGCGAAAAAATGGTTATATGGAGGGACTGTCCGTAATGCCTAATTTTCTTTTATTAATTTATAGAAACATTTTTTTTTTCTTCAAAATACCTACATACTAAGTGCCGGCCTTTTTCTTAAAAATATACAATTTTCGAAAACCAAATCTTAACATTTGTATGTTGTGTACCATTGATTTGAAATTAAATAAAGACTTTTTAACTTTTAAATTAGTTTCGAGAAATTAGAAAATGTGGTTTTCGAAATATTGAGCCTTCAAAAATAAAAAAAAAATATTTTAATTTTTTTGAAATTTTATATAAACAATACTATTCAAAATCTTAAGGAGCTTTGATATAAAAAATTTGATCTTTGAGAAAATCGAAATAAAAAAGCCTCTCTTTTGGAGATACCTACATACCATTAATAACCATTTCTTGTTAATTTTTACTTGCGACTTATAGGTACTATTAGGCAAGTTATGCATTCGTAAAAAAATTGAACTCGAAATTTTGATCAAAGTTGACATTACGATGATAGCGAAGACTAAAAGTGTGTCTCGGAATTCTGTCTGTCTTTCTGTTCGACTACACCTAAACGGCTCGGCCGATTTTCTTTAAACTTGGTAGATATGGGCTTTATTTTTTTCTCCCCGGATGTTTTTTGATTTGATTTTTTGAGACCAAAAATAACGGTACCTGCCATACGATTTTTTTTCGAAATTTTATAAATATTTTTTTTTTCACAAAAACTGTCCCACAGATTTAAAAAAAAAAATTCATAAAATTTTATTTAGTTAAACCTAGGTAATGAAAGAAAAAAAATTCCAAAAAAATATTATTTTTGGTACCCCCCTTGGAACCATTTGTTTTGGATTTTCGCAAAAACGGTACAACCGATTTTGATCATTTTTTTTTATGTTAAGGCTCCCCAGCAGTTTCAATATTATTGTTATTCAAATTTAAAAAAAAAAAATTTTTGGATTTTTAAAAAAAATTTCCAATTTTTTTTTGAAAACTCAATATTTCGATATTTATATCATAATATATCAATATTTGATAAATAAAAGTTTTTTAAAATAATCTACAAGATATGAGAAAAAAAAATTTATTTTTCCTAAAAATAACGGTACCCTCCATACAAATGTTAAAAAATGGTTTTCGAAAATCGTATTTTTCTCGAAAACGGTTCTAAGAATTTTGCTTAAATTTTTAGGGCGGTATTCACCGAAGACTCATAAACAGCTCTTAAGTTTAAGTGGCTCATAAATTGGAAATTATTTGTGCTATTCACCAACCCCTCATAAATATTTTTCGAAGTCCGAAAATGAGAGCCACTCTCTCTTAACCAGGCATGTTCATACTGTGAATTCAAACAGTTTTCAAACAAGATTAACAGCGGAGAAGTCAAATGTGAAATATTAGTCATAAAAACAAAACTTTGAACTGTCATCTCATCTTTAAAGAACAAAAAACCAAAGTCTTTACTGCACACCAAACTTTTAATTTATTTATTATCCAACCAAAAATTCAACCAAAATTCTGAAATAATGGCTATTGCTGCTATTCAAACGGATACCCGATAAGAAAAGGAGTAGGGAAAACCACAGTTCCGTGGACGGATTCGCATTGAAATGAGAAACAACGGTGGAAAACAAATCATCGGATTCGTTTCAGTCTTCATCTCCTCCAGTCTCAGCTCCAGGCCTCTCACAGAATCTATCGAAATTGAAAAGGTGATCAGCGGCTGGCTTATGGATCATCAACGTACTCCTTTTCATCCGTCCAGACTCTCCTGCATTGCAAGTTTGTTGATTGCTCCGCATCTCAAACAATGAAGAAAATCCAGTGAAGATCATGTAAAATTGATTAATAAAATTGCGTTGATACTTTTAATTGTTGATGTTTTTGTTTTTGATTTATTGATTGAAGTTTTTTTTAATACAAATTAAAGTCACAAATCAAATTGCGACAGTGACAATTTGAAAAAAAGTCAGTTTGTTTTGAATGTTTTCGAATAAGTTTTCGAAAAGAGCTCTCGCAACTGATGAGTGATCAGGAGCACTCATAACTTTTACGAGCGCTCATAAATATTCAATATAATTGCTTGGTGAATGGGTTTGTGAGCCTCTTAAGTTATGAGCGTTCGGTGAATACCGCCCTTAGTCTTTCGATTAATTTTTAAGATCTATAATTTAATAAAAAAAAAAAATTGAAAACAAGACATTATTGATTGTACCTACCATAGAACGATTTTTTTAAATTTTGAATTTCTCATTGTCGACAAAACGGATCTTAATGAAATTTCTTATAGAGATGCTTCTCAAATCTTTAAGAAAAATTGCATTTCAAAACTTAAAAACAAAAATATTTTTTGAATTTTTGAAAAAAAAAAAAAATCATTTTTTTTGGAAAATTTGATATCTCAAAAATGGGTCAATATTTTTTTTTGGAAATTTAATTTTCATTTGTACAGTAATAAAAAACCTAAAGTTCACGTACCAAGTTTTTTTTTTAAATATTTTAAAAATTTTATATATATAAAAGCTTATTTTATTAAGAAACCACTACAACAACTTATAATTTTTATTCTTGCATAAATTCATATTTGCATAACATTCTGTTTTTGTCTCTTACTACTAAAAGAATTTAAAAAATTAATTTTATCCTTATGAACAGTTTTCTCTAACAACATTCGTTTTTAAAATTCCTCGTCTATTATATAGGAGCAAGTTCGCGCGACCCAGCCGTGCATTTTATTTTTTGAAGGTCTATGATTTGATGACAAAATGAGCGCTTGGCTTGCATATCTCTTAATAAGCATTCTTTAATTGATATCAGAGCTAAACTAAATAGGTGTTTTCAAAAAAATTTAAAAAGTGCTCAAATATAGTTTGCACAATGCGCCCAATAAAATAATCAACAACGAGTTGGACCAGCAGCGCTAGGAGTTTTTTCTTTTAATAACTGCAACTCATTATAATTAAGCCACTCTTTTAGACCAAAGGGAAAAAAAACTAAGCTATGTGAATTTCTGAAGAAACCACCACATGGTTTAATTTAAGACACTGATTGAGTTTAAACTAAATTAAGCTTTTGAGGAAAACAGTGTTTTGTAATGTACAACTGAAATAATTTCTTTTATTTTTTCTTGCATGCCATTTGAATTGTCCGACATAGCAGCGTACCTTTGACATACCAATTTGTTAAATACATTTTCCTTTCATAAAAACGGTATAATAAAATCTAACAAATTCTGAGCTGATCTTCCAATGGAAACATCGACAAAAGACGTGAAGTTTTCAACGTCAGCTCCATCCTTTTTGACCAAGAATCTTGTTTTCCAAAACCATTTTCTCAGTTTTACCATCCCGTTTCGACTGGAAGCCATATCGACCAAAATGAAAAATTTCCAATAATTTCAAAATCTTCTCTAGCTTATCAAAAAACTTTCGTATGGATACTTAGTAGTAGAATGGACCACATTTTAAATTAACTCAAGAAGACAGCACTGTTTTAAAATGCAAAAACAGCAGTGTGTATCAGGAAATTAAGCTGCCGGAGAAAAAGTCTTATACAGAAACAAAACTTATAATTAGTTAAGTTTTATGCAAAGCACTTTGTATGACGGAAGGAAGAATTTGAAAGGAAATAAGGTGTTTTATTTACTATGAAATACATAGTCATGTGTACTGAACATATTACGAATGGAGAGAATAGAGAACTTTCTGAACAAAAACCAAAGTTTTTTTTTATTTTTATTTTTCAATAAGACACAAACAAGATATTCAGGATGGATTCAATTCAAATAATATGATTGGTAATACCTTCATATATATTCTATATTTTTCATTAATACTGCGAAATGAAGTTTTAAACTATTAGGAAAGTATGTAAATCATTTTCAGATAAACTTATGAACTATATTCGAATAAGTTTTCCGGGCTATATATAGAGGTGTTCATTCTCGGTTTGTAGCTGCTCCTGACAACACGAGCGTCGTTTAGTCCTTTTAGTTCCTTCTATCATTGTTGTCCTGGACTTTATTTATGTCTTTTGGTTGAAGTTGGAGGCGAATTACCAATGCTTGCAGTAATAAACATATTTTGTATCAATATCTTTAGAGACGCTTACGAGATAATTATGATAATTTTCAAGAACCGTTGTATAGCAGATACCGTTATTTTCTTTCTAAAATGCAAAACTTGGCCTAATACCATTTTATACTTGAGATTTACTATCTATACATAATGAATGTACAGTGCATAATATGTTTTTTCTATCAGTCAATTTTTCCTTCAATTATTTTTAACATTCCATGCACGAAGTTTTACCAAAATCATAAGAAATAAAATGCACGACTGGGTCGCACGAACTTGCTCCTATGTAATAGACTAGGAATCTTAAAAACGAATGTTATTAGGGAAAACTGTTCATATACATATATAAAATTTTGTAGTAAGACATAAAAACAGAATGCTATGTAAATTATGCTACAACAAAATTTTATATACAAAATTTTTTAAACATTTTTGGAAACAAATTTGGTACGGCAACTTTGAGTTTTTATTATTGCACGAATGAAAATTAAATTTCCAAAAAAAAACATTCAGTCGTTTTTAAGATATCGAATTTTCCAAAAAAAAAGACCTTTTCCAAAAATTCAAAAAATATTTTTTTTGTAGGTTTTGAAATGCAATGGTTTTTAAACTTTTTAGAAGCATTAAAAACCGTTATGTCGATATTGAGAAGCTCAAAATTAGAAAAAAAGGTTCTATGGTAGGTACAAGCTATAATATCTTGATTTAAATTTTTTTTATTAAATTAAAGATCATAAAAATTAATTGAAATAAAAAAAAATGTATCAAAATTCTAGGCGCCGTTTTCGAAAAAAAAAATACGATTTTTGAAAACCATTTTTTAACATTTGTATCATCATCATCATCGGCTCGACAACCGGGTTCCGGTCCTGGCCTCTTTCAACAAGTCTCTCCACCTATCCCGGTCTCTAGCCGACGCCATCCAGTTGCGCACCCCAAGGCTTCGGGCGTCCTGGTCTACGCCATCTCTCCAGCGCAAGCATGGTCTACCACGCTGTCGTCTACCATAGAATGTACCACAAAGAACTTTCCGAGCAGGTTCCTCTTCGCTCATGCAAGCTAGGTGCCCTGCCCACCGGAGTCTACCGAGCTTAATTTTTGTCACGATATCTGCTTCTAGGTAGATTGCGTACAATTCATGATTGTACCGTCTCCGGAATCGTCCTTCCTCACATACGGGGCCAACAATTCTCCTTAAGACTTTTCTCTCGAACGCAGCTAAGAGGTCGGAGTGCCTTTTGCTAAGCACCCAAGTCTCGGATCCATATGTGAGTACTGGCAGGACCATGGTCCTGTACAGCAGCAGTTTTGAAGTTATGACTATTGACTATTGACCCAAGGTATTTAAAGGATTGCACCACTTCAAATTCTTGCTCCGCTACCTTGATTGTTTGACCAACTGTTCCTCTCGCATTCGACGCCAGCATGTACTTTGTTTTACCTTCACTAATGTGCAGCCCCAGATTTTGTGCCGCCTGCTTGATCTGGATGAAGGAATCTTGTACAGCTTGTTCGGTTCTTCCGATGATGTCGATGTCGTCTGCGTAAGCCAGTAACTGGCTGGACCTGTTGACGATGGTCCCTCTTGTTGCCGTGCCAGAGTCACGGATTGCTTTCTCCAACGCCAGGTTGAAGAGGAGGCAGGCCAAACCGTCCCCTTGTCGGAGTCCATTAAAGATGTTGATTGGTCTGGATAGCAATCCGGCTATTTTTACTTGGCTTGTTACGTTGGTCATGGTCAACCTACATAGTCGTGTCAATTTATTTGGGATGCCGAATTCTCTCATGGCTTTGTAAAGTTCTACCCTGGCTATGCTATCATAGGCGGCCTTAAAGTCTATAAACAGATGGTATGTTGGGATGTTAAATTCTAGACATTTTTCCATCGCCTGCCTAAGGGTAAAGATCTGATCAGTTGTTGATTTGCCTGGAATGAAACCACACTGATATTGTCCGATAACGGTTTTAGCGTATGGGGTTATCCGGCGGTTATAGGCGGTACTCAACAACGTGATACCTCTATAATTGCTGCACGTTGTGACATCTCCCTTCTTATGTATGGGGCATATTAAACCTTTTCGCCAGTCTTCTGGCATTTCTTCCTGCTCCCATACGTGTACTATAATATCATGCATTGCTTGACGTAAGGCTGGCCCGCCGTGATGGAATAATTCGGCTGGTATGCCATCGGCTCCCGGGGCTTTGTTCTGTTTAAGCCGGCCTATAGCCTTCTCAACCTCTTCTATGCTTGGTGGCGGCAACATAGGGTTTTCTTCTTGAAGTAGTGGAGCCTCCACTTCTGCAGTGAGCTGACCATTTAGCAATTCATTAAAGTACACTTCCCATCGCTCCAGTATGCTTTCAGGATCGGTGATCAGATTTCCCTCCCCGTCCTTGCAGTATGTGCAGCGTGGTGTGTACTGCGTCATGTTTCGGACGAATTGGTAGAACTTCCGCGCCTGGTGCGGACCTCGCTCTCGGCTATTTTCTATTTCACAGATTAGGTTCTTCTCCCAGGCTGATTTTTTTTGTCTGTGTAGCCGTTTTTCTATTCTTCTGAGCTCTTTATATTCCTCTTCGCGTGCCCGCGTTCTATGAGATTGTTGCATTGCTCGGTACGCAACATTCTTACGTTCAGTCGCTAGCTTGCATTCATCATCAAACCAGTCGTTCCGATTTTTACGACTGCTGCCTAAGATGGAGTTGGCAGTACCAATGACAATATTCTTAAGGCGTGTCCACTTCTCATTTACGTCCAGCATACTGGCTCCAGGACTTACTCTCCCTAAATCAAGTGATTCTAGGGCGAGTCCTAACGCATTACCAAAGGTGTTACTGGTGTTTTCATTGCGCAGGGCAGCCGTGTTGATTCGAACCTGATCGGCGGATGCAATGCGTCTTCGCAAGGCAATCCGCCCTCGGAAAACCATACCAACAAGATAGTGATCCGAGTCGATATTGGCACCTCGGTACGTTCGTACCGTCATCAAGTTCGAGTAGTGGCGACGGTCTATCAACACGTGGTCTATTTGGTTACGAGTGACTCCATCAGGTGATACCCAGGTGGCTTTGTAGATATCTTTACGCGGGAACCTGGTACTCGCAACGACCATGTTTTTCGATGCTGCCAATTCTAAGACTCGAAGTCCATTGTCATTAGTGTTCTCATGCAAACTATGGGTGCCTGCGTAATGCCTGAATACCGGCTCCCGACCTATTTTTGCGTTCAAATCCCCAAGGATGATTTTAACATCATACCTTGGGCAGGCATTGAGGGCCCTCTCGACTTGTTCGTAGTAAGTCTCTTTTTCTTCGTCTGAGGACTCCTCCGTAGGTCCGTGAACGTTAATGAGGCTGATGTTCGTAAATTTGCCTCGCACGCGAAGGGTGCATAGCCTTTCGCTTATAGCGTTAAAGCCGATGATAGTATACTTCATTTTTTCGCTGACTAGGAAGCCTACCCCGAGCACATGGTGTTTTGTATGACAGCTGTAATATACGTCATATTCTTTCTTCTGTAAAACACCATTCCCTGTCCATATGATTTCTTGGAGAGCTGTTATGTCAGCTTTATATTTTGACAGGGCATCGGCTAGCTGCTGAGCAGCTCGAGCTCTATAGAGCGATCGTACGTTCCATAAGAAAATTCGTAAATCGTTTTTCCTTTTTCTTTGCGTTGGTTGTCGTCGTGTGATCAGTCCGTTTCCGAGGCTTGTTGTCGTTCTCGAAATTCTCTTAGTTTTACGGGACAGGGAATTAACCTGTCGCCAACCTGTGGAACCAGCCTGATCATATTAGCCAAACCTTTTTAAAAGGCTTGTTTCTAGCGGCCGCCGCGAAGAGGCTATGATCACACTTCCACCAGTCCCGAATAGTTACGGCACGTGCATGTTTTCGTATGCTACATGTTGTTCCCCCTATTCGTCTGATGGCTGACCGCCAACATTTGTATAGTGGGTACCTTTATTTTAATGTAGAATTTAATTTTTTTTTTCACATCTTGTAATTATATTGAGAAACTTTAAGAAAAATCTAGCATAGGGTTTTCGAAATATTGAGTTTTGAAAAAAAAAAAATTGAAACTTTTCTTAAAAATAAAAAAAAAATAATTTTTTAAAATTTTAAAACACAAATCTGTTCAAATTGGTGGGGTGCTTAAGCATGCTTAAAATTATCAAAATCGGTTTTACCGTTTTTGAGAAAATCAAAAACAAAAAAAAAATGGTTCCATCCCTCAATAACCATTTTCCGAATTTTTTTCAACCATTATCTAGCTTTAACTAAATAAAATTTTTATTTTTTAAATCTGTCGAACAGTTTTTGAGAAGAAAAAATATTTATAAAATTTCGAAAAAAATTCGTACGGCAGATACCGTTATTTTTTCCCTTAAAAAATAAGAAAAAAACGTGTGGGGGGAAAAATTTAAAGTAATACCTACCAAGTTTAAAGAAAGTCGGCCGAGCCATTTAGGCTGTAGTCGAAAAGACAGACAGACAGAATTGCGAGACCCACTCTTTTAGTCTTCGCTATCATCGTTATGTCAACTTTGATCAAAATCTCGAGTTCGATTTTTTCCGAATGTATAACTTGTTTTATAGTACCTATAGGTCGCAAGTAAAAAAATTGACAACAAATAATGCTCTTAACGAAATTTCATGTAAATCTGTCTCCATTTTTTCCTTAGGCTATAATGTACAGTTGGACACACAGATGGACAGACAGAACAGGCCGATCGGGGAAAAACTCTAAGGAAACTGAAAGAAATTTATTTGATACTGTGATGTACTCGTACTTTCGTCGCTGTACTTTTAAGCAGAGAATTGGTTTTAGCTGATTGTGTTGAATCATAAATGAAATGTTTTGGATAATTCTTCTACCTCATCATTCAATATATTATGTAAGTTCTTATCTTATATCTTTTTTGTAAGAAAGTTATTGATCCATGGGATTATATAACAAGAGAAAATCAACCCTACATTTGAACTTTAGATTTGTTTAGGCGAACAAAAAACACCTTTCCAGTTTTAGTAAAGAAGATCTTGTTAAAAAGTCATTGCCAATTCACCCGTCTTGGGCGCTCTGCATTATAATTCAATATAAAAATAAAATATTTAACAAAAGGCAATTTTTTGTCGGAATATTATTAATTTTAGGCATGTGGTGGCCTATACGGCTGGCACCTACATGGCATAGTCTGGAGGTCCAATATTCATACACTCTTTGCAGTAGAAAATTGGATGGGCACAAGTTTAACTGTTGAGCACGATGAAGAATTCACACATTTCGATCAACATCCTCAGGGGTTGCATATTATCGTTTAGAGTTAACATTTTTCGAAAAAATAAAAAAAGCAAGCACGCAACATCCGGTTTGTTCCTCAAATCGAACCATGTTTCTCAAAATAAATTTAATCAATTTGCAAACGGTTCTTCGCCCTGGGTCTATACATGGTGAATCGCCAGAGAACTTTAAAAACCGCTGTCACAGAAAACTGTATTACTAATATAAAGTTATCTGCCTCTAAGAAAACACCCTTATATCCGCTTCAATAAAGACGAAATTTTGGTCCACGAACTTTGACAACACCTGCAAGTAATAGGACAGTGCGGGTTGAAAGTAACACGGGTAGCAATGTAATTGAGTGTCCCATGAAAAAGAAAAATATTCATATTCTTCATAGCTACCAACTTATCTACTTAACCTGTTTATTGGAAACCATTAAATGATGTTCTGAGGTTGCCCTTAAAATTATAAGGTTTTTATGTATTTTTATTTTTTAATTTTGGGTCTTTTTCTTGACAACACTAAAGAGATACAGTTCCGTCTGATTTTTGTGGACATCCATTTGTATCTGGGTTAAGTCTTTTATGTGTATGTTATACGTGTGAGACCTTTCTTGTAATTTAAATTGTGTTCTTTTTGATAAATTGGGGCTAGTTGTAACATTTAGAACCGTTTTTGGGAAAGTAAGATTATTGCACTTGATATTTCAAAAGTATTTGATTGAGTTTGGGATCAAGCTATCGTATTGAAAATGCGTAGATTTGGTATTGATGAACCCATTTCTCATGGGATTAGAAACTACCTTTCGAGTCGCTCAATACAAGTTATATTGGACGGTTTAAGTTTGCAATTTATAAAATAAATTCTGGTGTGCCACAGGACTCCGTTTTCTCTCCGACTTTCTTTCTCATATTTATCAATAATCTTTTTTCTGAAACTATTACTCCATCATATTGTTTGCTGGCGATAGTACACTCAGTTTCTCATATTCGTTTCCAAATGCATGTCCTTGTTTTTCGGATATGGATTTAGAACGGCAGCGTATTTTCAAATGGAGAAGGAACACCTCCGAAGAATTCAACGTTTAATGCTGTCTTCTGTAGATAAAGCGAAACCCACTCTCCATCTATGGGCATTGAGGAAACAGAACAGACCACCTTGAATGGAATGATCACCAAAAACTTTGCTAAGTTTTTAGATTTCTTCCGAAGATGAAAGAAATTTATCAGCCCTTTTGATCTGGCTGTAATCTATAAGGCCCATATTCTTCCAAAGTTCGAGTATAATTTGGTCAGAATTCACTAGTGAGCCTTATAAATGATAGATGATATAAACAGCTGCATCTCTCGAACATCTCCACAAGGCTTCATGTCTCTCAATATCTAATCGTTATTTTATTTTATTTTATTTTATTTTATTTTATTTTATTTTATTTTATTTTATTTTATTTTATTTTATTTTATTTTATTTTATTTTATTTTATTTTATTTTATTTTATTTCATTTTATTTTATTTTATTTTATTTTATTTTATTTTATTTTATTTTGTTTTATTTTATTTTATTTTATTTTATTTTATTTTATTTTATTTTATTTTATTTTATTTTATTTTATTTTATTTTATTTTATTTTATTTTATTTTATTTTATTTTATTTTATTTTATTTTATTTTATTTTATTTTATTTTATTTTATTTTATTTTATTTTATTTTATTTTATTTTATTTTATTTTATTTTATTTTATTTTATTTATTATAACAGTATTCTTGTGAAATGACAGTTGTAAACAATAAATCCACAGTATTACTTACACTTTTATAAATGCTCATCAGTTAACCTTTGAGCACAACTTCGGGCGTACTGTGAAGTACAGAGATTCCTTTTTCAGCCGCACTGCACGAATGTGGAATGCTCTACGTAGCTCTGTTTTTATTCCTGTTTTCCTAACGTATTGTTGGCATAACACGGTTTCCCACAAAAAAATGTCCAAGGGGGTCAAATCGCAGCTCCGAGGCGGTCAACTGACATCGCCAAGACGGCTGATACCACGATTTGGGAATTTGTTGCGCAAAGGATCGATTGAAGTATGGTCTTTGCGGCATAGCGCGCCATACTGCATGAAACTGAGGTCGTCCAAATCCATGTCTTCAATTTCAGTAAAAAAAATTGGTTAACATGGCTCTGTAACGCCCACCGTTGACCAAAACGTTGTTCCCAGTGCCATTTTGGAAGAAGGTCAAATGATGGCACAACTCCACAATCCGCACTAAGCTGTCACTCTCTGATGTGGATGCATTGGCTTTTGAAGAATAACGTGCGGGTTTTCCAAGGGTTAACGTAGCCCCCGATATGATTTCAGAAAAGATGATTTTTCACCCAAAATCATTTCCGAATTCAAGCTGCCCCAATTCCCAATTTTCGAAGCGATAACGAAACGGATGTA
The DNA here is from genome assembly GCA_963931855.1 of Philhelius festivus. Classification (NCBI taxonomy): domain Eukaryota; kingdom Metazoa; phylum Arthropoda; class Insecta; order Diptera; family Syrphidae; genus Philhelius; species Philhelius festivus. The sequence continues at coordinate 40,136,173 of OZ007554.1, read as the reverse complement.
CGTGCGCCTTCAATTGCTGAGTCAATTGGACCTTGCAAACAAATAATCTGAGATCTTTGTGCAGAATTCTCCTCAGGCTAGTGCGTGAAATGTTGAGCTGTTGAGTGTTGAGATCGATGGAGAGTTGATGTTCGTCAATTGAGTCTCGCACTCTCGGCTACAGCAGCCACATTCTCATTTGTGGGCGTCGTACGACGACGGGGACCATGAGTGCTGTCCTCTAGCATACCAGTCTCACGAACTTTTTGCACAAACTTGCATACGGCAGGAGCGGTGGTTGCTTCTCTTCAAAAAATGCACTGTTTGGGCAACCTTGTTCAAGCGTTAAGCGACTCATTTTGTACCGCGGAGGTATGATACTGACTTTCTGCCAGATTTGGAGCAGGAAACAGCTGTCAGGGTCAAAATAAACTATGATTTAAAAAGAAACCACTAGATGGCCCACCATTTAAATAACTTACTTATTTCCCTATCTCAGGGCTCTTGTTTTTCCATGAATATCAATTTTCCATCCACATTCTATGGAATATCTACTGTAAATCTATATTTCCTCTAACGACACACCAACAATCAATGCCCCACGAAACCCACGTATTGCAACAGATGAATTGTAATAAATTAGGAATTTATAGATTCATACTCGTAGAATGCAAATATCTTAATCAAAATCATGATTCAATTTCCTGTTCCAATGATGATTTTGATTTTCAAAAATTGTCAAATCGCAAAAACCACCATGACAAAATTTTAATCTTAAATGTCAATTTCTGCTTCGTCAATAAAAAAAAGAGAAGCTTTTTATGGTTTCGGTTGAGACCAAATCAACTCAAGCTCAAACTCAAACCCACACCAGGACAACAAAGAAGGAAAAATCAAATTAAGGCTACAAATAACATTCTATATAATGGGTGTGTATCTTGTACTTACCTCTGGAGGCAATCCTCACGTCCTGATATAGCCAGCTTAACAATATCAGCAAACACGGGTATGACCACCCAATCGTTTGGTTTCGTGGGTTTTTTCTCCGATGACAACGACGTCGATGTTGTTGTCACTAACGCTGCTGCTGCTGCTGCTACTGGATGTGGCGATGGCGGTGGCGGCGGCAGCGGCGACGTTGTCATCGTCGTTGACGTCGTTGTTGCTCCTGTTACCGTCGTCGTTGACGATGATGTAGCCGCTGCGGTGGATGTGGATGATACCACCACCACAACGGTCGTATGATCAGTCTTTTGGTTTTCATTTAAGACGATTGCTTGTTTTGTCCACAAATCCCCATATCCTTCGGCATGTCGTTGCATACAATCCAATTGCTGGCATGTCGATGATAACTTACTCCACTAAACATATCATTGGATGTTGATGGCGTCGTATATGTATCCATGTCGTTGATGATATTCCAATTTCCATTATACCAAGAAAGAAAACAAGAAAATCTACAAATGTAGGCAACAATACAACAAACAATCGGGAAGACGAAACACCCACAAACCACATTCCACATCCATGTCGTCGACCATACACAAAAAAAAGAAGAAGAGAAGTACAGGGACATTACAGTAACAACGATTGGATAGCAATAGCTCTGGTGGTGAGGGAGAGTAATGGTGTTGAAAAGAAGCCCTGTCATTTTTTCGTTTTTTTCATTTTTTTGGGATAGAATTCAATTCTTGTGATAAGCAGAATCACAGGATGTGTGTATTGTGTGTACAAGGGTATTGTGCTCTTTCGACAGGATATGGCTTTGCCATTACACCTATATACAGCAGGCAATGAATGATGGAGCCCTACACCGATTGTTACATAGATTGGGGGATAATAAATCCTTAATGGAAATTGTAAATCAGATTTTATGACATGCTAAATGCCATGAAATCCATTGAGACGAGTTTGCGGGGCGGGGGGCTATAAATTGAAATCATATTATTTCATGTCGTTATGGTGATTGGTTTGTTACATAAGTCTATCCCCAATAATATGGGTATTTTAACATTAAAACAAAAATGAGGACCAAATTTTAAATTAACCAGGGATTTGCTTACGAGTAGGTATACAAAAAATTTCAAGAGTTCATTTCATGGGGGTCATTATTTGATAAAATAATAAGAAATTAGATATAAAAAAAAATAATTCTTTCATTTGCATTTAATGAGTAAAGATGATCTGGTTCGGTAAAATAAATTAAATTTAAGCATTTTCTTTTTATGTCATTATTATGTATTTTATGTTTTATTTTAATACGAGCGGATTATTGATATGTTACAAAATTCATCAAAATGCCATGGTTTGAGATTTTCTTAGCAGGAACTCAAAACTGCGCAATTGCTGTGAAAGGAGAATGTGATGGGTTTGTTTTAATTTGGCAGAAGATGATATTTTTTTAATGCTTCATAATTCAAAAACAGGACAAGCTTTTGCTTAAAATATATATAAATATATGTACATTATGTATTAGGTTGAAATACAGCATTGACAAATTGAACTTAACAAATAACAAATTAGTTTAATCTTCAGTAATTAAGTTTTTCATTCAAAATAGCTTCTTTTTTTTGCCTTAAGTCCCCAAAAATTGTTGCTTATGACCTGGCGATCTTGCTTGACTTAATCTTTGACTAGTGGAAGGCCCTCTTCCATCTTTAAGCCACTACTTCTCAGCTAACCTTGACCTGACTCTTTCCTATTCAACTCTCTCAGTGTTAGAACCACATTTTGGAAAATCTTTAAAAACATCAATTTGGACAGTTTCAGAAGTGACTTAGACCGCATTCTAAGTAAAAATCTACCTTCACCTTTTAATTTGCTAACCAGTGCCGCCGCTGGTTCTTCGTGCGCCCGCGTGCAAAAACCTTAAATTGTCACCCCATATCTTGGGTGCCGGGGGTATTTACGTTGAATAAGTGGAAGTTTTATTTATTCTCCATTTCGCAGGTGAAAAATTTAAGCAAACGTGCATTGTTGTTGTCGCGTTCTAATCTACTCCAAATTCATATACAGTGAACGTAGTCAGACTAGGATTTGGGGGAGTCTCCTGTAAATGAGTTTGAGAGTTTGCATCCTTTTAAGATTATTTACTCTTTTTACTTGAGACTTATAGGTACTATAAAGCAAGTTATGCATTCCTTAAAAAAAAAATTTAAGAACTTAGAGAATCGGAACAACCGATTTTGATAATTTGTTTTATGCTAAGCGCCCCAAAATTTTAAATATTCCTGTGCATTAAAATTTTCAAATTTTTTTTTTTTTTAATTGAAAATTTTTTTTTTCGAAACTCAGTACATACAGTGATGGAAAAAATAATAGAAACAAGCTTCTTTTGTGCCGTTTTTTAAAAACAAAAAGTCTATTGGAAAGAAATTAAAAATTAAAAATACATACAATAAGTCTCTATAAACTTTAAAATATACACAATATTAAATTTATTAATTAAAATTATAATAGAAACAGTATTATAATTGTGTTTTACTTTTTGGTAAAGAGAAACTTAACAGTTAAATTGGTTCATATTCGTTTAGTACTTGGTCGTTGCACCTTTATTTTTAATGACGGCTTCACATCTCCGCCCCATGGAATGAACCAACTTGGCGCATGTCTCGGAAGGTATGGAATACCATAAATTTTGTATTATAGACCACCGTTCTTCCTTATTCTTGGCTCTGAAGTCTCCAATTTTCCTCTTAAGTATGCCCCACAGGTGTTATATGGGATTAAGATCCGGGGACTGCGATGGCCACTCCATAATAGTTATTTTATTTTTGTTAAAGTATTCCTTAGCCAATTTTGAGGAGGGCTTGGGGTCGTTATCCTGCATGAATTCCCTATTAAATTGGCATGTTCTCTTCGGCAAATGGCAGCATAACTTCATTTATGATTTCATCCAAAAAATTGGACCAACTCCAGATGTTGGGAAGCACCCCCAAATCATGATATTTCTTCCACCATGTTTAACAGTTTTTTTTGTGTACCTTGGATCGAATTCTGCGTTTTTAGGTCGTCGGACATACATTTTACCATCGGAACCAGATTAATTTATCTTTGCTTCATCCGACCATAAAACGTTATTCCAATTTGCTCGTTGGGCGTGTTTATTTGCAAAATTCATTCTTTGCAGAATATTTTTCTTGCTCAAGAATGGTACTTTTCTGGGACTCCTTCCTGGAAGCTTTGCTTCCATTAGTCGGTTTCTTATTGTACGACTTAAATCAAGCGCATTTAATTAAATTTTCAAGTCGTTTGAAGCAGAAAAAGGCTTTTTTTTACGCAGTCGTACCAATATCTTGTATCAAACCGCGTTGAGGTCTTTCGTTTTCTGCCTCTTGTTTCTGGCTTTGGACTTGAATGGAGAGCTGTAAATATCTTCTTTTTTGAACAATTTAGTGCTAGTGATATTTCTTCCATAGTTTTCCCATTTTTTCTGAAGTTTTTTTTATTAAATTGCGCTCAGTAATAGATAGTACAATCCACTCCACGACCCATTTTTTATAAAATTTTAAAATAACTGTTATATTTTTTTATTAAAACGACTGAAACACGTGCAAAACTAATAAACAAAATATATTACGTCTATTTCAATAAAAATAAAAAAAGGAATTTAAGTCAAATTGAAAGTCAAAGTACCTTGTTTCTATTATTTTTTCCAGGCGAATATATCACTTAGCTCATTTTTTTACCGTTAAGTCCAAACAAAGAGCTATTGACAACAAACCGCTGCACCATTTCAAAGTCATGTTAGTGTAATTAATATATAAAAATTAGAACCGAGGAAGACGTAATTGTACATATGTAGTTATGTATTAATGGTCGATCATTATTTATTTATTTATTTATTTATTTATCAAAAATAACTTACAAAAATTAATTTATAAAATTATTTACATGGAAGACATCAGGGCAGCAAGACCATAGATGTCGTATTAATATTAATGATTGGTCTAAGATTTCAATTATTAAAAAGTGATAATTAAACATATATTTTGTCAAATTGAAAATCAAAGATAAATTATAGTATTTAGGTTTATAAACAGTTTATATGTCTTTAAACTTGTTGTGTAGGTTTGTTGCTTCTTTAATGCGCTGCAAGGATCGGACATCGGATGGATTAAGTATTTCAGCTATTTGTTTCTTCTTAATTTCTATGGAATCGGTATCTGTAGTTTGGCGAGAAATCGGACAATCGGCAAGTATGTGCCAAACTGATAGGATCTCCCTACAATATTCGCATTCTTCTGGAGGGTCGTTAGTAAAATAGTGACGACTTGAAAATAGCGTTTTTCCTACTCTGATCCGAAATAAAGTAATGCATTCTTCTCTGGTTAGAGTTCTGTTGTAGGGAATTCGAAGATGTGCTGCGTGATGTTGTCGAAGAAAGTTTTGTTCACTACGCCAGAAGCTTTCGAGCTCTTCATTTTCGTTTGAAATGAAAACTTTTCGGATGATTTGGGAGATATTTGGCAGTTCTTTTAAATACGGATAACGAGTCGCTTCTTTTGCTGCAGTATCGGCAGCCTCGTTTCCTTTAATACCAACATGACCTGGGATCCATGCTAACGTTATGTTTGCGTTATTATGGAGGATGCTTCGGATGTAATTGAGAGTAGAGCAGTTATTGGTTGCACTTTTGATTCCTGTAAGTGTACTTAGACTGTCGGTGAGGATCAACGTCTTTTCAGTCCAGGTCTGTGCCATAGAAAGAGCTTTTGACAATGCTGTTACTTCTGCTAGGTAACTACCCGCTGCGTCTGGAAGAATGCCTTGGAAAAAGATGGTTTCTTCGTTGTTTGCTTTCAGTTCGATGACTGCATAAGTAGAATTATTATTCCTATAGGATCCATCGGTGTATAATGTTCTCAAAGGCTTGATAGTTTCAATTAGTTCACGGTGAAGCATAAGGAATTGTTGATTTGAAATGTTTTCTTTCTTGTGGCGGGAGAGGCTGGTGTCTATAGATAGCAAGTGTCTTTTCCAAGGAGGGGGAAGGGATGTCCACTGATTTCCTAAAGTTTCTAAAGGAATACAACCATGAGTCGAAATTAAGGTAACTATTTTGGTAAGAGAAGATGTTGAATTTTTCTTGTTTTGTTTTTTTCTGGATAAAGTTTCCTTTGAGGCTGTGTGAAGAGGATGAGAAACATCAGTAAGGGCTTTGCTCATTAAGTTTACCGCTCGTTTTTGTCCTAGTTTGTTGACTGATTTAAATCCAGCTTCTATTCTAAGAGCTTCGATTGGTGTCGTCCTTAGCGCTCCTGTGGATGTTCGATAGCATGCGTTTATGGCTATATCGATGCTCTCCAAGTTTTTCTTCGAAGTCCACATAAATTGGGTGAGCCCGTGCTGGATGGTACCTTCGACCAGAGCTTTGGTTATTTTGAGAGCAGTTTCCAGATGTGGTCCTTTTCTACGAGAACATATCATTTTCAGAACATTGTTTCTAGTCTTAAGTTGATTGATGGTATTTTTGATGTGGAGATCCCATTTCAGATTTCCGCTGAATGTTACACCGAGGACTCTAAGTTCTTTTTTCAGGTTCACTGTGGAGTTGCGAATTACGAGTGGAATGGTTGAAGATAAGCATTTCTTTTTCCGGCAAAGGTGCAGTGCTTCTATTTTAGATGGCGGGACAATTGCACCGGTTTTTTGTGTCCAAGCATGGATTTCATTGTCTGCAGTTTTTAAAATGGCGTTCACCGTAGATGGGTCTCCAGAAGCTACCATGAAGATATTATCTACATATACACCAACGAAATCTAGGTTAAGTTCTGGTTTTAAAAGATCCGTTATAAGGGAGTCTATGTATGCATTATAGAGGTATACTGACAAAGGAGACCCTTGTGGTATCCCATTTTCAAGTTTTAATTTGTTTGAAGTAAAGCCATTAACATTAACACAACAAGTTCTTCCCGATAAAAAGGATACTATAACCTTAAGGATATGTTTAGGGACTCCCCATTTATGTAATTGTTCAATTATAGGAAAAGTTGTGACGCGATCGAAAGCCTTCTCAAGGTCAGATGACATCACTACACTGTGCTTACGAGCTGAGAGATTGTCTGCTAATTTATGTTCCATGAGATGAATAAGAGATTGAACTCCTCTGTTTGGTCTAAAAGCATGTTGTTCATTACTAATTGACTTTTCCATCAGCCAGCCTATTCTACGTCCTATAATTTTTTCAAACATTTTTGAGAGAACAGGTAGAAGAGATATCGGGCGATACCCATCTATTTGGTGATAGTTACGTGAACTCTTAGCAATCGGCTTCAGTATAGCTTTCTTCCAGTCATGAGGAAAGATACCAGTCCGAAGGATGTTATTATAAAGCGAGCAAATTCGGTTCTTAAGACTATCGGCAGCTGATTTTACCATTGTATATGTAATTTTGTCTTCTCCTGGGGTGGATCCTTTAAGCATTTGTAGTGTAGTGTCAAATTCAAATCTTGAAATGTCTTCTATAAGCTCTAAGCATGGGTTTTCTTGAAGAGGAAGATCACTTACGTTGAAGGTCATTTTCTTAGCAATAACGTTATCTGCAAAAGTATTATTCTCACTGTACTTTACCCATAATTTTGCAAATGTGTTGGATATTTTTTCAGGATCATTTTCCAAAGAGCCATTTAGGAAAATATAAGGAAAATGTTGAGAGTAGTTTGAAGATCTTAAAGATTTTATTCGATTCCATAGAGTTTTGGTGTCAAGAGTTGGGTCCATTGTATTCACAAAGTTTTCCCAAGATAGTCTTTTTGCTATGATGCTTTCATATTTTACCTTGGCACTAGCTTTTCTGTAAGCTAAGCAATTTGGAGTAGTTGGATATCTTCGAACTTTTTTCCAGGCTAAATTCTTAGTTTTAACCAATAGTGCAATGTCTTCATTAAACCATACTGGATTTTTATTTCCCTTACTTTGCTTCTGTTTAGTTGTTGGCATAGATTTCGCAGCTGCAGTTCTTAAAATTTTTTTAATCTTCGCTGCTTCTTGGTTGATATTATTGGAGGCAGGGATGGATGTAGATAAGGAGTGCGTAGATGACACAAAACTATCCCAGTTAGCTTTAGCTTCTTTGAATCGTATAGTTGGTTTTTTAAGAATTTTTCTTTCATGAGTGCGTATTATGATTGGGATGTGGTCTCTATTTTCCCCATTTGGGAGTACTTCCCATTGAAGAAGTGGAGCTAAATCTGCGGATGCGAATGCAACGTCAACAGCAGAGAAGGTATTTCTTGTATTGAAAAGTGTGGGTGATCCATCGTTTAGAATAACGAGGCCTTGATCATTGGCGAAGTTTTCAAAAAGTGTACCTAATCTATTGGTCGCATTTGAACCCCAAACTGTGTTTTTAGCATTTAAATCACCTAGGACCAGATTATGCTTGTTATTATCTGTTTGAATATCGTTAAGAATTTCACTTGTAATATTAACTTCGTGCTCTCTATATACGTTAGTAAGCTTTATTGGTTTTCGTGTAGGAATTTCTATTGTTTGATAGAGAAGATTTGAAGAAGAAGTTATGTGGGATGTCACTGGTATGTTATTTTTAACGAGAAACCCTATGCCTGATTTGGAGTACTCATATCCCTTATTATAATAAAAAGGTTTATAATTTTTAAGCTTAAACATGTAAGAATTCGATGTAATGATGTGTGTTTCCTGAAGCGCTATAATATCTGGATTGTATTTTGCGATTAAAAGTTCTAGAGCATGTTTGTTGTTTATATAGCCTTGGATGTTCCATTGGAGGATAATGAAATCATTATCCAACAGTGTCATTATTGTTTTTTAAAATTTGTTGTTGAGTGTATGAAGTATTTTGAGTTTGACTGTTCGGTGAGTGGGATTGAGTTGTTGAAAGTATTTGAGTTTTTTGTTTTTTCGTCTGCAGAATAAGAGATAGTATGTAATACTTTGGTAGGTTCTACGTCACACATTTCTGTGTCTGAGAACGATGACAATTGCGTTTCGTCAATGAGAGTATTTTGAGTATCATTTGCTGATTGTGCGGGGGAAGAGGTGATGAGGGATTTGTCAACTGAGCTAAGCTCTTCCATAAGAGATTGAGTTGTAGTTTCGTTTTTGTTTTCGATTTCAATGTGGAAGTGCGAGTGATTGTCTTGTGTTAGAACTTTGTTGTGGAGTGAATCGAGTTTTGTTGGTGTTATTGTTGTTTTTGTTTCTGATTGAGCAGGAGAAGTAGTTTGGAGGATCTTTGAGTTTGTTGTCTCATTATTAATTCTCTTTTTTATTATTTCTGCCATCGTGGGGTTAGTATTATTTCTCTTTTTAGGTGGAGGTAGCTGGTGAAGACTAGGATTGTCATTATAAATTTGCCATGCGTCGCGGACTGTACAACGACGATCGGCTTTAATTTTGTTGACTGACTTGTACCTAAGATAGGCGGGGCAGGAGGAATCATATGAAGTGTGGCTTTCTTCGTTGCAATTTATGCATAAAATTCGAACGCAGTTATCATTGTGTGGTGGAAGACAACAATTTTTGCAAGATTGGGCATTTGTGCATCGATTTTTGGTGTGACCGAGTCTTTGACAATTTACACAGCGCATCGGATTTTGTATATATTCCTCAACTTTGCAAATCAACCAACCTATTTTAACCTCGTGTGGCCGTCGAATTTGATCAAAAGTGAGAATAGCAGCACCAGTAGGGACCAATGAGTCACCTTCTTTCTTCATCATTTTTCGAACTTCTATAACTTTGTATTTCTTAAGTTCATCGATAAGTTCCTGTTCGCTAATGTTTTCAATCAGTTTTGAATAGATTCTACCTTGAACTGAGTTAAGACTTATATGATTAGTCACTTTGACTGGAATTGAGTCAATGAGTCTAGATTTAATGAATTTATCGGCTGTTGCAACATTGAGTACCTTGAGAAGCAGGTCACCTGACCTCATTGACTTAACCTCTAAAATGTCTTTAGAAATGTGCTCTAGTCCACGATTGATACGGATTGGATTGTAGGTAGATAATTTACGGAAACTGTTGGCGTCTTTTCCGTCTTTCTCTAAACCAGTTATGACTATGTACCGAGGAACATTATCGTCATTTTGTATGGCCGGTAGGTTAGGGAAATCATCACTATTGTGTTTTCTTTTGTGTTTTTTACCCCGGTTTAAAATTACCTCAGATTCAAGGATTTTAAACCGGTTATGGTTGGGGGGATCCGTCCCCCCGTCCATTTTTACTAATTATTTTTTTTAGTTTATAGTATTTAACTCTTCTTAAAAAATGTTAATATTTCACTCACCACGGATGGAAATTTATTGAGTGGGAGATAAACTTAGATTCTCTGAGAAAAATTAAATCAGATGTTCGCACTACTAACACTCGTCTATTCACGGCGTTTGCCAGCTTAGGATCATTATATAAAGCTTTGTTTCTATTCTTTTTTCCATCACTGTATTTCGAAAACCCCATGCTAGATTTTTTTTTAAAACTTGGTAAATAAAAAAAACTGATAGAGCCATTTTGTCGATTTTTGAATTTCTCATTACCGGCTGAACGGATTTTAATGAAATTTTTTACATTTTTTTTGAAAATTCGATATCTCAAAAAAGGGCTAAATACTTTTTTGGAAATTTAGTTTTTATTCGTAAAGTAATAAAAAAATTTTTTTAAAAATTTGTGTACAAATGCTTATTTTACTTATAACTTATAACTTTTATAGCTTGACAGAAAGAAGACAAAGTAGTTTTTGATACTTTTAAAAGTTTTTGTTTTTTATTTAAAACACTTAATCATTAACTACCGGATCTGGAAGTATTATATATAACTCCTTGACATCTTAGGTATCCTTTAATGGAATTTGACATTTTGTGGCTTGTGTGCGAACTATATTTTGATATACATAAATAGAATCTGAACTCTGAATGTCAATTGAAAGCTCAAGTTCGAACGACCAATGAAACGTTAAATTTCTGGGTTATTCTGATTTTCAACGGTTAACTATGAATACCTCCTAACATATATTTTTTGTGAAATTCACTTTTTAATGCAGTTTGGTTAATAATTTCTATCTGCTTCGCTGAATTTTTAAAATTTAAACTATTTCACATCATAGATATTCAATAATTAATTAATTATGTATAAAATTTTATTATTATGCGTTTTAATTTTGAGACTATAATCAGTTTTTTGTGTCCCCTTTAAAGTTTACAAAATGCGACATAGGAGGTATTCATAGTTAACCGTCGTTTTGTTCAATCCGTTCAATTTAAGTTAGTTATGAATTCAATTCCAAAATTAATTAAAAACTATTCGTAAACCCTTATTTAAAAACAAACCTAAATATTTAGAGACAAAAAACTTTTTTTTTCCTTTTGCATACGCCCCTGTCGTTGTTGCTTTTTTTTCGTTGTAAAGGTGGTTTGTTTACATTTTCCATCGGTAAAATAAGGAATGTTTTAAATCATCTTCGATTAATTTTGTTCTTAACTTACCAGCTTAGATTTAAGATATTTAGCTATATTATTGCAATCAGAATATTGATACCCATTTATACAAAAATACGAGTAATTAGTAAAATTAAAGTTTTCGAGACCCTGTTATTTCATGGGCTGTAAATCTAAAAAAAATCAATATCTTTTTCGAGTTTATAAGTCTGAGATGTAGGTTGCGTGCAAAGCTATTTCCCAAGTGTCAGTCAATCTATATGGCGACATGGAGTTAATCAGTTTAGACTATGACTGTAATCGAAGAGGTTAGTTATTGGGAGAGGCGACAGTCACAAACAAAATATGAATAAAGATTTGTAGTAGATTGTGTGTGGGCACTACGTAGTGAAAGGTCAAATGTAAACCGGTTCCAATAACTTAAGGAAAACTTTTGGAGTATGCTGTATAGGTTGAATTAGATCGATCTCTTCATTTTCCGTCCCTAGACGTTGGCGCCCTTGTGCGCTGCACACATTGCATATACGGTTTCGGCGGCCCTATTACTAACTAACCTATAAATTGACCAGGAAATCACGCATTATTCATCGAAAGTGTTTCCAACACAGTGGATCTTCATTCGTCCATTCTTCCCAGAGGTTTTAAGAAATATAATAACCTCCCGAATGATATCAACGCACTTTATCTAACAAAAGACCTGTGGTAAAAAGAATTAAAAACTGTTTTGCACTCACTGCTCTATTAACGGAATAAGTAATGAATACAAGGCCCTCGCAAATAAGGTTTCTTTATGAAAAACCATCATCAAATAAAAAATAGTATTGGGCTTAATAAACAAATCGGACTTAAGCTCTTAAATGTTAAGCCACGACCTCATATGCATTCAAAAAAGCAGCTAAGTTAACAGGGAAAAAAAAGAAGATTTATTTGTGACAATTTATCTGTGGAAGGACATACTATTACCGACGAAGTTGGCAAAGTTGAAGCCTTTAGAGACTTTTATAAAGAACTTTACCTAGAAAAGATAGCGTTCTACGACCCAAACATTGTAACCATCGTTCTCGATGAAATATGTCGGTTGCATCAATTAAAACCTGAAAAAAAATATTCTCTCAGAAGAAAACTCGTTCATCAAACAAAACAACTTCCAACATTATCAAGTGTCTTAAAGCCAAACTCTCCTTCGGTGCGCCGCACCAGACAACCTGTCTAACTTTATTTTTAAACAAATCTCACCAGTTGCCATAAAACTTTTAAAAATATCTAACAACTGGTTACATATCGACTATTTCTCCTCAGAACGGAAAACTGCGAAAATTCTAATTCCAATTAAAAAAAACTCAACATATTTCTAATCAAATGTGGAGAAAATCCTTGAAAGAGTTCTTCTTCAAAAACTCGAAACTCATTTTGAAGACAACATATAGAATTCATCGCCGACCATTGGTTCGGTTATGAAAGGTCACTCCACAGTACATTCTCTCCTGTACTTACACAACGAAGTCACAATCAACCTGAAACAGAAAAAATACACCACGCCTTGCTCTCTCGACATCAAGAAAGCATTACCGGCAAAGAGGATTTTAATGAATTTTTTAATAGAGAAGGAGTTTGAAAATATTGCATTTCAAAATTAAAAAAAAAATATTAATATTCTTTTTGAAATTTAGTTTTATTCGTATAATATTAAAGATTTAAAATTGGCGTACCAAAATATTTTCTTAAATTTTGTTTAAATATTATGTATATCAAAGCTTAGTTTTTTAAGAAACCAGCGATCTTTCCGGCCATGCCAAATCGCCAAAACTGGAGAATACGCTTCTTTCCCAATATCCATTGTGGATCGTGCTGTGTTTGCGATTGCACCGTCTTGTTCAAACCACATGTTCACGAAGCCCCGCTCATCCTATTCCAGTAGTAAGAAGTCGTTTATCATGGCCGTCTATCGTCCGCCAGTAACAGTGACCGTATTGGCGATGGAATCCTCAAGAAAATACGGTCCAATCACTCCTTCAGTGTGAACGCCACATAACACAATGCCTTTGAGTGGATGAAATGGTTTTCCGTCCATCATTACTTGCGGATTTTCATTGCCCCAGAAACGAAGATTTTGCTTACTGACGTAATCGCTTAAGAGGAAATGCGCCACGTAGCTCATGATGATTTTCGACACAATATTGTCCTCTTCGTTGTTGAGATTGAGGATGGCTTGACAATTTTTCACACGTGACTGACAGTCAGCAGGCATTAACTGATGCACTGCTTGTACTTTGTTCGGAAACCTGTGTAAGTCTTTCACTAAAATCGCTGTAGCGTCCGCCTGGTGATGTCCAATTCCGTATGGTTGATGTTTTTTTGTTTTCAGCGACATCGGCAGCCACAGTCGCGATATTCTCGGCCGAAAGACCAATCCCGTGGCGGCAACGCCTTCCTTGGTCCCCTGTGGTTTCAGTCTATTCGAGTCGAGTAGCTAATGTTTGCCCAGTTGTCGCGACACGATTAGGTAATCGACGTCGAAATTCACACTGGGGTAACACCACCGACGACACAATTATTCCACGATCTTGCAGATTATAGCGCTCCATCGCTTGTCTGTTTTTTTATACTGCAGCTGTCTAGTTCACAAATGTCAAATATGATTGACATAAGACGCCATTTTTCAACAATTATAACTTCCTATAGGGTGATTTATTTTGCGCCACCTAGTATAAATAGAAACAAGTACATGCGACGCATTCATCCACTTCATTTTGTTTATTAAAAATATGTAAATCACTCAATTCCAGTGAACTATGTACCTGGAAACATAATCGAATAAGAGGATTTATTGTTACAAAATCGGCATTAAAAAATACACACTCGTACTACATTGAATTCGTGGTTGCAATTTGTATCAATTTTTTCCGAGAACACTTCCAATCAGCGAGTGCATTGAGTGTAAAATAAAAAAAAAAAAAAAAAAAAACAGAATACAAAAAATGAAGAGAATTCTTTTTAATTATACCGTTTGCTCATTTGCCTAGTCTTTTCTGAATTCTGACCACCAGCAAAGAATGAATAAAATCATTTAAGCTTAAAGCATTTACCCTATAAAGAGCAAGTGGAGCGAGTAATAGGGAATGCAAGAGGAGCCATTTGCATCCTTTTTTTTGTTTGTTTTTATTATTTTCACTCCGTTTCATTTAAGTGCACATTTTTATCATCGCCGGATACTGGAGACAACAAGGACGTGTTGTTGGATGTTGAAAGGATTGATTGAATCACGCTTCGGTGCAAGCAATCCTCGTTCATTCATCACTAGCGTAACCATGTGATTCGATTAATTTTATTGATAGGCACTGAGCAGAGCAGGTCAGCCCTACAACTTACAACTGATAGACTTCAAGTTGATATGAATGAAATCAAATCAAATAAAAATAAAAAAAAAAAAACAAACGAGGAATCGCATTGCCTGTCGGAAATCAACAGAATCATTATTATCCTGCATTCGATTGGACACTGTGGGCGGTTTTATTGTGTTTTTCTTTTGCACTTTAGATGGGTTTTTTTCTGTTTTGTCTTATTTCCCTTTGATGTGACTTTATTGAATTTAGACTTGATCTTCTGAGCTGGAAGAGTATTATTAAGTTTTTAAAGTGATTTTTATAGAGGGCGCTTTTCATAGTGGAGAGGCATAATTCACTTAGATTCTATCTTCACAGTGGCAAACTTTTACGAGTTGCTTGATTCACTTAGGGTTTCTTTTAATCCGTGAAAAATTGTATAATGGAATAATATAAATGTAATAATGTTCTATCACACATTAATTGACTTTGGCTATAGAACTTAAAAAAAAAAAAATATTGGACCAAAACTTTAATGTGATTTATTATAAGAAATTATGAACAAATATGAACCAGCTTGCAGAGGTAGATTTTGGCGGCCTCTGGCAGCCATCTTCTTTTCGTGACATCTGTCAAATCTATTGTATATTATTGAGTTACTGATGCCAAATTATCGTGGCAAGTTACACGATTGAACAGCAAGTCTAAATAATTAAACTTTATTGTCAAAGTGAGCGATCGTTGGTGTGTAGATATAGTGGTTCTTCACTTTTGACTCTCCAACAATTATTTGTGGCCAAATTTGTGACAACCGGTTCGGTATCCAATCAGCCAATATTCGCACACCAAAAGAATGCAAGATCGTTCGAGAACAGCACCGCGGTCAGTGAAGCTATACAGCAGAGCCTGAGGTAGAAGATTCCTCGCCGTACACAAATACTCGGTCTTCCTTTCGCAGAATTCAACTTGACGAATTTCGGGACTTGAACCTATACAACCGTACAACATCCAACTGACCCCGAAGCTCAAAATTCATACCCGTAGACAGCGCCGTTTGTTCGCTTACTGGACTTTGGTGATTTTGGAAAAGGATCTCAATTTTGGCCGAAAAATCATTTTTAGCGACTAGGCGCGTTTTTGGATGAATGACTGTGTTAACAAGCAAAATTGCCGAATATCAGACGACACCAATCAACATCTTTGCGAATGAAGCAAAATTGACCGATGTCCTTAAGGAAAACATCACACTGGCCGTGTCGCCTAAATTCAGCCAGATCTATGCAGCTTGTTTTATTTCATTTTAACATCAACCCTGCCTTATTAAAAAAAGCCTTAACTAAAGTTACAATTATTATGTATTTTTAAATACAAAGCATGTACCAATGTTCACTTTTAAAGGACCAAATGGATCTGCATCTCATCTTGTGTAGGCATCTCGCGTCTGGTCAGACAAAACACGAAAGAAAAGGTATACCGAGATATGGTTTGATTAGAGCTATAAAGAGGCTACTAGGGTCAGAGAAGTACGTCGCCGAAGTTATAAAGCAAACCCTACTGAGAAAAATCGGAATGAGTTCAAAAAAGCTAGAAAGACCAACCTAATTATCATATTCGACGAACCTAATTTTTCAAAACCAACAGTTGAGGTGAAAAATACTACAGTGTCCAAAAGGTAGTAAAAATGTTTGGTCATTTTAAAAAAAAATCTTCGAAAAATTACTTCGTTTCCGGTTCCTACGCCCGACTTCAATGATGAATTTGATTGCAACAAAGTTTGCTGTTAATGGGACAGTGTCAGAAAGTGTCACGACTACTCCTATACCTGGGAGCGTAAGTGGGTTAATTGGACAAACCTTCTGTCGCACTCGTCCAGTTTCAAGAGTACCGAGGAATATCGATGAACTCAAATCCGCTGATCCAGATATCCTTCCCATTTTTCTAAGAAGGACCTATTTAACACTGCCAAACCACTGCGTAAGGCATTTTACTTAATCTCTTGATCTCTTTCCGAGTGGATAGAAACCAGCAATGATCTTTTATTGAATTACTGTTTTACTATTACTAAGTTTACACATTCTTTTTTTAGAATTCATTTCCTTGTTCTGATAAACGCTGCTAAACGCATAAGTTTAATCCGAAGATGCGAGACCTATGGTTTAGGTACGATATCCCGCTTTTTATAACCCCGTTTTTTAAAATTCCGTTTTTATAATCCCGTTTTTTATAATCCTGTTTCTCATAATGCCGCTTTTTTAAAATCCCGATTTTTTAAAATCCCGATTTTTTAAAATCCCGATTTTTTAAAATCCCGCTTTTTAAAATCCCGTCTCTTATAATCCCGTTTTTTATAATCTTGTTTCTTATAATCCCGCTTTTTTAAAATCCCTTTTTTTAAATCCCGCTTTTTAAAATCCCGTTTCTTAGAATCCCGTTTCTTATTACGACGTTTAAACAGTGAGGTATGTAAAGGGGTGTCATGCTGCTTGGGCACACTATAGAATTTGGGGTAGGTGCGAGGTTGGGTGTATGCAAAGTCTCTTTAGCATTTAAAGAATCTGGAAAATAACCAACATAAAATCAATAAGTTTTAGCTACGTATTCTAAAAAACGGGATAAGCGGTATAAAACGGGATTTAAAAAAAAGGGATTATAATAGAACGGGATTTTGAATTAACGGGATTTTAAAAAGCGGTATTTTAAGAAAAAGGTATTGTAGAGGACGGTATTTTAAAACTTTTTTTCCGATATTTTTTAAAAAAAAACGGGATTATAAAAAGCGAGATTACGTTACGCTCCCGAATTGATTTGAAAAGTTTTTCCAAACATTGTATAGAACAATACAGGACACATGTTTGGCTTATCAAAAGAGCTACATATATTGGCGGCAAAAAATATAGACGTTAGCGAAATTAATAAGGCCATTTTAAAAGAAATACCTGGAGAAGTGTTCACATTGAAGTCAGTCGATAACGTTATGAATAAAGATGAGGTGGTCAATTATTCCACAGAATTTTTAAATTCATCGGAGATTCCAGGCCTGCCACTGCACATCTTACAATTGAAAATTAAAGCACCTATCATTATATTTCATAATATAAACCAACCAAAATATGAGCTTAAAAAGTAAACATATGCTCTGAAAAACTTGTAAGACAATGCAAAAATATTGAAATATTGAGGACTATTGTCCACATTCTTTGAATATGTTTTGTTCACACATAGGTACCATACAGGTTTTTTGGAAATTTTCAAAATCATCCAATTTTCTTAAGTTTACCGTTATTTGTTTCGATAAGATAGAATTATAGTACGGAGCACTGCCAAGTTGGCACTTCTGTGGACGTTGGAATTGAAAGTGTTAAGGTGTGCACGCAATTGTGTAAAAGTAAATATTTAAATTTTCAAATCATTCGAATATTTCGAAAATATTTACTTAAAATATGCATTTATTTTAAAAATATGTCTTATAAACCAAAATATGTATTTTTACCAGTAGCGTGGCGTGAAAAATGTCAAATGGTAAGTCGAAGCTTAGACTAATTACCTGCAAACGATAATTAATTCTAATATCGATGTGTATCCTAAATTAAAAAAGGTATTGCAGTTCTGATTTCCAAAACAAACAAGCGAAGCAATTCATGACATTTTTGTATACTTCAAATCATTAATTTATAAATAATAAATAATCTTAAAGCATAATAAAAGTGGCTTCGAAAGAAACCGTTTCTGGCAAATGCAAAAGCGTTGCATGTACATTAAGGAAAATTTAATGTAATGTTATAAAAAAAAATAAAAAATAAGGAACTTCAAAACAAAAGTATATTTAATGAGATAAATAAGCAAATAAATTTTTCAAGTAATTCAATATCATGATATAAAAAATATCAATTTAAAATAAATAGTTATGTACAAAAGTTTACAAATAGATGATTTATGTATGTTACCAATCTCTGTAAATTGTGCAATATAGGTTTAAGTATAAGAAATGTAATATTTTTGGCTACAATAAATATAATAATGTATGTTATTAAAAAAAATAGCAAAAGTTCACGTTTCTAAACAAATAAGAAACTATGAAAAGTGTTACTAAAAAGACTTCGCTTATTTACATATATTTTAAAGCTATTCTACGATCTTTTTTTTTATAAAATCTGCTAAAACTCTTTTATAGAAGTCAGGTCTGTTCCTTATTTTTTAATAGAGTCGCTTTTCTGTGGAAATAAGTGCTAAATCTGAAAGCCTGTCTTCTCAGCCTTCTCACTGAGAATTCATTTACGACCCAAACGCAAAATAGTTGGCCTACTCATCAATTAACAAATTAACATTTTTTATGTGCCTATATTTTCTGGTCCCCAAGCAGTTGTTTTTTAATTTTTTTTTGTCGATGTAATAAATTACATTTAATAAGTAAATTAGACCAAACAGAACTAAATTCGAGAAAGCACATATGGCTCCAGTTTGCATTCCCTCAAACAAAGATAGAGCATAATAGTTGGACTACTCTCTCTGGGATGCAAAATAGTTGGCTTATGAAGATTTAAATAGATTTTCAGTTAACCGTTATTAAAAAAATGACATGCACTTGTTTTGTTGTTTATTGATCTCTCGTTGTATGCAAGCCAGCAACAATTTAATGTCAACCATGGTGCGTGGCGTTGCATTATCAAGAGACCTTAGGGAATCCATAAATAAAGCCTTCGAAACGGGATTATCGAGCTATAAAATCGCAAAACATTTCAATTTACCGCGCTCATCAATTCGAAACATTATCTCAAAGTTCAAAAATAGTGGAAATGTGGAGATCGGTAAAAAAAACGGGACGTCCACCAATTGTAAAACCTCGAGATTGCCGTGTTTTTAAAAAAATAATAAAATAAAATCGACGTCAAATGGCCGCTGCAATAACTGTTCAATGGAGGGAAAGAATAAAAAAAAGTGTTATGGTCGACACTTGCAAACGGACTATGAAATAAATTGGATACAAATTTTATAAGGTTTGTTTTAGATTTATTTAAATTAGAGCAATTTTAATTCGTTAAAAACATAGGCCAAAGAAAAACCACTTTTAACACCTAAACAAAAGAAAAAGCGGCTAGAGTGGGCCAAACAACGTAAAAACTGAACTTTAAGTCAATGGCGGTCCGTTATTTGGAGTGATGAGTCCAGGTTTGAAGTTTGCGTGGGCGACGAACGAAAACGAGCCATTAGAAATTCAAGAGGTTTTTCACAAAGATTTCCTTAAAAAAACGGTCAAGTTTCCAGCATCTCTAATGATATGGGGATGCATGTCGGGGCGTTTGTAAATGGAAGTGTCAATGCTGCCAGGTACAGGGATATTCTGGAAAATGAGCTTCTCCCATCAATACCACGACTTCAAGCTAGTGATCGAGACTATATTTTCCAACAGGATGGAGCTTTTTGCCATACAGCAAGGTCTAAAATGGCGTGGCTATCTGCTGAAGCTATTCCTTTACTGGAATGGCCTTCCAGCAGCCCTGACCTTTCACCAATCGAAACTGTCTGGCATAAAATGAAACAAAAACCGCGAAAAGAACCATGCCGGACCTCTTCAAGGCCTTAAAGCTAAAATCATAAATATTTGGGAATCTTTTGGCACCGAAGAATGTCAAAAATTAGTTGACACAATGCCACGACGCATAGAAGCAGTTATCAAGGCCAAAGGCGACGTAACACCATGGTAAAATAAAAATTAAGACCCATAGGCCAACTATTTTGCGTTTAAAAAAATGTTTAAATCGTTATTTTATTTTGTAAGATTGCTCTATACCGTTATTTAATTGAAGTCATTTTGTTTTTGTTACTTATTCCTGTTCAAAATAAATATATCTTAAGAAAAATACCAAAATATTGATTTTATTTCCGATGGAATTTAAGAATCAAAAGATTTTAGTTTTTTATCATAGGTAGTCCAACTATTTTGCGTTTGGGCTCGTAATATGTATGAATGAAAGAATGACCTACTCAATTGATCCAAGAAAGTGCAGCGGTAGAAAAAACTCCCACAATTCAGCAAATAAGTCGGTGAAGAGCGAGTTATTTTTTGCATAAGCAGAAAAATGTACTTATAAAACAAAATTTAGGCTGATTTGTTTACTGTTAATGCTTTCCTCTTTAATTATCTTTACGATTTTACATTGTAATTAAAATAAATAAATAAAACAAAATTTAACAAATACAAATAACCTTCTCCTTCAGCTTCAGTCTTCAGTTCTTTACTAGTTAAATTTCTTGCGCACCATTTTTTTTGCTCTATCTGCGCAACCCACCATTCACCAAGTGACTTGGTTTTAGAATTGGGTATACTCACCTCACAAGTCACAACACAACATTCACCAAATAAGTCGAAGAAAAGCGTGTTATTTCTTTGCATAAGACTGCGGGCGTTAGATAGAGTCGACCCAAACTCAGAAAAACCATAAGTAAAACAGAGAAAGAAAACTAACATTGTTCTATCCAGCGAGAGATCTTATAACCCGAGATATTTCGGGTTACTTTTGCTTTGGCTTGTGGGCAGATAGTGTGGAAGAAATTACTCCATGATAATAACGTGTGTACTGTGTGCAGTGTGGCCAATTTAGCATTTTTCCTGCTAAATCTAGCAGGAAAAATTGTTTTTTAGCATTTTTTTTTTTCAAATAATGCCGGCATATTTTTTAGCATTAAATCTGGTCTTAGCATGAAAATTTAGCAGAAATTTACACGAACCATGCAATTAAATTGAATTTATAAAAAGCTCAAACAAAACCTACGAAAGTGTGTGCCGACTTCAATGTAATATTTATTGTAGGTGTTGTTGAACGGAACCACTTTTAAGTTTTAATGAATTTAGCAAACTAACATATATTCCTTGACGAACCACCTTCCATCGGAAAGCTTTTAACGATTTATCTCGCCTCATTTTATCTCTAATTAAAAAGATAGCTGTGTTTTCTGAAGATGAATTATTAAAAGTAGATATAACTTTCGACAAACTATTACCAATTCTTACTTCGGCTTTCAGTGTGAAGAAAAGTTACAAGAATTCAAGTTACAAGATTTAATAACATGCGAGGATGAAAATGAATTTAGAAAAAACTGTAAAAACTTTATTTTGAAGCTTATCAAAGAGCTTCAAAAAAGGACACCAGAAAATCTGAGAATTTTACAGAAAATGAATTTTTTTCGGTTCAAAAGTGTTTGAGAATACACAAGCCACCGTTAACAGATTTTTTTAAAAGTAGACAAATTAATTCCAAGCTTATATCTAAAATAGAAACACAGTGGAATAATTTACATTTAAATGCTTGGGAAAATGTAGAAAACACTGTGGAATTTTGGTGTGAAGTAAATAAATTTACTGACGCTTCTAATGAAAATCCATATAAAGACCTCTCAAACTTTGTCATTTCATATATGGTCTTACCTATGGTCTTACCAATGCTGCTGTTGAAAGAGTTTTTAGTTTCATGAATCTCGTCAAAGACCAGCTGCGAAACAGGATGCAAAAAAAATATGCTGAATAGCATTCTTCTTATTAGGGATAATTTATCTGAAACATGTTGTGATAATTTCGCTGTTCCTAATAAAGTCAATGAACAGGTTGGAGCATCAAAATTTTATGTTACCCAGGAAGAAGAAGAAAATATGCGTGATATTTTTGAAGAGGCTTATTTTGAATGGGGCTCAACATTTTTCTTTTTTTTTAATGATTTGATATTTATATTTTAGTTTTAACCAGAGTGAATTATTTTTAAAATGCAAAGTTTTTGGCAGGTTTCCGGCTAAAAAAAATATTTAGCATGATTTTTAGCATATTTAGTACACAAAAAATCATGCTAAATAGCCGAATTTAGCATAAACTCAAATTATGAATTGGCCACACTGACTGTGTGGTGCTGGTGTGGTGGGTATTTGAATGAAAAATGAGAATAAAGGTCAATTGAGTTGGTGGAGTATGCAGGTTGTGGAGGTTAATGAATAGATACGTATTTAGTATATGAAGTGGGTTTTATGTTGGTCGTTATTTAGTAAACATTCTTGTGCAGCAAGTTCGATTGTTATTTAGTAAATATTGTTGTTTAGAAGAAAATTTAAAAGGTAACCCGATAGGAATCGGGTTATATGGACACCACGCCACTGATTTTTACGCATTTATAGTAAAATATAGTTCGATATACGAGTAGTTATATGTATAGTTCGACCGAACAGACAGACAGTGTCTTAAAAGTCAGCACCCTTAAAGCAGGTAAATGATTGATTTTTTAAATTATTTCCTCAAAAGTATTTTATTAATAATAAAATAAAAAAATTTAAAATTCAAAAATATTTATCGAAATTCTAGATGGAAAACTATTTTTGAAACATCTTTTAAAGCTTTTACTTTTGGTAACACTATTTTTAGACAAAATAATTTTGGTTTCCCTACATCTTGTAAAAAAAACATTTAGTAGTCAAGTTTAAATAAGATCCAACATGTGATTTTCAAAATATTGAGTTTTTGAAAATTTCTAAAAATAGTGTATGGCAAATACCGTTATTTTTGCTCTTAAAATAATTTATGGAGGAAAACATTTAAAAATACTCTATATCAAGTTTTAAGAAAATCGAACGAGCAGTTCAAGCTTAATTTAAATATTCATACAAACACACAGTCCCTTAAAGTGTACAACAGAACCCGATGCAGTCGATTACTTGCCGTCACAAGAACTCCGCTTTTGCAGGCTTGGACTTAGCGCAGTTTGCACTGGGTCTTGGGCCGAAATCCTTATAAGTTCCAACAAGGTGCTCATAGTTCATGAACATAGAAAACGCCGTTTCTTTGCTGACTATACTTCAGAACATTTGAAAGAGGACCAGCCCCGGATCTACGATTTTTTCGAACCGGGGCAAAACCTTGATAGTGGCTATTAAAATAATAATCCTTTAATAAATTTAAACTTTTAATTATCTAATAAATAACTAATAACTTTCATTTGTGACATAAACCAGAACATTTGTGACTACAACTTTACACGGCCGGCGTGCTTTGTTTTTGCGAAAGAATCTATTAGCTCCTCAAAGTCCGTCGCATAGGCAGTTTTGTTTTTAATGGCTAGGATCGCGAGGCCAGATAGACGATCCTGACTCATTGTAAAACGTAGATAAGTTTTAATTATTTTCAGTTTGCTGAAGCTTCGCTCAGAGCTTGCAGATGTTGTTCGTAATGTGCAATAAATTCTTAAAGCTATACAAACATTGGGAAACGCTTCTTGCAAGTCATGCTTGTACAGATGTTGTAACAGGTCGAAGGCACTTGATTTCCATTTTCCGCGAGATCACTCGGTGTTTCTTTAGAAACTCTAAAAGAAAGACAGTTTGTGACAAGGTACATGACAGCGTCCATTACTACATGTAGAATATGTCTCCATTTATTCTTCTCGGAGTGAATTAATCGCTCTATGTCGCTATCGATGCCCTGACCTGATTCCATTTGTTGCAGACGGTTGTTTTAATAAAACATTCTTTATGCGTTTGTGATACTTCAACTTCATGCTCATTTAATTTTTTCGAAATCTTTTTTCAATTTTTGAGACCATCTGTACACAAGGCTGATGTAGAAGTGCTATCGAATAGCTTGCAAGGAATGCAGTGTTAAGATGCGTTCATAAATCACTTAATATGTGTTCAAAAACTAACTGGGCGTATGGAAATAGAAAAGTTTGTTTTTCAAACATACCCGTATTATATTAATATTCGATTACTTGATAAAAACCTATGAGATTGTGGGAAAAGTGGTTTCATTTGTTCGATATTTCGAATTCTTGTCTCAAGGATTTGGCGCCCCCATGAAACTGGCACCCCCATGATACTGCCGCCCGGTGCAAGTGCCGCGGTTTGCCCCCCCTTAGATCCCGCAATCGATCTATACCCTTAATGTAAACCTAAGAGTCATTGAAATTCGATCACTGAGATCCGTGCCACCGTAAGAAGCCGAGGTGGGCATTTGAACGATGTTAATATTTCGTACATAATGGCATATGTAACCCTTTTAAATATAAAAGGATTGTTCTTAATGCCGCATACACGGCTTGTTTTATCGCATTTCAATATCTACGCGTCCTTATTGAAAAACCATAAAGTAACTTACATAATAAATCCCAAGTAAAAAGTATCAAAGAGATCTGAATTACTCAATATATGGTTTTATTTCTTGAATACCAAAATTCTATGAAACAAGTTTTTCCACTCTTAAACTTGATATAGGCACTACCTATGTTGTATGTTAAACATTTTTAGATCTAACCAACAAATATCAATTGGGTCCAAGTCCTCTCAAATTTGATGAGAAATGTTAACCTTCGTTTTTTTGCGCAAAGGGAAATCAATTACCAGTTTTGATTTCATGACTTAAAGGAAAATCTAGTTTATCATCACATATTCCACGACTACAAACATTTTTTTCTTTATATTTAGATCAGAAACGCCTTTCTTTAAGACCCTTCTAGTTTATTCAGGACCAGGCCCATATCTAATCATTTTGTGTTCATGTTAAGAACTAAGAAGAGTAGATATTAAATAAATAAATAAAATCATAAAATTAACGCAACACTTCTATGTTTTTCTTTGCTCTCCTGCAAAATATGTCAAACTCTACAATGCAGTTTTGCGCAATCAGCAAGTCCCATTCCTACTAGCCCCTTAGTCTAGGTTTGGCAACTTGCTTTAGTAAGAACTAGTGGAATACTAAAAAAAATATTGCATTTCAGAATAAAAATTATGGCGTAAGTATGTACACTCAGAAACGGCACAATGTAAATCCCGAAACAGCTACATTTAATCTTTTAACTTTTTCCTCGACCAAAAACCCAGATTAATTCCAGTTCTCTAGAATCAGAATGTATGCATGTGCTCATTGTATGGTTATATGCACTTTCCATCGAATGAATCAAAAGATTAACTGAAATTTTTTTTCGAAAAATGCTTCGAGTGTATATTATTTGCACTATAAATACCTAGATACCAATCAATCTTTCAACTGAGAGTCAATAATGGAATATGAAGTTTTCATCTCGTGGCAACCAAATCCGCAGTTTTTTTTTACCAGTTATTGGGCGGCATATTGGCATGCCAGAACGTTCTGTACTTTCGTTATTAAAGAACATTTTTTTCGCAACAGAACTCAATTTCAATTTCATGTTAGTCTGCAAACCATATAAATTTTCGTTTTGTTTCAATCAAGTATTGCAGAGTTGGTAAGCTGGTTACTATGAGAATGTTTAAGGTCTTAATTGGGTAAAAGAGTTATTCGGCATAGCTGAACTCAAGATTTGGAATAACGTTTTGATGTTAAGGAGCTTCATATAGGTTATTGACAAAGCTTTATGAGAAAGTAGATTTCTAAAAAATCAAGATGACAAAGCCTTTCCAAGAATCATCGATTACACCATCCATCTTATTCAATTTGATAAAAAGTGGCAGGGCATGGCATTCCTGGAAGATGATTCAATCCATTTTTATACACCGACGACGGATAAAAAACTAATGACGGGGTTGGTGGAGATGAATACTCAGACAGTTTAAATTTAAGACTCTCTTCTCGTCTTCCCAATCACTGATCCTGACGGAAATTTTAGAAATTTAAAGAAGTCCTGTCTTGGCTTAAAGAAAACGTGATATCAAATAATTCTCTCGGACAGCCAAGCAGGCATTAAATCTCTTGATTCTGTCTCTTCTCTACCAATAATAGCCCTTAAATTTAAGTGCCAATCGTCTCTGATGGAAATGGCGAAGAAGGTTAACATTCACCTCTGCTGGGTGCCGGGCCACAGGGACATTTCGGTAAGTCGTAAAGCTAAAGACTTCGCCAAAAGTGTAACAATGCTAACTTTACTGCCAGATAAGGCAAATATGCGTATTTCGATTGCTACGTGTAAACTTATGCTAGAGCAAAATGCTATACATGGAACAAAGCTTAGGTGGAGCAATATGACCATCTGCTTGGCAACAAAATAGATTTGGCCACTGCTGGATGGGAAGCGCTCCAAACGTTTAATATCTTAAAGCAGATAGCGGAAGTTGCATTTACGATGAAGAAGAGGAATCAATCCCTTACCTTCTTTGTACATTGTAACGAAGCGTTACACCTCTTTTCCTACCGCCCGAAAACCCCCCAACCGCCGCCGCCGCCGCCGCATAACGAATCATAACATTAAAATGACCGCCCGAAACCTCATATAATTTACCGAACCGATGCTTCCTTTCTTTTTAATTTAACCACCTTACCATCCTACCGAACTCTGGGTTGCTTTCGCTTTACATATCACACCGCTTTGCCGCACTATACTACCGAGCCGTCTTACCAAATGCAAATTGGTATTATATTTGTACTATGCCACCGAACCCTGGGTTTTTATTCACTTTATACATCACACCGAACCCCAAGAGGAATGCTGGCAACCAGATGGTTGCCATGTCATGTATGACGTTGTTTGTTTATTTCTCTCAATACACAATGCCTTTTGACTGAAATATTAATAAGGAGATGTGGATCATTAATGCAAAGTCGTCTTCTACCTTTGCCTGATGTTTTTTTTTTTTAAACAAGTAAAAACGAAGCCCCGATTTTTCCTCCGGTCCCTTTCTGGAGGCATGATTAAACCTTAAAGCCGTATATGAAATATCACGTTATTTTATTTTTTGTTAATTAAATAGTAAGAAGTAATTAAAGAAATTGTAAACGCTGTAAACAAATTTGTAACTGAATAAAGATTAAACTGATTTGGAGTTTGGAAACTTCTACTCAAATTTCTTGCTTTCCTTGGGACAAATCCTGGACACCGACGAGACTAGACTACCTCAGCCTCGAATAAAAAAACCATCACAACATGACCTATCTT
Organism: Philhelius festivus; assembly: GCA_963931855.1. Taxonomy (NCBI): domain Eukaryota; kingdom Metazoa; phylum Arthropoda; class Insecta; order Diptera; family Syrphidae; genus Philhelius; species Philhelius festivus. The sequence goes on along the minus strand of OZ007554.1, from coordinate 40,108,579 downwards.
ACTCAAAAGACGTAGACTCTATTTGCGAGATTTCTACTACAGTGATCCTTGTGATTTGGAAAATAAAGATATTGGCAATCTCGCTTTATAAGGGTATTGGAAGATCCTTCTTGATGGCAACATAAACGTGGTCCTACTATCATTGACCGTTCAGCCCATCTTCTTTGGTTTAACTCAATACAAACAAGAGTACATCCACAACTTCGTCTGGGAATGCGCATAACTGGTAGGGCTTTTAACCGATTGATCCTCTAGTGTTTGCGCTAGAGTTTTGCACTACTCTTTCAAGTACGATGTTAAAGATGTCGCATGACGGTGCATTGCCTGGTCTACGGCCTTGTCTAAGCCGATCGAACTCGACAGAAAATTGTAGTTTTTTTTTTTAATAATTCACTCGCGCTCAAGGGTAAATTAGGGTAAAAAGTAGGTGTCGATGAACATTGGTTTTGAATGTTTGCAAATTGAAACGGCCAGAGAAAACTGTGCCTGGTAAGTTACTCCATAATCGTGTTGTGCGACTGTATGAGAATTCCTGGCGAAGCGGGTATCAGGGGTGAATTGATAAAGGGGAGGAATGCAACTGGCTACTTCGAGTGCGCACTGCTTGTGAAAGAAGCTAAAAAACAGGGAAATACATGATACATCCATTCCGACGGTACGTTTCACCCAGGGCCCTATTGCACCACCTTACAAAATTGTGATTACAAGCATTTTTTAACAAATTTGTAAGAAATCGAGTTTTTTTCATATGTATTTTTTTTTAATCACAAATTTGTACTTGTAATTTGTAGTTGGTGAAATAGGTCAGTGGGCTCATCAGTAAGACGCTGCCGTACCCTTCTAAGACGCAAATATTGGACGATGTTTACCGAAACGAACCTTGGAGTTGAGGTCACTTGAGCGTTTAATTGAATTTCATTCAATCACTCCACAGAACAGAACAGAAATAATTTTCATTTCTCTATTCATTCCGACGGTGTTCAAGAGATGGGAATGAATCCATGATAGCTCTGTCTCCAATCGTTTTTAATGCTCTGTTCTGAATTCTATCCAATAAATGGAGAGAAGATTATGCTGCGCCTGCCCAAAGGTGTGAGTTATACTCGAGTTTTGGACATTTAAATGCCTTACAAATTGTAGCCAGATCAGAAGGGGTGAAAATTTTTTTTTATATCGATATAGAAATCCTAAGCATTTAGCAGCATTCTTGGCAGTCTCGAGAATGTGATAATTCCAACAAAGATCGTCGTTAACACACATACCGAGAACTGAGAGCTTTTCGGTTTCTTCGATGCAAGTGCCATTCAGCGACAATGGCATCTGGGGGACATTTTGCTTCAACGACAATAGACAGTATTGAGTTTTCGAAGGATTCAACTCCACACGGTTTTTTATACCTCATTTAAGGATCGGAGCTTAATGAGCTTATCATACGATACCGTTGCAATTCCACTTCCGAAGGAGATGGACGTGAATTTGGGAATGGGTATGAAAAGCTGAGAGTAGAGTCGTCGGTAAGACAATGAAGTGGATTAGAAGTTTCAGACAAGAGATCATTTATAAAAATGACGAAGCAGTATTGTATTTATGACAATGAGCAAAAGGTTGTAAACATTTTTGAGGTTTTGAATATTACAACAACAACTTGAAAGAACTACCATCTATTATTTGTCTGGAGTTTTTTAAGGGTGCCAAGCCGATCATCAGACTCCTTTTAAGTGGTGCTTATCCTTTATGATTTCAAGTTAAATCGACCTTGACTGAGATATGACCCTTTCGTTCTTCAATATTTTTTGCTTTTCAGCAAGTGTACAAGGTGAATGCAGGCTTTACTCCATCACTTCTACTTTTACCTTCGTAATGAAATGACGCAATGGCGATCAGAGAACCTAGGTTTCACCGGGTTCAATGAAGAACACTTGGCGAATGCAATAATCGCCGAGCAAAATGGGAGCAGTTCCCTGTTAGTTACGAAGATGGAGCTCCAGTGCATCTGCAGAAGAATTCAGCAGGAGTCGATGGTATAACCAATATTGTACTACGATATCTACCTCAGGAAGCAGTTGACATTTATGCCACACTATTTCACAACGCACTGAATAATGTATGTATATTATCCAGGCCGGTGGAAGACAGCTGTGGTTCATCCTCCCCCGAAAAAGGAAAAGGACAACTCCAATCCGGCGAATTTCAGGTCGATAAGTCTTCTACCGTATATCAGCAAGGTATTCAAGTATGTCATTAATAGAGCTCTGTCTTAGTGGGCGGAGGACAATAATATCATCCCGGGTAATCAGTTCGGTTTTAAGGCGGAACATGATACTATTCATGTCGCGTCTAAACTGGTTGCTTATATCCAATGGAACAAAACTAAAAGGCAGTGAACTGGTGCTTGTCTGGTTGATTTGGAGAAGGCGTATGGTAAGAGGGTCTAAAACTGACATAGACATCGGCATAAGTAAAGTAACCCACTATTATATTTGTTGTCCAAAGTGGCAATGTAACTTCTACCGCAATATTCGATATCAAGAATGGTCTTCAGCAGGGAGCGGTCAACTCGCCGATTTTATTCAGCATTTACACCAGCGATCTGATAGGTAGTCTAACTCAGGCAATTACGTATGCTGACGATCTAATAGCGTACGGAACAGCTCCAAAAGTTGAGGTCATCAGAATTCTTTTGCAACGTGACTTCGACAAGATTCAGCGATGTTGTGATGACTGGAAGTTGAAAATCAACTTTCAGAAATATGAAACTGTTCTGTTTAGGACCCTCTCGCTGGAACCCCAGGGGATACGAGAAAGAACTGGCGCAAGCTGGTGATCGTAGGGCCATATCGACGGCTACTGGCGAGTAAGAGTAAAAGTGTAGTAAAGTATTTTGGCATCTGGTTGGATCAGTATTTGTATTTCAACAGACTTATAAATGCTGCTCTGAACATGGCTAGGGAAGCCTTTGCTCTGACGAAACGGTTGTTTTACAGCAGCCGAGTTGACAGCACGGTGAAGGTGATTTGCTACATGGCCGTTATCCGGCCGACACGATTGCTTATGGGTGCCCGGTGTGGTTCAACGTTGCCCCATCTCAAATGGAAAAGATTCGGGTGTTTGAGAGGCAATGCCTTAGACGTTGCCTTGGACTACACAGAACACCAGAGTCGGAGTACAAAAATTATTATTCCAACGAGGTTCTATTGTTGCGGTAAAATTTACCACAACAAGTTTCACCTGCCTTTAATCATTTTTAAGTCTCTTTTCCGTTGCTACTCCAAAATACTTATAGAGTTAGTAGATACCTGGTGCCAGAGACCTGCTCTTAAAGTATTTTGGAAAAGTAACAAAAATAGGTTTCTGAGCTATGTACTCGTATATGCAAACGGAGTGGAACAGTTGGTTCTAAAATTATAAAGAAGACGGGCGGTCTCTTTTCGATGTGCCAGCGGATGAGCTGAAGAAGTAATCGAGTCAGGTGGACTCTTGCTTATCTCCAAACAGGCCGAATAATTAATCAAGATTTTAATTACCAAATTTAACCTTTTATTAACGTACTCTATAATTTTTTTTGTAATCAAAATGGGTCGTTAACGTGCTTCAAAATTCTTAAAGCGCAATTTTTGTTAGAATAGAAAATCTTTCAGAATTGACAACGAAAGAAAATAACTAGGAAGAGCTTAAAATTTAAAGAATCGTTTTCCTCTCTCACCTCGGTTTTAGTTTCGGAAAGATTGCTTCGCGCTTCGAATTACTCGCGAATAATGAATAGTAACTAGGAGAATGCCTAGTAGAAACTTTTTCTCGATTTTTAATTCTTTTAGATTTTCTCGAAAAAGTTAGTTGAAAGGGGTCTGAACTCGGTCATTTGGATTCGGCAAGTTTTGGAAAGACATCCAACAACTTGTTGAATCATTGAATGTGTGTGTGAGAGTAAAGTTTCGATGAGATTCGAATTCGACTACGGAGGAACGGAGGTTTTCGAGGAGAGCACGTAGCTTTCCAGGAAGCCGTGATCCCGTGACTGAAGATATCGAAAACGATTGGCTGGACGTATGAATGTGTGAGAGAATGGAATGGCCGAGGAAGACAATAAGTTTAGCTGGGAAAGGGACTCTTTGGAGAACTTTTGAAGCAGAAAGTTGATTTTGGAAATCGAGAAAAATCTAAAGAAAAGAAAATTGAGAAAAAGTTTTTTTTTTTGTCGTTGCGAAAAAGGAAAGTTGTCGAGGAAATTTTGAAGGACAAGAAAATTGTGATTCGAGGCGGAGAACAAGTTTTTGGAAGAAACAGGAGGATAGTCGAGGTGATAGAGGAAAAGCGGTGGATAGGAGATCCGTAGATTTGAAAAAAAAGAAGATAAGTAGAGTGTTTTTTTTTTTTTTGAGTGTCAATTTTAGATGATTTTGTTAGGTTTGTTAATTATTCCGAGTTTTATTCCTGTAAATTGAAGGACACGGTTTTTCTTTATTCGCTAACGACCCAATTGCGTTTTTCACTTGCGTTTCATTTACTTGCGGTTTTGTTTTTTTTTACAGTTTAAATTTGTGAGACTTCCTTGTACTTTAAATTCGGAAAAGATCTTGGGTTTTCATCCTGCTTGCAAGGTTTCCCAAGCAAAGATCGATAGAAATTAAAAATTGTTCAAAACAAATTGTATACTTTTTTTCAATTTATTCAAACAAAATTTCCTTTAATTCAAAAAAAATTACTGGCGCCCATTTTCTTTTATTTTCGTTAATTTTAATTTTCCTCTTCTAGGAACACCCTATTCCTATTTTTCCTTTTCAAAAATAATTTTTGATAACATTTTGATTAATCAAACGATTAATCAATTTCGCCAATTTTAAATCTCTGAACCCACCCCATCGCTGAGATAGTGGGTGGCAGTACTCTTGATACTGCTGGTTGTTTATCAAACGCACCCATTTCAATTTGACATATTATGTCAAATAAGTTAGTTTGTCTTGTGTCATCTTCTCGGTTGTTATTGTCTTGACGCGCGTCGGTTTCGTTAATTAGATTTTGTATATTTATTAAAATACTTACTAATTCTCTTGCTTTGCTATTAAATTTGCAGATTGAAAGTTCTGCCAACATAAAATTAAATCTTCTATTGATAAAGTAAAGATCGCGTTTGATAATTTTGCAACACTATACAACGGGGCCAACATTAACAGAATTGATAATTTTTTGAAAAAGCTGATTCGGGGTCACATTGCAAGAGCGATGTCCTCGACTAATAACCTAATTTTTGGGGCTTACTACTCAAACGATAATTACTATGAGAGTGTACGTCTCAGCGGTTTCATCCCGCCCGATGCATTTCTTTACTTAGACAGCCGAGGGCTGGTCCAAGACAGAATGGCGATTCCACTAATCTACCACTTCGGCCGTAAGACTGTTTATAGGTGGCTCCTTTATGGTCGAGACGTCCTCCCACAAGATGGAACAGAGCGCCTCCGTTCGGGACCGGAGAGACAGGGTGAGACAGGAGAACCAGTTTTGGTGGTTGTCTAATAATGATAGGGAGAGTTGATGAGGACTTGTATGTCTTGGCCGACTTACATAAGTTTAAGTGTACTTTTTAGGTAGGGACAGTCTGGGTGGCACCAAAAAAAAAAAAAAAATTCTACACATTTGTGTAGTTAAACAAAAAAATGCTGCTGTGGCTGTTCTAGTTTTAAGTAGTTTTAGTTTATTTTAAGTAGCGTTATGTAGTTTAATAGTTCTAGTTAGTTTACTTTAGTTTTAAGTTTTATAAAAAAAAAACTAAAAAAAGTGACAGAAACCGAGTTTTTCTTACAAAAAAAAAAAAAAACGATATGGTTTAAATAAAAAATTGTTCTTAGGTCGAAAGGTATTAGAATTAAAATAAATATTAGCTTAGAGCGCCCGTAATAGGGCCAGTAAGTTAGTTTTAAGTTATTGGATAATTAGGCTAGTTCTTATGAATTTTTGTCTAGCTTTAAGATTAAAGAAAATAAAAAAAAAATGTTGCCCTATAGGATCCAAAAAAACGGTCAAATTTCTCATTATGTCATCTCTGGTTCAGGCTCGAAAAAACAATTGTCGCTAGGCCCTGGCTATGCATGAGCTGTTACGGCCCCAAACTTATTTTTATATTTTATTTTTAGAAGAACTTATCAGAAGAAGAATAATAGGTGGAAAGCCAGCGTTTTATGGGACCAACAGGAATGGCATAGCACTGAGAGGTATTGTATATGAACCTGATGTCAAAATTACTCTTTTCAAGCCGATATCGATGAACGTGTTTTATAAGTAAGTAAAACACTCCCAAATAAATTGACGTAGCTATTTCTATTATATTAATGTAAGATTGTGGCATAAGAATATACTTACGTCAAATACAGGTTCTTCTTTTTGTCGAATTTGAACTTTGTCTTTGACATTAAAATTTCTGAAAATAAATTGATTATTAATAAAAGTTTTCAAACAAACTTATGTGGAGTCAAAGTATTCGAAATACTTCTCGGAGCTTTGGAGATAAATTAAGGTATCAGTCGTACCAACATCTATGAACGAAACTACACAAATTTGATTCGATTCTTGAATAGAAGTGAAAAGTGTATGTGTAGTAAGATTTGACTTTTACTTTTTATCGGCTTTCGATGTATAGTATTTGTAGTTCGTGTATGATCCAGTTTCATTGCAAATATATTCCAAAAATTCATTATTTTCGTTCACCACAAATTCGATGATTTCATAGCTCACTCTTCATAACAAAGTTGAATACACAGACTTTAAAACGTTTAAAATAAATTCGGTGGTGCAACACCTCGAAGAGAACCAGGACCTAGTGACTTACAACTCTCAAACATTCCTGTGTGCATGTAACCAGCAATGGAGGTGACCTACAGTTTTCTGCCGATTCCGAACGCCTAAACAGCAGAACTTTTAATGACAAGAGAAACTCTTAGAGGATTTGTCAATCCCTCGCAAGATGCAGTACACACCTGAAAAGCTTTTGGCAGGGGGTGATAATCGAACCCAAGACCTTTTGAGTGACAGTTCAAAGTACTAACCAATACGCCAAGTGGTACTGCAGTTGATACGTTTGACAGTTGAATATGTGTTGAATTTAACTGTCAAACATTTTAACTCTGTGTTCAACTTTGTTATGAAAATGATATTCACAGTGAGATAGTATGCTGGAAAATGGAACGATTTGTGAAAAATCCATTAATTCTTCATCGAACTGAAAACAGTGAACAAACACTCTTTGACCATCACAGATAATGACAGAATCTGTGATAGTCTAGTTGCAGACCAACCCACTGTACATAGTCTGGCATTTTATTTCTCAAAACACTGCATTTACCAAAAAACAAATGGTGAATCAAAAAACTTTTCAAAAACTTTTCATCTCACTAAGCTGTTTATTTGATTTTTAATTAAATGCATTCAACTCCATAATGACGCATTTCAAAACTTAATTTAACGCTAAAAAAAAGTAAAATCATTTTTGCTACGTGCCGTACCCTTCTACACGAGTATCTTCTATCTCAATAATTTTTCCTGTTCTCGTATAAATTATATTTTATTCATTTATTTGAAAAATAATTTCAGATTTTCGTTACGTGCTTAGAAAGTGTAAATGGGAAACTCCCTGCGAAAAATTTACAGCTCTGAACGTCGAACGCCAACTCGCACAAAGTAAAAGAGTTGAAACAGGTAGATACGTATAATATAGCATGAATGTTTTTAAATTACGTAAAACTTTGGAAAAAGATTCACCCCTGACATCATTTCCCTTCAAGTTGAGATGAAAGCGAGCACAAATGCATAAAAATAAAAGTGAAAAAAATATGTTGTATTTTCTGTATGCGAAATTTGTGAGAGAAAAGGTTTAAAAATTTATTAGCTAACCAAGGAAATTATCGTCCTTTGAATTTAATTCAAATTGAAAATTCCCTAATATTGATAACCTAGAAATAATGTTTAATTTATGATTCATTCGAGAAAGGAAGGGAGAATATACATAAAAGGAAATGGAATGGCAGTGTTGAAAAATTCAACGGAAATTGTATTATCTTGCAAAATGTTCACGTTCGACGTCACAAAAGGAATTTTATCTTATCAAAGGATATTTTATTGTTTCGAAAGCGACTCCTAAGGAAATTGTGATTTAGTACTTAGAACTCGCTGAGGGTGCATTAAATTCGTCCCAAATGAAATAATTACGATTGCAGATAAAAATAAGTCGTGTTTAGCGAAAAGGTATTAAAAGCAAAGATGCCAAATCATCGGATGTTATAATTTATTTTTTATGATATTTAGTCCCGTGACACAAATTTTTGTTTGCTTTAATTCTTTTTGAGGGAAAGTAAATCAAATGATGCTGATTAAAGTAGTTTGCTCAACTACTCCTCTTTCCTAGAAGAAAATAAATTTTATTAGAGGACCATCTGGACCTGTCAAACACAACACAACACAAGACAAAAGCACAATTAATAGAAATATGGCAGAAACAAATAATATCTAGGAAACTTAGAATTTCTCACTATCGGCTCAACGGATTTGAATGAAATTATTTATAGAAAATCTTCTAAAACGTTTGATAAGCATTGAATTTAAAAACATATATTTTATGAATTTTTGGAAAATATATGGATTTGTAGAACCATTTCATGGATTTTTGGATTTTTCTTTGTCGGCATAATGGTCTTAAATGAAATACATAAGCTTTTTGCTAATTTCATATCTCAAAAACGGGTCATTAATATTTTTTTTTAAATTTGACTTTTATATGAACAATATTAAAAATTTAAAAATTTTGTATGTATCTGTTTTAACTATTGAAAATTGTTATTTTTGCACTTATTCATATATGTACATATATGATATTATGTTTTAAGCTCCCACTGCTAATAGAACTACTTAAGCCTTTTAAATACTAACACTTACAACATCTATTTTTTAATTTTATACGGGCATCTCTAAAATACCAAAGACAAACGATATCTTGCTTCGTTAGTCACATCTCTGATTTTTCTTTTTTCGAAGTTCCATCGTGACACATTCGACAACTTTGTCATTCAGTTGTCTAAAATCACGGCGACTTTGCTTCGTTCTTTCTTATGTCTTTTTGATCTCGGACACCACTAAAGAAAGAACCAAACCAAAGAAGCTCCGTTCACTAGCCAAAACATAATTTGTTTGACCAGATATAATTAAATTTTACTTATCTATCTAATCCAAGTTGACAAATTATTCGTTTCATTTACAGTGTGATCCGTTCACCAATTGATATAGAGGCTGCCTCACCTAAACCCTGTATTTTTACTTGCGACTTATAGGTACTATAAGGCAAGTTATGCATTCGTAAAAAAAATCGAACTCGAGATTTCGATCAAAGTTGACATTACGATAATAGCGAAGACTAAAAAAGTGGGTCTCGCAATTCTGTCTGTCTGTTCCACTACAGGCTAAACGGCTGGGCCGATTTTCTTTAAACTTGGTAGATATCATTTTTAATGTTTTCCCCCCACACGTTTTTTTCTGTTTTTTTTTTTTAGACCAAAAATAACGGTACCTGCCACACGAATTTTTTTCGAAATTTTATAAACATTTTTTCTCTCAAAAACTTTTCGACAGATTTTAAAAATAAAAATACACAAAAATTTCATTTAATTAAATCTAGGTATTGGTTGAAAAAAATTTTCCAAAAAATGGTTATTGAGGGTACCCCCCATGGAACCATTTTATTTGTTTTTGATTTTCTCAAAAACGGTTCAACCGATTTTGATCATTTTTTTGCTAAGGCTCCCCAAAACCATAAATAGAATTGTGTACTCAAATTTTCAAAAAATTTTTTTTTGGATTTTTAAAAAAAACTTCAAATTTTTTTTTTCAAAACTCAATATTTCGAAAACCCCATGCTAGATATTTTTTAAACTTGATAAATAAAAGTTCCTCAATATAATCTACAAAATGTGAGAAAAAAATTGTATTTTACCTAAAAATAAAGGTAGCTACCATACAAATGCTAAAAAATTTAAAAAAATGGTTTTCAAAAATCGTATTTTTCTCGAAAACGGCGCCTAGAATTTTGATAACATTTTTGTTCTTTCGATTAATTTTTATGATGTTTAATTTAATAAAAAAAATTTAAATTAAGATATTACAGCTTGTACCTACCATAGAACCATTTTTACGAATTTTGAATTTCTTATTATCTACATAACGGATCTTAATGAAAATTTTTATAGAGAAGCTTCTAAAAAGCCTAAAACACACTGCATTTCGAAACTTTAAATAAATATTTTTTGAATTTTTGAAAAAAAAATCTATTTTTTCATTTTTTTTAAAAAATTCGATATCTCCGAATGTTGCACAAACTTTTAAGGTTTATAGTGAGCTCCTTTCGTGTTATTTTTTTTTAAGGCATGATTTAAATATGTACGACAATCCAGCAGCGGGTGCAAGATCCCACTGCGCGTCGAAAACATCTCTAACGAAAATTAAGTGTTCTATTATAGACATGGATTAATTTTTTTTTCAAATTTTTTTTAGAAGAAATGGAATTGACGGTACCTGTCATAGAGCGATTTTTTTATTTTCGATTTCTCATGAACGGCTGTAACAATTTTAACCAAAAATTTTCATAGAGAAGCTCCTTTCTATTTGAAATAGTATTGTATATACAAATTTTCAAAGAATTATGTTTTGGATTTTTGAATAAAAAATCATTTTTTTTTTGAAAATCTATACCTTGAAAGCGAGTGAACGTTTTTGAAATTATTTCCTATGAATATCCATTTATAAATATCTGGCTTTATTTGGAAATTTTCGTTCTCTGGGGAAAAGTTCGAAAACTTTTCTAAAAGGAAGAAGCATCTGTCCAAAAGTTTTGAAAGTCTTTGTATGGACTAGAGATTTTGTAAGCTTTAAAAATAGTGCCCCCTCGGTTTCACTGAATTACTCAACACCCCTCCTCCACCCAACATAATTCCCACCGACGATGACGGCAAAAAAAAATCATAAATCTAAAGGGGAAAACCCCAAACTGGCATTCCTAATCTGAGTTATTGAATCACGGAATTCTTTTCTGCAAAGACATTTGACATTTCGAAGTGGAGTAGGACGTCTCTATAAAATATCTGATGGTGACCAGTGCCATATTAACGTGATCTACTCTGATATATTTAGAGATTATGCCAATAAGGATTTTCGTACTAGCCAGATTGTCAGGAAAAAGTGGTGGTAAAGGAATCTCTATGACCCAAAAGCTCTTTCTACCCCGAAGTGCGTTATTATCAAATATCTGGCTTCTTGTTTTATGGTAGATAAAGCAAGGTCCATGCCCCCCGTGTTTTGGGAACTAGGCCGGTCATAAGAGAGACACCGGAATCATCAGATAGCGATGACCGAAGAAGACTAAGAACGTGAAAGCGTAAAAACCTAATACTATGTACCTGGAACGTAGGAATATTTTCTATCCCGGTTGCTACCTACTTAAAATCTTGACCATGATGTCCTCTCGCATACCGGCAGACAAAAATCCAGAAAGATTCCGCATAAGTAAGAAGTAAAGCTATCGACTTAAACCCGTTGGTATAAGCCGTATATACTCAAGAAAATAAGATCATGTCGATGAAACAGAAAAAAAAATCCTATCAATGTGGTGTTTTATGACTTTCTCCACGGAGCCAAAGTCGAAAAAGATAACATTTTTGACGGATTAGTTGGTAAGCACAGTCTCGATGAAACGAAAAGATATAACGGCTGCCGACTAAAATATTTTGCAGCTGGTCGTAAATCGACGTTTAAAAAGCTTAATGTCGAAAAAGCAACATGGAGCTCTCCAGATGGTCTGAATACCAACAAAGTCGACCGTATGTGCTAATCGACTCATCCGATATCTTTCAGATGTCTTAATGAACCTCAAGTTGCCATTTTTTGAGAGACACTATCCCCTGGAATACACTAACCACATAGGCCAACAACCAGTGATCTTTTTCTTACGATACCATTTATCATGGTTTTGATAATAGTACAGATAAGAATACAGTACAGAAAAAGAGCAGGGGGAGAACAGTATCGACATAGGAGAAAACTCTGCATGAACAACGATGCCATATACAAACGCAGCCTCCTTACTGAGGTAGAACGAAGAGTCTTGCGATCAAAAAAACGCTGGGAAATTTAATAAAAACCATGTGGCTGCTGCCTTTAAGACCTTAACGCTGTTTTTTTGAAACAGAGAAGTTAAATTTCTCATTAAATCACAGGGAATACTAGATTTCAAGCAACTTCTGTGAAACGTAGTGGGCATAATATAGAGCAAGTAATTGATCACACAGATATCTTTCTTCAAGTCAATGAGGAACCAGCTGCAACATCCGTTATAAAATAAGCAGGCTTAAGAAAAACTATTCCAAATGGATACTTACAAGCGAGTGTGGTCTACGCACGGTAGATTAACAATTTATTAGAACTTGACGACTTTCGAGTCAAGGCCTGCGACATTTTCATCGACTTCAAACTCGAATAAGATTGTATTTCTCATCAAAAGTTCTATACATCGATGCCAGAGATCTTAGCTCCCGAGAAAACTAATCTGACTATTTCGCGTGACATTAGAAAATGTTAGTCTAGGGAATAGCTCCTATCGTTCCGTACTAGAGTCCTTCAAGGTGGCTAACGGCGACGGTAGCGGCGCGTTGTGGTTGCAGAAGTGTCGATACTATTTGGTTTTTAAGCAAAACGGAAACCAGACTCAACTGGCACTATTAAGACACAAACGAGCATCTGTCGTTTGCCTAGTTTTTAGGTGTAGAAAATATTAACTTCACGAACGACACCAGATCCAAAAACAAATTATCCTATAAAACCCATTTTTGAGTACTTCTGATTTTTCGAAATTAATTGGTTTGAAACTTTTAACACATAAGACAAAGTGCACGCTCTAGAAAAGACTTATACTTATACAATTGGAGAAATAGCTGATACTAAACTATTTCATAAGAAAAATATTTGGTGGTCCTGACTGTGAAAGAAAATATAAATTCTTCTACAGAAAACCAAAAACCGTCCCTAACATGGCAGTCTTCACATCCCAACCCAGAGTTTTGAAGCGAATTTTAAAATCCCATCACTAGACCTAGCCATCGCGGAATCAAGATCTTAGGTCTTGGTGGACTTAAAGCGCTATCCTCCTGATTGTAGAGGATGGAAACCTGCCTGATCTTCATGGATATTATCTCTGAAAATTAACAATAGAAAATAAAAAAAGTCACAAAACACAAACCCATTATTATACTCCTAAATATTTCGATAAATTCTGCGAAGAACTTTTTTCAGAATCACTAACAATCTCTTATTCCATTCACCAAAGGCTACCATAATTCCTAATGAAAAGCTTTTACCCGACGAAACTAATTGCTAAAGCGGAATCCGATTTCGAATTCACCGGAAATATACCATCACTCTCAATCCGACTGACAACAACTTTTACATATCTCTGATCACGTCAATTCCATTTAGAAAAGAAAAAAACCCCAGTGGGTTAGGGGATACGAGTCACCAAGGCTTGACCATAAATTTTCCAACCAAATTCAGTAACTTACACTTTGGCCTGTGTGGCTACCGTTGCAGCCCTCAGGTCGGAAAGGTCGTTGCCATCGTTGCCCCGAATGCAGGTTAGGACAGATACCAAGGCAATACCATAAATCAATATCGACAATATCGAGTTATGGGTTTGAGTTCAGGAATCTGCCGAAAGTGCACATACCATCCTGACGTTACATTGCCTTTAGGTTGGCAGGAAAAATATTCCTTTAATATTTACTAGGTGAGCATTCACTTTATTCAGTTTATGCGCTGAACGAAAAGATAAAGGTCTCTGTGGAGTAGGTTTGGGTAGGTCCTTGACAAAGGTATACACTATACAGATATGTGCCTTATTCCATTACCAAAAGCCTCAAAAGACTATTGGAACTGATGGGGGGTGTAGTTTACAAATAAAAGAGTGCGGTATGCACACGTAAATATGTACCAGAATTCTGTCGAGCAAAAGAGTCTAGGTAACATAGAAACGGAATTCAAAAGAGATGAATGTTTCGAACATTCCAAGTATTTTCTTTGAGCGTTGCACAAGTCTAACATGTTACGTAAGTGTACTTGTTGGAATCACATGGATAAGGGATAGGCATGTAGGTATAGAGCAGAGTGTGTACTTACCGTAACTTTAAGTCGAGCTATCGGCGGTGATTCCAGAGTTTCCAAAATTGCTGTTGCGCTATTGTAGTTACCGACTAAAAGGCAATATTGAGCGACTCCGCTCCACAGTTCGACGATTTTCTTGCGTTCTCGTATGCTGTTACACTGGTGGAGTGTATCATCAATTTATCGTTTTGAGTGGGTTGTGTTGGATCCGGCAGGAAAAGTGCAAGCAGCGTGTAATGGTATGAAAATAAAGGAGAAATAAATAAAATACATTTGGTAGATATAAATTGAGAAGGTATTATGCACAATTACAACACATTCAAGGGCTAGCAGGGACTTTATTGTTCGATGCAGAGAAGAAATACAAAGGGACTGTGGGATTCGATGTAAATTTACACAGAGTTTTACATTTGAATAACTGCCTGCCTTAAGCAGACACCCGGCGTTTTATTTCTCATAAATATGAGTACATATCTCTCCATTTTAAGTTTCTTTACATTTCTTATTCCGACATTATTTAATATAAGGCTTTAGCAAGAGTGCATACATAAAAAAGGCTTAGCAAAATTTTGTAAATGCCCGTAGCAGAGAAATTGTAGATGTTCTCTTGTTTTTTTCTTTATTTTTGAGAAGTTAAAAATCAATCCTTTGACGTTCGACAAGAAGGTATTAAGTCAGAAACTGCAGTTTTTCGTTAAACCGAATTGGAAATAGTTTTATTACTTCCGAATCAGGATTAAAAATTGATTGAAAAAAAATATGATGCTAAATAAGCTCTGAAATGAAGACCTTTATAATAATATATAAGCCGATAATACCAGGCGTTGTCCGGTTCCTTTTTGGTAAAACTTTATGACTGCCATCTGCAATCCTCAAACTGAATACTAAAATCATGATTGAAAAAATTGCTAAATTTAAGTAATGAAATTTTTTTGTTTAAACTAGTTTTTATTGTAATGTTTTTAATTGGTATGTATTCATATTTTTAAGTTATATTTTTTTATTAATCGTTGTGTAAATATCAACTAAAAACGTGTGTTCCGTGCAGTCCGTTACGGTAACACTTTTCGTGTAGCAAGTTACCTTATGGAAGATTGCATTTAAGACCCTGTTTACATTGGAAATAATGCGTACTTACTACATCATGTTTATATTTGAGAATTTGAGTGCTGAAATTTCGATTTTAATACTTTCCACTGATAGTTAGAACTAAATTAAATATCTTCATTCCCCCAACATTTCTTCACCTCTCACACAATATGTCAAAATGACGGGTGTCAAATTTTATTGCAGTTTCATTCAATAGGTGCGTTTTATTATCCACAAATCTATCTGGATCCGGATCGGGATCTTCCCTTGAAAACAAAACGATACGGATCTTACTGACAGCCAGGGGCGTATTTACCCTAGGGCTAAAAGGGCTACAGCCCGGGGCAGCAAAGGTGCTAGGGGCGGCGCGTATGTTTTAAAACATACAAACAAAAGGGCGCCAAGCCGCCCGCCCCTAGCAATTGTCTAATTTACAATTTTTTTGAAGGATAAACAAAAAATACAAAGATTTAATAAAGTGAGATTTTTTGAGGTTTTCCAAGCATGACAATTTTGTTTAGTGCAGTCAGTGTCCGGCTGTGAGAGAGTTCACTGTAACACGTCACTCAGCATTATCAAAAAAAAAAAAAACACTTGTTGCTATGTAGCTCTAAAAAAAAATTAGCTAGAAAAACTTTGGCTGGACGGATCTTAATTTTTTGTTTCTAAACTATCTACAAAGGGTCCCGTTTTATTAAAAAAAAAATATAAAAATCCATCAACCCGGATTCTATTGTAGATATAAGGTCACACACAAAATTTTATTCTTTTTATATAGATAGCAAATCATGCCTCAATTTTTTTTAGTTTTGGCTGACTCGTGTCTCTATATACAAATTCCCTTCCCTTCGTCAATAGTTTTAAACAAATTTAGAAACAATTTAATGATTGTTTTTTGTACAATAGATAATAATGATGGATAAATAAAAGGATAGGTATTATTTTAAAAACTCTTGGCGCAAAATTTTAGTCGAATTAGTACGATGTTAAAACTATTTTAGTATAATACTAGGTTAAGAAGACGATTTTGCTAATTTTAATTAAATTTAGCATAATGCTATCTCTAACAGTTTACTAAAGTTAAAATCGTCGAATACCTATTTTATATTTTCAGTATCGTGCTAACTTCATATGCATCTTGCATACTTCCAGATGTCAAAAAAGGTCTATTTATTTAGTTTTTTGCACAAACTGTCATTGTTTTAGGTGTGTTCAGAAGCAATTTAAACAAGCTGTAAATGTGCACACATCGACAAACCGGCCGACACTAAAAATCAAAACATTTTGATTTTGCTCGCACCGAGTATCACACGAGAAATCGGTGCACACACAGAGCACACATTTCAATAGGCGGCTTAGGGGTGGTTGCTTTTGAAACAACTGGTGATACATTGACAAAGCGATTAATTGAAAACACGGGATGTAGATATTAATGTCATTTTCCATTGGAGCGTATGTTATGTTCTAGACAGACTGAATGATCAAAAAACGTTCCATTGGCTGTCTGAAATTGGTTCGGAACACACATTTGGTTTACACCAGTTTTCTGTTCCAAAAATATATCCAAGTTATTGTCATATCGCTCCTAAAAAAGTCTTACTTCAAAAAATAGTTTTTTAAGCAGTGTGAAAAAAGGAGAATAATTTGACTCCTACGTTTCAATAGAAATTTTATATATTACCTGCAAATTTTTTTGTTGGACACCTTGTTCCTCGTTTTAAAAAGATTTTCTTTTCTTGTAGTTTTTGTGTGTTAAGTTTTTTTAGTGTTAAGAAATTGTAGTTGTCAGCAAAGAAATTTCTGATCACTCTGATTTTTAAGTTGTGCAAACTAGCGTTTGCGTGTTCTTCTTTTTTTATAAAATCTATAATTTGTTTTCCATCGTGTTCTCCCAAACAAATCCTATTTGTAATTGATTCTTTTAGTTAAACAAATTGGTTTTGAACGTACATTATTATATACACTATTAAGAAGAACCATTAACTGAAAACTTTTGTCTTCTTTAAAGCGGCTCTGTTCTTTTTTTCTTGTGAATTATTGTGGTGTGTTAAAAATAAATCTAGCTTATCTTAGGCTTTAACAGTGTGTAAAATTGCCATACATTTTTTGTTTAGAAGTGTAACAAATTTTATTTTTCAACACAGATTGTGGTTTATGTTCTTTTGATTCATTTAAATAATGGATCCAGTTAAAAAAAACTGAGCGGCAGCGCTTACTGAAAGAAAGCCTCGGAAAAAAAGGGCGGCAAAATTTATCAGCCCGGGGCGCCAAATTCTTAAATACGCGTCTGCTGATAGCAGTGTTATAAGCCCGTCTCTTCTATCCTTGGGTTTGGAAATTTTAAATTATGTCTTGTCTTTTTTCTTTACACTATAGCTTACACTACCATACCATAAAAAGCCATCTACTCGCCAGTGTAATAACTAATTTTTGGATCTTTGAAATAGATCCCGATAGAAAACAGGATCCCAAATTGTTTTTGTAGTACATGTTAAAACTTAATCCAGATCCGGATCCAGATAGATTTGTGAATAATAAAACGCACCTAATGTTGAAAAAGAAGTCTCTTTCACGTTAGTGATGGACGATTTCATTTTCTTTTATGCTCCGGAAAAAAGCATTTTCAGAGTTGAAGCACAGTACGCAAATCGAGACAAGACAAATTTTATCTCTACAATTTTAATCTCTACAAAACGTTTCCAAATCTCGCGCAAAAGCTTGAATTTGGAGAGATAAAATTTAATTTAATGTCTTTTGTAGTGTATCTCTTGAACGGGTTGTCTTACAAAAGTCGTTCATACCTTTTTGGAATCTCCTCTTGATACTTTCAAGAGAAGCATCACCTTTTACATAAAACCAGTTTTGACAAAAACCACTTTCGGAAATACGGTGGCTGTCAAAATTTGTCCCGCAAAATAATGATCGTATCATTCTTTTTCCTGGCAAAATTTAGTGGAGACATTTTGTACAGCAATGCACAAAAGTATGAATTTTGCGCGCGAACTGCGTACTGCTCAGAAAAGTATCCAAGACAAAATTTGTCCCAGGACAAAAAATTTATGGGAGACAAAATTTTTCCCGACCTGCGTACTAATCTTGACATTTAAAAATCCGAAAAATGTCGTTCTTTATGTTATGCTTTGGAAAATGCATCTTCTGGGCAAACCGTTGACATTTGCAACGAAATATTCTCTATAGGTCAAATTTTAATCTGTCGTACAATATAATGCAAAATTTCGAATTAAATATTTTGTAGGTATGAATCAAAATATACTAGATCGTTCTCTATTTCGCAAGGCTGATGACTGCTAAATATGTAAATGGATTAAAAATTGTAGTCTTTCCCGCTTATTTTGAATTTGACAATTTCCATTACATGATATATGGGAATGATGTCAATCGATTTATAAGTCTTCAACAGAGGGAGTGAGATAAAGTACACAACCGTCAAAAAAAGTCAAAGAATTTAGTTTAGTGTGAATGCTATCTATAGCAGAAAAATAGAGTGTGTGTACTGACGTACGCGCAAAAATGAAACAATTCATTCCTCACTTATCGCCTCTAAAAATAGAAACAAATGAGTTTTGTAACATAGATGTAAAGTACTGTTTGGGTGTGGTCTCCTTTTGACGATACGGAAATCTACT
Organism: Philhelius festivus; assembly: GCA_963931855.1. NCBI lineage: Eukaryota > Metazoa > Arthropoda > Insecta > Diptera > Syrphidae > Philhelius > Philhelius festivus. The sequence continues at coordinate 40,089,662 of OZ007554.1, read as the reverse complement.
TTTCATTGGTTTTCGACATTACATTTCAGTGCTTTTCGGAAAAAAAAAAAACAGTTTAAAAGTAATTTTAGTATAGTCTTGCAAATTGAAAGATGTCAAAATCACTTCCAAATTATTTTTTTTGAAGTAAAACTTCTTTTCCGGCGTTGGGGGTAAAAAATTTTCTATGGAGCTGTCAGTGACATGTCAAAACGACACGCTAAAGCGACATGGTTCTTACAATTATTGTTCGAACTTTGTTAGAAGTTATTTGAAGCACTTTAAAATCACCTTTTATTGCCGAAAGAGAATGTTCTTCTAATGGTACAACCACAACAACTAACCTACACAACAATTAAAAAAATAATTTCATTGAAAAATTAGATAATAAAAGCTTTTTTTCAATGAATTATGTGTCCAAACAATTTCTCGATCGAAAACCACTTTCTTTTGTACAAAAACCACAAACAAATAAATATTTTTTATAGTTTTATTTATTTAAAACAAAACACTTTAACCTAAGCAATACTGAGTACTTATATACTATTTAAATTGAAAATAAGCACTATTATTTACAAAATACTTGTAAATAAACTATCTGCTTTAGTGCTTTCTGTTGTCAAATACATATAAACTAGCATTGCCATATGCGAAGAATTTTAAATTCTGTGTCAAAATAAAATTAGCATTGCCTACAATTTTAAAATCCTTGGGCTCCAACACAATGAATGAGATAAGAAAAAAGAGATGTAGCGTAATGAAACATCGTCGTTATTGTAAATCAATTTTAAACTATGAAAGCAGACGAGGATATAAGCATTTCTTGTCGTCACTTTAAATTAAATTAATTAATGAAGTAAAAACAGTCGCGCACATTCAATTTTTAGTTTCACATCTGTTGGTTGCTGAGATGAAACATAATATGGGCTTATGTTTTATTTTACTATATATTTATTATATTTCATTTTATCAACCAAACAGTTCCGAAAATAAAAATTGAATTTACGCTTCAGGCCTAAGGAATTGCGGAATGGTGACAGTGAATCATGTTTCGCTCTCGTTTTGTGTTCTCTTCACATTACGAATCGGAAATAACTAAACGATTGCCTAAAATTAATTCGCAACAATTGAGCTGTTTTCTATAAGCGCAAGAGAGCAAAGAGGGTGAGCGTGAGTAAAGAGTTGCCAGTGCGCGGTACTCTGTCAACTGGTGATTAAACTATTTGATTTCGATCACAGTTGCCAGTGCGCGGCTAGCCTTAGTGTCCGTTTACGATTTATAATGTGCACCCAACTTAGTAATCATGTGCTTTAAAAAAGCGCCATAAAAAGCGCCATTTGTTCGTCAAAAAAGCGGCATCTGTGCGTCAAAAAGAGCGCCATCCATTTTGCTCAACTTTGGCGGCAGATAGACCAAAGTGGTCATTCCAAAACTAATTGCATCATTTGTATAATTGAATCAGTTTTGAGTTCCAATTTAAACGTCCTAACTTATTTTGCAAATCATTTTAAATTCGAAGAAATATCTATTTAAAAACAAAAAGTATTTGGATGTGACATCTTGCAATTTACAAGACTATACTAAAACTACTTTTAAATTAATTTTTTTGTTTCCGAAAAGCACTGAGAGGAATCTTACAGAGGCTTTGCTTTTGGGAAGACAAGTTTTACTTGTAGCGCGCGTATGTCAGTACACACAAATTTTTTTTAAATATTTCTTCGAATTAAAAATGATTTGCAAAATAAGTAAGAAAATTTAAATAAGAAATCAAAACTGTTTCAATAATTATACAGTGATGAAATTAGTTTTGGAATGTCAGCTTAATCTGTCTCGCCCTTTCTTGAATTTATTGAGAAAATTAAGGTCATGTATAACTTGTTTGTTACCAAGGTTTAGCAAAATGGATGGCGCTCATTCAGACGCACAGAGAGCGCTCTTTATGACGCATAGATGTCACTTTTTCAACGAAAATTATTAATAGACGGTGTTCACATTGGACTTGGACTGACTCAAACGATTTATTTTGACGTAAGACCTACCTGTTGTGTTCAGAGTTTAGACACAAAAGTAGTGTGAACACTCCAGACTCACTTTGACGTCTTGTAGTTTACATAATTGACAATATTAACAAGATTTAGTAATATTTAAAATAAATTTCAACTCAAAACACAAACCAATAATAGGTGCGTTTTATTATCCACAAATCTATCTGGATCCGGATCGGGATCTTCCCTTGAAAATAAAACGATACGGATCTTACTGACAGCAGTGTTATAAGCCCGTCTCTTTTTATCCTTGGGTTTTGAAATTTTAAATTATGTCTTGTCTTTTTTCTTTACACTTTAACTTACACTACCTTACCATAAAAAGCCATCTACTCGCCAGTGTAACAACTAATTTTTGGATCTTTGAAATAGATCCCGATAGACGGTGTTCACATTGGACTTACTCAACCGATTTATTTTGACGTAAGGCCACCCTGTCGTGTTCAGACACAAAAGTAGTGTGAACACTCCAGACTCACTTTGACGTCTTGTAGTTGTCATAATTGTTGGCCATTTGCTATGCCACTACAAATACACAGTGAATTACAAAAGTAAGTAAGCACCTCTTATTTTAAAGATCATTTCCTTCAAACAGTCGATAGTAATGTTAAAAAAAACTTAATATTTTTGTCTAAATTTGATATGTATTTTGAACTAAAAAGTAACATTTCAAATAAACCAACTCTGTTCTAAAATTCTTCTTGATTAGATTCATGGGTTTTTTCAAAGAAGAGCCGCTTTTGGCGATTTATTTTACTTTTGTAAGGTTTCTTTCTAACCGATACATGATAACCGGATTGGTAGAGCACTCGTCGAATAGTTTGAGGGTTACATGACTTACCTGCTTTATTTGGTTTTTTCTGCTGATATCTTTGATGGGCTTACTTTGGGATTCCTCTTCACTTTCCTAACAATAATACGGCATTCCTGCTTGTCATTGTCATTGATCGAGGGTCATTTTGCAAACTTCCAATGTTATTTTACTTGGTTATTATTTTGTGTATAGTAGATGGACTTTTGTTAACAATTTCACCATTCTCGCACTTCGATTTATTTTCCAAATAGTGTTTGATTATATTTTTTTTTATTGAGTGCTTACTTACCTTTGTGATACACTGTATCTTCGTGTGTCATATTATGTCAGCAAGACAAATGTCAACAAAAATCCATTAATTTTCAATTTGTTTTAAAAATCCTGCCTCACTTTGCCGTCTCTTTCTAACCATGAAGTGCGAACGAGAAAAAACACAGAGACATCAAAATAAGTCGGTGGAGTGAGTCCAATGTGAACACCGTCATAGAAAACAGGATCCCAAATTGTTTTTGTTATACATGTTAAAACTTAATCCAGATCCGGATCCAGATAGATTTGTGAATAATAAAACGCACCTAATAAACAAATAAACAACGGTGTTGACTGCCGTGTCATATGTCACCAAAAGAAATGTAAAAAAAGATCCATTAATTTTCAATTTGTTTTAAAAATCCTGTTTCACTTTCTCGTCTTTTTCTTACCATGAAGTCCGAATGAAAAAAAAAAACACAGAGACGTCAAAATAAGTCGGCGGTGTTAGTCCAATGTGAACACCGTCATAAATCGTGAAAGCACTCTGACGTCTACGATATCAAAATTTCAATACTAGCCGTTTTTTAGTGCATTTTTATCTCCGCTTAAATTTGTCAGATGGTAACATTAAAATCCAATTGAAAATGACAGGCAAGAGTTTTTATAGTTATGCCCGATTCGTAATGTAAAGAGAACAGGAAATGAGAGCGAGATATGATTCACTGTCAACTTTTTGTAGTTTTAAAATCGTTCCGCAACTCTCAATGCTATGCAAATTGTCACTGTGAGACATGTTTTTTCTCATAGGCACTTATTTTTATTTTTATTTTTTTTTTTGTTGAGTATTGTTTATGTTTATTTTACTTTGAACTTTTAGACTAAGAGCCCACAGCAATTTTTGGGTGTGATTGATAACAAAAAATAATTAGCATAATTAGATAGGCCTTTTATAGTTATTTACAAATGTGAAGGCCTTGCATACTCTAGTGGGCGCAATAGTGCATTATAGTGCATCAAGTATGCAGTTCTTTCCAAGTCCAAATAATTGTGATAACAACTTTGCCAAAATGTAGAGTTAAGCCCCCTGATTGAAAATATCGAAGTCCAAGACATTTTACAGACAGCCTTCTGCCTGCCAGACGCGATAAGAATAGGCAACTTCTTGCACTAAGAAGGCCACCTTCAAAACGTCATGGACCTCAATATTTGCAATCAGGGCACTTAGCTGTTCATTTTGAAGTTATGGCAAATTTTGTATCCCAATTTTTTAGAATTTGGAAAGAACTGCATACTTAATGCACTATAATGCACTATTGCGCCCACTAGAGTATGCAAGACGTTCACATTTGTAAATAACTACTAAAGGCCTATCTAATTATGCTTATTATTTTTTGTTATCAATCACACCCAAAAATTGCTGTGGGCTCTCGGTCTATTTGATTTGTTTAAAATAAAGTTTAAATTAAATTGAAAATGATTTTTGGTTTACTTGCCTAGTTGGTTTACTGGCAAGGATAAAATGGAGTACCAGTATGCCATTTTACCCGGACAATTTTGATCGTTGGAATTTGAAGAGTTTTTGAAAATTAAATACTTTAAATACTTTTTAAAACTTTTTAAACTCCTAAAGGAAAAAAATGTAAGCGTTATTGATTTAGCTTTGAAAAGAATATAACATTTAAGTTTAAATGTCACATTTTTGCGAGACATGACACATTTTCCTTAGGGGGTGCCATTTTAGGCAACCTTCCCCTACTTTTTCTGGCGATAAAATATGTTCTTAATGTGCTTAATAACCTCAACCAAAATTCGAAAAACAATTCTAAAAACCATGTCGCTGTCTTTCACACGTATACCATGTCACTTTGACATGTCACTGATAACTCCATAGAAAATTTTTTACCCCTAACGCCGGAAAAGAAGTTTTACTTCAAAAAAGACATCAAGAGCTTTATCACACGATTTTTTTTTTAGTTGTTTCGTCTTTCGTCGTATTGACATATTTGGTGTGAGGTGAAGAAGTGTTGTGGAATGAAGCTACGTTTCTGTACCTTTTATCTCAACTGTCAAAATGACGTAATAAACGAATAAAAAAATCGTGTTATCAGGCTCCAAGAGTCAAACTGAAGTATCATATTTTCGTGAACCATTAGGGGCGGTCACATTCTCAAATATGTTTGACAAGAACGGTATGATTGGCTTGATTTTGATAATGTGAACGCTCCATGCATATGCTGTATGCTCCGACATGTCAAACATGCTGAATGGATTTCAAAATGTATATTTGAGAATGTGAACGCAAATTTGTCGAGTCTGAAGCACAATTTCCTGGAACTTCTCGAGTTGGTCCGCCATGGTCGAAATTCCAATGAGAAGTGATATTTGACAGCATGTTCGACAATCCATCAAAGATTCATCATGTCGTGTTTGTCAAACAAATTTGAGAATGTGAAAACCACTATTAATACTACGAGCAAATACTCGTAGTTGTAGTATGACTGCTTTTAAAACATGCGATATCACTTTTCAATTTCAAAGCATGTTTGCGAGAGATGTATGTATATGGTGGCGGGGGTAAACGTAATTGCTGATATTGCGAAATTTGCGGAGTTACGAGTATCGTTCTTCCTTCTTTCTGGTTTCCTTTATTTCTCGAGTATGTTTCATTTTCTATTTGGCGTTCGCTCAGTGAAATTCGCTTAACTGAGTATGTAGAGTAAGGAGTGCGAAAAGGGAACTGCTTTTCGCTTAAACAAAATTAACGTTTATTAAAAATCGCTCTGTTTAAAAGAACTCAATTACATAATCGAAAGGAAGCCAAAAGAGAAACAGAGATTAAAAATCTTGTTCGTGTAAAAGCAGTCTATTTCATATCAGATAACATCTCTGTTTGAATTTAAATGTACAAATGTAATGTTGTCTCTAACAATATCCCTGTTTAAACATAAGTCTAACAAACTTATCGTTACGTAGCGGAGCCCAGTGGTGCGTGCTTTTTCTAACAATATTTAACTTTTGAAATAAACAGGTTCGTTCCTTTATTTTAAAACTCTACTACAGAGGGGTAAAAATAATCGCGGTAGTTAGTCCAATGTGAATACTGTCTTGAAATTGAAAATTAAGAAGTCTATTATAAGTTTAAATGAAAGCTAGGTATGTAGGCATGCGTGTAACTGGAACCTTAGTCACCCATATTTCTATCGCTGCGATAGTTACAGGAAATGGCTCAAAAATACATATTATGTATTTTGGGCGTTATGTACATCTACATAGAACTACATTCATCTTTTTTAAGACTTCTGGTTTTAAATATAAGTGAAAGGAACAAATTGTTGGAAAAATAGTGACTTGATTTGAATATATCCAAAGTCACAAGCTACGAGTAATAGAGAAAATTCATTTATGATCTTCATTGACTTTAATTGTTAGTATATTAAACGTATTATTTCTTAACAAAAATGTTTTCAATATTTAAAAAACAATAGCCGTATTTTTTTTTGGAAAAGTTATCCGTAGTACAGTAGGTTTTATTAACTTCCCATAGGGAGTTATTGTAATCGGTCCGATTTGTCAAATTGGAATTTTTGACATTTCTCGTTTGACATTTGACGTTTCAAGGTCCCTAGAGGCTATATCAATCATTTTTACAGAGATGTCTGTGTGTGTGTGTGTGTATGTGTGCGTACGTTCGTACGTCCGTACGTTCTGGTACCATTTTTCGTCTTCGATATCTCAAGAACGAGTAAAGATATCGACTTCAAATAAATTTTGTTTAATAGATAATAACTTCGAAAGAGGCTGAAAGGGCGTTTATTAAAATTCAGTGAGTAGTTTTTACACTATAACGGTTTAAAAAAAAAAGTAAAAATTTTGGTTAGGTTCAAATATCTCACGAAAAAATGATGCTATTGATTTCAAATAAAATTTAGCGTGCTCATTATAAGGTCATACAGATTTGGTATAAATTTCGAAAAAAATGAACATACCGTTATTTTTTTAAATAAAAAAAACTGAAAAAAAAAATTCATAACCCAGATATTCTAAGAACGGAAAACAATTTGAAACTCAAAATAATTTTATTTTACGAAAAATAATGTGTTTTTGACAACTGGTGAAAATTTAAAAAAAAAATCAGTTTGCTGTTTTTTTACAAAACATAAAAAACTATATAAAATTTTATTGAAAATTGGTAAAAATTGTTTTTCGACTCAAATTTCTCGAGAACTAGTAGTGATATTGACTTCTAATTTAGTTTATTTTATACATAGTATAATTTTGTACAATTGGTAAAATGTTGACAAATATTAAATTATTAGTTTTTTTTTACTTAAATAAAAAAACAATTAAAAATTCTAGTGAAAACTAGTTAAAATTGTATTTCAAGTCGAATTTTTTGGGAATGGACACCGATAGTGCCTTCTAAAGTATGTTGTTTTATACCTTCCCGCAAGAATGTATACTAAGCTATACTAAGTTCTAGTTGAATCATAGTGTGCTAAGAGACAATTTTGGTTAAACTAAGTGATATCTAACAAAATTTTTTGTTGCTCACGACAATGAGATCTTTATTAATGTCGCTTAGCATAATTTTTTTGGCGGATAATACAAATTTCAGAGGGCAACATTATTTTAATGAGAAAACATGGCAGTTGATAATTTTTACTTGCGACTTATAGGTACTATAAGGCAAGTTATACATTCGTAAAAAAAATCGAACTCGAGATTTTGATCAAAGTTGACATTACGATGATAGCGAAGACGAAAAAAGTGGGTCTGGCAATTCTGTCTGTCTGTCTGTTCGATTACAGCTAAACGGCTCGGCCGATTTTCTTCAAACTTGGTAGATATGGGTTTTGATTTTTTACCCCCGGATGTTTTTTGATTTGATTTTTTATGACCAAAAATAACGGTACCTGCCATACGATTTTTTTCCGAAATTTTATAAATATTTTTTTTTCTCAAAAACTGTCCCTGCGATTGTCTTAAAAAAAATTCAAAAAATTTAATTTAGTTAAACCTAGATAATGGTCGAAAAAAATTTTCAAAAAAATGAGTGGTTTTGGTACCCCCCTTGGGACCATTTTTTTTGTTATTGATTTTCTCAAAAACGGTACCACCGATTTTGATCTTTTTTTTTATGCTAAAGCTGCCCAGCAGTTTGAATATTATTGTGTATTCAAGTTTTCCAAAACAATTTTTTTGGATTTTTAAAAAAAGTTTTAAAATTTTTTTTTGAAAACTCAATATTTCGAAAACCCCATGCTCGATTTTTTCAAAACTTGATAAATAAAAGTTTGGAAAAATAACCTACAAGATGTAAGAAAAATAAATTAATTTTACCTAAAATAACGGTACCTTCCATACAAATGTTAAAAAATGGTTTTCGAAAATCGTATTTTTCTCGAAAACGGTTCCGAGAATTTCGCTTAAATTTTTTTTCTTTCTATTATTTTTTAATATCTGTAATTTAATAAAAAAAATTTTGAAAACAAGATATTACTGACTGTACCTACCATAGAACGATTTTTTAAAATTTTGAATTTCTCATTATTAGCATAACGGATTTTAATGAAATTTCGTAGAGGGAAGCTTCTAAAAAGTTTAAAAAACATTGCATTTCAAAACTTTAAGAAAAATATTTTTTTGAATTTTGAAAAAAAAAATCAATTTTTTGTTTTTTGAAAATTCAATTACTCGAAAACGGCTCAATACTTTTTTTGTAAATTTAATTTTTATTCATACAATAATAAAAACTTCAAATTGGCGTACCAACATTTATTCTTAAAAATGTTTTAAAATTTTTCTTATATAAAACCTTATTTTTTAAGAAACCACTACAAAGACTTATAATTTTTGTTCTTGCATAAATCTATATTTGCCTGAATCACATGGCATCCTATTCTTACCTTTAACTTAACATATAACTTAACCTTCTCTAATAACATTCATTTTTGAAATTCTTAGTCTTTTACATAGGAGCAAGTTCGTGCGACCCAGTCGTGCATTTTATTTTTATTTGTACTCTAGTTTACTTTTCATGCATAATAGGTTGGCGAAACCCACGCCAAAACGTGGCCCTTAACATATACATAGTATATTTCCTCATCAAAAAGTCATTTTCGAAAAAAGTGTCGCTTAGTACATTCTTACGGGAAGGATTCGACATAATACAATAATTATTAACATATGGTTAAATTTTGACAAGTATCGAATTGACAGTTTTAACAAAAATATAAAAAAATTCTACTAAAAAGTGATTTGTTTTTTGATTAGAATATCTTGAGAACGAGCAATGATATTGACTTTGCCATTATTTAATTTTATACATAATACAATTTCTAACAAATGGTTTATATTTGACATATATCTAGTTTTAGAGCGGATATATTTTGTAAGTACCCTTCCATCAATAACCAAACCATATCTTTTATATTTGAATATTTCGTTTTTAAATTTTTTTCAATTAAAATGTTTGGAACCGAAATAATAAAGTAATTTCTATAATATAATACATAATTTTATAATTAACTAAATATAAAGTTTTCAAGACCCAGCCTCTTTTTATGAATAACAAATACAACATCCGCAGTAGGATCACTGTCGACGCTCGAATAAACGTCAAATCTCTATCCGCAGCAGGATTTCAGTTCTCCTTTTATCGGCAGTGATCCTACTGCGGATGTTGTATCTGTTATTCATATAAAATCCTACTGTACTACGGATAACTTTTTCAAAAAAACTAGGCTTATGTTGACATAACGGTTGCATTGTCATGTACATATGTTTATTGGGTACGTTCGATAACAAAAATTATGCACTCGAACCAACGTTGATGTTTACTAGGGTGTGTCAAAGTGCTCAACTATGGTATTTTGAAATGTAATAGCTTTTAAAAGTTGCATTGCTTATCAAAATTAAATCCTAATCCTGCGTTTCCAATTTTCATTTTAATTAATATCTTTGGCACGCTCAAAAATAGGATGAAATCCAAAAAATTTTGATTTTTCGAGATTTTTGAAATATGTGTTGTTTTAAATTGCCCCGTGTGGATACAAAAAAATTATATAAAATATTTTTAGGCTTTCAAGTCAAAGATAATTGCAAGAAAACACTTTAAAGGTTATAGTTGTTTAAATTGAACATTTGATAAAGAAGCTATGAAATAATAAAAGAAGGAAGAACAATTATTTTTTTATGTAAGATCGTTTTTTTTTTTTTACAAAAAAAAAATTCTTAAAAATCAACGGAACCACCAACAATATCGTGGTATATCTTTTTGTAAAGACAAAAATTCTTTCTGTATTTTGTTTAGTTTCTTTTTTTAGTATACGTAAAAAAAAAAAAATTTACTGTAAATTACATTTTTTTTTTCAACTTCAACCGATTTGAGCGAGCCAAAGACGAACGATATCTTATTTTTTTTTACATGTTCTTAAACCTTAGATCCCAAGAGATGGTACGATCAAAAGATATAACTTCGAAAAACATTTCAAAACGGAGTTTAGCTGCAAAAAATACTGACTAAGCGAAATAGTAAACTACAGTCTTAAAGAAAATACCATCAAATGGTACACTGATGGATCGAGAACAGCTGAAGGGACTGGTGTTGGAGTTTTTGGGCCTAGAACTAAACTCTCCTTACCGATGTGAAAGTCCACTAGCATATTCCAGGCAGAAGTAAATGCTATGATATATGTGCTGGAAGAAACCTCGATAGGAAATATATAAAAACCAAAATATTGCCATCATGTCAGACAGTCAGGCTGCACTAAAAGCACTAAGCTCCTATGCCATTAGTTCCAAGCTTATTTGGGAATGCGTGATAAAGCTTAATGAACTGGGCAGGAATAACACTGTCACACTTCATTGGGTACTAGGCCACGTCGGTGTCCAGGGCAACGAAGTGGCAGACTCCTTAGCAAAAATAGGTGCATCGACACCCCTTACAGGGCCAGAGCCCCACTGCGGAATAGGACAAAATGTGATCAAAAATAAAATCAAAACAGAAGAGGAGGCGAAAAGATAAAAAATCTGGAAAGAACTCCCTAAGCTGAGACAGGCAAAACTCCTACTTGGGGACTACAACCGAGAGCGTTTCCTAAACTGCATTTGCTTAAGTGGGAACAACCTCAGGAAAATCACGGGGCTTCTCAACGCGACTTGCAGATTCTGCAACACTCACGAAGAAACACCCAACCACATACTGGGGAAATGTGATGCACTCGTGCATCAAAGACATAGGTATCTGGGCAAGCACCACATAAAAGAGAGTGAGTTATCATCCCTTAAAATACTCCAAATACTTCGATTCTTAAAAGAACAAATTTGTAGGAAGAACTGTAATGATGAGCCAACCTCATCCAGTTCTAGATCGAGGACACAATAGATCTTTAGGTCGCAGTGGTACCCCAATTTATTCATTCATTCATTCAAGAATATACCTCAGAAGATAAGATTATTTAGAATACTTCATGTTCTAACACCAATCGTAATCAAATTACGTAAGCATCATAGCTTCATAGATTTCAGGAAAATTTAATTTCCAGGTAAGACATTAATCTAATCTTTCCGAAAAGCTATACATATTGAATTTGAACTTAACCTGTTATTGTTTTTTAATTCCAACCAAAATTTCCAAAATACTATACACAAACTACACAAAATACTAGAAATGTTGCTCAACCTTAATTGGAAAATGGGAAAAATAAACATCCTTGAATGATTTTCAAAATCGAAACAAAATTACTCGAGAAACAATTGAGCTAACCGTAACCAACTTCACTTGAATTGTCGGTCCGGTCCAGCCAAGGACTGCAAAACCCAACAAAACACAACGGCAATCCTCAAATAAATCTTATCTGTTGATGGGAATCCTTTTTCAAAGGTAATCTCGATTCCATATTATTGTTGTGTGTTTTTAACTAAATGAAATCAGTCTACTAGTCCAAATAACTGCAAGCTGTAGAAGAGTTCAGAGGAAATGCCAATGCATGATGTTGGAACACCACAAATCTTAAATCTTGTCGTTCTAATCAAGAAGATTTTATCCAGAAATGGTCCTTATACAGTTGTCGTATTTGTATTTATTGCTTCAACCAAAAAGGTAAATTCACAGGATCTTATAAATAAACTTACTCTAAGCTCATGAAAAAAACAACAAATGGTATAATGTTAAATTTACGAAATTAACCGCCAACAGCCCTACAGGGTTATGGGGCTTTCAATTCGGAATAAAGGACCTCTTCTATATTACTAAAATATCGTATGCAAGGAATTGTTTGTTAGCTGTTCCAGTAAATGTATTTAGGCTACATGTTCTTGTCCTGATGCTACGTGAATTAAATTGCCAACACATACGCAAATATACAAACACAAAATTTACTTTGCACTGATTTAGTATTCAGGATTCCGAAACTATATGCTGGGATTTGTGTGTGGAGGAATGTTTGCTTCGCTTTTGAGCAGAATAAATTTAATTTACTTACCCGAAGAATTTCATTGCATACAAATAAGCGTAAGCGAGCTGACCACTCTAGATATGTCTCCAGATTGCAAGTTTTTTTTGGATCTTGTACACCAGGAGGCCCACCTGATGTTGATGGTTGGTCCCATTTTTTTGACTAGAAATTCAGAAAAAAGAGAAAAATGTTTAAAATAATTTTGTTGTTTCTTATTTAAAAATAAATATCTATAGGGTAAGGTTTAGGTATAGCAAAAAAACAGAACTCAAAATTTGTTTTAACTTCGTACAGCTGTGACAATACAAAAAGTCATATACTCGTCAAAATTATGTTTATCATACTCGTAGAATAAAGTTCATAGTATTCATAACGCTTTTGAGACTAAGCTTATAACTATTTTGTCTTGGCTTAGATTTGTACTGGCAATATTCAAACATTATGAGGCATTCAGAATAGTAATCGTGTTAATTAATTTTAGCTTGATTTGGGTATCTTGATTCTCCCGTTTGAAATTGAAATTGATTTTTTATTTCCAAAAATTCAAAATATATATTTTTTTAAGTTTTGAAATGCAATGTTTTTTAAACTTTTTAGAAGTCCTATGATAGGTACCAATTAATGCTGCAGGCAAGAACCAGAGCTGCTGAGAGAGATGCCCGGGAGCTCTACGGGCAAAGACGAAGGGAGGAACGCCGACTTCTAAGGAGGAAAAAGAGAGAGCATGCGAAGCGGGCGGTCGAGTCTATTGAGGACTGTACCGGCAGGGTTGATGCTCGAAAGTTTTACCAAAGGGTGAGGCAATCCACCCAGGGCTTCAAAGCTAGAACGGAAGCCTGTCGAGATGAGAGTGGGAATATGGTAGTGGACACGCAGTCCGTGCTGAGGATCTCAAAAATTTGGTCGGATGAAAGTATGCCCAATGAATGGAACCTCGGCATAGTGTGCCCCATCCACAAGAAAGGAGATGCCCTGACATGTGCCAATTACAGAGGTATAAGTCTCCTCAACGTCGCATACAAAATCCTGTCGTCTGTACTGTGTGAGCGCCTAAAACCGTTTGTCAACGAGCTGATCGGCCCCTATCATCGCGGTTTTAGGCCCGGCAAATCCACCCTGGATCAGATGTTCACACTTCGACAGATTTTGGAAAAAACCCAAGAGTTCCAAATCGATACACACCACCTTTTTATCGATTTCAAAGTCGCGTATGATAGCGTGGACAGAGAACAACTATATAGAGCCATGTCTCATCTCGGAATCCCTGCCAAGCTCGTCCGCTTGTGCAGGATGATGATGGAGAAATCTCGCTGCTCCGTCAAGGTCGGTAAGAACACCACCGAACCTTCTGATGTCGAGAAAGGTCTGAGGCAAGGCGACGCGCTATCATGCAACCTATTTAACATCGCTCTTGAAGCAATTGTACGAAACTCAAACGTCAACAATAGAGGTACAATTTTTCAAAAGTCAGTTCAACTGCTTGCTTATGCGGATGATATTGATATCATTGGGAGGACGAAGCGAGCTGTTACCGGTGCGTTTGCAAGTATTGAACTGGAGGCGGCAAAAATGGGTTTGGCTGTTAATGAGGACAAGACAAGGTATATGCTATCATCGAGAAAGGAATCTCAACATCGTCGACTCGGGCAAAACGTCACGATGGATAGGTATAACTTCGAAGTCGTCAAAGACTTTGTCTACCTGGGCTCCACTATAACATCGCAAAATGACATCAGTGAAGAGATCAAGCGAAGAATTACTCTTGCCAACCGCTGTTTCTTCGGGCTAACAAGGCATTTGTGTAATAAAGCCCTATCTCAAAGAACCAAGGAGACCTTGTATAAGACCCTCATCATCCCAGTCCTGCTGTATGGGGCAGAAGCATGGACACTGTCTAAAATGGATGAAAATCAGCTTGGGTGCTTTGAAAGAAAAGTTCTTCGTTTGATCTTCGGTCCAGTCTGTATCGATGGAGTATGGAGGAGAAGGTTCAACAACGAGCTGTACGGGCTTTACAGCGACGTTGACCTAGTCAAGAAGCTGAAAATACAACGGCTGAGATGGCTGGGACACATGGAGCGTATGGACATCGACGCACCAGCCCGTCGAATCTTCGAATCCACCCCTGATGGTCTGCGCAGCAGAGGAAGACCCCACCTCAGGTGGCGCGCACAAGTGGAGAGCGACCTCAACCAACTTGGAGTGCGTAACTGGAGGCAGCTAGCTAGGGACCGAGCTAGCTGGAGGGGCTTGTTGGTTGAGGCCTTAGTCCACCCTGGACTGTGAGCGCCATCTAAAGTAAAGTAAAGTAAAGTAAAGTAATGATAGGTACAGTCAGTAATAATTTAATTTTTTACGTCTTCTGCGCTTAGTTAGGGGATTTTGACTACCCTCAATATAATGAACACAGTTCGAGCGTTTTAGGAAAGTTGGAGAGGATTTAAAAAGAGAAACTAATGCATATTGGTCCTGAATGTCTGAATATCGCAATTGGAAGTAAGTATAGGGCCGAGTATGGCATTCCACATCCATTCCACAAGTCCAAACTGATGGACATACCCTGAGCAGGGTTGCAAAAGCTAAAGTCACTTTTTAGCTTAAACTTGGCTTTAATTCACAAGCTAGTGGGTGACTTATGAATTAAGCAAACTGTAATTCAAAAGTTACCTAGTGACTTATGAATTAAAAAAAATTTTATTTATAAGCAAATGGATAAATTCTGATTAAAAAATGATTAATTGGAAAATTTATAAGCTAACATGATAATTTTATGACACACAAAAGCTTGAAATCTACTTTCGTTAATAATTAAATAATTATGTAGTCAAAACAAACATAAACATTTCCAATTTACCAATTTTTTTTTTAATTCATAAGTCACTTATAAGTAGTGAATTAATTTTTTTAATTCATAAGACACTTAGGTATATATGTACATAGGTAGTGAATTAATTTTTTTTCAATTCATAAGTGACTTAGTAGCTTGTGAATTAATTTTTTTGTAATTCATAAGTCACTAACTAACTTATGAGTTAGATTTTTTTTTAAATCACAAATCATCTGCAGACTTATGACTTATGGTTTTTTTAATATTCAAAAATTCGCAACCCTGTCCTGAAGTGCAAGTATTAAGTTTAAATTGTTAAAGAGAAGGAATGGAACTGGCTATTTCAGTAGAACACTTTTTATAGAAATAACGGTAAAATAGTGAAAGACTGCGGCAGTTCTCGAGCAATTCAAATGTTTCTGTTATACTTCTATCACCTATCATTTTTAAAGCTCTGTTTTGGATTAAGTCCAAGAAACTCAAGTGGGGTACCTGCTCAAATATGGGAATTATACTCAAGTTTTGAACGAATATAGGCTTTATAGATTACAGCCTGATCAGAAGGGATGAAAAATTTCTTGCAGCGTCGAAGAAAACCTAAGCACTTAGAAGCTTGGTGGTGGTAATTAACATACCGAGAACTGTTTCCTCAATGCAACTCATGGATAGCGGCATAGGGGGTGGGTTTCGCCTTAACGAAACAGCATTGAGTTTTTGACAATACTATCGAAATCAGAATTAAATGAGCTTATTTTACACTGCCGTTCTAAATTCACATCCGAAGAACAAGAAGAGATAATTTAACAGGGTTTCCATGACCTTGGAAAGAAGGGACATTAGTGCAATAGGACGATCGTTAGAGAGGAAGAAGATTCGCCTTCTTTAGGGACAGTCTGTACCAGTGGCGTAGCGTGCCATCTCGGCGCCCGGGGCGGGAGACCCATTTTGCCACCAGCATTCAATACTAAATTAAAATTAAATTTCGAGACATCATTTCACAGGCAATGAGGTATCTTTTATTGAAGGTAAAATAGGATCAGCGGTTCATAAACGGATTCTACGGGCCTTACGAATGAGGCTCGTGAGACAAAGGTGCATCTGCGGATTCATTGCCATGCATGCGTTTTTTCCTGCGATTTCTTCTCGTTTTGAGTTCGACTCCAAGTTTTTCACAGAGAGTCTTAGAAAAGTCGATTGTGGCTTGGACGAAACGGTTTCTGCTCTCCATTTAGAGAGCTTTTAAAGCGCAGAGTTTCTGAGCATGAGCACACTTATCCACACTCAGTACACTTTGCTGCAGGTAAATCTGTAATTCATCTTTTTCAGGTAGCTCTGCAGCTAAAAGCCAAGAAAAGTGAGGAAGTTGAATGACTGCATGACTGTCAGAAGAAGACTGGCTCCCGATCTGTCAATTCTTCCAGTACCTCAAGAACTTGCACAAACTTATTCTTAAGAGTCTTTACAGCTTCATATATTTGGCAAGACGAGGTTCACTTCTTCTGCATGCTTGTGACTAGATGCTTGAGGTACTTCTGCTGAGTCGACTACGTCTTGACCCTGCTCTGTGGTGGGATCAGAACGACTTCCAACTTCGACGGCAGGCACGTCTTCTTCTTCTGCCTGTAAAATAAGTTATGCATTCCCATGAATATTGACCGGAGGACAATTCTTGGCCAATCAAGATTGTAGATGGAGGAATCATACTTACATTGGAATCACTTCCGCTGCTGCTGGATGCCGCCGAAGACGTTAACGTAGTTTTCGAACCAGAACTAGAACTGAAATATTTCAGTAATGCACCTGGAGACTTCTTCGCATCTGCTTCTTTCTTAGCCTTTTTCTTGTGGTATTCCGCGCCACTTCCTTTAACTCTTTTCATTTCCAAAAACTAGTTCAAAGGTTGAGTGAAGTACTAAGTGTTTAGTTTTAGAAGATTTAAGGCTAGCCGCGCACTAGCAGCTTTTAGTTGCGAAACTGCTTGGTTCGAGCAACTAAAAAGTTTGTGTTTTGACACAAACTAAACGATCGCCTAAAATAAGTTCGCCATTTTATTGAACATATAATTATCTGCAAATTCACGGACATTCAACCAAACAGTTCATCTGTTTTCTATAAGTGACCAAACAGTTTCGCAACTAAAAATTGCTAGTGCGCGGCTAGCCTAACAGTATTTAAACTATAAGCAACACAATCAGAATTACTCTGTGATGCGGGAGGGAGCAAAAACATTGAGCTGGCTGAGACTAGAATAACGTTTCCGTCGAATCCTAGTTATCTTATCATATCTCGCATATGCATATCATATGTTTCGGAACGCTCCCTTTCAGTTTCGCGAGAGTTTCGGAACATTTTGTTTTTTTTGAACGGAATGCACTCTTATGGCCCTACTCACCGTTTACGAATTCACGGAAATCACATTATTGTTGTTTGTTGACTTGTCAAACGATTTGTCATGAAACATATGATTTCTACTCTATCCGCATCACCGGCGACATTTTGCCGCCCCCCTAGGCCTGCCGCCCGGGGCGGACCGCCAGTGGTGAAGAACAGTCCTTTAGAACGGGTTGGGTACGATATCCCGCTTTTTATAATCCCGTTTTTTTAAATACCGTTTTTATAATCCCGTTTTTTATAATCCTGTTTCTTATAATCCCGCTTTTTATAATCCCGCTTTTTAAAATCCAGCTTTTTAAAATCCCGTCTCTTATAATCCCTTTTTTTATAATTCTCTTTCTTATTACGACGTGTAAGCAGTGACGGCACACTATAGAATTTGTGGTAGGTGCGAGCAGGCCCGGATTAAAGAAAATGGGGGCCCGGGGCTATTTCAAATTTGAGGCCCCCTAAAAAGATATAAAACCCAAGCAAGCCAACCCCTCTAGCGCGTCCTAAACCCCAAGCGAGCCAACCCCCAATAACCCGGGGCGCTAGGAGTCCACGCTCTCAGAGACGATGCGTCGAGGAGTTGACGCATCGAAAATCCAAGAAGCTATCCCCCAAGTGCTCCAACCCCCGATAAGATTAAGAATTTTTGATACCCGGGGCTAATTATTTATCAGGGGCTCCTCTTTTTAACGTTTTTGAAAAATTAAATGTGTTCATTTCGCAATCGCAAATAAAAACTCGTAAACCTAAAAGCGTTAAGCCCACATAACCCAATTCGTAATTAATCCAAAAACCATGAACTCAAAACCGTCAGACTCTTTTTTTTTGATTATTCAAAACTCTAAAAATTAAAAGTAACAAATTATCTAGGAATTAGGATTTATTAGATTGAATGAGTAAGTATAAATTATAAATAATAGATATATGCGTAAAGTTGAATTTTGCACACGGGAGCGTTTCGGAAAATTCAACTTTACGTACGTTGTGTCGAAAAATACGATTCAATACTTCTGCGGCAAAAGTTGTATCGCCATATTTCGCTTGGTTATCTCAAAACGGACTCATGGAAATTAACAATTCTAAATTTTACCACACTAGTATCAATTTGTTTTTCAATCTGGCAACCCTTTGCTGAATTAGGCTGCATAGATTTAATATTTTTTGAGTTTACAGTTTTTGGTTAGTAGCGACTTGGGCTATGTGGGTTTGACTTTTTGGAGACTATAGCGAGTTGAGCTATGTGGGTTTAAAGTTTATGGGATTAATTGCGAGTTTGGCTATATGGGTTAACGTTTTTGGGGTATATAGCTTTGGATTTTGTGGGGTCAGCTAATTTTGGTTTTTATTTTTGGGGTTTACTAGATTGTACAGTTTGAATATCGTTGTTTTACGGTTTAAATTTTTTAATGGGATGGGGCCCTCGTTTCCGCGGGGCCCGGGGCTTCAGTCCCCCCTAGCCCCCCTATTAATCCGGGCCTGGGTGCGAGGTTGTTTGTATGCAAAGTTTTTTTAGCATTTTAAGAATCTGGAAAATAACCAACATAAAATCAATAAGTTTTAGCTACGTATTCTAAAAAACGGGATTAACGGGATTTGGCGGGATTTTAAAAAGCGAGATTATAATAGATCGGGATTTTGAACAAACAGGATTTTAGAAGACGGGAATTTAAAGAAGCATTATTTTAGCAGACGGCATTTTAAAACTTTTTTTCGGGATTTTTGAACAGCGGGATACCGATGCGCTCCCCTTTAGAACAAAAGGGGGGGATGCTATCCGGGCCAGCGGATATGTGTACATCGATATCTTTCTGTACTCTTGTAACTGTGCGAATGCGAAGAAAGATTTTTCCCATGAAATCGTTTACGCCCTTAAGTACAGGAGGGGCCATGACAGTTTCTGTCAGCTCAGAATTTACAGCAAACTGCAAGCAAATCTTGTGAGATGACTGCTGACATAAGAAATGTCATTGAAAACGAGCGTTGGAATTGAAGGTGAAGTAGTATTTCTTACGTTTTTCACAAATGACCACAAGTTTTTACTTCCTTTGGGACATTGTAGTATTCTTTGCAGTAGTTTATGATCATCCAAAAATTTGGTGAATGTTAATAAGAATTTCTATTTAAGCTTGCACTATTTAAGAAGATATTGTATCTTACTGTGTAAAGTTATTAATAATAAAGATTTGATTTTGATTTGATTACAGCTTGATTCAAACCATAAATTCTCTTTCGGTTCGGGAAAAAAGTTCTCATTTCGAAAAGAAGTCCAAAAAAGTCCACGTCACTATCGAGGAAGCATAGTGACCAGTAAAGGTTTCTGAAGAAATAATTGAGAACGTTCTAGTTGGCTTTCTCTCTATTACCAAACGGTTATATTATGAATTTTGTTTTTTGTTGACACGAAAAATTTGACGAGCTGAGTCAGGTTGTTTAACTCAACAAAAATCTCAACGTACCTTCCATCGTTCCATCCGATGTTGTCTGACCAAAATAACACAGCCATGAAGAATTGTGTACACGGAAATCGCCCGTAACAGTAATTTCACTGTGCGGTTAATGGGAAACAATTCTCTGAATAGAGTAAAATTGTTTATCCCCTTTAGAAGCGAAGAGAAGTTCTTCGCTTCAATCGTTCTGAAATTTTCCCTTGAAGATGGAAAACAGCATCTTTCCAGCCTGCTCCTAAAGGTGAAAGGTGTGTTTCAACGACGATTGATCCAGAGATTGGCAGAAACGCTTCTAAATGCTTAGAATTTCTATATTGGTCTAAAAAAATTTTCATCCCTTCCGATCTGGCTGCAATTTATAAAGCTTTTTATACATTCAAGACTCGAGAATAAATCACATCTTTTGGTAGGTGCAACCCAAACCGGAAATACCGGAATAGAGCGTTAAATCTGATAGTAAACAGAGCTATTATGAAACCATTCCAATCTTCTGAACACTGTCGGAATTTTTCAATAATAAGAGTCAGTCTCTCACCTTCTATATTATTGTCCTGCCTAGCACAAAGACGTAGACTCCACTTGGGAGACTTCTACTATAGTTATCCTAGTGATCTAAGAAATTCCGACATTTACTGTCTCAAACGTTTCATTGCTAGCTCCAAATGATCAACACCTCCTTTATTCAACCCCCCCCCCCCCTCCTTGTTTAACTATCGCTAGTGCTATGTTTCTGTTCAAAATTATCATAGTCTCACAATAAACCCTTGAGCGAGTGCGAATTATAAAACTAACAAAGAAAGCCTACGTTTGCCAAGCCTTTAGTTTTTTTCAATAACTATAGGTTATACAATATGTAACATTTAATTGTAAAAATGTACATTAAATTTACGTAGCATCATGTCCTATATTATTTTGCCAAATATAAGCTAGTCAGATGTTTAAATTGAAATAAGCCATTGCACCAGAAACATTCAATACTAATTAATTCACATAAGCTTTATCCATTATATAGCTATGGTCTTAATTGAAATCAATATGTATTTAATTGATAGACCTAAATTGAGAACAAACAAAAATCATTCCAAGTGAATAGCCAACTCATCACACTCTTTTATGTCTTTATCTACATTAAGCGAATCACAAACATATCTAACTGAGACAACTTTGAAGAAATAAAATATACAATCACCTATTGTGGGCATGACTCATCGGGGGGTTATAAATGCTGTTGTAACACAATAACTCAATTTCACTCCACCTCGTTTGGAGTAATGAATGTCGAACCAAAAGGCCTCTTTTATATTCCCAGAGGGCAATTGATATTCCCATGTTTATTCATTCATTCCTCATTTTCTAACGCCCCGACTAACCTTCTCTGCACACACGGCAAACAAATAACAATAAACAAAGAAATTAGATAAACATATACGCAGCCCAAAGGACCCCCCTAAACCTACACACACACACACACCCTAACACTCTCTCATACACAAACAAATCTTTTCGAAGTACCTACTCTGTATTGTTAACGAGCTCTTCAATTCCATTTCGTTGCTATTGTTAGACAAACAAAACCAAACCAGGCCAAAGAAATTTCAAGGATAGAAGCTGAACAACAAAACAAAAATTAAATTCCATTAAAAATTCTATTTTAGATTGAAAGCTACGTCGCGTTCTTCAATCCCCTCCCCCACCCCCTTGTGCGTTGCTGGGATTTTATAGTATGTCAGCGTTTTAATACATTTTTTACGAATTTGGTTGGAATTTCCTAATAAGAGTTCGAGTATGTATGAACCTTTAGCCCAAGTATCAAATGGTATTTGTGTCCTTAATCAGGATCTCACATATTCGCAAAGTAAAACCAAATCCAAACGAATTAGTTGTATTGTTTTGACTGTCACAGCATAATAAAAGGCAATACACGTAGGGACTATAACTATGGCTGTGTATGAGTGTGTTTTATGGTTTCACTCTCTTTGTCAGATAAAGTTGACGCTAAGTTTAGTATTGAAAATGGTTGGGAAATCAGCTACACACACACTCAGGGGCGTCTTATGACAAGGTTTCAAAATTAAGGCCTGAATGTTCCAACAAAAGTTTGTAGCATCACTACAATAAATTAGAATCAGCAACACTGACAAATAAATAAATGACGACGAGCACAACGTATATAAGTAGATAAATAAGATAATCCTCTTACGGATTTAAATTAAATACCGTTTACGAAGTCCCGCACATCACATCACCAGGTCAACTTACAACAAAATCAAATTGCGATAACTAACAGATTCGTCATTCGACATCGACAGCGAACAGTCATCGCTTACCAGTTCCTTAAGTCCAACAAATGTTAAAAGTTTACTTTTTTATATTTTAAAGTTAAAATAAAATATTGAATTTATTTTATTAAATAGCTTTTTCTTTCATTTTGAAGAACTAAATTGGTGACCCCGATCTCCGAAGGAAGTTATGTTTTTTTTTTTTTTGCAATGACCAGCAAACAAGACGACGCACAGTGATCGATAAAGGGGGAAAAAAGTCAAAAATTTTGCGCCACTTGGATTCGGATCCAAAATCCATTCTACAAATTTTTTTCGGGTACATATATGTTGTAGAATAGAGATAAAATTCCCCCCCTATGGTCAGAAAATTCAAAATTATTTCTTACGCAAGTTATATTAAAAATTCAAAAATTCAATTTTTTAATTATTATATCAATTAATTATTATTGTATTTTAATTTTTTTGCTTTTTTTACTTTTACCAAACAAATTTTTATTAATGTTTCTTCTATATAATACAAATCATGTTTTTTATATAATACAAATTCATGTTTTCAATAATTTTGCTCTTCATTAATTTCTAAATCATCATTAACTTCATCATTTTCATCCCTATCTTCAAGAACAAGTAAATTTTTTATTAAAATTGAGTTTTTAAATTTCTAATATAACTTGCGTAAGAAATAATTTTGAATTTTCTGACCATAGGGGGGAGAATTGGATCTCTATTCTACAACATATATGTACCCGAAACAAATTTTTAGAATGGATTTTGGATCCGAATCCAAGTGGCGAAAAATTTTTGACTTTTTTCCCCCTTTATCGATCACTGTGCGACGATGGCAAAACAGCAAGCCCAGTGGACGTCGTACCTGTTGACCACACCAACACAGAAACTCAGGCGACTTAGTTATCGCAGATGTTCAATGTCAGTCGCATCAAAGCTCAGGTATTTTTTACATCTGACCCAGAGTCATGGTTTTTCCTCCTGGAATCGCAGTTTGTTGTAAATCGAATCAGTGCCGACAATTCAATGTACCATACCGTAGTCTCTCAGCTTTGTCAAACGTTAGATGAGAAAATTCGTGGATTTTTAAGACAACCTCGTGCTTCAGGAAAATACATCGCCCTTGAAAATCAGCTCATCAAAGAATTTACGCCCAGTGATCACGGTAAGATTAAAAAACTTCTTTCACAGATGGACCTAGGAGATAAAAAGCCCTCACGCCTTCTAGAGGAAATGCGAAATCTCGCTGGAGGAAACTTCGAGGACAAATTCCTCGCAGCACTGTGGTTGGGCTGGAGCGACGAAACACTCGACAAGGTGGCGAAAATGGCCGATCGAATTATTGAAACCACAAACGTTGTGTCAGTGGCTACAACCCAGAAACCGAACAATTCTCAGTTCTCACAAAGAGAACCCCTCACTTTCACCATTAGCCAGGCTGTCAACGCAAATGGACGACATCAGTAGACGTTTTCGATTGCTCGAACACCGTGTCCGTCGCGATCGCACTCCATCGCGTTCCAGGCAACGAGACCTACAATGACGTGGTTCTGAGAAAAAAGATTATTGTTGGTTCCACAACAAGTTTAGATCGAAAGCGACTAAATGCCAACCACCATGCACTTTTTCGACGGAAAACTAGAATGCCGAGTTCAAATAGAGGCGAATGAACTCGGTACTTCATCAGCTCGCCTATTTGTGTATGATAAAACCACCGGACGTAATTTTTTGATTGATACTGGTGCGGACGTATCTATCATTTCGCCAAAAAATCGCCTCATTTACTCTACGAAAAACCAAGAATTAAACTTCCTCAGACTTTACGCGGCAAACGGTTCTGAAATTGACGTTTATGGACAAGACAAACTCGTTTCATCGCTGCCTACGAAGGACTTTTCCATGGCATTTTACAGTTGCGAATGTAGCGACGCCCCTCATTGGCGCTGATTTTCTTAAGTTCTTTAATCTTTCAGTAGATTAACAAAGCAGAAAATTAATAGACAACTCTACCGAATTATTCAACGTGGGCAGCATTGTTTCCTTTGACACCCCTCAGGTAAAATTGAGCGATATAAATAATGCTTTTTCGTATCTCTTAAAGAAATTCAAAGACCTGTTCGAAAAACAGTCATCAAAACGCAAGGCAATACAAATTGGAATAACCCATCGCATCTTAACAACTGGCCCACCAGTCACGGGAAAACCTTGCCGATTACCACCGAAAAACTCAAATCTGCAAAGGCCATATTCCACCAGTTCTTGGAACAAGGCATTTGCAAATCATCAAAAAGTAAATGGTCATCTTCTTTGCACATGGTTCCAGAAAAGGACAACACGTGGCGACCGTGTGGAGATTATAGATGCCTCAACGACAACACAGTACCGGACAAATATTCAATCGCCCATGTTCAAGATTTCGTCAATATCTGCCATGGGAAAAAAGTCTTCAGGACCATCGATCTGGAAAAAGCTTACCATCAAGTCCCAGTTGAACCATCTGATGTACCAAAAACAGCGATAACCACTCCTTTTGAATTATGGGAATTTCTCTATATGACAGAAGGCCTCAAAAACGCAGCACAAACGTTTCAGCGGGTGATCGACGAGGTTTTGCGTGGTCTAGCTTTCGTGGTACCTTATATAAATGACCTTTTGTGTGCTTCCGAATCAGTCGAAGAACATGAGCTTCATCTTCAAACCATTTTCACAAAGCTACGTGAATATGGTCTTACTGTCAACCTATAGAAGTGCGTGTGGGGTAAGTCAGAGGTTCAATTTTTAGGCCATCTTGTGACGCCTGCTGGAATCAAACCGTTGCCTAGTAAGGTCGCAGCAATTCTGGAATTCATTCATAGCGTTGATAAACTTTTATCGTAGGTTTATTCCCAGCTACAATCCAAGATCGCCTCCAAAAACTCATCGAAGGTAACGTGAAGAACGACAAACGGCAGATTAAATGGACATCCGATTCCGAGGCAGCATTTTTTCAGTACAAAGAAGCGCTTTGTAAAACCACTCTCTTAGTTCATCCTACTGCTAACTCCAAGGTATCGTTGGCAGTTGATGCATCGGATTTCGCCCTAGGTGCCGTCCTTAACCAGACATTAGCCGATGAAACCAAACCACTAGCTTTCTTTTCCAAGAAGCTAACAGATCCTCAAAAAAACTTACTCAACGTACGACCGAGAATTGATGGCCATTTACGAAGCCATCCAACATTTCAGACCATTTATAGAGGGAAGAGAATTTTTTATATTAACAGATCACAAGCCTTTGATATACGCTTTTCAGCAAAAAGCGGACAAAGCCTCATCGAGATAAGCTAGATATATGGATTTCATTAGTCAGTTCTCGACTGATATTCGTCACGTGTCAGGTCAATACAACATCGTTCCAGACTTGCTTTCCAGAATCCAAGAAGTTACCAAACATGATGCCATCGACCTCAACGATCTGGAAAAAGACCAATCAATTGATTCAGAGCTACAAGACGTACATTCGACCATTCATCACTAAAAAGTTTCTAGATACCGTTCTAGCAAACATCCACAATCTTGCACATGTAGGAAATAGAGCTACCTTGAAGCTTTTGTTTGGCCCAAGATGCGAAAAAACTGTACCCACTTCGTAAAACATTGCATTGTGGGCCAACGATGTAAAATTCAAGTACACAACAGGGCACCACTCGAAAAGTACAACGAGCCTGCAGAACGATTTGAAGATCTACACATGAATCTGGTTGGTCCATTACCACCGTCAAACGGATTTTCGTATTTGCTAACAATCATAGACCGAGCAACTCGTTGGCCGGACGACAGTTCGAGTCCAGTTTATTTCGGCAACTCAACAACATGTTGGGCGTTCATCATCTAAAAATAACCGCATATCATCCCCAGGCGAACGGCATGGTAGAACGATGGCACCGCTCATTAAAATCTGCTTTTAAAACGAAGATGCCCAGGAGTTGGTTCAGGAGTTGGCACTCATCATGTTTGGTCTTCGAGTTGCATGCAAAGAAAACATCAATGCATCACCAGCAGAGATGGTCTACGGTAAGACACTTAAAATACCTGGTCAATTTTTTGTTTCTCCGCAGGAAAACATCAACCACAACGACTTTGTGAGAAAGCTTTCTCAATCGTTAAAAAATTAATATCTCATGGACCTGATTCATCATAGTTCATCCAGACTGTTTTTTACTCAACCATCCTTAGATACTTGTACGCATGTTTTTGTTCGTGTAGATGCAGTACAAAAGCCTCTTCAGCCGCCATACAATGGCATTTCCTAGCATTAAAAAAGTACAAAAAGTATTTTGCAGTCAACATCGACGGTTCCCTCCAAAACATTTCAATCGACCGTCTAAAAGCTGCATTCGTTACAGTTGATCGAGAAACTACGACTTCAAGCAAACCATCACCAGAAAAAGAAAAATTCGGCAAAGTGAGATATACGGCACGATCAATTGCTGCGAAAGCCGGAAGATCGATAAATTCGGATCATCAGCAACACTTGGACTTGCAGCAGCAATATTTTCGACAGAGGTGCATTCAATGATGCACAAGCCTTACTACATCAGTAACGCTTCCACTCGTAGTCGGTCGATTTTGACGACCATGATTATCGTGTAATGCGCGAAAAGTGGCTGCATTTGAATCACCACTTTTGTATTAAGTTTTTATAATTTTAACTCTTTGTTCAATTACGAGTATTACGCGATCCATTATCGTCAATGGCAAATATTCAACTAATATTATAACACTTCAAATGACAGATGAGTTTCATCATCATCATCGGCCATGTGATCGCAAAACTCGTCTCTGTAGAAGGATTCGAATGGCCGGCAGAAGTGAAGTGGGATGTCACTACTAATTATTATCCTTAAATGAAAGTGCTTTCCCACTAAAGTGCTCTCGAAAAGGCGGTAGCTGGAGAATCCTCTAGACAGGATAAATGGCGGTGTCTTTAATTCCAGTAAGGCCAAACTACTTGTTGTTCACCTTATGTGAGCTAATCTGACATATTTAGAGTTGATGTCAGTAAGATTTTTCCGTTCCAGCCAGGTTTCTGAAAAATAATAAATGTTGTCAGTAGAAAATGAAAGACTAAATGCAGCCCTCATAGAATCCTTGGTGGGCAACTGGCATCGCACTTTCCGGGCGGCTATCTTAAGGTAAGGCAAGGGTTTTTTTTTCTCGGGTATGAGGGTTGTGAATTTGGGTTAAATTTTACACCCCGTAAGATTACTGGTTATAAAAGAGACATGAGGAACATGGGATAGCCAACAAGACGTGGAACGTCACAAGATACCGGCCTGAGGTTATGTACCTTGCATATGATAACACTTGAGATCCCAGTTGTTACACAAACGCTTACGCGGTATGATGCCAACACTGTGCAAAGAAAAAAAAATATATAAAGAGGATTTAAATAAATCTGGCGGTGTGAGAGTAAATTCCACCGAATAAATTGTGCCAGGAAGATTTCCCAAGGAATTAAGGAAATCCCATAGGAAAAGAAATCGCTGTTACCAGGGCATCAGGAACAACGGCCAACGGAGTTGCTACCGTTCCTCACCGGAGAATCTTGCGGTGAACAGTTCCGATTTAAGAAGCAGTTAGTTCATCAAGATTTTATATAGACATTAGCCCAAGTGGTAGAAACGGCTAAATTTGAGAACCACTGTGTCAAGTTCAAACAACCGAGGTACAAAATTATTTTTTTATTTTTTTTTGGATTGAAGTTAATTTAAAATGTTAAAGTAACTTTACCGTGTTCTATTTTAATCGAATTATTTCTTTGTCAATTCATTTTCGTATAAAGTAAAGAATCGGTTTTATTTTGAAATAAAGTGTAAAGCTTTTAAATGATAATTTTCTCTATAACATATATCCACCTGTGTAAATTTGTATAAAGTGAATATAATAAGTCAAGTGCACGAAACGAGTTCCATCCAAATATCCAGTTGCAGTGGCCACAGCATCCAGTAATAAAGAGGGTGAGTTATATTGAACACACAAAAAATATATATTTGCTATTATATTCAATTTTACGCGCATTTATACGGATTGATAGGTGTGATTTAATAATAATAAAAGAAAAAACACTTACCTACATAAGTCGCAAATTTGAATTGAGTTAAAGAAAGATATTGATTTTTTTGTTTTTTTGAATAACGTAATATAATAAATTAACGTAATTTATGATAATATTTTTTAATAAATAACCGATTGTTAAAAATTATTAAAAATGAAAAATTGGTGTTTTTATTGAATTTGAAAAGATAATAGGAACAATGTTTTCTGAGTAAATTATTTTAAAGGGATGAGAGAAGGGATGATAGAAGGATGATTTAGAAGATTGAGAAGAAGCCTGGTCCAGGCTCGTTACAAAATGGCTCTAACGATTTTAACCAAAAAATTTCAGCAGGGTTTTCCTTAAGTTTGAAATAATATTGTTTACAAAAAATAAAAACACATAATTTTTTTTTGTTTGAAAAATCAATATCCTTAAAACGTTTGAACTATTATCTCCTAAAATCTATATTACTAAATACTTAAAATTGGCATCCCAATTTTTTTTTTGAAAAATTTTAAAGAAATTTGTTAAATAAAATACCTATGTATGTTTTATATTTATAAAATCTATTTTATATTCCAAAGTACTCTTACATAAGAGCAAGTCCGGGCGTCCGTCCTGCACTTTATTTTCTCAGAATGGGTTTTGTTGACACGATACATTTATTTAAAAATGTGGGCGTCTTCCAAGCTCTAGTGGGAGCAATAGTAAGTATACTGCATCAAATATGCAGTTTTTTTCAAAGTCAAAGTAATTGTGATAAAATATTTACCATAACTTCAAAATGTAGAGCTTACGCCCTGATTGCAGATATCGAGGTCCAACACATTTTGCAGGCGGCTTTAGATTAGGAATTGATGATTGTAAATGATGTAAATGATTTGTATTTATTCCCACCTTCAGACAAGAATCTTCTGGATATCGAAATCGATGCAGCAATTGTCAACTTTGAACATGCCGTATCTGATGCCATGGACAAGCAAAAACAGTCTAAAACGTCAAAAGATAGGTACCAGCACCTTCTCGAGTACGTTCAAAATCTGTATGCTCACAGACAACGTTTAAGAAAACGTCTCCAGTGGATCCATCAAAGTGATCTGAATACAACAAACAGAAACTACCAGATAGTTTGGAATGAGCTACAGCAAGTCAACATCATGTATCGGAACTCCATTCGATTACACAATAATATCCAATACCAGAAAAGATTGCAAGCAATCAAGCCAGGACCAGATGCTCTCAAAAACATCAATAGGATCATTGGAAAACAGCCACAAATACCGGAAACCATCATCAGCAATGATACTGAAGCTACCTCGGCCCAAGACAAGGTGGAAGCGTTCGCCGACTACTTCGAAGGAAACTTCACACCGAACCCACCTACTGACCCAACTTTCTTACAAGAAGTTGAGGCAACAGTTCAATAAACACTGCAACCAAATCCGGATAAAATAAATTCTAATATTAATAATCCAGCAAATGATCCCACCGATAGTCCACATTTATGCAATCTAGAGGAGATTGTAGAAATCATCGGCAATTCTAAGCCAAAAAAGTCTGCTGGACCAGATGGTGTCTCCTACTACATCCTGAAAAGGCTGCCACAGGCGGTAATGATTTTCCTCACAATCATTTTAAACAACTGCATCAACAACTGTTACTTCCCCCAGAAGTGGAAAACAGCGAAGATTGTGCCAATTCCGAAGAAAGGTGCTTCCAACTTAGTTTCCAACAACAGACCAATATCACTTCTCAACAATATCATCAAATTACTGGAAGAATTAATCTTACGAAGACTGAAGAAATTCTGCTGTGAAAATTCAATCATCCCTGACATACAATTCGTCTTTCGAGAAAAACACTTAACCTTGCATCCGCTGGTTAAATTCCAACACGATATCACCACAGCCCTCAACAGTAATCGTGTCACCGTCGGATGCTTTCTGGATGTCGAGAAAGCATTTGATAGCGTGTGGATAGACGATCTAATCCACAAACTTCATCTTATGCAAGTGCCTCCGCCATTAAAAAAAATTCTCTTTTCTTTCCTATCTTGCAGGAAATTTTGTTCAAGTAGATAACTGCAAGTCAAACATGAAGACCATCAGAGCTGGAGTCGCCCAAGGCTCAAAACTAGACCCCTTCCTCTACAACTTGATGACTTCAGACCAACCTTCACCAATTGGATGCGAGAACCTCCTGTATGCTGATGACTCGCTCACCTATGCCACATCAATGTCATGTCTAATCGCTGTCCAAAAAGTAGAAACCCACATTAACAGACTCTTCCAATTCTACCAGAAATGGGACATGTGAATCAATACTTCCAAATCGGAACTTGTTTGCTTCAGGAGACCTTCAACTGGTAGAGGCCTTCGCACCGCAACAATTTGCAAAAATCTGGCCCTAAAACTCCCTGACGGATCCTCCATAGTGGCAAAGCCAAATGTCAAGTACCTGGGAGTGCACTTCAACGAGTTGCTAAGGTTTAACCTGCACTCAAGAAATGTTCTGAAAAAGGCCAGCTGGGCCTTCAGCCGTTTGCACCCATTGCTGAAAAGAAGATCAGGTCTTAGCCAACCGACAAAGATATTAATCTACAAGCAGCTCCTGCGACCAGTGATTAGCTATTCCTTCCCAGTCTGGTTTTCCATCTCGAAGACAGCTATGAAGGAACTTCAACTATTCGAAAGGAAGATACTGAGGATCTGCACTGGACTCTACTTCGACCGTCAACGACAGAAGCACTACAAGAACGAGCATCTCTACACAGAAGCGAATTTAATCCCACTGGACAAATATCTAGTTCATTCAACGAAGAAATTAATGAGGAACATCATCGACCACCCGAATCAGCTTATGAGAAGGATGACCACAGAACAACGACATCCCGAGCCGAGGTACCTCAGTGTGATGGAAACTCTGGATGACAACGTAATCATGGACAACGAGGATGTAGTCTCGTTCTACGATGACATTGGGTCAGCCTACCAACGCGGCTAAAACGCCATCCCTGCCCACAACCCACAAAAATCACCACTGATAACCAGGAATGAACACCCTGAGGACAATACAGTCAACCAAAATTTTAAATTTAATTTTTTTTTGTCATGTAAATTTTATATAAAAATAATTAAACTTAAGTCACTGTATATAGTTAGGCCCCCTATGAGCCAACAAATGTAAATTTTCATGCATATGTATCTTATTAAATAGTAAATAGTATGTTCAATAAAACAAAATTGAATTGAATTGAATTGATTTGTATTTATTCAATCGACTTGTTAAATGTGCCTTTGCTCAATGCCTCCAAATCAGTTCAACCTCCATTCCTGCAACGTTGCAGCTGGCCACGGTCTAAGTTTTCTTGGCGCAGGAAATTTGTAAAGATTAGTTGGAAAAGATTTTTGTTTCGTTCTTGGTCGAAGAACTGTGCCAAATATTTATATTTGCAGAATAAGATTTGCTCAAGTTGAATTAAACTTTTGAAATGACCAATGAAGAGAAATGAAAATCTAAGCTTAATTTTTTTTGAAAAATTAAATACTGCTGGGGTCACAAGAAGAATCGATGGGAAGCAAATTTATTTGCTTATTTGTTTTCTGAAAATTTCACAATGAATAATAAATTCACACAACTAGATCTGATGGAATTTAAATCACCTGAAAATCGAGAAAATTGAAATCTGGAACACGGAAATTCTCATCAACCTAAAATTTTAGTATATATCGATTTCAATTCCTTTTTGAGTGGTTTTGAAATTAAGACGCAACATAATTTTTTTCGAAAATGTGGTGTTGAAACAATAATAACACTAAGCTATACTAATGCAGAGCAAGCTCCATGTAGTCGTTATCTTCACCTTCCTGAACCTCACTTAGTGCTAAAACAGGTGGTCTGTTTTTTTACAGCATGGACGTATGACGTATGCGTATAGAAGTTCATTCTCAAGCCCCGAAAGTTAATCAAATAAACTCTAAAATTAGTAACCATTGTAAAAAATGACTAAAAAAAAAACAAAACAAACGAATAATTTTACTGAAAAATTAATATAGTAGATACTCTACTCATCACCAATTGAACTTTTCAATACACATTAAAATTAGGGTTATGCTTAAATGGTAACACATAACAATCAATTTCACAGCTGCCTTTACTTAAATGAACTGAATTTCTTAGTTTACTTTTACGACTCTCTTAAGGCCCGGTGCACACGAGCGTTCTTTTGACGCGCGGTACCGCAGCCTGCAAGTCTTTTTACAGGCAAAATAACGCGCGATGCCGCAGCGTCATCGCACTCGTGTGTGTACCACTCAATTCATTTGTGAGTACTGTAAAGGTGTGTCCACACCAAAGAAACATTTCAGGAAACATTGTTTAAAAAACGTTTCCGAAATGTTTCCCATTTGTTTAAAAAACATTTCAGAAATGTTTCTGATTTGTTTTTTTGGTGTGGACGCTTTGAGAAACATTTCTGAAATGTTTCTTTGTTTCCCATTGTTTCCAGATTGAGTTGTCTGTGCATTTTTTTCTCACTTGTGTTGTACTTTAAGCGCATTAATTTTTTTTTTTTACTTCATCTTTATCACAATTTATATTTTCGCAAATTTCAGATATATGTATCATTGGCTTTTTTGATTTTATTTTTAGAATTTTCCTCAAGAGTGGATCCGAGCGTCCAGACCAAAGAAAACATTTCAGAAACATTTCAGAAATGTTTCTCTGTTTCAGAAATGTTGTTTAAATGTTTCTGAAATGTTTCTGAAATGTTTAAAAAATGTTTCTTTGGTCTGGACACACCTTAAGACGCAAAGGCGGTGACGCTGCGGTACCGCGCGTTAAAAGAACGCTTGTGTGCACCGGGCCTAAGACTTTGGAAAACGCGCGTTTCTTGGTAAAGCATAGTGCAGTTTGGAGTGCTTTATCTTCATAATCTATAGTTTCACTCAAGAATTTTAATGAGGCATGAAATAAGAGTTATTTTACACTCTGGTTTGTGAAAAAAATAACTCCTTTATTCAAGTGAACAATTCATTATTTTAAATAGGAAAAGAACTTACATCACCTAATCACATATCGGTCCTCAAAATTCCCCATACCCAAAAGCTGAATTAATAAAAATATTGTCTTCTCTTGATGATGAACTTTGACTTTGGAACCATAAGATTCTGATGTCAAATATAAATACCAGGGGCCTATTGCACCATCTTACAAAATTGTGATTACAAGCATTTTTTTAACAAATTTGTAAAAAATCGAGACTTTTTCATTTGTAATTTTTTTGTTAAACACAAATTTGTACTTGTTGACAAATAGAATTTTTCTTTGCACAAAAAAAAAGTTGTAATTGTTAATTACAAGCTAAAATTTGTGAAAATCGTTCTTTTTTTGTGGGTTTCTGTTGCACCATAACAAAGCGATCACAAATTTGTTTCAATTTGTGAAAAAATTCTACAGGTGAAAGACCATGTGTAAATATTTCTACAAATTTGTTAACACACTTATTTGAACATGGTGCAACAAAAAATCGTAAACAGGATTTGTACTCGTATTTGTAGATTACAATAACAAATTTGTGGTTATAAATTGTAAACTGGTGCAATAGGCCCCAGTACCTACAAGTAGTAGTAATAGTAAAAGTGTTATTTTATTGAACAAAGAAAAATTTAAAAATCATGTTTACAAAAATTCACAATGTATAACATTGGCTTTTGCCGTCAGCCAGCAGAAAAAGAGTATTATTTTCTAATGATTATGATTTAATATGTTTTATAAATATTTAGGTAATACGACCCAAACTCAAAATAGTTGGTCTATTCATTTATTAACACATTAATTCTTCATATATCCTAAATTTAGTGGCAGTCAGCTTGTGTTCATTTAAAAAATGTTGTCAATTTAATAAAGTAGTTTCACTGAGAGTAAATTAGACCTAACAAAACAAAATTTGAGAGAGCAAATAGCAACAATATTCCTTTCATCTCAGACAAAGATAAGAGCATAAAAGTTGGTCTACTCTTTTTTGGGTGCAAAATAGTTGATCTAAGACTATTTAAATATAGTTTCAGTTAACCGTTATTAAAAAAATGAGAAGCACTGGTTTTATTAACGATTATTGTATGATTTTATACAAGCTAGCGAGAGTTTCATGTCAATCCTGGCGCGTGGCGTTGCATTATCAGGATACCTAAGGGAATCAATGATTAAAGCGTTTGAAACAGGATTGTCTAGCTACGAAATCCCTGAAAATTTTAATTTACCGCTCTCGTCAGTGCAGAACATAATAACAAAGTTTAAAAATTCTGGAAATGTGGATATATGCAACAGAACGGGACATCCACTAACAGCAAAACCTCGCGATTGCCAAATTTTTAAAGAAAATCGACGATATTTATCTGCTTCAATAACGGTACAGTGGAGAGAACAAATTCAAAAAAGTGTTTCGGTGGACAGTTGTAAGCAGATGATGAAAAAATGGGATACAAATTTTATAAGGTTTATTTTAAAATATTTAAGTTTTGCATAAATTACGACAACTTAAATCATTAAAAACGCAGGCAAAAGAAATATCACTACTGACACCTAAGCAAAAGAAAAGGCGCATTGAGTGGGCCAAACAACTTAAAAATTTGGACTTTTAGTCAATGGCGGTCCGTTAATTGGAGTGATCAGTACAGATTGGAAGTTTGTGTTGGTGATGAAAGAGGACCAGTGATAAAAAATGCTAAAGAAGCCTTTCACAACTCACAAGGACTGCCTTAAGCAAACCGTAAAGCTCCCAGTATCTCTAATGGTATGGAGGTGCATGTCGGGATGTGGTATGAGTAATTTGCATTTTGTAATTGGGATAGCTAATGCTGTCAAGTACCGCAACATTTTGGAACAGGAGCTGCCTCCGTCAATACTACGTCTTCAATATAACAATGCGGAGTATATTTTCCAACAGAATGGTGCTTCTTGTCATACGGCTAGGTCAACAATGGTATGGTTAACTGCTGAAGCAATTCTTTATTGGAATGAACTTCCAGCAGCCCTAATCTTTCACCAATCGAAACTGTTTGGCACACGATGAAGCAAAAATTGCGAAAGGAACCGCGTCGGACTCTTCAAGATTTAAGATCCACAATTACAAATAATTGGGAATCTTTTGGTGCCGAAGAGTATCAACAATTAGTTGACACTATGCCAAGGTGCATTATAGAAGCAGTGATTAAGGCCAAAGGTCGCTTAACAATGTGGTAAAATCAACATAAAGAATCATAGACCAACTATTTTGCATCTAAGAAATGTGTATAAATCGTTATTTAGTTTTGTAAAGAGACTCCATATCAATATTTTATTAAGCCACTTTATTTTTTTGTCCACTTTTCCTATTTAAAATGAATAGGACTTTATATGTATATCAAAAAATAGTTTTTGTTTCGAAATAGGTTAAGAATGAACACATATTTGCATTCTATCCTCGGTAGACCAACTATTTTGAGTTTGGGCTCGTATATACCTATAGTTAACTAATATTAAAAGTTTGAAATTTTCTCATGTTATTAAAAAACTAAGATTTTCGCTGCAACAGGTTAGTCGCAATTATGTTTTGTAGTCGATGGTTTCGGAGGGCTAATATTTTTCTTACGTAATTAAAATGCACTTTGAGTGAGAAAATGTACAGCGGTGCGGCGATACACCAGTCTCCAGATGCAGCATTTATGTAGGTTGTAGGTGTATTTTCCGGTAGTCTGAATATCATTTTGAGAAAGTACCTTAGCAATTTTTCTACTTCATCAAATTGTCAAAAGCCACAGACCTGACCAGCATAGCACATACGAGTAATTGCTCGCATAACCGCTTTAAAAAGCTTGTATCTGGCGCTTGAAGCAACTATGAGTTTATCTTGTAGAAGCTTTTTAAAAAAAAGTTGTGTCAACTATGAGAACTCAAATATATTTGCATTCTTTTACAATTTCGAGCGATTCATTT
Organism: Philhelius festivus; assembly: GCA_963931855.1. NCBI lineage: Eukaryota > Metazoa > Arthropoda > Insecta > Diptera > Syrphidae > Philhelius > Philhelius festivus. Next base: position 40,053,114 of record OZ007554.1, on the reverse strand, counting down.
TCCCAGGTCCATTTTTCATCTCCTGCTGATCTTCCTGTTCCATTGAGGAAAATCAGTATTTTGGATTTGTTTCTGTTAACCGTTAGGCTCCACAAGCGACAGTAGTCTTGCAAGTTGTTAATCATCATTTACATCGTTTTCGGGGACTCAGCTTGTATGACGATATCATCTGCATTATTTGACGTTAACTCCAGTAAAACTAATTTCTCCAGTCAAAGCCGATGATAGGTCATCCAAAAAGAGCGAAAAGAGAAGTGGACTAAGCAAACAGCCTTGTTTAACTCCAGTATTCGTATGAAACAAATGAGAGGTCCTCATTTCCATCCCAAACTGGCGTTGCATTATTTTCATAAAGGCCTTGTATTACCGCTAACATTTTTGTGGGCATTTCTATCTATTGAGTCAAATGCTGTTTTGAAATCAACGAAGAATCAATATAACTTTTTGCCCCTGTCAAGATATGACCTAGCAATACAAGTGAGTGAAAAAATATTATCAACTGTGGAATACTCTTTCCTGAAACCGGCTTGAAACTCGCTCAGTAATTCGTTTTGTTGTACCCAGACTGTATGCCTGTCTAGAATGACGCCAGTAAATATTTTCATTGCCGAGTTCATAAACGATATGCCACGATAGTTGTTAGGATCGTTAGCATCACCCTTCTTGAAAAGTGGAAGCATAATATTTTTTCGAAAACTTTTTGCAACGTTTTCGTATTAAATATGTAATTTTATGCCTCGGTTAGTTTTTCAATAAAATTCACCGTGACATATTTGAAAAATTTATACGGCACTTGGTCTTCTCCTGGAGCTTTTTTCAGATTGCATCGGCGGGGTATCACTTTTGAGATTTCTTGAACAGTGAAGGCACGGTCTAAGACTTCATTTTCCAGAAGTGCAATAGCAAAGATAGCATAGAGTATCGATTGATATGAATTTACTAGGCTACTGAGTAAATTTTTTGAAATGTTCGGCTAATAGATTCGTTCTCATTTTAATATTTTGAACGAAAAGAATATCATTGAGGGAACGGGCTATTTCCCAGAATGAACGGCAGTCTTTTACTGCAGATCATTTATGGAGTTTCAAAAAGCCGAAAGATTTTGTCCTTGCTGCTTCACAATCTCTGTCAAACCATGGTTCTTTCCATTTCTGGTTTCTTACAGACTGAAAAGGCTTTGCTGCCTAAGAAATGCATGAGACCAATACAAGTATCCTTTTCAAATTTCGTCTAAGCGAAGATTTGACAGAGGCAATCAAATCCAAACTTTTTTTTCTTTTAAACAAGCAAACGATATGTTTGACACTTTTGCTGATAGCTCAAAAATAATGCTCCAAAAGGATAAAATGGATTTCAATTATTGTCGCTCTTACATATAAATAATCCTTTTGGTGAAAACAAAAAAAAATCCTTGCCTTTGCTTTACATGGTACAACAATGTCCCTGAAAGATACGTTCCAAAGGGAAACTTTTATAGTACACTCTTGGCAAAGAGCTTAATGGATGTAGCGTTGCGGCATTCTTTCACAATACTTTGATAGCGCAAAATATGGCCAATCTGACTCGCTCCCCCCTTTAGAAGGCACTTCACAGTTTCTACAAGGTTATTTCGGTTTTAAGGGCATACACAGCTTCGAATATGAAAGAATACCTTTGCCCTGAACGCCCCCCCTTGGCGGCCATGTTTTGCGAATATGAAATACCAAAAACATCTGAAGTATGGACTAATTGTGTTTCAGAGCTTAACATACAACATTTACGATTTAATGTTGGGGAAATGATTTTCACTTCCTGTTCGAAATCGAATTATATTACACACATTAATGTCAATCTTCAGATCGATTGCCAGTGGGAGGGGGAAGGGTGTCAGCTTGCCGCCAATATAGTCTTTTTGTTTGTTTTGTTTTATATGGGTAAATGCGAGAAAAGGCAGGCACTTAAATCAGGGTCGCTTGGTCCTCAGCCATTCCTAAGGCATGTCGAAGAATGTCAATTTCGTTCATTGCCCTCGTAGTAGTGTAAGTGATGCTGATGATAGCAGGGTTTAGCACATTATCGAGGGAGGAGTGATTTCCTGTTTGTATTTGTGTTTTGGAAAATATGTATTTGCAATGCGTCGCACGTAAGACGTGGGTAGACTTAGATGAGACTTTTGTGTTTTATTTTATTTGAATGAATAGAATAATTATTTTTATGTTTTGAGTACAAGTTGTTCTACAACATCGCATGCAAAGTACATATTTTGAAGTTGACTGCTAAGTGAATTTGTGAATATTATTTTCGTGCAGACATGTTAATTTAGTTGTTACTTAATAATGTCATAACAGGCAAGGAGATTTACTGTTGTCGGAAGACATTTGTTATGTTGGAATTATGCGGAAATGGGTGTTATAGGTGCGATCGTGTTTGACTTTTTAAGTACAAGAAAGCCTGAGCATCCGGAATCCATGATACAATGGGCAACATTATACTTTCTCTTTAAAGAGTAATGGAGAATTATAAAACTGCTGTTTTGTGGGAGAATTGATTGCGGTTGTTAAAGCAGTGTCTACGTGCCCCCAGGAAACTCGTATTTTTCTAATAAGCAAAGGTCAACAAAGGACGTGTCAACCTATAAAAAATCGGGTAATAATTTTCAACCACATAACTGTTGGTGTATTTTAATTATTATTTATTTCTATTTTGCCTGAAAGACCTGATGCGTTTGTTTTTAATGCAGGAAGAAAACATAGAATGTGGGTAAGGTGAATTGCATTTATAAACTCATTAGTTTTTAATTTTATAAAGTTTTCAAAACTTTTCTAACTCCAGTCTTTAAAAAACAAGTTTTTCAGACATTCAAACATTTGTTGTTCAATTTTAAACAAATCTGTTGTAACTAGACATAAGAAAACGTGAACATATATGAATAAAATGTACGACTGGGTTGCTCTTATTTGAAAGACTAAAATTTAAATATGAATGTTATTAGAAAAACCTGTTCATAAGCATATAATTCATTTTTGTATCTTTAGTAGTTGGGGCTAAGAAGAGCATGCTATATGTTTCAAACAAATATTAGTTTATGCCAGAACAAAAATTAAAAGTCGTTGTAGTGGTTTCTAAAAAAATAAGCTTTTATATGCAAAATTCCTAAAACATTTTTAAGAAAAAAATTTCGATACGCCAACTTAAAGTTTTTAGTATTGTACGAATAACTGTTAAATTTCCAAAACAAATATTGAATATCAAATTTTCCAAAAAAAAATATTTTTTTTTCAATTTTTTTCAAAAATTTAAAAAATATTTTTTTTTCAATTTTTTTCAAAAATTTAAAAAATATGTTTTTTTAAGTCTTGAAATGCAATGTTTTTTAAACTGATTAGAAGCTTCTATATAAGAAATTTCATTAAAATCAGTGATGCCGATAATGAGAAATTCAAAATTCGAAAAAATGGTTGGTTCTATGGTAGGTATAGTCAGTAATACATATACATATTAATTTCAATTTATTTTATTAAATAATAGATCGTTAAAATGAAAAGAAAGAAAAAAGAATTTAGCAAAATTCTCGGAACCGTTTTCCAGCAAAATACATTTTTTGAAAATTATTTATTGACATTTCGCCGCCTGAGTACTTAAATGCCCCATATGCAAACAAAATTATTCCCCAGAAAACGAATTTTAAGGTTTAAAAAATAATTTCTTTACTTTCTCCTTGAGAAATATAATGTTTGAATTCTTTTGAAAATATCTTTGTTGTAATTTGAAGACAAGAATTCAAATTTAAATTTTTTTTTTTGAAAACTCAATATTTCGAAACCGCTATGCTCGATTTTTTTTTAATTTGATAAATAAGAGTTTTTAAAAATAATCTACAAGGTATGAGAAAAAAAATTTATTTTACCTAAAAAAATAGTACACTCCATACAAATGTTGAAAAATAGTTTTCGAAAATCGTTTTTTTTTAGAAAACGGTTCCGAGAATTTTGCTTAAAGTTTTTTCCTTTCGATTAATTTTTAAGATCTATAATTTAATAAAAAAGATTTTAAAAACAAGATATTACTGACTGTACCTACCATAGAACGATTTTATAAAATTTTGAATTTCTCATTATCGGCATAACGTATTTTAATGAAATTAGAGAGAAGCTTCTTAAAAGTTTAAAAAACATTGCATTTCAAAACTTAAAGAAAAATATTTTTTTTTGAATTTTGAAAAAAAATCTATTTTTTTTTTTTGGAAAATTCAATATCTTGAAAACGGCCCAATATTTTTTTTGTAAATTTAATTTTTATTCGAACAATAATAAGGACTTTATATCAGCGTACCAAAATTTTTTCTTAAAAATGTTTTAAAATTTTTTTATATAAAAGCTTATTTTCTTAAGAAACCACTACAAAGACTTATAATTTTTGTCTTTGCATAAACCTGGCTTGAATCACATGGCATCCTATTCTTACCTTTAACTACTAAAGAAGTTTTTTTCAGTAATTTAAAAATGAATTTTATGCTTATGAACGGTTTCTCTAATAACATTCATTTTTGAAATTCTTAGTCTATTACACAGGAGCAAGTTCGTGCAACATAGTCGTGCATTTTATTTCCTACATGTTGTAGATTAAACTGAGAAGCTTTTATTTATCAAGATTAAAAAAACATCTAGCATGGGGCTTTCGAAAAATTGAGTTTTAAAAAAAATTTTAAACTTTTAGTAAAAATCAAAAAAAAAAAATTTTTGAAAATTTGAATACACAATTTTATAAAAACTTTTAAGAAGCCATAGCAGAAAAAAAAATGATCAAAATCAACTGAACCGTTTTTGAGAAAATCAAAAACAAAAAAAAAAATGGTTCCATGGTACCATTAATATTAAATACTCGTATTAATGAATTTTCGAAAAATTTTGTTCATCCATTATCTAGTTTTAACTAAATGAAATTTTTTTGTGTCTGGTTTTTTTTTTTTTTAAATCTGTCGAACAGTTTTTGTGATAAGAAATATTTTCAAAAATTAAAAAAAAATCGTATGACCGTTATCTTTGGTCTTAAAAAAATAAAAAAAAGGTGTGGCGGAAAAATTTAAAATACTATCTACCAAGTTTAAAAAAAATCGGCCGAACATTTGTTTTGTAGTCGAAGACAGACAGACAGCGAGACCCACTTTTTTCGTCATCGCTATCTTTGTAATGTCATATTTGATCAAATTCTCGAGTTCGGTTTTTTTTACGAATGCATAACTTGCCTTATACGAGTAGTACCTATAAGTCGCAAGTAAAAATAGTATATTTAACACACATTTCCTGGAGAAAATTGAGCTCAAAGTCAAAAATTATCGTGGGTAAGATGACATGAACAGGCTTTGAAATCGGTTATCTGAAGGCCCTAACAAGATACCTATGGTGGGTATCCCATCCCTATATGATGAGACAGCCATATACAAACAACAAAAATATGTTGAAAAGAGTATTTTGTATTCTGCAAAAAAGTTAACGTATCATAAAATATAAAGCAGGCTTAACTGGTAAATCCAAGCCAAATTTAATATGACCTGTTCCATCAGTGGTATATAAGTTGTCTTTAATCGAACAAACCCTAATTAGTTTCCCAAATTTATCTATTGATTTTCTGGATTTGTGAGTTGATATTTCATATCCGCTAACTTGCCGGATTCGAGCGTTGATTTACCAGGTTTATACGTTGATTTTCCGGATACACATGCAGGTTGATTTGAGTGATTGATAACAAAATTTCATTTATTCACTTTTTCCAGACAAACAACATAAAGAAGACAGCCTTACTTTTAGATATCAATAAGTTTGAAAGTTTCAAACTCCAGAATCTATTTCTAGGATGAATTAATACTGAACTTTATGATGGTAAAGCCGATTGTTAATAATTGAGAAAAACTTGATCACATGCACAGAAACCGACCCACTTCATGCAGCGTCCTTCACGAAAAAAAAAACTTGAGAAAATGACAAATTATCAAAAGTCAAAACGAAATGGGGTGGGTGCATTTATCAATCCACAAGTGACATCAAATAAAGTTCTTCCATCCTAACTAGCTCAGTGTTGGGATGGGTTAAGCAAAAATGAGAATTTTACTAAATGAACTCCATTAATATTACCTTGAATAATTAAGTTAAGAACACAAATATATGTACATACATGATAAAAGTAAAAGGGAGTACTTTTCAGTGCTTTGGTTTGGCTAGGAAGTTTTAAGGAACTTACCGATCCCAGTTAAAAAACATAGACAAAAAAAAAAATATCTTCCACGATAACAAAAGATGTTTTTTTTTTAAGGATTTCAAAACTTTTATTAGAATATGAATCTTGGAAAGCTTTTTAATTATAACTGAGTTATAGAATTTTTTTTTATAGCTCAAGGTAACTTAACCTTTAAGTAAGGTGCCAAGAAAGTAAACAAAGAAAAAAGACTTTGGTTAAGTTCCACAATCAAACGAAGGACAAATAATAAAACAAAGATTTACCTAGACAAACTTCTTGCCAACTTTAAATAATGAAACGATTTTAACTCTTAGCTAATTTTAGATAAAACATAACTTTACACTAGATCTTATTACCTCTGAACTTCTGCCAACTGTCTTCATTCAACGATTTTCCTTCGAACACCAGTTTTCCTTATTAGCTTCAAAAATCTAAATTTTAATGAACTCACACTAATGTGACGATCTGCGATGCAATATTTTTACACAAGAAACAATGCGAAGATCGAGGGTGTATCGGGTGTCAATATTGTGAACGTACTTATGGCTTCATGTGTAAAAATATTTTAGGTGTGACAAAACGATAGAAACAACAATTGCAGATGTTTTCAAGCTGCATTTCCAGCAGCTGTTAAATGAGCATCATGTAGAGCGTTTAATAGGGCAAGAAGAACCTGTTCCACCACCCAGTAAAGGTGATGTTTTGGTAGGGTGTATGCCTCAAACCATCAAAAGAATTCGGGTGGAAGGGAGCATTCCCGATGATTGGACCATAAGCTTTATATGCTCCATCTACTGATCTTATATCTTGCAAGAACTATCAAGTCATATTCCTACTAAATGTCGGATATAAGATCCTATCCAAAGTGTTATGTGAACGTCTCTCGTTCTGTAATAATTTAGTCGGCAAGTACCAGTATGGCTTCCAGCCCAGCAGATCGACTCTATAGACCAAATATTCACATTGAGGCAAATCCTGGAAAAGACCAACGAATTTCAGTGCGAGACTCACCACTTATTGACTTCAAAGCCGCATATGATAAAATTCATCGTCAGGAGCTCAATAGCGGAACAGGGAATCCCGGGAAAATTGACCCAACTGTGACATTGAAAAATACGCGGTGCAATGTGCAACCGGGAAGCAACTCCTCCAAACTATTCCATAAATGCATAAGGTTTTGGCGAGGAGATGCGCTAGCATGTTCAATCTCGTTCTAGAGCAGGTCAGGCGAAGGACAACACGAAGATCTTTATATTCAACAAATCTGTCCAACTGTTGGGTAATGCGAGCGATATCGACCGTTCTCAACGTTATGTAATAGAGTCCTTCACGGCTATTAAAGATCAGACAGACTTGTTGGTCTTGAAGTATATGAGGACAAGACCAAGTACATATATACTTTTAACAAACAAATAAACATCAGGGCGAAATGTCACAATACATAGAAAAAACTTAAAATTTCGAGGTACATATTATATAGTCAAGGAGTTCATCTACTTCGGATTTAATATTAACTCCACGAATGACACCTAAGTGAAGATCCGATCAAGAATTACCCTAGTAAACTGCTGCTACTTCGTTTTAGCAAAACAAATGGGTTCAAAACTACTCACTCTTAACACGAAGGTGCTGAGTGTTGGAATATAAGCAAAATGGGATAGTTGATACTGGGCTCTTTCAAGAGAAAAAATTTTCGACGGATATTTGGTCCAATATGCGAATGGGGTTTATGAAGGAGAATATATAACCGCAAACTCTATCAGCTGTACCCTGATGTGGATGTAGGCCAGAAAGCCAAAACACGTCGACTTCATTGGCTCGGACACATTGAGCGCCTGGACAACAATGCTCTAGCTAAGAGAGACTTCGAATCCCAGCTCCAAAACCGCAGTAACAAGGAAGATCGAACATCCTCTTGGGAATACCAGAACGATTGGCCTAAATGACTGGAAGCAGCGTGCTCAGGATCGCAGAGGATGGAAAGGTATCGTGTCTCAGGCAGAGATTCATGGATCGGGAGCCGGTTAAGTAAATAATTTAGTAAATAAAAAGCTAAAGCGTATAAGTTGGATTTAGTTAAGAGGGAGGGTCTTTTCTTCCCCGTTTATCCAGGAGGGGGAATTTTCTAAAAATAAAATTATTTAAAACAGAAAACTAATTATTAAAAGTCAACGCTAGTACCTACAATACCATGTGATACCCTTTTTTAAAATCAGAATTATCTTATATTTTGTTTTTAAATAATGTTGTTTTAGTGAACAGTTTTTAAAAAATTAAATTTGAAGCTCAAAATTAAAAAAAAAAAAAAAATAAAATTCATAGTAATTCTTTTTTGCAAAATTTTGCGCAATTTAAGTTCTATTTTTTTATTTATTTCCAAAATTCAATACTCTTATTAATTCTTAGTCTAATTTATATTTTCTCAAAAACCGTATAACTGATTCTGATCAAGTTATAGTTCCTTTAAATTTGTAACAGGACTGTGTATTCAATTAAAAAAATAAACTCAAAATTTATGTTGAAAAATCAATACTAAAATTACATGTACAAATTTTGAAATTTTTAATACTTTTGAGACGTGGCTACACATGCCGTCAGCTATTAAATGTTGAATAATATTTTTCGAAAATTATATTTTCCCCGAAAACGGCAGCTATGCCGAATTTTGCTTAATTTTTATGGTCTATTATTCATTTAAAAAAAAGCATTTTTTCGATGTTTGTTTTGCTCACTATGGGAAGAACGGATTTTAATCAAATTTTGTATACAGAAGCTTCTGAAAAGTTGTAAAACATTGCATATACAAAATTAAAGAAAAATTATTTTTTTTTTTCGAAAATACGGTACATATTTCTAAAATTGGTCCTTAAGTCTTCGAGCAGAATTTTAAGGGAATGAGCCAAATATCGCTCAGTGATTTTTCTTACGTTTCAAGACAATTTAAGGTGGGCATTAAGCTATACTAAATTAAAGTTCTTGTGAACTTGGTGTCACACACAAATATGTCTTTGAACTTAGGTCGGACTCATCATAATTTTGATTTTGGACCATCTTACGGACACATAATACAATTTTCCGTCGATTTTTCTGATTCGTTCGTTGATTTGCCGAACTTTTATCTTAATTTTCCAGATCAGTTTGTCCTTCGACAAATCATTAATGTTGTTTTGGTTTTTAATTTGACGGATTCTTCTGTTTGATTTGCAAGATATTTTCGTTGATTTACCTAAATCGCCAATGATTTGCCAAATTCGTCTGTTTATTGTCCAAATATGTCGTATTTTTTCCTATGAAGAATTCGTAAGTTAATTTTTTGTATTCATCAGTTGATCGGTCAGATTTGTTTGCAGAATTTTCTTTTTCATCAGTTCATTTGCCGAATTCATCTGTTGATTTATTGGATTCGTCCGATTATTGGCTAGATTTTTTCGATTGTTTAACGAATTATTTCGTTTGATTTTTTGTATTCGTCATTTATTTACCGGATATGATTAGTCCAGGTCGTTCGAATATGTTTTATAAAATTAGTAGTTCGTTGATTTGGCTGATTTGTTCGTTTTATTTCCTAGATTTGTTCATTAATTTGTAGAATTCGTTTATTAAATTTCCTTTTTCGTTATAGTTGATTTGATAAATACGTCTGTTAAAACTCTTATCTTATCTTTTTCATCTGCTGAATTAGTTCTTTATATTGGAGTCATTCGATGGTTTGCCAAATTCGTTCGTTATTTTTCCCGATTCGTCCAATAATTTTTCCGAATTCGTCGTTTGATTTGACAAATTTTTATGCTGATTTGGCAAATGTGTTCAGTTGATTTCCCGGATTCATCTTTTGATTTGCTAGATTAATTCGTTGATTCGAATCTTTATTGCTATAGATTCATCCGTTGACATGAAGAATTCGTTTTTTTTTTCTCCTTGTTCGTCAGTGGATCTTCTTGGTTTGCTGGATTTATCTATTAATTTTCTTGATTTGAACTTTGAATTTCCAGATTCCTTTGTTAATTTTTTTGGTTCATCAGTTGATTCCCCATAAAGCATTGATTCAACATGTAGATTCAACTGGCAGCAACAGCATCCCTTCGGCATCGATCCACGCAATAACACCAACCCCAAAAATAATATTTAAATTTATAAGACTTAATAATATAAGATTTCGAACTAAAAACAAATAATCTGTTCAAAAACTCCGTTCTTCTTTGAAACGAATTCTTGTAAAAGGACGAATAAGACCTCAGCCAAGTTTGATATATTCTTAGAAAGCCGGGCGGCAATCAAAGCCATTTCCTCAATTGTCACTAAATCCAAATTGGTAACTCGTTGCCGTAGATTGCTCAGCGAAATAAGTTCAGTCACTATTCGATGGGTCCCGATAGTTTATTTGATATCAACGTATTTTAAGACTTCAAAAAATTTGTATATAAAAAACCGAAAACCGGTTATTGAAAAAACCGGTTTTTTGTCCGGTTAAAACCGTCAGGTTAAATCGAGAGTGAAAATAACCGGAAAAACCGAAAACAGGTTAATTGGGAATAACCGCCATCCCTATGGCTGATAAACTGACCAAAAACGGTTTATCACTTTAATGGAGCCAAATAATAGCCTGGCACATCTGAAATATGCAGAGGGTGTCAGGACGATGAGGTTTAAGAGGGCTCATCTCACTTCCTTTGTGAATGCCCCAGAATAGTCAGAACTAGGAGAGATGTCCTCGGAGAATACTTTTTCGTCGAACTTGACGATGTCTCATTTTTGCCACTAAAAAGCATCTTTATCTTCATTCAGAAATCAGGATAACTAAGGGAGGCACCCCATAGCTAAGACTTCCACTAAATCCTTTCTCTTAATCTTCTCACACCCTGGGAAGCACAATGGATCCATTTAGATATAAATGAGGTGATACGACTTGCCGCACCATCACCCCACCTCACCTAACCTAACTTAAGGCCTCAGCTTTTGATAAGAAAGTACCTCATAAAATACAAATTAAATTTCGCTTTTTAGGTAAAACATTTTTTAGTGTGAACAGAATTCGATGTTCTAATAATAATACCGAAAATCCATTCGTTCATTCTAGCACTTCAAAGTCCTAAGACGTATGAGATGCGGTGGAACTAATCCACCATACCCTAATTTTGAATAAGTTAGCCAGTTTGTTGACAATTACTATACCTTAATTCCTCAATTCGGAAACATTTATAAAATTTCGTCAAATATATTCAATCAATCAGTTATGCTCATTCAACTTATTGTTTACTAAATTTAAAAACTTACTTGTTTATCCAAAAGCACGTTATTGCTACACTGCAGAAATTCCTCAGGTCCAACATGTTTCGCCAATTTTCTCTCAATTCGACATAAAATTTGTGCGTAATGTGATGGTGTTGGGCAGTCTATTAAATCTATCTGAAAGAAAATCGTATCTATAAGAAAATGTATCTACCCCTCGGAATAAATAAAACCAAAACAAAGCCATTAATCATTCATCAATGCTAACCTTGTCAGTATTACTTTGACAAGCACGTAAATCTCCTTCGTGTTTTTCTAATTCAGTCAGGCGTTTTAACAAGGCACTCAATATTTCCGAAACTAACTCCTCTAATCCAGTATTAGAACATCTGTAATGCATTAGGAGGGATCAATGATAATCTAGTGCGACTTGCCGCAACACAAATAACTTACCTCGAAACGATATGTTTAACATGACTCATGATCCTTTCATCGCGGAAATCGTAGGGAAAGCGATGTGTCCATTCGGCTAGTAATGCGGCCAATGTGGCTAAGGACCCACTATCAGGTACAGAGGACAATAGTTTACCCAATAACTCATGCGGACGCAGGAACAAACGTGACGATAATATAAATGAGAAAACGAAATTCTGCAAGGGAAGAAGGATAAAGTTTAAAAAGTCTGGCAAACACGTAGGTACATTCATATGGTGTTATAAATAGACAGACCCCTGGCCCACAATATACAACTTTGGGCAGATAAATTCGATTAGTTTAACTGCAAGACACAATCAGTTAGGAGAGTTTTATTGGAAACGATGTGAGATTTGTCCTTTTAATTATTTTATCACTTAATAAGGGATAATTGCGAAAAACGTTCCAGCAGATTAGGCACCCATGGCCCGAGATAAGCGGAGCGAATGCCGAAACACGATTAAGCTTATGCCCAGATGGGAAAGATTATAAGCACTATGTGCTCATTAAAACCATTTCACTGAACAAATGGTTGTGTTTGGTGCGGTGTTATAGAAACCCGGATGGCATGAGAGGGACACGCTTTGAGGACCAGCATTTCCGGTTACACCCTCTTCAGACGTTTCTCTGAAGACCCATTATCATTAAAGGAAAAACGGATTTTTGTGTAGGTATTCGTCCAGGAGGATGGGACACAGGACACACGACACAGGACGATAGGGCCAAAAACCAAAAGGAGAATAATTCTTCCGATGAATTCGGTCACCGTTATGTCTGTGGCCTGATTGTTAATGATGCTACAATCGGATGATTCTTAATTTTGTGTCTCGAAAAGCCGTTTTAGTTTTCCCCTAGGGTTTGATATTTATTTACATTTTTTTTCTTGAATTTTTTATGTACCTAATGTAACTAGCTGATGTTGCTGGTTTGAGGTTCTCATAATAGCACAGTTTATTTATACTCAGGTTAAAATGGTTTTATCTCCCTCCACCCTAATTTCATAATAAATCTGATTTTTAACTGGATGGCTTTTATTTCATCCTGCTGACAGGGACCAAAATCTGGGACAGATAAAAATTAAGGGAACGGCTCATGAATTCGCCTTGATGTGTTTCGATTTGTTTGTTTGTGCATTTAAAATGAATTCTACATATTGAACGAAAGCGGGGAGAAAAGTACACATCCAGATCCTTCCTTCTGCAGAATGAATTGCTCTTGTTTGGACTTAGAGCAAGGTGCGGTGTTAACTTTAACGTTTGTGTAATTTCCTACATAGTGGATAGAAGCCACAGAGTGCTTGAGGTACCTTAGAGCTTTCTAAGTACTTTTATGTAAAAGTAAAAATTAATACATCAACCGTTTCCTTTTATTTTGCATCTGCATTCATAAGCTTATAAAGTAAAAAATATCTAAATACGAAACTTTAACCAAATCATTAGAATCAAGTAACACAAATATATACTGCAAAGTCGAAATCCTAGGACTGGTAGAATATAAAGGTTGCCATAGAGACATAGGGACTATTAAAAATTCATATATGTAATTCCATACTTAAAACCGGACTTTGTTATCCATAAAAGTGAAGTCTTTTTTTCTTTTCATATATTTTGTGCGCACTTAAAGGATTATGAGAACCTTTAAAATGTTTGAGCACAGCGCGAGAGTTTAGAAAAGTTGGAAGGGATTTAAGAGGAGATACCGATGCACATTGGTTTTGAATATCTCAACATCATGCTGGGAAGGAAATATTAGCTCAAAAGTAAACTGATGGGTATTTCCTGAAGGCCGAGTATTACTGTTGAATTTTTTAAGGGATGATTGCACCTGGCTATTTCACTAGAACATTGTTTATAAAAATAATGAGAAAATAATGCTCGAGAGATGCAAATGTTTCTGGCTTAGTTCTATCTATCATCTTATACTTTTTAAACCTATTTGTTATATTCTATCCTAGAGAATCAAGTGGGTTATTGGAGCACATGCTCAAATATGACAACTATACCCTTACCCAAGCTTTATACTAATATGGATTTATAAGGTTATAGCCAGATCAGAAGGGATAAAAATGTTTTGCATATACGAAGGAAACCTAAACACTTAGCATCGTTTTTGGCGAAGTCGAATATCATTCCACACAAGGAAATTTGTGACGCACCGAGAACTGAGAGCTCTTCGGTTTCCTCAATGCTAGTTGCGCTCATGGAAAGCGGTGGGCTAGACTTTAATGACATAAGACATCATTGAGTGTTTGAAGTATTAAAATTCTACGCGGTTTTTCATTCGCAATTTGGCCATGCTATCGAGATGAGAATTTAATGAGCTTATCAGACGCTGCCGTTCTAAATCTACTTTCGAAAGAAAAGGAAGTGAGTCTGGAAAGGAATATGTTAGGCCGAGAATATAGTTGTCAGTAAAACAATTTAATGTAAGTATTAAAAGTTTCAGGTAAAAGTTCACTGATGAATATGAGAAAGAGATCCGGAGACAAAACGGAGCCCTGTGGCATACCATCATTTATTTTATGAACTTTGGACTTAAGACCTTGCAACAGAACTTGTTTTCATTGGTTCGAAAGGATGTTTCTAATCCCATGAAGAAGAGGTTTATCATTAACAAATGCAAGCATTTTCGACATAACAGGGCTTGATGCAAGACTTTATCAAATGCTTTTAGAAAATCAAACCAATAATCATACTTTCATCAGAATAATTTAAGGATTTGTTCCATTGTTCGGTCAGATATACATTTGTTACGAAAGTCATGCTGACGGTCATTGAGAAGCTTTCGTTCTTCAAGATATTTCTTGACTTGATAATTAATTAGAGCTTCCAGGACCTTAGAGATCCTTTGGTACTCTTCCAACTGTACTATTACAAAAGAAGAATTGTCCCATAAAATCTCAAGTACACTTTCTGGCAAAGTCAAATTAACAGCAAATTGTGCTGCAAGCAAACTCGCATTTTCTTGTGAGCTAACATAAGGATTTTCATTGAAGACGAGCGTAGCAACCGAAGACGAAGAAGTATTTCGTACATTTTCACAAATGACCAAAAAGTTTTACTACCTTTTGGGACATTGTAGTATTTTTTGTTTTAAGCCTAGTACAGAGATCACGATTAATTTTAGCTCCCAAATTCTTCTCCAAGCATCACACAAGTAGCACAGAATTACTTAACGAAGTCTTTAAGAATTCTAAATCGGTATCTGACATCTTCTTTAAGACGGATTTAAGTTCGTATTAAGTAGAGAAAAGGCGCAAGTGGGCGGTCCGATAGAAGGAAATAAGAAGATAAATAAAAAAATACCTAATAAAGATCATATTAAGATGGAATTAAGTAGGCATAAATTGACATACCTAATAAAGAAGGAATAAAGTATGAATTAAGAAATGTGATACCGAAATTATACCTTTTTGTGCTACTTGTGCAGCTAAGTTCCAAGAAGTTCCGAGCTAAATTTTGACAGAAAAACCTGGTGTAGAATATGTTACAGAAATCTGAGAATGGCTTTGGCTTTGATGAAAGCATCTCTTCCCATCGATCAGCGAAGTCAAGCATCATTGTGCGTGATTTGTACTTGGATGGGGACCGTTCATTTAACTACGGTTTGGTTTTATAATATCGGAAACCTACTTCTCTGACCCTAATAATCTCATTACAGCTCGAATCAAACCGAGAATTCACTTTCTGTTTAATAGATTATTAACTATTCGGGATCAAATTTCTCATTACAAAAAGAATCAAATTTGTGAGCATATCTACACTGGAGTCCACCTCAGTGGCGTAGCGTGGGTTTTTGCCGCCCGAGGCAGAGCCAATTTTGCCGCCCCTAGCAATTTTTTTCTGGGCCTTTAATTTTGTTTGCTGTTTTAAAAAACATCAAAGTGAAATAGCTACTTAACTTATCTTGTTATAATTTAATTTTTTATTCATAGATTTATTATATTTACTTATATTATATTATGTAGATAGAAGTTTCAATCGGGTGATGGTTGCTGAAAAATAAAACCGGTCTTAAAAAAAATCAACCCGCACTGCCTTTAATTATTATTATTCTTATAGTTATAGTAATAATTATTATTCATATAATATTTTTTATTTCTATTATTGTTATACATAAAGAAATGAAGAATCAGAAATATTGGCCAAGGATTATTTTTAACTTAAACATATTTCACAACAGCCCATCAAAATTAAGGTGCTCAAAACTAGTTTTATCTTTTAAAATCTGAAATTGATTTGACACCAACGCGATGTACACCGTCTGATTTTTTAATATAAAAATATGTTTTTTATATTATGTATATGTAGGTATGTACATACATATGTATATAAAATTTTGAAAAATCATAAAAATCGGTTACGCAGGTAATGAGATAGTCGAAAAAAATGGTTTCATGAGAGATACTTGTATTAAACGATAGAAATTTTTTTTACAATAATATTATCGTAGATCGTATTTATGTATGTTAACTCACACAAAAATTTTGATCAAAATCGTAGTAGTCGTTTTTAAGAAAAATGAGATTTTCCATGCCGGCTTTTAAACTTTTGTATGGGAGGTACCGTTATTTTTGGTTATATGAAAAATTTTTATTCAAAATCTGCTAGATAATGTCAAGAAACTGTTGAGTACCAAGTTTAGTAAAAATCGACCGACTTGTTTTCGAGATTTTTGAAAATTTTGGTATACAATAATTTTAAACTTTTAGAAAACATTCTCTGTAAAAAAATTTATCAAAATCAGTGGAACCGTTTTTGAGAAAATCGAAAGTCAAAGAAATAGTTCTATGGGAAGTACCATTTATAACCATTTTTGGGATTCTTTTTATAAAATGGTAGCCTTTTTGTACAAAAATCACTGAATTTTTTTTAAAAGTTGTGGGCACGTTTTTGAGAAAAATAAGATTTTCATTTTTTGCTAAAAAAAATTGTACGACAGGTACCGTTATTTTTGGTATTAAAATGCGCAAGAAACGGTAGGTACCAAGTTTAAAGAAAATCGACCGAGTCGTGTAGGCTACAGCCGAAAGGACAGACAGACAGAATTGCAAGACCCACTTTTTTCAACTTCGCTATCATTGTAATCATAGAGATTTTGATGTCAACTTTGATCAAAGTGTCAAGTTTGATTTTTTTACGAATCCATAACTTGCAATATATGAAGTTAGTACCTACCTATGTATACTATATCGCAACTAAAAATCATTTAACTTTTATTGATTAATTTATTAATAAAATTTTTCTTGAAATCGTTTCTCTATTTTTAATAATACCTTATTAACTTTCGATTTCTCGGTAGAATAGAGAACTCAATTTTTTTACAAAAAATGTGAGAAAATGTTTTTTATGGAACTTATGGTTCTTGCGATATGGAGAAAACACTCTTAATAAAGCTAAATGGGGGTTTCAACTCCGAAAAATCAATGGATTATTTCCGAGCCATCAGCTATGTATTTTGTTTCATCAATTTACTTACTTTATGTAATCAATCCAAAGGGGTAAAATGAAAATCTCTTGCGCTTATGTAGGTAGGTACTGTACCCGTACACACTAGGATGCTTGCAAACTTTACTGCATTTCACGATAAAATAAAACAGAAAACATACAACTGACTAACACACTTTAGATAAAAGGTACAACAATATACGAATACATGGACTCTTAAGAGCCAACTCACATCGAATCAGTCGAAACAAACGAAATATTTTTATCTCAACTTTTCGCCTTACGAGCAGGGTTCGAACCGCAGTAGTAAATTTTGGAGCAGACTTATACAAAAATAAACGAATTGAAAATTTTTGGAGTAGATTTAGATTTAGTAATTCAGAGCAGCGTTGCCGCCAAAAAAAAAATTTTCGTGCCACACTCTTTGAAAAAACGTGCCATTTGTGACATTTTCGTGCCATATGGAAAAAAAAACTCAAGTTATTCTTTAAAAATAAATTTTAATTAAATACTATTACAAACAAATAACAAAAAAAATCACTTCCTCTATTCGTGTATAGGTAACGGGTGATTTTTTAAGAGCTTGAGAACTTTTTTAAAAAAAAAAACGCATAAAATTTGCAAAATCTCATCGATTCTTTATTTGAAACGTTAGATTGGTCCATGACATTTACTTTTTGAAGATAATTTCATTTAAATGTTGACCGCGGCTGCGTCTTAGGTCGTCCATTCGGAAAGTCCAATTTTGGGTAACTTTTTCGAGCATTTCGGCCGGAATAGCCCGAATTTCTTCGGAAATGTTGTCTTCCAAAGCTGGAATAGTTGCTGGCTTATTTGTGTAGACTTTAGACTTGACGTAGCCCCACAAAAAATAGTCTAAAGGCGTCAAATCGCATGATCTTGGTGGCCAACTTA
Source organism: Philhelius festivus (assembly GCA_963931855.1). Classification (NCBI taxonomy): domain Eukaryota; kingdom Metazoa; phylum Arthropoda; class Insecta; order Diptera; family Syrphidae; genus Philhelius; species Philhelius festivus. The sequence continues at coordinate 40,034,836 of OZ007554.1, read as the reverse complement.
CCGGTCCATTCCTTGAGATGAATTGTTCTCCGAAGTTTTCCCTCAAAATGGCCATAGAATCGCGAGCTGTGTGGCATGTAGCGCCATCTTGTTGAAACCACATGTCAACCAAGTTCAGTTCTTCCATTTTTGGCAACAAAAAGTTTGTTAGCATTGAACGATAGCGATCGCCATTCACCGTAACGTTGCGTCCAACAGCATCTTTGAAAAAATACGGTCCAATGATTCCACCAGCGTACAAACCACACCAAACAGTGCATTTTTCGGGATGCATGGGCAGTTCTTGAACGGCTTCTGGTTGCTCTTCACTCCAAATGCGGCAATTTTGCTTATTTACGTAGCCATTCAACCAGAAATGAGCCTCACCGCTGAACAAAATTTGTCGATAAAAAAGCGGATTTTCTGCCAACTTTTCTAGGGCCCATTCACTGAAAATTCGACGTTGTGGCAGATCGTTCGGCTTCAGTTCTTGCACGAGCTGTATTTTATACGGTTTTACACCAAGATCTTTGCGTAAAATCTTCCATGTGGTCGAATAACACAAACCCAATTGCTGCGAACGGCGACGAATCGACATTTCACGGTCTTCAGCAACACTCTCAGAAACAGACGCAATATTCTCTTCTGTACGCACTGTACGCATTCGTGTGGTTGGTTTAATGTCCACTAAAGTAAACTGAGTGCGAAACTTGGTCACAATCGCATTAATTGTTTGCTCACTTGGTCGATTATGTAGACCATAAATCGGACGTAAAGCGCGAAACACATTTCGAACCGAACACTGATTTTGGTAATAAAATTCAATGATTTGCAAGCGTTGCTCGTTAGTAAGTCTATTCATGATGAAATGTCAAAGCATACTGAGCATCTTTCTCTTTGACACCATGTCTGAAATCCCGCGTGATCTGTCAAATACTAATGCATGAAAATCCTAACCTCAAAAAAATCACCCGTTATTTTCCAGAAACAGGAGTTTTTGGCAAGTTCATAATAATAATAAGTAATAAATCTTTGTTATAATAAGTTAAATCAATAAATAAGCTGGAGGTTTGAAATTTTGACAATTAAACGCATTTAGGTAAAATAATAAAAAAAAAACGTGCCATATTGAAACTTTTCGTGCCACGAGAAAATTTCTGTGTCAAAATGGCACGATCGTGCCACATCGGCAACGCTGATTCAGAGTCAGAGTTGGTTGCAAAATTTATTAACACAGTGGTCAATTCCTTTCAGTTGGTTTGGCTAAAGAAATTTTGAATTTTTCAGTGTGGAAAAAAATTATTACCTACCTAAATCTTAAAAAACGGAGTAACGAAGTAGATCTATTTTCTTTCGTAAAATTGAAGTAAATTTACTCCGATTGGAGTAAGATTCGAACGCTGCTCATGAGTGGTAGTCGAAAGAAGGCAAACGAAAAAGCTTTGCAGCAGGACACACACACATAGAATGAAACAATCATTTACTGTTCGTTCCAAATCAGAGTCGTTGTCGATCATTGTACTTCACACTTCCTTATGGTGCAATACACATCTCAGACACAACATGACGATGACACAACAACAACAAAAAAAAAAAAAAAAAAAACAAGAGAAAGATGTGTATCATTGCCGACAGCAAAACCGTGGCGCGAAAATCTTTTATATTATCTACCAACGTCCTACGCACACACATGGAACTTTCAGCTCAAGAGGAAAATATATATTTCCGAAAAGGACAGTATATTTTTTCACAATTAAAATTTGTTACAAAAGTAAACTTACACCTGAACTCGGTGTTCTCGTGGGTGTGATGTGTATTTCCTTTCGTTACTGAGTGTTCTTCAAATAAAGCTTTATTTTCAATGGTGAAACGAAAAAAAGCTGTTGGTGGCTCGGAAATAGTCGAATGACATGTTTGAAAATTTTGGTTGATGTGAATGAGGGAGCTTTTGTATTTACATTATGTAGCTTTATTGTTATTGAATGTGAAGCAGTGTTACCGGTCGAAAATGTTTAAATAATTTATCTGACTGATAAAATTTATGCACAGAAAAATGTATCGGAATGAAAAGAAAATATAAAAACATAACATACAAAACCCATTTACATTAACGTATTTAGAAAAATTGCAGCAAAGTGCCCCCCTTTGCCTCCCCTCGCTACGCCACTGGTTGAACTTCTTGTTTAATTGTATGAATACAAACCTTTAATTGTACACCCCACACAAAAAATGTATTAATTAGATGTGCCATTAATGCTATTTTATTTCTTAAATAAATTATGGCACTATTTTTATTTTTATACTACTTAAGCTATTAAGTGGCCAGTTATAGCTATCATTGAAATGCATCATTGAAAATTTTCATTCCCATTTTTAAGACGAATAAACAAACTGCAATGGCTTCAATTGGTACCAAAATGAAGATAATAAGTAATAGAATTTTTTTACTCAATAAAATACGAAATTCTGATTTGAACGTTCTTTTAAATCCACTTTTATTATTTCACTGATAGAAATCAATTTCAATAAACAGCTGATTGTCGTTTCTTTAATAAGGAACACAATTGTTCCACTGAATGTGTTCGATTCTCTTTCTATTCTCAAATGTCAGTTTTCCTTTCAATGATCAACTCTAACCTCAAATGCATAAAATTGGTTGTAATCAGCCACTGACAGGATCTTTTACTGAAACCAATTTTTCAATGATTGTTATAACTGGCTTGTCAAAAAAATGAAGTCAGCATCAGCATTCCACTGATTTATTCCAATAATGCATTTCAATGATAGCTATAACTGGCTCCTAAGGATTACCATGTAGTTTTTGTAAATAAGAATAAAGAAATTTGAAATTGAAATTGAATTGAACTGGCATCATTGGTCCATCTCCATACGTCTTTGAGAATGATGTTCTCCAGGCCATCAACGTCAAAGGCGATCTCTTTCGGTCGATAATAAGCAATTCACTTTGGCCCAAATTTTGCAATATGGACACCGCCGACATGTGGTTTCAACAGCAAAGCCCGGCGCTACGTGTCACACAACCCGTGCCACAGTGGACATTTTGCACGAAAAGAAAAGTCAGTTCTCTAGTAGAAGTTGACAAAGTAGATTCGAGGGAAATTTTAAATAATATGATATTAAATATAATGGCATGCATTGTTCTTTGTAATTAATACAAAAATTCAGTAATGTCTCACTCACAGTTTGTTTTATTCAAAACTTAAGATAAAAAACGTTTAATGGAATACCCTGTATCGGTGAAGATTTAAACATATTTTCATTTTCTACCAATTTAAATAGTTTTTCTTTTAATATGCTAACAGTTCAAAGAGCCAATTATACAATAGAAATCCTATTTAAAAAAGGTTCTTTTTATTCCCGAAAAGAATTAATTTTCTTTTTCAGAAGTTTTCTTTTAATTTTTAAAATCTCTTAGGGTTTTAATCTTTGACTTTAAGTTGAGAACTCGAAAGTCTTTGATATTCTTTTTAACAATAAACGCACCGTCGACCCTGATAAACTTTAACCATGAAAAATAATGTCTATACACAAATTCTATATCTGAAAGCTTGTTGGCTCCTTACCTACTTACCTGCCTATATCAGAAAGACCTTAATCCTATCAGCTTAATAGGATTTTTTCCTCCAAATACCTTCAACGCTAGCCCATTTACTTCCCTTCGTAAGATGTTTGCCATGTCCATTTGGATTTCTTTAAAAACTACTCAATACTTCAAACCTAATCAATTTGATAATGGTGTAGGACTATGTACTTAGATCTTTTCCAATTGCTATTTAAAGTCCCGAACAAGACGAATTCACCTTCATGGATTTATTCGTACCTTTTGTGCTTAGCTTTTGTCGAAATAAAATTTTAACATTATTGCAAAATGGTTTCTTTACTCCTTTTCAAATTTGTTTTAATCATTTTAAAAGGGTTTAAGTATGGAGGAACAAATAAAATGCTTTGAGCCGCACACAACAAAAAAAAACGAATAAAAATTCCTTTTAATTGAAAGAAAAAATATTCAATAATGATTGGAAATACCGCTTCCTTAGGTATTGGTTTATGACACTCGAATAAAAAATATTACTTGTGAAACATAATTACACACACATGTAGTATAGTAACATCCATAACGTTAACTGAATTCGGTTAATGCAAATAATATCTGAAAAAAATTTTCACTCCCCTCGGTGCAACTTTGTTATGATACGGATATGTTTGTGCGAAAATTGATTCACTCTACGAGTATCTGTGGATATGGGGAGAGATATAGTTTACAAAAGGAAATCACAAACAGAAAACTTTGCTGTGGAATCCGCAGATATACATGATGAAGCATTTTAATTAAATTTACTGGAACTAGATCAAAGCATCCTTTTAAGCGGATACACGTAGGACGCAACTCGTTTCCACCAGTGTCCTACAGCCAACAGGAAGGAAACTATTTTTTGTTTTTGTTGTTGAGCTTGATAATTTAATCTGAGTTTTGAATTTATGTAAAAAAATATGTATTGGCCTTAGGGCTCTACTATGAGAGTAGGTATCGCATCCCAAACAAAATTAGGCCCATGGACATTGCACAATGCAGAGTGTATTTGATTTTTTCCGGAACAAAATATTTCGCGGAGCGAGGAATGTTCACAAATCGAAGGAACTCGAATAACGTTTGAATGGGGCTTTGAATTTTATTATTTGAATTGTTGCAATGGAAAAATGGTGAGTGCAATTTATTATTTTATGAGCTTAAATGGTTGCATTTGAAGCACCAGGTTTTAGTATTTGTGAAATGTAGCAATTCAAAGCATATTTTTTTAAATAATTTTTGAAATATCATCATCATTGAATAATATTGCAGTTAAGGGATGGTACCATACTGGAAGGTGAACCATGTTGAATAAATGTTTAGGGTTGTCAACTGTGAAATTTAATGACATTAAGGATACCCCCGAATGGTGGTCCAATAACTACCCAACCTTAGAAAAAACTCACGGTTGATAATATAAAATCTGATTGTTAATGCATTGTACCTAGACTTAACTGTTCAACTTAGATAATTCAGAGTTGTGTTTTGTATGTTAATTTTTACTAAAATTGTAAGTGATTTTTGTGTTGTATTTCCCAATATATGTGGAATAAGAAAAAATGTCTTTAATGTGTACGGCCACTCTGCTAAATACAGGCCACAGGGGGCAGATTCTGTAATAAACGAAACGATAGCGATTGATCGTTTTTCAAAAACGAAAGAAAATGTGCGAAAGCGATAATTGGCATTCTGTATCGCATTTCGTTTTTGGTTCTGTGTTCGTTTATGCTTCGAACCCAAACAAATTTGATTGCATACTTCTTTGATGCTGACAGCTATCTGGGGCCTGTAACACAAAACTACAAGTACTTGTAATACAAGTGAATTAATACAAGTGTAACAAATTTCAGTAACACAAAGCTACAAGTTTGCTGGCTGTTCTACAAGTGTAATGAGCGAACATTACAAGTGGGAAATTATATGATTTCCCTCTTTCTGTAACACAAAGCTACAAGTGTAGAAAAAAACTAAATCCTACTTGTAGAATAATCAGCTAAATCTTACAGGTGATTCAAAATTTGTAGGATGAAGAAGATGTATTTAAATGAACGAAAAAAATAATACTTTCAACTAATTAGCATGGCCATAATTTTTTTATTAATCAATTAGAGAAAAGTGGTATAGGTAATTTACTCGTAATATACCTATACTTTATAGGGTTTTGAAAAGTTAAACATTTTTAAATCTCAGTAAACTAAAAAATTAAACATAACACAAAATAATGCATTCTATTACTTTTCTTAGATTTTACTTAAAAATAATTGAATTTTTATTTAATGATAAATGTATTTAAAAAAAATTAGTACTAATGGTAAACATTTGAAATCTAAGCAAAATGATCCAGGAACAGAACATGGCTTAATTGTATTAAAAATACAACCCCAATCCAAAAAGGCACCAAAAAGAATGTTTTTTTCATGGATTTTTTACCAAGACGGCAATTACATATTTTCGAACGGATTCTTTATCCTTTTTACTTTCGATATGGGTACTATAGGGCAAGTTCTGCATTTGGAACAAAATAGAACTCGAGATTTTGATCAAAGACAATTCCGTCTGTCTGTCTGTATGTACCTCGATCTACAGCCTAGGCCACTGGAGCTATTTTCTTAAAGTTCTTCAGTGATTCTCTAGAGGGGAAATTGAAATTTTTGTTAGCTCTCAAACTAACGGTACACCCCATCATACAAGCGCAGTGTAAAATCTTATTTATCTCAAAAATGTCTCTAACGATTTTAATAAAAATAAAATGCACGACTGGGTCGCACGAACTTGCTCCTATGTAATAGACTAGGAATTTTAAAAACGAATGTTATTAGAGAAAACTGTTCATAATAGTAAGAGACGAAAACAGAATTCTATGCAAATATAAATTTATGCAAGAACAAAAATTATAAGTCCTTTTAGTGGTTTCTTAAAAAAAAGCTTTTATATACAAAATTTTTAAAAGATTTTTAAGAAAAAATTTCGGTACGCCAATTTAAAGTTCTTATTATTGTTCGAATAAAAATTAAATTAAAAAAAAATAATTAGCCGTTTCTGAGATATCGAATTTTCAAAAACAGGAAAAAAAAGATTTTTTTTATTTTCAAAAATTCAAAAAATATTTATTTTAAAGTTTTGAAATGCAATGTGTTTTAGACTTTTTAGAAGCTTCTCTATTTAAAATTTTATTAAAAACCGTTTTGTGGATAATGAGAAATTCAAAATTCGAAAAAATGGTTCTATGGTAGGTATACAAACTGTAATATCTTAATTTCAATTTTTTTTTCATATTATTAAAGATCGTTAAAATGAATTGAAACGAAAAATTTTTTATCAAAATTCTAGGCGCCGTTTTCGAGAAAAATACGATTTTTGAAAACCATTTTTTAAGATTTGTATGGTGGGTACCTTTATTTTAAGGTAAAAAAAATTTTTTTCTCACATCTTGTAGATTATGTTAAGAAACTTTATGTATCAAGTTTAAAAAAAATCTAGCATGGGGTTTTCGAAATATTGAGTTTTGAAAAAAAAAAATATTTTGATTTTTTTTTTTAAAATCCAAAACAAAATTTTTTGAAAATTTGAATACACAATTCTATTTAAATTTTTGAAGAGCCTTCGCAAAAAAAAAATGATCAAAATCGGTGGTACCGTTTTTGAGATAATCAAAAACAAAACAAAAAATGGTTCCATGGGGGGTTCCCTCAATAACCATTTTTCGGAAAATTTTTTTCAACCATTACCTAGCTTTAACTAAATGAAATTTTTTTGTGTTTTTATTTTTTTAATCTGTCCAGCAGTTTTTGAAAAAAAAAAAAATATTTATAAAATTTCGAAAAAAATTCGTATGGCAGGTACCGTTATTTTTGGTCTTAAAAAAAAAAGAAAAAAAACGTGTGGGGGGAAAAATCAAAACCCATATCTACCAAGTTTAAAGAAAATCGGCCGAGCCGTTTAGGCTGTAGTCGAACCGACAGGAGCCCCCTTCAGTTTAAAATAATATTGTATAGGTATACAAATATTCGAAAAAAATATAATTTGGGTATTAAAAAAATTACTTTAATAATAAAACATTTTTAAACTTTGTTTACATCAAGGCATACTTTTGCTGAAATCAGACGGCAATTCCATGGATTTGAACATTATTATCTCATTAAGTCCATGTTTTATTTACACATGCATAATTTTTAAATTCCAAAGTATGTACATTTACATAGGAGCAAGTTCGTGCGATTCAGTCATGCATTTTATTTTTATTATGATGCTATAACGTTGCTTATCTTTCTTTCAATGAGCACTTGTAAGCAGAATGCCCACGGTTGACTTGTAGACTTGTAGCTTTGTGTTACAGGCCCCAGATCATTGGAAGGATGGATGGAACATTAATTTAAATCGATACATAAAACTCAAGAAAATCGATGACCATGTACACGATTTAAGTTTTAAGAAATGAAATGAGGCAAAATTAAGATAAAAAAGTACTTAGTTTATTTTCTTGGGATTTTAATATTAATTAATTAATTTAATTTTAAGTAAAAAAAAAAACACATAAATAATAAGATAGCATTAAAAATATCGATTAAAGAAAATTTTTATACACATAAAATGTCAAGAAGACTCATCACTATTACTGTGACAGATTATAGTTAGAACATTTCTTTCTTCTCATTTGGCAGGATTAAACTTGTTTTATTAACACAACCAATAACTATTAAAATTGACAAAGTGGGAGATCATAACCATATACTGTACAAACTCGATTAATACAACTAAAAGAAATTAAGGCGGTTACAATAACCGAGGTTGTTGCTCTTAATGGGCTACATTTTCTTAGATAAAAAATTATATAGATAGTTGTGATGGCTTATTTTTTTAGAGATAACAACATTGTTATAAAAAAAAAACATTATTGAAAGCAAACAAATCGTTTTTGTTGGTTTGATGTTTTGATTTTAATGAACAGATGAATAAACACAAGAAATTGAACTAATCGATGTAAAATTTTTGAAACAGACGTGCTACGATTTTAGTGTTGCGAAAATCAAGAAATTGCGCGAATCGAGGGTTGCGTTAACCGAGTTCGTACTGTACTTACATATCTGTGGTGTTAACAAGAAACATGATAACTCCAAAATGTATGTAAATTTGTCTTTAATAACTTTTGAATCCGATGACCATTTGATCCATTCCCCATAAATTTGGTCGTCCAAAGGTGTTAAGCACTCACCAAATACTTTTGACAGAGTGCTCTGGGCAAGAGGGCAAACGAAATCGTTTCTAACTGACCATTGGTAGCTTCCTTCACTTAGTACCTCTAAAGTAGAGCAAAGCCTCAAACATTGGAGGAATATATGTGACTCGCGTCCCTGTTCTTATGCGTATATTCTCCAACACATATTTGTAGGCTTTTCTATTCAACCGAAATCGTTGAATAAAGCTATATTGTTGTAAACTAATATTATAAAATAATTTGCAACACATAATTAAAACACATCTTTGATCTGGTCAGAAAAATGTCTTAGATTTCTTTTTATACTCGGCAAGTTCAATAACTCCGAATCCTCATGTTCTTCTTCACTATCGTTCAAAAATGCAATATATTCGCGTATCATCTTCTTTTTTAATTTATTAAAAACTTTTTCAGAACAAAACTGAAACTGTAATATTTAAGAAGAGAAACGTCAAAGAATAAGCTGTCGTTTATTTTGTTTCGCATGTGCGAACGAAAACCTTCTTTTTTTATGTTACATGAAGCAAATGGTTCGCACGCGTGAAAAGGTTTGTTCGCGTGTGCGATACAGAATGTCACCCCAGCTGTTTTGGCCCTATATGTGAAACACAGGTTGGTGTGAATACTGATTTTTCCGGAATTGCCCCTGCCTGGCTATAACATAATACCATTGCCATCACGGCCTTATAATTTATATTATAGATATGATGTTGCCTGCCAGAGCCTATCTCAATACGGACAGTGTTCTAACACGAACTTTAGCTTCATGTGGCTCAAATTTACTGTCCGCAGTCACATCATTCATTATTGTTTTATTTATAGGAGTCCAAATCTTGACAGAAATTCAACTCTTAATCAGATTTATGTGCTTTCTGATTCCATTTCCCGAATTGTTTTCTTGTGCCCTCGATCTGAAGTCGTTATTGCGGGCGACTTCAATGTGCACAGAACTTTGCTAAGATGCACCACCTTACTCAGTTTGTAGATGAGCCCACTCTAAAACCAGTTATTGATGGGCAAAACGCCTAAGCTCTTGACTTGTTTCTTACTTCTAACCCTGATAAGTTTACCATTACGGTAAACTCTCCATTCGGCACTTCGTATTATTTTATTTCATTCATTCAGTTCAAGGGAAGAATTGTAGAAAGCCAACTTAGACGGCCTTAATAATTTTTTGTCGAATCTGTGACCTGGTCTCTATGGTTCCACGAGAGTGACGTTGATGCCAGTGCATCTTACAGAATCAACAATCAAGAGTATAAAACCTAGGGAAATGTCTTGGTTCGATACAAGATGTAAAGAAGCTATCAGGTATAGAGAAGTAAGTTTCCGATCTTACAAAGCCAACCCAACTGAGTACGAGTAAAATCGAAAAAAACATAGACAAGTCAGAAACCATTGCAATGCTGTTTAAAAACACCCACATTTTTACAGGACCAGAAGTTCAGGAAAAAATCCTGCAATGTCCCAGAGGCAATTGAAATTTCTGGTCATTTGTCAAGAACGTACAGAATTTATAATCATCTTCTATTCTTACGCTGATCTACAACGACAACTCGATAAATAGCTTTTTAACTAATTTGGATGTACTCGCGGCTCATTTTGCTTCTAGCTCTACGTTGCCTGACAGCAACATTGGCCCTTATGTACTTGACAACTTAAGTCATTCAATGAGATAGGTAGATTTCAGCACTGGCAGAGTTCCAAGACCCCTATTAGATCTGGATATTAGCAAATCTACTAGTTATGATGGTATAACCCTCATTCTTTTGAAGAGGTTTTCTTCATCGCTGGAAAGATCATTGCGTAAGCTTTTTCATCGTTCTTACTGTTCTGAAATCTTAACTTTTTCTCCCCTGCTTCTTAATTACCAATTGCAATTACCTTGTTTCTTTCCAAGATCATGGAATAGCTGATCAGTAATTATCAGATCAAGAAATATCTCGAAGACCGAAGGCTTCTTCGACAATACGGCTTCCGCAGTAATCATTTCACTGGAGGTCTGATGGAATGTCTAACCAAAGAGTGAACAGGTCTTTTCATTCTTTTGGAGAAAATGAGTTTAATGCGCTGGATATTGATGATGATGAGGGATTTAATAGAGCTTGGCACCAGACTCTCCTTTCGTAAGTGCCTGTATTTGGTATCAATGAAACCATTATTATTTAGATTAGAAATTAACTTTCGGCATCGGTTAATACATGTTTTATTGGAAGGTTTCAAGTCTGATTTTAACGAAAGAAATGCTGGTGTTCCCCAGAGCTAAGTTTTGTCTACGACTCTCTCCATAATTTTTATAAATGTTATGGTGTGAAATGTCATTGTTTTCCCGATGATTCTACCTTCAGCTTTTCATACTTTTTATGCAGACATTGAATATGATACTGCTAGGCCTGTCCGAAAGTCGGTAGGCGGGACCATGAATCTGCGAAGGATTTTCGGGCAATTATTCTGACTTCTTTTGTGGTTAAAACTTTTGAGCGCATTCTCAATATCCATATTAGAGACATTCTAAGGGAATGTCCTCTTGAAAACTCTCATCATGCATACATTAAATGTAAGTCCGGAAACGGCCCTTTGTGAGGTAGTGCATTCAGTTGAGAAAACTATGTAGAAGGGACTTTCAACAACGTTACCCAGTCCACTCTGGAATATCTCATCGAGTTTGGTGTAAAAGAATACATGCTCAGAGACAAAAGGATTATAGGTATGATAGGTAATATTAACGTGACCAAGCACCTTAGTAGAGGAACATCTCAGGGCGTATACTGTTCCCACTTCTATGGCTTCTAGTCACAAACAAAATTCTCGTTAAGTTGGAAAGATGTGACTTAAAGGCGGTTGCATATGCAGATGACTTGATACTTCTAGTGTCAGGAAAGTACATACCTGTTTTAAGTGAAAACAAAGAAATGGATTCAAGAAAAGTTAGTAACTGGGCTACGAGTTGCGGCCTATGTTTCAACTAAAGCAAAACTGAACTATTACTATTTACTACCAAAACTAACATACAGCCCTTTGCTCCACAGTTATTCAACGTCCAAACACTTTTGCTCTCTTCCAGTGAAAAATATCTAGGTGTTGTTTTTAATATTCTAAGTTGAACTGAACACTGGATATTGAAGAAAGGGTTAAGAATGCATGCACAGCTTGTAGCACATTAAGACTAAAGGAATCGAACTCTTGCCTTGCTAAAACCTAATGCCAGTAGACAAGTTTTCGACTTCCACTGACTATTGTACCTCCAAATTGAGCAACTGTGAAGATTATCAGGTTATGCTCCCATCAAGAAAGGACTGGGATATGATGACAACGTGACGAAGGACTTCGACAACTATGTTTACTGATGGTTGGAATATGGAGTGTCGTGTTGGTTCCGGAATCTTATCTGGACTTTGGATATATCTAGGTCGTAAGTTATCCAAATTTGCTAGTGTGTTGCAAGCTGAATTACTGGCTATCAGAGAAGCATGAAAGGTTCTCAAACAAGATCCAATTCAGAACTGGAATACAGATATTAGCACAGACAGTCAGGAAGCTGTTGAAAGCATTAATTCTATTACATCATACTCCAAATTGGTTCAGCAATGCTGGGATGAACTTGCCAACCTCAATATTTGGGTTCCAGGTCAGTTTTGCTTTGGTGGGAAGGAACAGGCAGACGACCTGACGGGGCAAGTATCTGCCCATAATAACTCACTTGCGGAATGAGTCAACATAACTCGGAGTTATAAGGCGGAAAATTCTCTCAATTTTTCTTAGCGAATAAAGCCGTTGGTTTTTGGGTCACCTATAATGAATCCCGAACACTTAATATGATATGCAGACCCGGAAAAGGTATAGTCAGGATTGCAGCGTACCTGTAGCGGACACATTGCCAAAAGTAGAGCATGCAGCAAAGAAAGGCATTCCTCACAACACTCACTGTCATAGCTTTGGGGACTAGCCGGAAAAGGAAACAGTTCTCTATTTCTTCTTCAAATGTCCTGCTGTGGCCAAATTTAGAGCATAATCATTAGGAAGGATAATTTTTGACGATATTGACGAACTTTCAGAAATGAAGATCAAAGACTATATCTCTTTTTTCAACGCGACGAAACAGCTCCAGGAAAAACTTCGGTTTCTTTTGTGTCATGCCCTCTCTTTGATTCTTTAGATCGCAAGCTAGCGGACTAAAGGACTTGACGGAGGCTTACGGTGCGGGTGTCCGTATAATCACTTAATCGGATTGAGTACTGTTTCAATACCAGTCAACAAGCTGCCTAGCTTGGTACAGTGTAGATGGTGTCGGATGTGTTTGGTGGTCCGGCTGAGTGAGGGATCAAATTCCCGAATGATTATTTATTGGATAACTCCGTGAGAATCTTCAAAATTTCCCATATCAATTCCATCCACAGCATCATAAATGAGTTATTGTATCAAGATGGCGCACTTCAAAGACTGTCAGTGGTCACCACTTCTACCTATCTGGACCTACCTTCGCCTACCATCAGTAAAGATAAAGACAATCTTTGACTTTTGGTCGGTTGATGAAAATCATAAATGTTGTTCCACTTTTGGCGATTTTGGCACTCTAACAGTTACCTGGAATAGCTCTATGCCCTGTTAAACTATTGCGCAATTCCCGTAAGAGTTGAATGGAAGTTTGGGACTATTATAGAGTGAGTAGAAATCAAGTTCAGTTACTGGCTTACGCAGACGACATTGACATCATCGGAAGAACCGAACAAGCTGTACACGATTAATTCATCCAGATCGAGCAGGCGGTACAAAATCTGGGGCTGCACATTAGTGAAGGTAAAACAAAGTACATGGTGGCGTCGAATGCGAGAGGAACAGTTGGTCAAATTATCAAGGTAGCGGAGCACGAATTTGAAGTGGTGCAATCCTTTAAATACCTTGGTAGCCGATAACAATATAGAAGAAGAAATACGCGGGCGGCTTCTCAAATCCAACAGAGCCTACTATAGTCTTACAAAGCTTTTCAAATCCAGAAATCTCACCATAACTTCAAAACTGCTGCTGTACAGGACCATGGTCCTGCCAGTACTCACATATGGATCCGAGACTTGGGTGCTTAGCAAAAGGCACTCCGACCTCTTAGCTGCGTTCGAGAGAAAAGTCTTAAGGAGAATTGTTGGCCCCATATGTGAGGAAGGACGATTCCGGAGACGGTACAATCATGTACTGTACGCAATCTACCTAGAAGCAGATATCGTGACAAAAATTAAGCTCGGTAGACTCCGGTGGGCAGGGCACCTAGCTCGCATGAGCGAAGAGGAACCTGCTCGGAAAGTTCTTTGTGGTACATTCTATGGTAGACGACAGCGTGGTAGACCATGCTTGCGCTGGAGAGATGGCGTAGACCAGGACGCCCGAAGCCTTGGGGTGCGCAACTGGATGGCGTCGGCTAGAGACCGGGATAGGTGGAGAGACTTGTTGAAAGAGGCCAGGACCGGAACCCGGTTGTCGAGCCGATGATGATGATGATGAGAAATCAAGTTCAGGGATTTAATAGTCGTTTGACTATCCGAGAAGATGCGGATATCAGTAGTTGATAACACGTATTCTTTGAGCCGAGCCAAGATAGGACTTCTCCAAAAGCCATAAGTTTACCTGGAACATGCTACAAGGATTGGAAAGTCGGGAAAAGAGACATTATTTAAGTCTAGCTGAGTAAAAACCGCCACCAACCCCATCATCAGCTTATGACTTAAGCTTCTGTCAGTTCCCAGCTATAATAATGACCATATTACTATCGCCTTTTTTTAACAAAATATTACAACGAAAAACAACTCCCAAAACGTCAAAAACTCAAATGAACCTCCTGAAGGCCTAGTACTCACCCACACTCGCATTTTTAATGGGATCTACGCACCTGGCAGGACTGTAAATACTTGGAACAATATTCTTTTTGACACATAAGTTTTATTGATTGTAATTAAAAAAAATACTAAAATTCTATTTTCGAAGAAATATATGTTACATATGTACGTATTCCTAATGATCAAGTTGAAAAATGTTTTCAAAGTGAAGAAATCATTTTAGACGAATTAAGGAGTCCATAATCTGACTAACTACATTGGTTAGATCAGACCGTTTTCCTGCTCCGAGTATCATTTGTAAGACAGCTCTTGTATAATGCTTCAACTAATAATTAATATCTGTCCTTTTCTTTACCCTTATCAACGAGTTCTAAAAAATATATCTACCCTTATACATACTTTGCATTAATTTCTAGCCTAGAGGAAGGCAACATTGTCACTTAGATCTAAGTAGAAATTTACCTCAATCTCACACCATTTAAATATCTTTAATAGAAATTATTCTCTAATATCATATATTTATTAAGTAAGCCCAAAAACTGTCCCGATTAGCCACAAGGGTTTCTAAGACACATAGTTTCGTTTGAACATCCCGAATCCCCAACCAGATCCCAAAACACACTAAATCAACCCTCAAAAAACACCTGTGACTGTGAACAGGAAAGCCTTTTGGAATTACATTTCAAAAAAAAACTTAACCCAACAAAACTTATTACACTCGGCTAGTTATGCGGAGCCACAGGAAAAAGGAAATGGGGCTAAAAAGGTATTCATTAATTTCGGAAGAGAGCTCTTCATTTGGGATATACAGTAAATCATGTCAGTGTGGTGCCTTTTTCTTCCAAAAAACATACAATGAAACAAACAAACAATAACCAAAGCATCAACTTACCTTATCTAACTCATCGACGTTCTTTGGCACAAGTATATCCACCAGAGAATCCAGCGGCCCGGAAACGATTTTTCCATCCACGTACATAATACCACCTGAGCCGAGAACCGAGTTCTGTAACGAGAAGGAAACAAAAACATGGAAATAATGTAAGATATATGGATAGGCACACACAAAAACCACAACAACAACAACAAACAACAGTAACAATACCTACAGAGGCCTACACGATATTACGACAAACGTGCGTGCTCGTAATGAAAAACTTAAAAGCTTCCTCCAGCTCTTTTCAATAAAAAAATATCAGGCACCGAAACCGAAACCCAAACCCAAACCGAAACCTCTTTTCAGCATCATCATTTTATCATCTGTGCCCCCTGGCAGCTTGGCGCCCCCGTCGATGCCGACCGACGTTGGTCGTGACGTTGCCATACAGAAATATTCAAAGACAGAGGAATGCCTCGCCTCCGTCTGTAATCTCTGATGAAACTCTGTGTTAAATAATTACAGGAAATATGACAGGTAGCTCATGTGTGATGTGTGAATGCATTGGGAAGATTTCCCAGCCCCAACCGCCCAACCTGCTCTGAACCCACCAATCTGAATTCTCCACTCTTCTTCTCATACAATCATTCATCGTTGTCATTTGAAAAGTTTTTCGATGCACGAAATTGAGAAATTTCCCCTCTGGCGCACAGTTTGCAGTTTTAATGAGGTATTCGGTCTACCTGTGTTTGCAGCGATACTTTTGCGGTAGCCCTCATTCAGATAACGACTGGTAAGTTCCAACCTTCGGGGATAGAGAACTAGAGTAAATATTAAATTTTGTTCTAGGCAACTGTTGTACAGATTTCTGTTTCATTTTTTTTTAAGTGACATTTATATATGTAGGTACAGTAGTGTATACTCATATCCGTTACTCTGCAAGGATGTTCGTGAATTTGCTACACAGTGAGTGCGACTTGTACCTGAGAGTTCACATCCCCATATTTTGGTGTACATTATGTCAGTGTGCATAAGACGAGAAGTATACACATACATATGTGTCTTGAATTGGGATTGATTGTATGGTTGGATTTGTAGGAAGTTTGATAAGGTAGTTCATCTGAGAGCATGTTTTGAAATATGGTGCAGTGTTATTTACACTATCACTCTTCCTTCATCAGAAGGGATTACATTTAATTAATTTTAATGTACAAGGATTTCCATTTTAATTATAAATGAATCAGTTAGATGGAATAATTTGCGAGAGTGGGAATAATTTAAAATAAACCAATCTTCCTCGGAGACTCAGTTTCAAAGTGACAGACTTTCAAATGAAAAAGAAACAATTTTGTGTTCTTCAATCTGAAAAACTCAATCAATAAATTTCTTTTTGAAAACTAAAATTTGAACCATCAGAGGGTTTTTTTTTTTTTTAATTCGGAGGAGAATATTAGATTACATTTATATGGCTACCATTCGAATGGCAATTGGTAAGTAACCGATTTTAAAAGTTTAATTAATGATCCAGGTCAGAGTTTTAAAGGTTTGTTGCAGTCTATTGAATAATTCGAATGGCGATATACGAAAAAAAAAACAACCTACAACAACATTAACTATCGAAACAAATTTAAATATTTCGAATTAATGTTTAATTTTTTTTGATCATTTGCACTAACTCTAGGGGCTATAACTACCCTTGTAATGTATTAATTTTACACAGTGTGAACATAAGTTTTATATGCAATACTCATTGACATTGCTGTGGGGATCAGCAGGAACACGAGGTACTCCTCTGTAAATGTCCTGCTCTGGTCAGAATATGAACACTAAAGGGATGTTGACTACCCTTAAATCGTTTGAGAACAGTGCGAGCATTTAGGGGAGACTTGGAGAGGATTAAAAAGGAGACACCGATGCAAATTGGTTTGGAATGTCTGAATATCGTAATGGGAGGGAAATATTGAGACAGGTTAAGTATTCCACATTCGTGCAGTGCGGCTAAGGAAAGAATCTCTGGATTTAACAGTTCGTCAAAATTTGGGCTTAGGGTGAACTGTTGGACGTGGAACCGCTAGCATAATTTTAGAATTTTTTAAGTTAAGGAATGTAACTGTTTATTTCACTAGAACACTGTTTTTAAAAATAACTGGACTATAATAAAACATTACGGCAGTGCTGCAGATATTCAAATGATTATAGTTCTAACAAAAGCCTTGGACGAATAAAGGCATTATATTAAGTTGGCCCAATAAATAAAATCAACTATGTTTTTTTAATAGATATATTTAATTCAACTTTATTCAAGTTCTCAGTGAACGTGTGACAACTTGAAGATATTTGAATGTGAACGAACTGACTATATTTCTTTTTGACTTGTTGCCAGCAGCAGAGTTGATGTGGTGGTTGAAGCATAATGCAGGCGT